>JALAZF010000544.1:2400000-3600000 GCA_022829125.1 Lathyrus tuberosus
CAAATTCATTAGAGGAAGACACTCCGATGAAAGACAATTTTGACTACACCTACTATGGCCCAATGGATGGTCTGCCAATGTGGTAACCTTATCCAGGAGATTTGGGGCAAGAGAGTCAGCCGAAAAATGAAAATCAGCTGAGCATCATTGAACAGAATGCCTGTGTCCCCACCATGTCATGGGATCAACACTCAGGTCATTCAAAAACTACTCAACATGACGATGAATTTGCAACATTTGCAGGACTGGAATTCATCAACTATGCTTTTCCCGAGGTCAACATCATCGAGAGAGATGACTCCTCCAGTTCGAAAGAAGTGTGGGACACCTTGGGATAACCGAGTGGAAAATTTGACTATACGGTCAAGTACACCGCTCCCGAAAGCTCTCGTATCAGGCTCGAAGATGTCCAGCTAACTGGATGGGGAGATACAGTTGAGAACACAAATACTCTGCAAAATACAACTGAGGAATCCTCCTATGACAACTCTGCCTGGGAGACAGATTCCAATGATCCTGCTCCGCCAGAAATCAGCGTCATTTCTGAAGACAAATCAAGGAAGGTGCCAGACTTTGTGATTCACCGAGGAGTTCGCCGCCAATGGGTTGCCGTCGAGGTTCCGAAGATCGTTCATCAGTCAAAGTAATTGCCATCTTTAACCTTTCACCCTGCCCAGGTGAAATGGATGTTTTGATAGGCGCTTTCTGTAAATTTCCGTCTTCGCTTCGCCCAAAGCGACAGAGTTTTGTTTTATAGGGTTGTAGTTTCAAGAATCGACTTGTTCATTAATAAAATAGCGTCGTTCTGTAATTTCCGTATTAATCGTTGTTTTCTTTTTTTTACTTTTTCAGAAAATGGTAATCCTAAAAATCAATTTAAAAATAAAAACAAGCAGTAAAATAAAACACTGTACACACTTGCATTTTCTCTATCTCTTCTAAACACGAATCATCACGTCATGCAGATTGCTTGTTTTAAACCCCGTTGAAACATACGATCCGACGCCTTCTCCCGACTTTGAGTTCCTGGTATTTGGGGCTGAAGAAGAAGTTGACAACTAAATTCCAGAATAGATCTCCCGACTACTCAGACAAGAGGAAAGGTCTATTGAACCTCACAAAGAACCGTTGGAAATGGTAAACTTGGGTTCAGAGCAAGAGAGAAAAGAAATCAGGATTGGGGCACTGCTCAGTCCAACTGCCAAAGAGAGTTTGGTAAAGCTTCTCAAAGAATTCTCCGATGTATTCGCTTGGTCCTATCAGGATATGCCAGGGTTGGATACCAGCATCGTGGAACATTATTTACCGTTGAGATCGGAATGTACGCCAGTAAAGCAAAGGTTGAGACGCACTCACCCGGACATGGCCATCAAAATCAAAGAGGAGGTACAGAAACAGATTGACGCGGGTTTCCTCGCCACGTCAGAATATCCTCAATGGTTAGCCAACATTGTACCCGTTCCCAAAAAGGACGGAAAGGTCAGAATGTGTGTTGACTTCCGAGACTTGAACAAGGCTAGTCCAAAGGACGACTTTCCTTTACCACACATTGGCATGCTGGTGGACAGTATAACAAAGTTCAAAGTTTTCTCCTTCATGGATGGGTTCTCGGGCTATAATCAGATCGAAATGGCGCCGAAAGACATGGAGAAAACATCGTTCATTACCCCCTGGGGTACCTTTTGTTACAAGGTAATGTCGTTCGGTTTGAAGAATGCCGGGGCAACCTATCAAAGGGCCATGACTACTCTGTTTCATGACATGATACACAAAGAGATAAAGGTATATGTCGATGACATGATTTCAAAATCTAAGACAGAAGAGGATCATGTGACCCACCTGTCAAAATTGTTCGAGCGTTTGCAAAAGTACAAACTACGCTTGAATCCCAACAAGTGCACCTTCGGTGTCCGTTCATGGAAACTCTTAGGGTTCATCATCAGCCAGAAAGGAATTGAGGTTGATCCTGACAAGGTCAAGGCCATTCAAGAAATGCCTTCTCCAAAAACTGAAAAACAAGTCAGAGGATTCCTGGGACGTTTGAACTACATCTCCAGATTCATATTCCTTATGACCGCGACCTGTGCGCCGATTTTCAAATTACTCAAAAAGAACCAGGATTGCGTTTGGTCAGAAAATTTCCAAACCGCCTTCGACAGTATCAAGGAATATCTGTTGAATCCTCTGATTCTATCACTTCCAGTGGAAGGAATACTACTGATCATTTACCTCACAGTCCTAGAGGACTCAATGGGATGTGTACTTGGCCAACAGGACGAAACCAAACGGAAAGAGTCTGCCATCTACTATCTGAGCAAGAAGTTCACCGACTGCGAGACTCGGTACACGATGCTTGAGAAAACTTGTTGCGCTTTGGCTTGGGCAGCCAAACGTCTTCGCCAATACATGATTCGTCATACTACTTGGTTAATCTCAGAAATGGATCCAATCAAGTATGTCTTCGAAAAGCCTGCTCTCACGGGAAGAATTTCCCGTTGACAGATGCTGTTATCAGAATATGACATAGAGTACCACGCTCAGAAAGCTTTTAAGGGAAGTATTTTAGCCGATCATTTGGCTCATCAACCGATTGACGATCAGGAATCAGTCGGGTTTGACTTCCCAGACGAAGATGTCATGTATCTAAAAATGAAAGACTGCGATGAACCGTTACCCAGTGAAGGGCCAGAACCAGGTTCCCAATGGGGACTTATCTTTGATGGAGCAGTCAATCATTACGGAAACAGAATTGGGGCAATCATTGTTACCCCTCAGGGTACCCACATTCCTTTCACCGCCAGACTTACGTTCAAATGTACGAACAATGAGGCCGAATACGAAGCATGTATCATGGGTCTCGAAGAAGCGATTGATTTAAGGATCAAAAACTTGGACGTATATGGCGACTCAGCCCTGGTTATCAATCAGATTAAAGGAGATTGGAACACATACCAATCAGGACTGATTCTTTACAAGGACTATGCAAGAAGGTTGTTACCCTTCTTCAACAGAGTTGAGTTTCATCACATCCCTCGAGAGGAGAATCACATGGCTGATGCATTAGCCACTCTCTCTTCTATGATTAGTGTAGGTCAATGGAACGACCTACCTAAGATCGACATAATGCGCCTTGAACGGCCCGCTTACATCTTCACGATTGAAGCAGTCCTAGACGACAGACCCTGGTATCATGATATCAAATGCTTCCTTCAGAAACAAGAGTACCCACCTGGGGCATCCAGGAAAGATAGAAAAACCCTCAGAAGATTGGCTGGAAACTTCTTCCTGAGTGGTGACACTCTCTATAAGAGAAATTTTGACATGGTCTTGCTCCGATGCGTAGACAGACCAAAAGCAGACATGCTTATGAAAGAAATTCATGAAGAATCCTTTGGCACTCATGCCAATGGACACGCAATGGCGAGAAAAATTCTAAGAGCAGGGTACTATTGGTTGACAATGGAATCTAATTGCTACAAGTACATGAGGAAGTGTCACAAGTGTCAGATATACTCCGACAAAATTCATGTACCGCCATCGCATCTCAAAGTTCTCTCTTCCCCGTAGCCTTTCTCGATATGGGGAATCGACATGATTGGCATGAATGAGCCCAAGGCTTCAAACGGACATCGGTTCATCCTAGTAGCCATTGACTACTTCACCAAGTGGGTCGAAGCAGCGTCATTCGCCAATGTAACCCGACAAGTGGTGGTCTGATTTATCAAAAACAATATCATCTGCCGTTATGGTGTTCTAAGCGAGATCATTACTGATAATGGATCCAACTTGAACAACAAGATGATGAAAGAGTTGTGCGCAGAGTTCAAGATCGAACATCATAACTCATCTCCCTTCCGACCAAAGATGAACGGAGCGGTAGAAGCGGCCGATAAGAACATCAAGAAGATCGTTCAAAAGATGGTTGTAACCTACAAAGACTGGCACGACATGTTACCCTTTGCTCTTCACGGTTATCGAACATCTGTCCGCACTTCAACAGGGGCAACCCCTTTCTCTCTAGTATATGGCATGGAGGCTGTTCTCCCCATAGAAGTAGAGATCCCATCAATCCGAGTATTGATGGAAGCTAAGCTCACCGAAGCTGAATGGTGTCAAAGCCGACACGACGAACTGAATCTGATCGAAGAAAAGAGAATAACGGCACTATGCCATGGTCAATTGTATCAACAGAGAATGAAGAAGGAGTTTGACAAAAAGGTTCGACCCTGCATCTTCAGGAAAGGAGACCTTGTGCTCAAGAAGATACAATCATTTCTCACTGACTCCCGGGGCAAGTGGACTCCGAATTATGATGGCCCCTACATGGTCACGAAAGCTTTCTCAGGCGGCGCCTTGAGACTCGCAACCATGGACGAAGAGGAATTTGCCTACCCCACGAATGTTGATGTAGTCTAGAAATACTTCGCCTAAACTAAAAAAAAAAACCACTGATGAAAAGGTCATCGGCACCTCAAAATTGGATCCCATCATATGGCATTTCTCCGGGAAGATCCCGAGAAAAGTATAATGTAAGACCCCCAAGCGAAAGCAGTCTCTAAAGGGACTCGCATTCCCCAAGTAGAGTCAACAAATTGCATCTCCAACAGAGAAGTTTGTACACCTCTACAACTCAGACGACTGGGTCCTCCCAGCGAGTCTGACATTAGAGTTTTTCCGTCAAATGGCATCTCCCTAGGAAAATTCGGCGAGAAGTTTGAGGAAAGCCGCTACGCATAGCGTCCCTTGTCAATAAAGTTTATTGACAAACGAAACTAAGACCAGTTCCTTGGTAGGAAACCAGGATCGAGGGGAAGTTTACTTCAGAAACTGAGACCAGTTCCTTGGTAAGAAACCAGGATCGAGGGGAAGTTTACTTCAGAAACTAAGACCAGTTCCTTGGTAGGAAACAAGGATCGAGGGGAAGTTAACAAGAGAAACTAAGACCAGTTCCTTGGCAGGAAACCAGGATCGAGGGGAGGTTTATCCCAAAAGGAAACTGAGACCAGCTCCTTGGCTGAAGACCAGGATCGAGGGGAAGTTTACCTTTTCTAAGCATCATCGCTTAGCTAAAGAAGTTGAATGCGTAAGCTACCATTCATAACCACCATCAAAATTTTGGGTATTCCGATATTTAATCCTCTTGCACCCCGAATGCCCGAATACCTTCGTCATTCGCACCTTCGGGTCCAAGAAGATTAAATAGGGGCATCTGTCATACCCCAAATTTTGACCACTAATATGTCCCATCATTGTGCAAATCATCATCACAATATGGAGGAACCATCATACTTCACCAGTCTCCCCAAAGATGGGTGAGCATCCACTACAATCAAAATTAGGGTTTCAAGCCCTCTCAGAGCCTTAGACAAAGGATCAATCAAGGAATGACATGATCTTCAACTTGTCTAACCTCTCAAACATCCACAATGGATCAAAAAGACTCCCACTTCAAGGATCAAGCCCAAGGCTGCTCCCTTCTAGGTGGATCAAGTCTCAAGATCGACAGTGTCACCAAATTAGGGTTTTGGTCGACCAGGGCCTCCAGATGGAAAATTTTCATCTGGGCACAAGCCAATGATCCAAAACATAACCTAATATACTTCATGGGACCTCATGGACCCAATCATCAAGTCAATTTTGCCTCAGGGGATGCATTCATCAAAAATCAGGAATTAGGGTTTCTTGACCTAATTCACCCCTATGTTGACTTTTAGGGCAAATCATGAGCCAAGACCTCAAGAGAGGGTTTGAGGGTCTCTAATGAACTATATTAATCCATTTGGAACAATGGATTAATCCAAGAAGTTTGAGCAACAAGTCTCAATTTCATATGCACCACAATTAGGGTTTCGCGGGAAAAGTCAACTGTAACTTTGACTTTTGACCTGGACATGCTCCCAAGCCCTAGGACATGAATCAATATACCCTATGACACCCATGGAACATGTCCATCAAGTTTGATTTAGGCCAAGGACATGATTTCAGGAAGAATTGCACAGTTTGGAATTCATCTGATATAAAGTCAACTGTGCACAAAAGTCAACTTTGACTTTTTGAGATTTTTCACCAAAATGGATTTTTAACCCTAAAATGATGTTAATGTGTGATTTGAATCATCATTCATCAAGAAAAATCAAAGAAAGTGGGATAACTTGTAAAAGGGGTAACCATAAAAACTTAGAAAAATTTCTAAGTTATGGAAAAAGTGACACTAATGTGCCAACTTTGGAGGACCATAACTCCTAAACCACAAGGCCATTGTTCCCCATTCAAAGCTTGATTTGTAGATCTCATTTCCCTCTACAAAAGCTTCATACTGGCCTATGTCCAAATTCCTCATGGATTTTTAGTTATGGAGTGATCAAAATCAAGAAAAGTCACTTTGTTCCAACACTTAGTGAAAATTTCACTAAGTCAGATTTTACCTTACTTTTTGCCAAATGTAGGGGGATTTTTCACTTGGATTCAAAAGAGATCAAAACCAAACATGTTCAAACAGTTGTTGTATCATATAAGGGCTTACAAAATGGCCAAAAACATTACCAAATTCAATTTGAGTCATGAGATAGGACATTGGCAAGTTGCCTTGCTGAAATCTGCCAAGGCAAGGCAGATTTTTACACTTTTGGTCGATTTGCCAAAATCAGCCAAATCCAAATGCTCCTATCCACTTGGACACATCTGAGGATTGAATCTAAAGGGGACAATCACTGAGCCAAGCCTCCAAAGTCTTTGGAACAAGAAATAGCATGTTGAACCTAGAATTGCCAAAATAGGGACAAGACTCCAATTTTGGATTGGAGCATTCAATGGAAGCATCAAGGTGGAATGGACTGAGCCATTCTCAACTGAATTCAGTCAAGACTTATCCAAGACCAAGGGAACCAGCAGCCTGTGCCCTAACCTCTAGTCAATGGCTAGAGGAGACTTGGATTTTCATTTGCCAACATTGGCTAAACCTACTCAGCAGTTGCCATTCACTATTCCTTGCAAAACAAACTTGCTCTACTATAAATAGAGCTCAATTGTGATCAGTTTGAGTACACCAAAGCCATCAAACAGATGCTTTCCTCAAAATCTCTTCTTTCACTCCAATTTTACCTTCTAAGGCAAGTCACTATCGGGTTTTGAGTTTGAGAGCTTTTCCAATCAAACCAATCACACACACACCTCACATACATCATATAGAAGTGATCCAAACACTCACATAACATCTGGAACACAGATTTCACAAAATCACCAGCCAATTGCTCAAGTTCTTGACAGATTTGCAGTTGGGGTACCATCTCAAGTTCCAGATCATTTCAATCCATTCCAAGCATTGATACACACTCCATGGCACCTAGGGAAGCTATCCAGATCATTGGAACCTAGCTGTAACACCTCCAACACAAATCACGATCACCAGCTGCAAGTGGTAAGCGTGAGCTCTTCTAAGTCTATGATCCATGCAATTTTTGTTGCACAATTATTTAGCCATATGTTCATAATCATGCATGGAATGTTTCCCCTCAATTAATTGCATTGTTTGAATCGTGTATCAAAAATCCTAGCCTTCATGCAGAAATTAGGGTTCTTGAGGATTTTTCATGATTTCTTGTTATATGTTTAATTTAAATGAAATTAAATACCATAGACATGATCGTGAGGTTGAAACGAGTTGATTGGTATGTGGATTGCATGAGATGATTAAGTATTCAGTGAGATTGGAGAGAAAATGCAAATCTGGGCAAAACTGAAAAACGCGCGTGTTCTTGCCTTTGTTCTTGGCGCCATTTTCCAATATTTGAATATTTGAATTTTGTGATTTTATTTAATTGATTCAAAAATTAATTTCTCTCTGAGTTTTAATGATTTTGAGTTGATTCTTTTTTTAATAATTCACAAAAATGTTAAAATATTTTATTTTCCCAAAAAATCCCAAAAATATTATTTATTTTGTATAATTGATATTTTTGCAAAGAATTAATGTTTTAATTGTTTTTAACATTTAAAATATTTTTTCCACCTTGATTTTGCAACTTTTAATGCCTTCTAATTATTTTGTAGGTCAATACTTAATTTTTGAAGCATTAATCCAAGATCACAATTTGTTTTCCATATGTTAAACAATTTTGATCATTTTAATTGAATTTTTATTCAATTAAATACATTTTTGAAAATAAATTAGGGTTTTTGGATTAATTCAACCCTCATAAATCATTTTCAAAACATTTTGGGCCTCTAATAGAGTGTAAGTGTAACGCCCCGTTTTGCCAATTTTATATTATTGAGTCTTTTTGGATTATTTTATTATTATTTTATTTTATTCTCGACTTTTATGCGAAAATATGTTATTTTTCGTCGTGATTATATTTTATCGCGTTTTGGGAACATTTGCGGGATATTTGAGTGTGGGGGTATTTTGGACATTTCATAGATATTTTTACTAAGTTAGTAAGAAAGAAAAGAAAATAGAAAAGAAAAGGGAAAGAAAACTAGAGAGAAAGAAAGAAGAAAGAAGGAAAAAGAGAAGAAAAGAGGAGAAGAGAGAAAATTGGAGAAAGAGTGGAAAAATCATCAAGAACAATTTCTAGGAATCGATTAATCGGGTAAGGGTGCGAAACTCGATTATTCTATGATTGTATATGATTATGTATGTGTTTTGTTGTTGTTTTTGGATTGATTTGGAGAATATTAGTAAAACTTAGATTGTGTAAGAATTGATTAGAAATGAATTTGATTGTGGTAAAAATCTTGTTGAATGCATTGTTGATTGTTCATACATGTTTGTGGTATGCTATTACACTTCAAATTGCTGTTTTTCTGAGTTTTAGGTGAAGAAATTGGTTGATGTTGGGTAGGAAAACGCAGAAATTGTTCTGCAGAATTTTTCTGGGTATGCTCTGGCCATACGCGTAAGGGGCATGTCCATACGCGTATGAGCCAAGGCGATACGCGTATCATTGGCTTGTTTTTGGGCCAATACGCGTATGAATCTTGGCATTACGCGTAACATGGGCGAGCCATGGGCCAATATGCGTATGGGTTTTGGAACGAGGAATTTGTGAAGGAAATGGGTTCTGTCCGTACGCGTATGGACATGAGTGATACGCGTATGGACAGGAGAATGTCAAAAATGTGATTTTTCAAAATGTGTTTTCGGTTTTGTCCGTAACTTTGGTTCCGATTATCCGATTTTTGAATTCTTGGTGTCGTTAGAAAGGTATCGAGTTGTACTTTGTGATTATGAGGTTTTGAGAATGGTTAGCCGATTAAATTTTGTCGGGAAATGTGAATAGTGTCGAATCTCGACTTTTGTTGTTTTAAATGGTGCGTATTTGATGTGTATTATGTTATAAGTTGGTGAATTGGATGTGTATGCCTTATGTGCTGTTGTGAGGTTGAATTGTGGCCGGAAGGCAAGAAAATGCTAAGTGTGGTATTTGATAAATGTGCATGATTATGAATATGTGCATGGATGCAATGTGAGTGTCATGAGTCATTGTATGCCAAGCATCATAATGTGCATTGTGGAAACGTCCTGAGAGACGGTTTGATTCCTGAGGGGAATATGCTATAACATCGTGTGCCTCGAAAATATGAGGCGCTGCCTGAGGACTTAAAGCGGTGGTTATAGACGATTGTGGGCTCCTTTGGAGACTTAAAGCAATCCTTAACGTCGTGGGCCTCGAAAATATGAGGCGTTGCCTGAGGACTTAAAGCGACGGGTGAACATCGTAGGCCCGACGGGGAGTTACTTGAGATTCTCAGTAACGAGCGATGGTTCCAATAGTTCCTGAGTGAACTGATGATGAGACAAGAGACATTGGAAGTCGGTACCGCATGGCATGTGCATAGAGTCTTTTTGTCGGTCTATGTGCATTGCATAAATCATGAATTAATTGTGTGCGAATTTGTGACTGTGATTGATGATTGTATGGTATATGTGTGGTGTGTAATGGTATTTGATGCTTGAGAATTGTGCGGTATTATGTTATATGTGGTTGTGGTGAGAATGTGTTACTTGTACAATTCTGTGTTATTATATATAATTTTATTCAATTATATTATGGTTGTTTTTCTCACCCTTCTGCTGTTTTATAACGCTCTATGAGGCGTTGCAGATTAGAGCTGCTGGAGGTATTCTTTTTGTGAAGCGTTGCGTCTTCATTCTTTTGGTCGGTCGGCTCTGATATGTGACTCCGGGTAGTTAGGGTGGCCGCGTGCTATTATTTTGCATATTTGATGATGTATTTTGGTTGTACATATGCTACCTGATGTATGACAAACTGTTTATATGTGTATATGTATTTATGTTAATCAGATTTTAGATCTTCCGCTTTAATTCTAATTTCTGAAAAGTGGGTGTAAGGAACAAAGTTTCCTCTGTTTGATTGCTACCCCACAGTTGCATATCAATATGGGCAGGTGTTGCATGTTATGCTATGTTTGGGTACAGTTGATGTGATTCCTCCCTTTCTATGCCGCGAATTCAAATGTACTCTGACGAAATTTCGAATTTTCTTTTAGTGCTTTAATTGCCTGTTAATTGGGGGTATAGATTGGGGGCGTCACATTAAGTGGTATCAGAGCCAGTCCGTGTCGGTTGTGTCAGTTGTGTCTGTTGTGTCTGGCATATTGGGCGAGTTGTGTTGGACGAGTTGTTGTTTAACCATAGTTTCTGTATTTGGACGAACAGAATATGGCTGGTCGTAATGATGCTGCTTTGGCTGCTGCGATGGAGGCTATGGCACGAGCTGTGCAGGGTGCACCGAATGCTGCAGGTAATGATGAGTTTAGAAAGAATAAGCCGCCGGTCTTTAAAGGGAAACATGATCCGGATGGTGCGCAGTTGTGGTTGAAAGAGATTGAGAGGATTTTTAGGGTAATGGATTGTGATGACGATGATGATAAAGTGAGGCTGGGTACTCATATGCTGCACGAAGAGGCTGATGACTGGTGGGTCAGTACTCGTCAGGTGTTGGAAGCTGAGGAGGAGGAAGAAGAGATTACTTGGGAAGTGTTTAGCCGAGAGTTTCTAAGGAAGTATTTTCCGGAGGATGTCCGAGGAAAGAAGGAGATTGAGTTTTTAGAGCTAAAACAAGGTAATATGTCGGTTATTGACTATACTGCTAAGTTTGTGGAACTTGTGCAGTTTTATCCTCATTATTTGGAAGCGACTGCTGAATTTTCAAAGTGTGTGAAGTATGAAAGTGGCTTGCGTCCTGAGATAAAACAGGCTATTGGTTATCAGAGGATCCGAAGGTTTGCTGATTTGGTGGAATGCTGTAGGATTTATGATGAAGATAGTAAGGCCCGTTCTGCTCACTATAAAAGTGTAAGTGACAGGAAAGGGAAACAACAGTTCCGTGGTGGTCCGTATGTGTCACCGGCTGATAAAGGTAAACAAAGGGGTAATTTTGATCGAAGGTCAAGTGGAGGAGGTATGTCTAATGCTCCTAGGTGTTTTAAATGTGGTGAATTGGGTCATCGCCAGATGGAATGTAGGAAGAAAGTGGATAAGTGTTCTAATTGTGGTGGTATCGGACATGTTTTAGCTGATTGTAAAAGGAAGAATGTAGTGAAGTGTTATAACTGTGGGGAACCTGGTCACATTAGCTCGAAGTGTCCGAATCAGAAGAAAGCTCCGACTAGTGGGAAAGTGTTTTCATTGGCGGGAACTCAGACCTCAAGTGCAGATCGTCTGATAAGAGGTACTTGCTTTATTAATAATACGCCTTTAATTGCTATTATTGATACTGGAGCGACTCATTCGTTTATTTCGTCTGAGTGCGCGGAACGTTTGAATCTTGGGTTGTCTTCGATGGGTGGTGAGATGGTTATTGATACTCCAGCGATGGGGTCAGTAACTACTTCTTTAGTGTGTTTGAGTTGTCCTTTGACCATTTATGGCAGGGACTTTGCGATGGATTTGGTGTGTTTACCGTTGGAAGGTTTAGATGTGGTGTTGGGAATGAATTGGTTGCAATTCAATCGGGTACACATTGATTGTTATCATAAGCTTGTAAGGTTTCCTTCTCTTGAGGAAGACGAAGACTCGAGTTTCTTATCTACCAAAGAGTTGAAGAAACTTTTGGCGGATGAAGCTCAGTTGTTTGGATTATTTGCATCTTTGACTGTGGATAGTCAAGTTTCATTGGAAGTGTTTCCTGTTGTGTGCGAATTTCCTGAGGTGTTTCCTGTTGATATTTCAGATGTGCCGCCAGAGAGAGAAGTTGAATTTTCTATAGATCTAGTTCCTGGTACTAGACCTGTTTCTATGGCACCTTATAGAATGTCGGCATCTGAATTGGTGGAGTTGAAAAGGCAGTTAAGTGACTTATTGGAGAAGAGGTTCGTGAGACCCAGTGTTTCTCCTTGGGGTGCTCCAGTTTTGTTAGTGAAAAAGAAAGATGGGAGTATGCGATTATGTATTGATTATCGCCAGTTGAACAAAGTGACGATTAAGAATAAGTATCCGCTTCCGAGGATTGATGATCTGATGGATCAGTTGGTTGGTGCTTGTGTATTTAGTAAGATTGATTTGAGATCGGGGTACCATCAGATAAGGGTGAAGGAAGAGGATATTCAGAAGACGGCCTTTAGAACACGGTACGGTCATTATGAATATTCGGTGATGCCGTTCGGGGTTTCTAATGCGCCTGGTGTGTTTATGGAATACATGAATCGGATTTTTCACGAGCATTTGGATCGTTTTGTGGTGGTGTTTATTGATGATATTTTAATCTATTCTCAGTCTCGTGAGGAACATGCAGAGCATTTGCGTATTGTTTTGCAGGTGTTGAAGGAAAGGAAGCTTTTTGCCAAATTGTCCAAGTGTGAATTCTGGTTGTCTGAGGTGAGTTTTCTTGGGCACGTAATTTCAGGTAATGGTATTGCTGTGGATCCATCTAAAGTAGAAGCAGTTCTACAATGGGAGGCTCCTAGATCCGTTACTGAAATTCGAAGCTTTTTGGGTTTGGCTGGTTATTACCGGAGGTTCATTGAAGGTTTTTCTAAGCTAGCTCTTCCTTTGACGCAGTTGACTTGTAAGGGTAAAGCATTCATTTGGGATATTCAATGTGAAGAAAGTTTTTGTGAGCTGAAGAGAAGATTGACGACAGCTCCGATTCTTATTTTACCTGATCCTAATGAACCGTTTGTTGTGTATTGTGATGCTTCTTTAATTGGTTTGGGTGGTGTTCTGATGCAGGAAGGTAAAGTTGTAGCTTATGCTTCAAGGCAGTTAAGAGTTCATGAGAAAAACTATCCTACTCATGATCTTGAATTAGCGGCTGTGGTTTTTGTGTTGAAGATTTGGAGGCACTATCTCTATGGTGCGAGGTTCGAAGTCTTTAGTGATCATAAAAGCTTGAAATATTTATTTGATCAGAAAGAGTTGAACATGAGACAGCGGAGATGGTTGGAATTCTTGAAAGACTACGACTTTGGCTTGAATTACCATCCTGGTAAAGCTAATGTGGTAGCCGATGCATTGAGCCGGAAATCGTTGCATATGTCCGCATTGATGGTGAAAGAGTTGGAACTTTTGGAGTCGTTTAGAGACTTGAGTTTGATATGTGAAGTGACTTCGGTTAGTGTAAGGCTTGGAATGTTGAAAGTTACTAATGAATTTTTGTTGTCGGTAAGTGAGAAACAAAAGCTGGATTTGAAATTTGTTGATTTGATGAGGAATGAGAATGTGGATTTCAAGGTGGATAATTTTGGTGTTTTGAGGTTTCGTGGTCGTATTTGTATTCCTGATGATGCGGAGTTGAAAAGAATGATTTTGGAGGAAGGACACCGGAGTAATTTAAGTATGCATCCGGGTGCGAATAAGATGTACCAAGATTTGAAGAAGATTTTCTGGTGGTCTGGTTTGAAAAGAGACGTGGCTCAGTTTGTGTATGCATGTTTGACTTGTCAGAAATCGAAAGTGGAACATTTGAGACCTAGTGGTTTGTTGCGACCGTTGGATATTCCTGAGTGGAAGTGGGATAGCATTTCGATGGATTTTGTGACGGGATTACCGAACACTCAGCGTGGGCATAATGCTATTTGGGTGATTGTTGACAGGCTGACTAAATCGGCGCATTTTATTCCGATTGACATCAGTTTCTCTTTGGAACGGTTAGCTGAGATCTATATCAGTGTGGTGGTGAAATTGCATGGGATTCCATTGAGTATTGTTTCTGATCGAGATCCTAGATTTACATCTAGATTTTGGGAAAGTTTACAAAAGGCTTTGGGTTCTAGATTGAGGTTGAGTTCGGCTTATCATCCGCAGTCGGATGGTCAGACCGAAAGAACGATTCAGTCTTTGGAGGATTTGTTGAGAGCGTGTGTGTTGGAACAAGGTGGTGCGTGGGACGGTTATCTTGCTTTGGTTGAGTTCACGTATAATAGCAGTTTCCATTCTAGTATCGGAATGGCACCTTTTGAGGCTTTATATGGACAAAGATGTAGAACGCCGTTGTGTTGGCACGAAACAGGTGAAAGTTCGGTGGTTGGACCGGATTTGGTGCAACAAACGACGGAAAAGGTAAAGTTTATTCGTGACAAAATGAAGGCTTCTCAGGATAGACAAAAGAGTTATCATGATCGGAGACGGAAGGATCTTGAGTTTCAAGAGGGTGATCATGTATTTCTGAGGGTTACGCCGGTAACGGGTGTCGGTCGTGCTTTGAAATCTAAGAAGCTTACTTCTCGATTTATTGGTCCTTACCAGATATCTGCGAGAGTTGGTGCTGTGGCGTATCGTGTGGCGTTACCGCCGAATCTGTCGAATTTGCATGACGTTTTTCATGTTTCACAGCTTCGGAAGTATGTCCCAGACCCTTCACATGTTATTCCAATGGACGAGGTTGAGGTAAGGGATAACCTTACGGTCGAGACTTTACCAGTTAGTATTTTGGATCGCGAGGTGAAGCGGTTGAGGGGTAAAGAGATTGCACTTGTGAAAGTGGCGTGGGGAGGCGCTGCTGATGGTAATCTGACGTGGGAGTTGGAAAGTAGGATGCGGGAGTCGTATCCAGAGTTGTTTGAATCAGGTAAGATTTTCGAGGACGAAAATTTCTAAGTGGGGGAGAATTGTAACGCCCCGTTTTGCCAATTTTATATTATTGAGTCTTTTTGGATTATTTTATTATTATTTTATTTTATTCTCGACTTTTATGCGAAAATATGTTATTTTTCGTCGTGATTATATTTTATCGCGTTTTGGGAACATTTGCGGGATATTTGAGTGTGGGGGTATTTTGGACATTTCATAGATATTTTTACTAAGTTAGTAAGAAAGAAAAGAAAATAGAAAAGAAAAGGGAAAGAAAACTAGAGAGAAAGAAAGAAGAAAGAAGGAAAAAGAGAAGAAAAGAGGAGAAGAGAGAAAATTGGAGAAAGAGTGGAAAAATCATCAAGAACAATTTCTAGGAATCGATTAATCGGGTAAGGGTGCGAAACTCGATTATTCTATGATTGTATATGATTATGTATGTGTTTTGTTGTTGTTTTTGGATTGATTTGGAGAATATTAGTAAAACTTAGATTGTGTAAGAATTGATTAGAAATGAATTTGATTGTGGTAAAAATCTTGTTGAATGCATTGTTGATTGTTCATACATGTTTGTGGTATGCTATTACACTTCAAATTGCTGTTTTTCTGAGTTTTAGGTGAAGAAATTGGTTGATGTTGGGTAGGAAAACGCAGAAATTGTTCTGCAGAATTTTTCTGGGTATGCTCTGGCCATACGCGTAAGGGGCATGTCCATACGCGTATGAGCCAAGGCGATACGCGTATCATTGGCTTGTTTTTGGGCCAATACGCGTATGAATCTTGGCATTACGCGTAACATGGGCGAGCCATGGGCCAATACGCGTATGGGTTTTGGAACGAGGAATTTGTGAAGGAAATGGGTTCTGTCCGTACGCGTATGGACATGAGTGATACGCGTATGGACAGGAGAATGTCAAAAATGTGATTTTTCAAAATGTGTTTTCGGTTTTGTCCGTAACTTTGGTTCCGATTATCCGATTTTTGAATTCTTGGTGTCGTTAGAAAGGTATCGAGTTGTACTTTGTGATTATGAGGTTTTGAGAATGGTTAGCCGATTAAATTTTGTCGGGAAATGTGAATAGTGTCGAATCTCGACTTTTGTTGTTTTAAATGGTGCGTATTTGATGTGTATTATGTTATAAGTTGGTGAATTGGATGTGTATGCCTTATGTGCTGTTGTGAGGTTGAATTATGGCCGGAAGGCAAGAAAATGCTAAGTGTGGTATTTGATAAATGTGCATGATTATGAATATGTGCATGGATGCAATGTGAGTGTCATGAGTCATTGTATGCCAAGCATCATAATGTGCATTGTGGAAACGTCCTGAGAGACGGTTTGATTCCTGAGGGGAATATGCTATAACATCGTGTGCCTCGAAAATATGAGGCGCTGCCTGAGGACTTAAAGCGGTGGTTATAGACGATTGTGGGCTCCTTTGGAGACTTAAAGCAATCCTTAACGTCGTGGGCCTCGAAAATATGAGGCGTTGCCTGAGGACTTAAAGCGACGGGTGAACATCGTAGGCCCGACGGGGAGTTACTTGAGATTCTCAGTAACGAGCGATGGTTCCAATAGTTCCTGAGTGAACTGATGATGAGACAAGAGACATTGGAAGTCGGTACCGCATGGCATGTGCATAGAGTCTTTTTGTCGGTCTATGTGCATTGCATAAATCATGAATTAATTGTGTGCGAATTTGTGACTGTGATTGATGATTGTATGGTATATGTGTGGTGTGTAATGGTATTTGATGCTTGAGAATTGTGCGGTATTATGTTATATGTGGTTGTGGTGAGAATGTGTTACTTGTACAATTCTGTGTTATTATATATAATTTTATTCAATTATATTATGGTTGTTTTTCTCACCCTTCTGCTGTTTTATAACGCTCTATGAGGCGTTGCAGATTAGAGCTGCTGGAGGTATTCTTTTTGTGAAGCGTTGCGTCTTCATTCTTTTGGTCGGTCGGCTCTGATATGTGACTCCGGGTAGTTAGGGTGGCCGCGTGCTATTATTTTGCATATTTGATGATGTATTTTGGTTGTACATATGCTACCTGATGTATGACAAACTGTTTATATGTGTATATGTATTTATGTTAATCAGATTTTAGATCTTCCGCTTTAATTCTAATTTCTGAAAAGTGGGTGTAAGGAACAAAGTTTCCTCTGTTTGATTGCTACCCCACAGTTGCATATCAATATGGGCAGGTGTTGCATGTTATGCTATGTTTGGGTACAGTTGATGTGATTCCTCCCTTTCTATGCCGCGAATTCAAATGTACTCTGACGAAATTTCGAATTTTCTTTTAGTGCTTTAATTGCCTGTTAATTGGGGGTATAGATTGGGGGCGTCACAGTAAGACCCAATCCTTTTTTGACCAAATCATTTTTGGGCCTCAGTGCATTGTATAAGTCCCGATACCGTCAAAAAGTTCGACGCGGTCATCATCCGTTGAAAAACAAACTTTATGGGCCTCTCCTCGAGCTATAAGACTCATTCAAAACTTTTGGGCCTCTAATAGAGTGTAAGACACAATCCGCTTTTAACCAAAACAATTTTGGGCCTCACTTATTGTATAAGTCCCTCTGCGTTAAAAGAAAACCTCGGCGCGATCGCCATTTTAAACGGAAAAACCATCTGGGCCTACCGTCGTGTTATAACCCCCACTCTTTTTCTTTAAACTTTTTGGACCTCTTGAGAGAGTGTAAGACCCATCCCTTTGTACAGAAAACAACTCTTGGGCCACAATCACTTGTATAAGGCCCTCTGTACAAATTCAAACAGTGCGCTCACTGATTAAACCCTGGGCCTCTCCTTGAGCTGTAAGCCCCAAATCTTTTTTTTTCAAAGCACTTTCTCCTTTGATTTTAAATATACTGTTGTTTTCAATCTGTCTTTGTTGAAAAACTAACCGAACAGCATGGAAGCTCTACAATCGAGTAAGTGTTTATACGCTTTCATTTACCGCTTTCATATACATATAACTGTATTGTGGGACTGTTTCACTGTAAGTCTTCTTTCATAAACTCATATCAACTGTGTAATAATAGTATAGATATTTAGAGTTTCCCCGGCAACTACGTTTAGAACTAGGAAAAGCCGTCGCGTTTATTCGTAGAAATAGACAACTAGATCCCCAATAGGATCACCAGATACAGTCTTCTCTTCGACTGTCCTCATTAGGAATTGTCAAGAAACTCTACTCCCAGAGATGAATGTATTCTCCGTGAATGGCATCTTTGAGTTTCTTCCAAATTCTCGAACTTTCCTGGCTTGATCTATTCCTTGTGAATAGCCTGTCTTGAATTTCTCGGGGTTTGGGGACCCATCGGCTTCTTAAAAGCATCGGCCTCCTCTTGGGCATTGTTCAAGGACCCGCAGGCTTCCTAAAAGCAACCCCGCCTCCTCTTGGGCTTAGTACAAGGACCCATCGGCTTCTTAGAAGTATTCACAGCCTCCTCTTAGGCTTCGTATAATGATCTCTTCCTCCGGGAATGATAGCCTCCTCTTGGGCTTCGTACAAGGACCCGTCAGCTTCTTAAAAGCTTCCAGCCTCCTCTTGGGCTTCGTACAAATTGTCCCCACGACCTCCTAGAGGTATAGGAACAGAACTTAGTCATCTGCATAGAACAGTCCTTTCAAGGAGTCTACTACTGTTTCTCAAAGCATAGTATAAAAGATAAAACTCTAGACACGGACAGTCTAATATCCTTGAGTCTCAAAGACATTCTCAAGTGACCCCTTCGTTAAATAGGAAGAAAACCCGTAGACTCGGACAGTCTCAATACCCTTCGGATTTCCCACTTCCTTAAAGAACAGGAATAACCCAGATCCTTGAATCAAATCCTTGAGTACAGTGTTGCTCATATAAGAACTGATTTTCCCTTTAAATCAGTATACTGGACCTGTCACTCAACTGAAACAGTTACAATAGCCTCCTCTTGGGCTTGGTACAATGATTCTCCCCAGCGGAGTTAAACAACGATTAGCCTCTCTCTCGGGATTTGTACGAGACACATAAGAGACTCCCTCGTTGAGTCAATCACCCTTCCGCCTCCATCTCGGGCTATATACGAGATACAAAAAGGTTCTTATTGAGCCAAACAAATTTTAGCCTCCATCTCGGGCTTTGTACGAGATACAAAAACTCTCTTGTTGAGTCAAATAGCCTTCATCTCGGGCTTTATACGAGATACCAAAAGATTCCCTCGTTGAGTTAAAACCTTTTAGCCTCTCTCTCGGGCTTTGTACGAGACACATATTAGCCTCCTCTTAGGCTTTGTATAAGAAAACCACTGGTTGATCCAATCAACCTTTTAGCATCAAAGTTGTGCCTCGTTCACAGTACACAAACATCAACAACTCTTTCCCCTTCATCTAATCGCTGTAAGCGGCAAGCCTCTGGATCATCTACATCCATGCCACTGTCCCTCTTTTAGCATGAGAAATTCCTAAGGAAAGATAGCATTGCTCTACACTGAGTTAAAGTCTTCTCCTTTAGGATGGAAATCCCCTATAAAGGAAATTATGGCATTGCCGGATTCACACATCCCGGTTGAAGTAATTCTCCTTTATACACCATTATGACATATAACCCCCTCTTTAGAGATGACAAGTTCTCTCTAAAGTCAAACCCTTCAGCTTCACATCTTGGCCTTTGAACAAGATACAAACCACCTTTCGCTTCACGTCTTGGGCTTTGAACAAGACACCAAATACCATTTCCTCCCATTGAATAGGAGGAACTACGAACGCTGTGATTTCCCTGTTTCGGTAAACGGGAATACGTAGGCATAAGATTGAAAGAAAAGATCTTAGCGAGCACACTAAACAAAAACCCTAAATCCCATACGCTCACATATCTATCAAAAAGCATCAGTCCTAACATCCTAATCCTTGTTCCCCGCCAGAAACCTGTCATTCTGTCAAAATAACACAAGAAAGGCCCCACCACATTGATCGCATCCGTAACCTAACAGATCGCTGTTTAAACTCAGTATGCAAGCAGGGTTAATTGGAGACATCTATTTCCCTTCCTTCATCAGCTTTAATAGGATAAAAAATGAATCGAGCTGTAGACACCAAAGAGTGATAGCGCTTCGCAACCGCGTCCAAAATCGCTCGCTACAAATTGCAAAACATAAAATTCACCACCGAGCTTTGATTTATCCAAAGGAAAGGGTAAAGATCGAGAAATCCCTAAGTACGCCATGTAGGAACACAGTTAGAGATCTAAGGTTCGGGGGTTGGTTATACCTAGGGAAGGTGTTAGCATCCTAAGTATCTGTAGTACTCTACAGGAACCTCTTGTTAGTATTTGTGTTATGTTATGTTTGCTTGCTAAGAAAATCTGCTAAGGGTAAGGTAAAAACCTATCGGTATGTACACTAAGTTTGCTCGCCAAGACATTGCATCTTGTGCCTACGTATCTGACTAAAGAATCATAGCATTCGTAGTTCCCCTCAATCGGGTAAAAGGGAGAGAAATAGAAAGGTGAAAAAAAGAAAAGGTAGAAAAAAGAAAAGGTGGAAAAAAGAAAAGGTGGCTCGCTAGGATCTCGCAATCCTATGCCTACGAATTCTCAAGAGAAACTTGAGAAATCAGAGCGACTGTAGTTCCCCTCAATGGGGGTAAAGAACTCTTGACTGTGATCAAGGTTCCAAGGGAAAGTAGGGTCTGACAGCAAGACACCTACGTGGAGTGCGGCGACTCCATACCTAAGGCTGGGTTAAAACAGGAAAAGAAAACTATTTAAAAGAAAACATATACCTAGGAATGGGGACATGTTACCAATATGCCAATACTCTTGTGCTTGTTCAAATCATATTCTAAACTCATGCTACATTAAGAGTTAACAAAAAAAAACATGCATAAAAAGTATGACCATGCAGAGCCTAAATCAACAGGGATATCTCCCATGATTAATCAAATGCAAATGGCAATAAAAAGCAACCCCTGATTCAAATAATTTTCAAGTTATGTTACTGGAAACAATATTCAGTGGATCTCTTTATTAGAACAAGATACACACCAATGTGTTCCAAAACAAGAAACTGATAGTATGAGAAAAAAAAGAATAAAGATTTGCCATACTATCATAACTTTAAACAAACTCTCATGCTGTCAAAACATACTTAACATGATAGAGACAACTCAAGCTCTCCCAAGGTTCAAACTACCTTAAAAAAGACCTGAACATATCCAAGGCTTGGCAGGGTAAAAGGAAATCTTATGAACATAATTTCTCATACCTGTTGTTTGGATTCAAAAACTGCAGATGAAACTAAAACACACCTTAAACTAGTCTCAAGACCTCAACCACAAAGTCATATGATCATGTCAACTAAAACAACTGTGTTTTAAACCAAAATCTAAACATCTGAACATAGCAAAAGGACCTGGTATTGATATCAACATATGATCAAGGTCATAAAGCAAGGATGAGACAGAACAACCTGTTATGCCAACACACATTTAGAATAGGTTCTTAACCCTTGGATATGCACATATCATATTGACAAAAGCTACCAATGTAAGCAATATGCTATCAAATGTTCAAACAAATTTCTCATATGAATTTTAACATCATTTTCATGATTATTCAACTAATATGTAAAACGAGGCATGACAGTATAGTTATGATACATAGAGCATGGAATAAGAAAGAAAAGAAGAATACCTAGTGGAATAATGTCCACTGCAACTTCAAGTATGAACTTATTTCTTTCCTTTTTTATAGACTAGCAACAACTTCCCATGTGATACTCTTCCTCCCTTCACTTGCCAAACTTAGAACACACGGATTTACTAAGGATTTTTAAGTCAATTGTTGGTGTCCCACAAGTGATAACCAGACCTCTATTTATAGAAGGAAGTTGAGGGTTTGAAGCATGGCCGAAGTGGAACAAATGCCAAGTTTACCCTTCCTGGAAGATTTTCCATCGTGTGAATTGGATTTGCTGAATCAACCTGTCTTCCAAAGCTCTGATAGATGATAGGGTCTGGTCTGGATTTGGTGTGATGGGATTGGACCAAGGCTCAAGGAGAGGAAAAAGAATAAACAATGTTTTGGTTTTGGAAAGTTTCTCTCACCTCTTGTTCCACTTGCCTTCCCCTTGCATAAAGCTACATTATTTTAATGTGCATTTGATAAAATCATGGCAAAGATCCTAATGATGTTAGGCTAGCCTCTAAACATCAGAAAAAGTGAAGGTTTTAGTGATATTCTGGTTTTTCTAAGTGTATGACAAAATGCCAACATTCCCTCTTTAGTGCACCATAACTTAATAACCATGCATCCAAATTGTGGGATTTTTGATCCTTTGCAAAATAGACATTTGATAGAACAAGTTTCATGTGGAAGAGATCTTGAAATGAGGCTTGGAATAGTGTAAAAATCATCCATGAAGTTAGGTATAAAGAGTTGTCCAAGAAAACTTAGAAAAAAAATTCTAAGTTATGAAATTTTCACAACTTGAAACCACCATCTTTAGGACATCATAACTTGAGATTGGTTTATCCAAATGGGGAGTTCTACATATGCTTGGAAAGCTTGAAGAACAAGGAACAACTTTCATGTCCAAAGTTTTTTGACTTGAAGCTTGGAAGTAGGTGAAAAATTGAGTTAAAGTTGGATGAAAATTAAGGTGAAAATGCTGAAAATTTCCCTAAGTCCCAAAGGCAACTTATCTTCCAAGTCTCATAACTTAAAAACCATGCATTTTTTGAAGAGGGGTCCTCTAATACGCTTTGAAGATCATGGAAAGAGCTTCCATTTGAGCTTTGAGTCACTTAATTTGGATGTGTGGTTTGAAAGTTATGATCATTTCAATTTTTGCACAAGTAGTGAAATTTCCACATTTGAAAAGTTTCATGGACCAAACATTGATTCTTTTGCAAGAAAATCTTCAAAACTTGGTTTCTCACGCCTTAACTCATCAATGAGACATGTCATGATGGATTGAGGACTTGTATGTTTCATTTTTGGATCGAAATCTCAAAGGTTAAGGCCTCAGTCAAAACCCTAATTCCACTTGTGAATGTACTTGAATGATCTCTAATGATCTTGCTTCTCCAATCACATTTAAGGCTCATAGATGGTCTCTTAGGGATGTCTATTATCACATGGAGTCATGTCCCAGGGCTTGAGAATAATTCTTGATCAAATCAAAGGCCACGATTGTCTTGTCATAACAAAACCCTAATTTGAGGCAGGGTGAACTTGTGGCTCAAGTTACTTGTGATGAGAGCCAGTCACACTTGAATTCTTGTTGAGTAAGACCTCTAGGATGTAGGTGAGCTCACATGGTTGCATTTGCAGCCTTAATTGTCCTTCTCTCTTTGAATCAGATGAGAGCTTGGCTTAGGGGACTTTACCTTCTTCTTTGTGTAAGTCCTGGCTTTCACAAAAGAAACAAACTAGCAAAATGTAATGGTTAGTTAACAATGCATAAAATATTGAAGCCTAAATGCAAGTGCAAGATGTTATAACATCTAAGGGGTAAAATTTGGGGTACAACACTCAGACTTATAGCCTAAGACTTGCCTGCTCAATCACCACCTGATCAAGACTTTTTGCTTAGATCCTCAGATCCTAAGACTTTTCTGCTTATACCTTTAAGTACAAGACTTCCTGCTCAGACTCACAGCCTAACTTTCTTACTTAGATTTCACGAATCCAAGACTTCCTGCTTAAATGCCACAGATTCAATACTTCCTGCTCATACTCTCGAGTACAAGACTTTCTTGCTCAAATTCCACGAATCCAAGACTTTCCTGCTTAAATCCCACAGATTCAAGACTTCCTGCTCATACCTTCCAGTACAAGACTTTCCGGTTTAAATTCTACAAATCCAAGACTTTCCTGCTTAAATCCCACATATTAAAGACTTTCTGCTCATACCCTCGAGTACAAGACTTTCCTGCTCAGATTCCACGGATCCAAGACTTTCCTGCTTAGACCTACAGTCGAAGACTTCCTTACTAAAATTCCATGTATCCAAGACTTTCCTGCTTGGACCTACAGTTCAAGACTTCCTTGCTTAGATTCCACGAATCCAAGACTTTCCTGCTTAAATCCCATATATTCAAGACTTCCTGCTCATACCCTCGAGTACAAGACCTTCCTCCTCAGATTCCACGAATCCAAGACTTTCCTGGTTAGACCTACAGTTCAAGACTTCCTTTCTAAATCAACAATTTGATCAAGGCTTCAATGCTCAAGCATATAACAGAAGACTTACTTGGCTCAAGATCACAACAAGAGACTTTGATGCTCAAGCACATAGCAAAAGACTTTCTTTCAAAACTACTAAACAACATGTTAAGCAGAATAGACAACAAGGTGTACTTGATAAACAATCAGAGGTACAAGGAAATAACTATAAAAAAGATCATAACACTTAAGATTTCTAAGATATTCATTGTTTGAGAAATCTTAAGGCTTTGTACAATTTACAACAGATAACAGAAACTGTGCATACTCGATGTTGTTGTTGATCTTGTTATTCTTCCATTTTAATAGAAGCGTGAGAAGCTTCTTTTCTTCTTGGTCCTATTTCTTTATTCCTTTTTATTGATCCAAACTGAATCTTCAACTACTTAAATAGCAGATACAAAATAATAGTCAATGGAAGAGATAACTTGCACAAGTGTTTTTGTTACTCCATCGTACTAAGAGATGTTGAAGATAGATACACAAAAAGATCTTTATCCATTGTGTAACTATTTTAACTGTAGTGTCTTCCTTGTGAGTTGTACTATAGATCCGTTGTGAGTGCATATCCGCAAAGCATGTTTGAAATTCTGGCCTATGCAGACAGCAGATGTCCTAACACATGTCAAGACATTGTGCTACATATTTAAACTCAGAGGCACAACAACTGACTGATACCTTGAATATCAGACCTGCACCATCACAGATGTCACGATATCTGATCCAACATGTTTATCATGAACCCTAACAGAAAATGTAAATCTGCAGAATGATAAAGAACACAGTAATTGTTAACTCAGTCCTATGAGGGGTACATTAGGGAAGCTTCCACAACGGTCAATGATTTTGATCCCGTCATAGATCCGATTGTACCAATCGATGTCAGAGTTGGTAAGAGACATGATTCTCTGCGACCCGCGTAAAGTATTCTTAGAATCCCAAAATGCAGCAGACTTGGGCAAGTGAGAGGTGAACCATTTGTATAGCAGGGGTACACAGCATGTGATCATTCCTCCGCTATACAAATTCCTTAAATGTACAGAATGATAAGCATCTGCGAGCAAGGTTGGCACATGGTTTCCAATCAGAAAAATCTTAATGGCATTGATATCTACGAAGCTATCGATGCTGGGAAACAAAAATAACCCGTAGGTGATCAAAACAAAGATGTTCTCGAAAGCGGCCACGTTCCCTATACTGGCAAAGTACAGGGCTTTATTTATCAAAAACTGGGTTGTCAAACCTTGGATTCCACCCTTAGTGGTCATGTGAGTCATGACTTCTGACTCGTCCAAATAAATTGCTCTTGCAATGGTTTGATCCTTTAGAATTTCTTCCAGTCCAGAAAAGGGAGCTTGGTCAGTAATGGGCAAATCAGTCAAGTGAGAGTACACCTCCAGTGTTGGTGCTAGCTGATAATCCGGGAATGTGAAACAGTGATAGACCGGATCGTAAAACTGAATGAGCGTAGCCAAGATTCCTTCAATTATATGGACCCTTAACAGAGATAGCAGTCCTCCGTACTTGGCTCTGAAAGCATCAGGGTTGGTGATCATCCTCTCCAATCCTCTCAAATCCTCTAGTTTTAGAACCTTGAAGGTGTACTTGTGAGTCTTCCTTCTACCGAAATCCATAACGCAATCTCCTCTCTGATATTTGCAATCATTATCTTAGTTTAATTTGAAAAAGAGAGACTAGAAGAGAAGGTTTTCTTTGTTTAATGTTTTTTAATGAATGAATGCATGAATGCAGAACATAAAAACATAGAAAAAACATGGGGTCAAAGGTTCGGTGTCATGAAGTCATGGCTCTACCCATCCCCAGAGGTTTATACTGGTATTTTTGTACCTGTCTCTCAAAATCATTGATTCCTCTCGGGATAACAACAGCAGGCCGGAATCACCCGAGCGAGCTGCAGTATCTTAGAGAGAAATCTCAAATGAGGGTAGTATCGCGTGACAACTATTTCCGATAGCTTCCGCACTACTAAATGGTCTTAGTCTACTAAAAATCCTCAGTTTCTCTGACAACCACAATCGAACAATCTGCTTTCAACAACCAAAGTCGTATAGGCATTGAATCCGCAAATGGTGTCTCCACTGATTTGATAGTCGACCGAGGTCTCTTATTTGGGAGTCACTCCCTGTAAGATTACTCGTCTAGTGCCATCACTTATCTTAGGTGTATACTCAATCTTTCCACGTGCGGCATCACACGCATTCCCATTAGCAGAAAAATAAACACAGATATCAATTAGGAAAAGCAGTATATATATTTGTCCTAACATCCTAGACCTCTATTCCTATGATCCTATACAGACAATGACTCCCCAGCATAGTCGCCATTTTACTGTAGAAAATGGGGACGATGCCCCAAGGTAAAAATAGATCAAACAAGGACTCCCCAGCAGAGTCGCCATTTTACTGTAGCGAGCAATTTTTGTCGGTGACGCGACCACCTTGTCGCTGAAGTTTGGGTTTTCCTCCTCAAGGAGAAAGGGTGCTACTTTCTGATTTCTTATTTATCCCGTGAAGTTGGAAGGGAAAGGGAAGGTATCTAAAACTAACCTTGCACGCGAATGTTTAACTGAACAAACGCTTTAAAGAGATTGGGAGGTCCGGGGTCAGGTTATGCAATGGGTAGTTGTCAATTACCCATCCTATATGTGGTTATCCACAGGATGTTAGCTTTAGGGTTTCACTTTGTAATTGATAGTGTTTATCTGTTGATGGGTTGGGAAAGTTTCTTTGAGAGATATGAATGAGTGAGTGAGTTTAGTTTTCTGTGAAAAATGATGACGATGATGGCTTAAGTTATGAAACCTAAGTTTTGATTGATTTGAAGGTACTGGACCTAGAGTTTTTGATTAGTATGCTCGCTAAGATTTCACAATCTTGTGCCTACGTATTCCCGTTTAACGAAACAGGGAAATCAGAGCAATCGTAGTTCCCTTTATTCTAAGAGAGGAAAAATATATTTTGTTCAAAGCCCAAGACATGAAGCTAAAGGTGATTTATATCTTGTTCAAAGCCCAAGATATGAAACTAAAGGGTTTTGGCTGAGAGAGAATTTTTCATCTCTAAAAAGGACGTGTTGATTTTTTGTATGCCTTGATCAAACACGAGTTTGATGCTAAAAGGTTGATTGACTCAGCTAGGGATTTCTTTATACGAAGCCTAAGAGGAGGCTAGATAAGACTGACTCAACAAGAGAGTGTTTTATCTGTCTTGTACAAAACCCAAGATTGAGGCTAAAAAGAGACTGGCTCTTTGGGGATATCATTATACAAAGCCTAAGAGGAGGCTAAAACTTTGACTTTTTCGGGGAAAATGTTCTTTCTGTCTTGTACAAAGCCCAAGATTGAGGCTAAAAGGGATTTTGACTCCGTCGGGGAGGTTTGTATGTGTCTTGTACAAAGCCCAAGATTGAGGCTGAAATAGGAAATTTAATCGACTGAGGATATTTTGAATGTCTTGAACAAAGCCCAAGACGGAGGCTACACGAATTTGACTCTACCGGAGAGTGTTATCTATCTTGTACAAAGCCCAAGATGAAGGCGTAAAAGAGTTTGACTCTGTTTGGGAGATCATTCCTCAAAGTCTAATGAAGGCTCAGAGGAATTGACTCCGCTGGAGGAAAATGTTTGTCCCGAGCTTATGAATGTTTATATCGCGTATAAAGCCCAAGATAGAGGCTGAAAAGGTTTGACTCAACAAGAGAGTGCCTTTATATGTCTTGTACAAAGCCCAAGACAGAGGATAAAAGAGTAGACTCAATAAGAGAGTCTTGCAAAGGTGATTGACTCAACAAGAGAGTCTGAAAGTTGGTTGACTCAACAAGAGAGTCTTTTATACTCAACAAGAGAGTGATTTATTGTCTCGTACGAAGCCCGAGATTGAGGCTAAAAGAGATTGACCCAACAAGAGAGTCTTTTATACTCAACAAGAGAGTGCTTGACTCAATAAGAGAGTCTGAAAAGTGATTGACTCAACAAGAGAGTCTGAAAAGGTTAGCTCCACTGGGGGAGGATCATTGTACAAAGCCCAAGAGGAGGCTGACTATGTTGAGGAAAGATCATTATACAAAGCCTAAGAGGAGGCTATCTTACTGCTGAGGATTAGATCCATAGGCAGGCCCAAGGGGGGGACTCTCATGAGAGAGATCGGGTTTCTGCTGGAGATTTATCCAGAGTGATCAGTGTTTTTTCCTATGTTTGAAAGGAACTTGAGAATGTCTTTGAGACTCAAGGGGGTTTAGACTGTCCAAGTCTACTGGTGTTGAAGAGTTTTATCTTTTGTAGGATGCCCAAAAGAGGGCAAGAGCCTTCAGGGATGAGAATCAACCCTAAAGTGGCCTGCGGTTTGACACTGGAAAGACTGCTCTAGCAAAGGATGACTAAGTTCTGTCTTATACCTTTAAGAGGTTGTTAGGGTCCTTGTATTAAGCCCAAGAGAAGGCATGAGAACTTCTAGGAAGCCGAAGGGTCCTTGTACAACGCCCAAGAGGAAGCGGGGATGCTTTTAGGAAGTCTGTGGGTCCCCAAACCAAGAGAAGTTCAAGAAATGCAATTCACGGAGAAGAGATCATTCCAGGAAGTTCGAGGGTTTGGAAGAAACTCAAGAGATGCCATTCACGGAGAAAAGATCATCTCTGGGGAGTAGAGTTTCTTTGACAATTTTTAATGGTGACAATCTGAGAAAAGGTTCACCGAGAATACTGCCTTTCTCTTTGTTCCATATTGTTTAACCCCAAGAGAAGGGAAGACTGTATGTGGAATCCTATGGGGATCTATTTTTGTTTGTATTCAAGAGTGACCAACGGGCTTTACCTAGTTCTAGACGTAGTTGCCGGAGAAAACTCTAAATAACTATACTAGTATATATACAGTTGATATATGACGAATATTTAAAAGGTATGAAAGAAGACTTACAGTGAAGCAGCCCCACAATACAGTTATTATATGAAAGCGGATAAAAGAAAGTGGATAAACACTTACCCGTTGTAGAGCTTCCATGCTGTTTTGTTAGTTGTTCAAAGAAATTAAAGAAAGTTTTGATAGCAACTATATATTTGGATTCAAAATCAAAGGAGAAAGTTTTTTTGAACAGAGATCGGGGCTTACAGCTCAGGGAAAGGCCCAAATTTTAACAGTGATTGTACTGTTGTTTTAAATTTGTACAGGGACTTATACAAGTGACTGAGGTCCAAAAAGGTTTTCTGTACAAAGGTATGGGTCTTACACTCTACCAAGAGGCCAAAAAGTGTTTTAAAGAAAAGAAATAGGACTTACAACACGAGGGCTAACCTAGTTGTTTGTTTGAAAATGGCGATCGCGCCGAGGTTTCCGAAGGTATCGGGACTTATACAATACACTGAGGCCCAAAATTGTTTATTTACAAAGGGATGGGACTTACACTCTACCAAGAGGCCCAAAAGTGTTTTGAAATATTTGAGTATGATTAAAAATCAAGGAAACTCTAATTTTCACTTTTTAAAAGTAATTTTTCAAAGAAAATTAATAAAAAATGATAAAAATACCAAATAGGTTTAAATAAACCACTTGTGATTTTTGGTTAAGGTTTGAAAAATGAGGTTTTAATCACAAGATGATTTAAAACTCATTTGGTTTTGATTTTCAAGATGAATATTCATTTTTTAAATCTTTAAAAATAATTAAAATGAATTTATTTACAAAAATACCAATTATATTAAATAACTGATATAAATTTGATTTTTTTTGTAGAATAAAATATTTTACTATTTTTGTGATTTTTCAGAAAAAGAATCAACCAAAAATGATTAAAATTGAGAGAGTTATTAATTTTTCAAATCATTTAAAAATAATATGAAAAATGATAAAAAGTGGAAAAATGGTAAAAAAGAGGATCTGGGGCGAGGGGGATTCGAACCCCCAGACCTCTGCGGTGGTGATACATCCGTGTATCAAAACCACCCCATGGGTATATGAGGCATGCCTTGTTCTTGGCTTGACCAACGCAAGGCAAGATTTTGGCCAAAAACGTGAAGCTTATAACTTTCTCATTTCTCCATGGATTGGGACAAAATTTAGTCTATCCTGCCTAGAATTTCACAAGGAATCCAATGGTGGTGGTGGTTTTTTCAGATGAGGCTCTTATTTAAAATCCCGATAGTGGTTTTAAAATAGACCATGATTTTCATTTTCTATGCCATCTTTTGTTACATGCATGAATTACATGATGAATTGGTTCAAACACAACATATATACATGTATGAGATGTGCATGATCAGTGGACCTCAAAGCAATGCATATTTCAAAGAGTTTAAGTTGTGATGCTTACCTCTTTAGGAGCTTTTTGGGAAATCTGTCAAGTGCTTTGTTCCAGAAACAATTTGATGCTTTGGACACCCTGAAATGATCCCTTGGAAGCTTTTAGACTGGTTGGAATCAACTGGAATCCTCAGGAACAAGTTTGAGCTCTTTCTTGCAAAAGGGGAAAAAGTGGCCAATATAGAAACTCTCTCAAATGGTGTTCCAGATGTGGGGAACCATTTGGGATAGTTCAAGGATGATATTTGGAGTGTGTTTGAGGCTTTGTCTGGTTTTGAAAGTGACTGAATCAAGACATGGCTTGAAAAATGCAAAAAAGTCCAATTTTGAGGTTTTGAGAGGGGACTTTGTGATTTTGGTGTTACAGGTCACTTATGAGAGTTTGGAAAGCTTAGATATGACATGTTGGATGTGTTTGGATTATGAGCTGTGATGGAAATGCTCTCTAACTCAAAAACTCAGAGTTACCTTGCAAAAGAAGACATTTTGGCCTAGAGAACGAGATTTTGAGGAAAGCAAGTGTTGTAGTGCTTTGGTGTACTCAAACTGAGAACAAATGAGCTCTATTTATAGTAGAGCAAGTTTGTTTTGCAAACAATAGTGAATGGTGGCTGCAGCAGGCTGTTGGCCAATTGCATCACTTTGGAATCTTAAGTCTCCTCTAGCCATTGACTAGAGGTTAAAGCACATGACTATGGTCCTTTGATTCAGAGCTTATCCTTGACTCATTCAGTTGGAAATGGCTCAGTTCATGCCACCTTGGTGCATCCATTGAATGCTTGGAGACAAAATTGGAGTCTTGGCCTCTTTTAGGCTTTTTAGGGTTTGGCATGCTACTTTGGGAATATTTGACTTGGGAGGCTGATGAATCAGTGCTTGTCCCTTGGTTGTTCCCCCTTGAGGTGTTCAGATGGATAAGCATGCTTGGAATTGCACAATTTGAGCAAATTGTGCCTTCATGCACAAGTCTGTCTTGCCAAGACAGTTTGCAGCAAGGCATGTTGCAACTGTCATAAATCCTAGCTCAAATGGAGTTTGATGAAGCTCTTGGACATTTTGGAAAGCCCTTATGTGATACAACATATGTGTGAACATAGTTTGTCTTGAAAATTTTTGGATCCAAGTGAAAAATCCCCCTACATTTTGAAAAAAAAGCAAGACAGATTCTGACTTAGTGAAAATTTCACTAAGTGTTGGAAAAAGTGACATTTCATGTTTTCATCCATTTTGATCACTCCATAACCTAAAATCCATGAAGAATTGGAATGAGGTGTAGTTGAAACTTTTGAAGTATGCCATGAGAGCTACAAATCCATCTTTGGACCAACCAAAATGGTTGCTTGGATCTCAAGTTATGATCCTTGGAAGTTGGTACCCTGGCCACTTTGTTTTATAACTTAGAAAAATTCTAAGTTTTTTATGGTTACCCCTTTAACAAGTTATACCACTTTCTTTGATTTTTCTTGATGAATGATGATTCTAATCACACATTAACATCATTTTAGGGTCAAGGAACCATAATTGTAAGAAATCTCAAAAAGTTTAAGTTGACTATTGTGCACATTTGACTTTTTATCAGATGAATTCCAAACTATGCGATCCTTGATGAAATCAAGTCCTTGACCTAAATCAAACCTAATTTTTATGTTCCAAAGGTGTTATAGGGTGTATTGAATCATGTACCAAGGTTTGGGAGCATGTCCTGGTCAAAAGTCAAAGGCACAGTCGACTTTTCCCTCGAAACCCTAACTGTGGTCCTGATGAAATTGAAACTTGTGGATCAAGCTTCTTAGATCAATCCATTGTTTCAAATGGATCAATGTAGTGTATTAGAGACCCTCAAATCATGTCTTGAGGTCTTGGCTCATGTTTTGTCCCAAAAGTCAACTTAGGGGTGAATTAGGTCAAGAAACCCTAATTCCTGATTTTTGGTGAATGTTTCCCCTGAGGTTAAATTGACTTGATGATTGGGTTCATGATGTCCCTTGGAGCATCTTAAGTTGTGCTTTGAATTATTGGCTCATGCCAAAAGGAAAATTCCCATCTGGAGGCCTTGGTCGACCAAAACCCTAATTTGGTGACACTGGCGATCTTGAGGCTTAATCCACTTGGAATACTGCAGCCTTGTGCTTGATTCTTGATGTGGGAATCCTCTTGATCCTTTATGGGTGTTTGAGAGGTTAGACAAATTGAAGATCATGTCATTTCTTGATTGATCATTTGTCTAAGTACCCTGAGAGAGGTTAAAACCCTAGTCTCTGATTGTAGTGAATGCTCAATAATTCCTTGAGGAGATTGATGAGGCACAAAGGTACATCCATATTGTGATGATGGTTTTCACAATGATGGGAAATCTTAGTGGTCAAAATTTGGGGTATGACACCAGGATGAACCGATGTTCGTTCGAAGCCTTGGGTTCAATCATGCCAATCATGTCGATTCCCCATATAGAAAAAGGCCATGGAGAAGAAAGAACTTTGAGATGTGTTGGTGGTACATGGATTTTGTCAGCGTATATCTGACACCGGTGACATCTCCTCATGTACTTGTAGCAATCAGATTCCATTGTCAACCAATAGTATCCTTCTCTTAGAATTTTTCTCGCCATTGTGTGTCCGTTGGCATGAGTGCCAAAGGATCCTTCGTGAATCTCTTTCATTAACATGCTTGCTTCTGGTCTGTCTACGCATCGGAGCAAGACCATGTCAAAGTTTCTCTTATAGAGTGTATCACCGCTTAGGAAGAAGTTGCCAGCCAGTCTTCTGAGAGTCTTCCTATCTTTTCTTGATGTCCCAGGCGGGTACTCTTGTTTCTAAAGGAAGCATTTGATATCGTGATACCAAGGTTTGTTGTCTATGTCTGCTTTGATCGCGAAGATGTAAGCGGGCCGCTCAAGGCGCATTATGTCAATCTTAGGTATGTCATTCCAATTATTTACAACAATCATGGAAGAGAGAGTGGCTAGTGCATCAGCCATATGGTTTTCTTCACGAGGAATGTGTTGAAACTCGATTCTATTGAAGAATGGTAACAACCTTCTCGCGTAATCTTTGTAAGGAATCAGTCCTGATTGGTATGTGTTCCAGTCTTCTTTGATCTGATTGATAACCAGGGCTGAGTCTCCATACACATCCAAATTTTTTATCCTTAAGTCAATTGCTTCCTCGAGACCCCTGATACAAGCTTCATATTCGGCCTCATTGTTTGTGCATTTGAAAGTCAGTCGGACAGTGAAAGGAATATGGGTTCCCTGAGGTGTTACGATGATTGCCCCAATTCTTTTTCCATAATTGTTGACAGCTCCGTCAAATATTAGTCCCCATTTGGAACCTGGTTCTGTCCCTTCACTAGGTAGCGGTTCATCGTAATCTTTCATTTTTAAGTGCATTACATCTTCATCTGGGAAGTCAAATCCGACTGATTTCTGATCGTCAATCGGTTGATGACCCAAATGATCGGCTAAAATACTCCCTTTGACGGCTTTTTGAGCATGGTACTCTATGTCGTATTCTGATAACAACATCTGCCAACGGGCGATCCTTCCTGTGTGAACAGGTTTTTCAAAGACGTACTTGATTGGATCCATCTCGGAGATTAACCAAGTAGTGTGACAAATCATGTAATGGCGAAGACGTTTGGCTGCCCAAGCCAAGGCACAACAAGTTTTCTCAAGCATAGTGTACCGAGTTTCGCAGTCGGTGAATTTCTTACTTAAGTAGTAAATGGCAGACTCCTTTCTTTTGGTTTCGTCTTGTTGGCCAAGTACACAACCCATAGAGTCTTCCAAGACTGTTAGGTAGATGATCAATGGTCTTCCCTCCACCAGAGGAGACAAAATAGGTGGATTCAACAGATATTCCATGATATTTGTCGCGGTGAGAATCGGATACCATAACTATTATGTTAACTAGGATCACCAATCTTAATGTTCACCACCGGTCTTTATTTTATCCAAAGGAAAGGGTTAAAGATCGAAAGTCCTAATAAGAGAATCTAGGTTCGGGGGTTGGTTACGCTTAGGGAAGGTATCAGCTTCCTAAACGTCTGTAGTACTCTACAGGAACCTCTTGTTATTATTTATGTTATGTTATTTGTTTGCTTGCTAAGGGTATGACTTGATATATGGATCAAGGATGCTTGGATTGATTGTTCAATTGGTGTTGACCAATATTTTTGAAAATGGAACTTGGTGTTGACCAAATTCTTTGATTTTTATGAAGGATTGATTTTATTTTATTTTTTGTTCTTTTTTTTTATTTATTAATTATCTACCTAAAGAAAAAGAGGCGGTAAAAACAAATGACAATTACACATGAGGGTGAGGGATACATTTTATCAATGGGAAGTAAGAAAGTGATTGAAATACCACACAACCAAACAAGCAAATGTGGGTCCGAAACCAACCGAAATCGAATGGCAACTGAATTTAGCTTTGAAGCTAACTAAGAGTGGATTCATGTAGGAATCACTCTATGAGAAGCCGAGCAAATGACTATAAGCACTCAAACGGTTATCGAAAGTTAAATTAGATTTTAACTCCGAAATCGAAATGCAACGATAAACAAATATAGTTCCACATAAAAATCGATGAAAATCGAATTACCTTGCTACACTTAACGTGATCATCGCAATAGGGATTAAGAATGTACGGATCTAAAAATTATAAAATAAAAAATGCATAGAAAAAATAAATTTAACGTGCTAAAAAAATATCAACAATGTTGCTAACGCGAAAATTGCGATCATCACAACCAGATCGATAAGCCACTACATAATAAAAATCAAATTAAGACACAAAGTTGCAAATCGAAACACGAATTGGTTGGTGTAAAATAGACGGATTACCGCTAGACCAAACCATCGGACGAGTGCACAAAATCGAAACGCAATGCAAGTAAACCGATAAAAATTAATCAACAGGTTGCTACACTTAACGTGATCATCGCAACAGATCCAAATCGTGTGGATCTAAATTTATCAAAAACGTAAAGCAAAAAAAAAATTTAAAACGTGTTTAAAAAAACAACAGTGTTGCTACCGCGGAACTGGAATCATCGCAATCGGATCGAATGAACATACTCAAATCAAAACAAAAAATTATATTAAAAAAATATTCATTTTTATATATAAGAATTATAAAAAAATATTTACAAAATATAGATCTGTGTACATTATATTATATAATATAAAAATATTTTATAAAAAATACACATATGATATAGCATCATACGATATGTATTATAATAAAAAAAATATAAAAAAAACCGAAACATATATACATATATGGTGCCGTTACTGTTAAAAAATTTCACAAATTATGCAAATGTATGATGTTGTTACTGTTATGTAATGGAAACCGAAAAATATATATATAGCATCGTATCATATAAAACAAAACAGGTTACTTTATATTGTAACATAGAAGTTATTAGTAACATGAAGTTTCAATGTGTAACAGTTATCGTACCGTATGAAGAAAAATAAACAGTTTCGGCACCGTGTTGTATTTCTTTCGGATTATCTCCCCTTTTTATTTAGCAACACAATAATATATAGAGACTAAAATTAGGGTTAACTTTTAATTTCCAATAATATCCCTAATATTCATTTTGAGGCCCAAGTTAAATAATATTAAAATTAAATAAAAATTTAAACAGTTGAAATAAATTTAAAATAGAAACTAAAAATCCTATTTATTTACTCTAACATTATTTAAATTAAAAAATAAGAATAAAAATGAAAATAAATATTTAAAATAAAATTAAAATAAAATGCTAATTACTATAATTATTTATTCTAAATAATATTAGTTAAAAAAAGTAAAATAAACGGACCCCAAATAAATAAAAATCGGACGTCCAAGTGATCGAAAAAATAAATCGAGTACACTAAAATGATCGATACGAAATATACGACATGAAAAAGTACCAAATTTTAGGGTAAAAAATTAGGGTGTGACAGATGCCCCTATTTAAGTTTCTTCTATCCGGAGATATGAAGATTGAAATCTTCATCTCGACGCGATAGGAGAGACTTAAATACAAACATGCACAATTTTTGGCCATAAGATGCCTTATGATATGATATGATATGAAATGAAAGACAAAGATCCAAAAGTTACACCCGAAACATTTAGAAAATCATTAAACGTACGAGTAAAGATTTGAAGATATATCTGGGAGAACGTCAGATAAGGAACATCATATATGGAAAAAACATCAGATAAACAAGGTTATATCTGGAAGAACATCAGATAGACACAAAAGGGATTTTGGAAAAGCGTCAGAATAAAGTCACATATCCGGAAGAACATCGGATGAACAGGGTCATATCCGGAAAAACATCGGATAGATTCCGGAAAAGCATCAGAATCGATATGAATGTCTGGAAAACGTTGGACAGGTTCTGGAAGAACATCAGAATAAGAGTACATATCTGGAAGAGCATCGAATAAATTTCGAAAAAGCATCAGAATCAAAGGGTATATCTGGGAAAACATCAGATAAGTTCTGGAAGAACATCAGAACAAGAGACACATCTGGAAAATCATCAGACGCAAAGTCGTATCTGGAAGAACGTCAGATAGACACAGAGGGAGTTCTGGAAGAACATCAGAACAAAAATACATATCTGGAATAACATCAGATAGGTACAACAATATCTGTTTGGTAGGTGCCAAGTAAGTTGGACTTTGACCACTGTTGAAGCGAAATAGCGGCAAGCAACAAAAAGATTTGGAAGTATTTTTTCGGGAATTATCGTGTCCACAGAGATCGGTTCTTGAACTGTCGTTCGACAATTTAATTGTTAATGAGTTTGAGTAAAAATGGTTTTAAAGTAAATAACAGAAAAGTAAATAAAAACATAAAAAGAATACATTCTTTGAAGAGAAGAAACCTATCAAGCATGTATATATTCCACTCGTCACAAACATAAATTTACCGACCAATTATACTCCACCTGCAATACTCGTCAAAATCATCCAATATCGCTCACAACAGTGTCCATCTCTGGCACACTGAGTTGAGAAGCAACCATATCACTCTCTTCGTCACTCTCGCGCACGAAGCCTCGAAACACGGAAGACATTAAGTTCCGACACCATAAAGATTATCATCTAAATCTATCTCTAGCATCTAGACAATAGATATCCATCCCTAATCAAGATTTGTGAAGTTTATTTCTAACACAACACAAATCCAAACATAAATGCAAAAAGATCAAGGAAGACATCGATAATGATTTGTAAAGCAAGCTTTATACAATATTATGATCAACAAATATACATATGTTCATAGTAAATATACAAACACCCAACAAAAAGAGAAAAACATAGAGAAGAAATGGAGAAAAACCAAACATCTCTTGAGTTGTCGGCTCCGATTAATGAAGGATTCGACTCCGGATCATCCTAATGCATGCTCCAATGTGTTTTCTAGCCAATTTCTAGTAAAAAAATGCTATTGGATGGATTTGGAACCAAAAATATCAAACCCATAACCTAAAAATTGTGTTTTTGGGGCTTTAATGGAGTTTCAGCACGCGCAGCACCGCGCGGCGGAATTCTGGGTTCGCTCGGCGGCGAAAGGCCATCATTCTGTAAGTTTTTCACAATTTTGGAGTGTCCGGACCGCTCCTGCACCGCCCGGCGGCGCAGAGGCGCAGCACACCAGTCTGCAGAAAAATTCTGCACTGTTTTATTCGTAACTTTTGAACCGTAACTCCGATTGACGCACGGTTTGAAGCGTTGGAAAGCTTATTCAATGCTCTATACAACAATGGAAAAATCCCATTGCTGGAACACTTGCAAAAATAAATGAAAATCAATTACACTCAATGATATTTACACGATAACGCACTATACACACGAAAACGTAAAGTAAACGTAATTACGAACAAAGCGGGGTTTATTCAACCAATTTTAACACAAAGTAATGATAAGTGCAACAAAACTTATATACACAAATAGGTACAATTTGCACTTATCAAACTCTCCCCAACTTACCTAATTGTTTGTCCACAAACAAGAAATAAACAACTCAACGAAACCGAGTGATAACCAAAGAATCGCGAATCAACAAGTTTTGAAAAACGGACAAATGAATGGTTCAAATGAAAACGGTACACACAAAATAAATACTTCCCACTAAACTACGACGATAACATAGTCAAGAAACAAAAGCAAAATACAAAAATTCATGCCAAACGTTCTAAAACAACACAAGTTCAATTGTGAATCACACCTAGCAAAAACAATCATCGGTAGATGAAAAACACAAAATGAGGTACTTTACACTCACACAACAATCTTGAAAACAAAAGACTAAATTATGCATACATCCACAAATTCATATTGAACATACAAAAGCAAGAATCACAAGGACTTTCAAGGTTGTAACGTGGTCGGGTAAACAAACAAGGGGCAATTTCTAAAGGTAATTGAAACAAAAACTTGCCTAAACCTAAGGGAGTGATAAACTCATAAAGATTCACACACCAAATTTCAACCAAACTTCTTCTTTCATCCCAAGTGTTACACAAAACACAATACTTATTTTGTACAATTATTGAAACTCTTTTTGTTTCCTTTTTCAAGGATTTTTCTTTTTCTTCCTTTTTTTTCTTTCTTTTTCTCTTTCACAAATTTTTCTCTTTTTTTTTTCTTTTCATTTTCAATCCTCATAGAATCCAACCAATGATTATACAATCATCCTCTCCCCAACTTGAATTCGACCGCACCATCATGTGAATACTCCCTACTTTCTAAGGCAAGGAAAAAACTCATACAACAACACAAAGTTGAGGTCCAAGAAAAAACAAAATCCATTCAAAAATAAGTAAACTAAATACTCATAGACAAACATCAAGTTCAAATAGAACACATGGATCAAAATGCTCAAAGGGGTTACGAATTCTCACACACTCACAAGGTGAATTGACTATTTGGCTAGGGTGGTTGTGCTCAAAATGAAACAATTGCCTTGATCCTTTTCATGCATTCATATACACAACACAAACAATAGATTCAACATAATAAAATCCAGTTAGAACAAGAATGTTGGAACTCCGAGCATATAAGAACAATGGAAGGCTTCCTCACAAAAAGGGTGGTAACTAAAGTGATTCACAATAGAACAAGTATACAAAAGAATGGATGGCATGGAAGTTTGTAAAATGCCTAAGTAACATGAAAATGCAAAAGTATAGAAAGCGATAAATACATACCTCAGACGTGTACAAAACTTAACAAATATCATTACCATACATCCGCAAGTTGAAACGCACCAACTTGGAAAATCACAAAAGCATCCTTAAATAAGTCAATCAAAATTTGCGAGCAAACAACAACCAAAAACATTAGAAATGAAAAACAATAAAAACATGCTTGTTTTACGTCGTAAGCTCAACGCCTTTACGGTGCTTAATTAGAAACTTCCTCTCTTCATGCCATAGTGATGTCTCACCGCGCAACCAAAAGCAAGCGTCCTAACCAAACACTTGAACAAACGTTAAAATATACAAGTATCAATATAAACAAGTGAAAATATACAAAATGTACGACATCTACAAAACTCAAAAACAACGAAATTATCGCAATGCAAGAACAATAAAAACCAATCCCCGGCAACGGCGCCATTTTGTTGAAGCGAAATAGCGGCAAGCAACAAAAAGATTTGGAAGTATTTTTCCGGGAATTATCGTGTCCACAGAGATCGGTTCTTGAACTGCCGTTCGACAATTTAATTGTTAATGAGTTTGAGTAAAAATGGTTTTAAAGTAAATAACAGAAAAGTAAATAAAAACATAAAAAGAATACATTCTTTGAAGAGAAGAAACCTATCAAGCATGTATATATTCCACTCGTCACAAACATAAATTTACCGACCAATTATACTCCACCTGCAATACTCGTCAAAATCATCCAATATCGCTCACAACAGTGTCCATCTCTGGCACACTGAGTTGAGAAGCAACCATATCACTCTCTTCGTCACTCTCGCGCACGAAGCCTCGAAACACGGAAGACATTAAGTTCCAACACCATAAAGATTATCATCTAAATCTATCTCTAGCATCTAGACAATAGATATCCATCCCTAATCAAGATTTGTGAAGTTTATTTCTAACACAACACAAATCCAAACATAAATGCAAAAAGATCAAGGAAGACATCGATAATGATTTGTAAAGCAAGCTTTATACAATATTATGATCAACAAATATACATATGTTCATAGTAAATATACAAACACCCAACAAAAAGAGAAAAACATAGAGAAGAAATGGAGAAAAACCAAACATCTCTTGAGTTGTCGGCTCCAATTGATGAAGGATTCGACTCCGAATCATCCTAATGCATGCTCCAATGTGTTTTCTAGCCAATTTCTAGTCAAAAAATGCTATTGGATGGATTTGGAACTAAAAATATCAAACCCATAACCTAAACATTGTGTTTTTGGGGCTTTAATGAAGTTTCAGCACGCGCAACACCGCCCGGCAGAATTCTGGGTTCGCCCGGCAGCGAAAGGCCATCATTCTGTAAGTTTTTCACAATTTTGGAGTGTCCGGACCACCCCTGCACCGCCCGGCGGCGCAGAGGCGCAACACACCAGTCTGCAGAAAAACTCTGCACTGTTTTATTCGTAACTTTTGAACCGTAACTCCGATTGACGCACGGTTTGAAGCGTTGGAAAGCTTATTCAATGCTCTATACAACAATGGCAAAATCCCATTGCTGGAACACCTGCAAAGTTAAATGAAAATCAATTACACTCAATGATATTTACACGATAACGCACTATACACACGAAAACGTAAAGTAAACGTAATTACGAACAAAGCGGGGTTTATTCAACCAATTTTAACACAAAGTAATGATAAGTGCAACAAAACTTATATACACAAATAGGTACAATTTGCACTTATCAACCACGAGATAAGACTTGGATAACAACACGACCCGTAGAGAATGCAAATGAGTGCAAATGAGATTGACACTCTTTCTATGTATCTGTATATGAATTATGCAGATGATATATTATCAAATGCAAATGTAAATGCAGATGTCGACGACACGGCTCAACACTTTTGTGGAAGAGACAAGACTGGAAGACTGATTCCTCAACATGGATGTCACTATCATTCTGCTTAGGGACTAAAGATGTTACTGAACACAATCTCTGCCACACTGGTAAACTGTATCAAGTTGATGATCCTTGTAGGAATGATGGAAAGCTGCTTGGGGATTCTTCAAGTAAACTGCCCCCAGATTAGCTGACTATTAAAGATAAACTGATCATTGCTTCAACTTGTCAGATTCTGAAATGATTGTTTGACTGTGTGCTTGGAAAGCTTGCCCCAGTATGAGTCTTGAAAGGTCAGGATAAACCAATTCTGAAAAGGACTTGCGCTGTAACAAACTTTGAACTGATTCTCAACAGGATCTGGAAAGAACTTGCCCCTGATAGGATCACTGACCAAGTTTCTCAACTGTTTGAAAATTCCTTAAGAGGAAGCCAGTTTGCAAACAAAAGTGCTCATACAAACATAGTAAATTTAAAGTTCATGCAACTTTTGAAATCAAAATCATTTTTGGAAAGATGCAAAAACATATGAGTCATTGGTCAGAACACAGTGGTTCAAGACATTAAAAGTGAAAAGTTTAACAAAAAAGGTGTAACGCCCGAAATAGATGATCCGCAAAGATCTTTAGGAGTCAGTTTACGCAACCTTGTTGTAGTATGCTTTCAAAATAACCTCGCTTCAATTAGGTATTTTGAGGGTTATAACGTGGCCTGGTTCACGGTTTAAGAAACAAAGGATAAAGGCTCAAAGTTTATTTGTACCCCCAATCTTCGTAATGATCTTCAGTCCTATGCTCAGTTAATTCAGACTATGCACTCAGGTCCCCATAGGTTAGGAATTGCACTGATGATAATGATGATGGTTCAGAAGTTAGATGGCAGTCACTGCTTCCTTACAACATTTGGTTGTCATACAAGCTTGTTCTTATTTCTCTTTGTAGAAGGTAAGATCATGAGCTTCCCATCTTTCTTAGCTTTTGCCTCGAAAGGGACTCGGCTCATTCTTTGAGTAAAGATTTCTTGAGGATTCTTCTTCGTTTATCGCTTTGGGAACAACTTGTACAACATTTATTCATCTAATTTGGAAGAGTTGAAAGTTTGTGACTGTCTGGTTTAATGATTACGGTGAACCATCATTGGCGTTCGACTTGAAAGACATCTTTGACACTTGCTTGTTGTGTGCGAAGGAAAACTGTGAATATAAAATTTTGTTAAAAGGTATCTTGCATGAAACTCTTGTATTTGAATGCACAATCAAGCTAAATGAGAACTACCTTGCCCCATGTTAAGATGGCGGGTTTTTATTTGTAAAGAAAAGAAACTCCTACTTCAAGGCTCAAAGGGGTAGACAAAGGGTTATCTTCCTTATTTCTCCACAGTTTGGGAATTGAAACAATGCCTTACATCCTCAGCAAAGTTTTGATTTGAAAGCATACTGACAACAATTATGAGTATTTTGTATTCATCATCCTCCCTCCAATCTTTGCATAATTAGAAGAAAGTGGAAAAGAGATAAAATATATTTTTTGTTTTTGTTTTTTGGTTTTTTTTTTTGAAAATAAAGTATAAAGATGTAAATAATGGACAAAATGAATTGAATCAAAAGTTGCAATGCTCATTTTATTAATTACGAAAGTACAAACATAATTTGAAAGCAAACAACTAACACAAAATAAGGGAAAATGCAAACAACAAGAAACATGGCCTAGTGACTAATCAGAAACAAAGAGTGAGTTGTCCTGTCTAAAACACTGAAGTCTGCTGAAGTCGACTGAAGCTTCACTTGGCATGCTCTGGCAAAGGATTCGTCTGGACATTAGGATTGGTGTCACGAAATTTGATGATTCCGACCTTAATCAAGTCACGCACTCTAGCCTTTAGTGCATAGCAATGTTCCAAGTCATGGCCGGTGGCACCTTCATGGAATGCACAGTGGAGATCAGATCTGAATCCAGGTGGAAGTGGATCTGGAGGAGGAGGCAAAGCCTTAGTAGTAATCAAACCTTTCTTAACCATACCAGGATATAATTCGGTGTACGTTATTGGAATAGGATCAAAATGATTCCTATTACGGTACTGATTCCGTCCAACAGCCGGACGTTGAGCAGCTTGAGCCGGTCGTGGAGCAGTAATCACGGGAGTAACAACAGCAACAGCAGGGTGATAAGCATAATGAGGTTGGGGACGAGGCCCTCTTGTTTCAAATATGACAGCATTAGTCTGATTTTCTCTCTTCTTCTGGAAGTTCCCATATGGTTTCTTTGCACCATTAGAAGATTCAGCAGTCTTTGACACTTTACCTTTCTTAAGTCCCTCCTCGAGTCTTTGGCCAATAGTAACCAAATCAGTGAAATTGGAGGAAACACTACCAATCATCTTCTCCCAGTAGAATGGAGACAAGGTGTCCATAAACAATCCAGTTAATTCTTTCTCTGCTAGAGGAGGTTCAACTTGGGAAGCGAGTTCTCTCCAACGCTGAGCCTATTCCTTGAAAGACTCTTTCTCATTCTGAGACATATTTTGAAGCTGACGGCGATCAGGAGCCATGTTGAGGTTATATTTATAGTGCTTCATGAAGGCATTAATAAGATTCTGGAAACAGTGAATGTTGTTCTGTTCACGATTCATATACCATTTGAGAGAATCTCTACTCAGACTATCTTGAAAACAATGGATAAGCAACTTCTGATTCTTGGCATAAGCAGTCATCTTTCAGGTATACATGACCAAATGAGCTCTTGGACAAGAATCACCTTTATACTTCACAAAACCGGGAGTCTTGAATTTAACAGGCATAATAAAGTCAAAAACTAGGCACATGTTGTCTGCGTCCACGTTACAGAAATCAGTACCCTCAACGGCTCGGAGTCTCTTGTCTATGGTCTGAAACTGTTCACGGACAACCTCAGGTTCAACAAAGTCTTCACGGTCTTCACCCTGAGCACTGACAGCATTATACTCATAGAGAGGGTTCTCAAAAGGAACCCGAGTAGTCTGAGCTATAGGTTGAGGCTCGACGAAAACATGAGCTTGAAACACTGGTCTAGAAGTCTGACCAATCATAGCAGGAGATGCAAGAGGTGGAGAGTAGTTGGGAGGTAAACCAAAATCTGGCCAAGTTGAAGGTGGCATTTGAACCAGTGGAGGATCAGCGCTTGAAACTTCCTGGATGACGGTCCCTTGGGGTTGCTCTCCTCTAGCAGTCAATACTTGGAGCATTTCAGTGAGCTTTGCCATGCTTGACTTAAGGTCGTCGATCTCCATTCGGATCTCAACATTGTGTGCTTCTTGATCTGACATTATGCATTTGTAGTTAGCTCTAGTTTGATATCTGTGTCGAGGAATCAGCTTGACGACTCACAGGTGACGTTGGAAGATAGAGACGGCTGGAAATGAGTTAATTGACAAACAGATGCATGCAAATGATATGCAATGCAATGCAATGGTTTCAAGGAACACAAAAGCAAGTTGCAAATATTTCGGAAAGGCTGAAAAAAGTTTCATTTTATAATCCAGGATTTTATTGATTTTGCAAGGGAAAGAACAATTGAGTTCCTTGAAACCAAAGGGGTATTTATGAATGCATGAATGGATGCATAAACACAGGTATACACATATACACATATACAGGCAAACAAGCCAAGGCTTAGGTTTGAAGATCACGAGCATAGAGCCATGGTCTACCCTTCCCAAGGTATGTACTAGAGGTTTATTTGTACCTGCCGAACGGGTTTTACAAAGTTCCCAGAGTCTACAACCCATCTTTCGGATATTATCGATTTTCCAATTACTTGGTAGTCAACAATATTCTCAAGAGAATCTCGTCTGAGCGTAGTATCACATATCAACCATTTCAGAATTACTCCCTCATAGTCATCGCACTACATCCTAAAAGGCCAAGTTGGGTTAAAGGTAACTACGGTTCTCAATATCCCGGGCTCCTAGGTCGAAAGTAGTAATGTATTCACGATAGCTCGTTCAACAAATACCACCTTCGAGAGGGCCTCAACTGAGTGTGGAATCAAATCGAATTCTTTGGAATTTCTTCCTCGAAATCTCCTTGATTATATCCACGATCCTATCTTATATGTGCTCTCAAGTCCGGGTTAGGACTTATCTCACCACACAAAGTAGCAACCCTGCACACAGAAAACCCAAGCAGAACAGGTATATATAAAAATATAAAGCAAATAAGCAAGTAGATAACAAAAAATAAAACAAGTTAGGGGAAACCCTCGATCGTCCCTAGTGAAGTCGCCATTTCTGTCGCGGTGAGAATCGGATACCATAACTATTATGTTAACTAGGATCACCAATCTTAATGTTCACCACCGGTCTTTATTTTATCCAAAGGAAAGGGTTAAAGATCGAAAATCCTAATAAGAGAATCTAGGTTCGGGGGTTGGTTACGCTTAGGGAAGGTATCAGCATCCTAAACGTCTGTAGTACTTTACAGGAACCTCTTGTTATTATTTATGTTATGTTATTTGTTTGCTTGCTAAGGGTATGACTTGATATATGGATCAAGGATGCTTGGGTTGATTGTTCAATTGGTGTTGACCAATATTTTTGAAAATGGAACTTGGTGTTGACCAAATTCTTCGATTTTTATGAAGGATTGATTTTATTTTATTTTTTGTTCTTTTTTTTTATTTATTAATTATCTATCTAAAGAAAAAGAGGCTGTAAAAACAAATGACAATTACACATGAGGGTGAGGGATACATTTTATCAATGGGAAGTAAGAAAGTGATTGAAATACCACACAACCAAACAAGCAAATGTGGGTCCGAAACCAACCGAAATCGAATGGCAACTGAATTTAGCTTTGAAGCTAACTAAGAGTGGATTCATGTAGGAATCACTCTATGATAAGCCGAGCAAATGACTATAAGCACTCAAACGGTTATCGAAAGTTAAATTAGATTTTAACTCCGAAATTGAAATGCAACGATAAACAAACATAGTTCCGCATAAAAATCGATGAAAATCGAATTACCTTGCTACACTTAACATGATCATCGCAATAGGGATTAAGAATGTGCGGATCTAAAAATTATAAAATAAAAAATGCATAGAAAAAATAAATTTAACGTGCTAAAAAAATATCAACAATGTTGCTAACGCGAAAATTGCGATCATCGCAACCAGATCGATAAGCCACTACATAATAAAAATCAAATTAAGACACAAAGTTGCAAATCGAAACACGAATTGGTTGGTGTAAAATAGGCGGATTACCGCTAGACCAAACCATCGGACGAGTGCACAAAATCGAAACGCAATGCAAGTAAACCGATAAAAATTAATCAACAGGTTGCTACACTTAACGTGATCATCGCAACAGATCCAAATCGTGTGGATCTAAATTTATCAAAAACGTAAAGCAAAAAAAAAATTAAAACGTGTTAAAAAAACAACAGTGTTGCTACCGTGGAACTGGGATCATCGCAATCGGATCGAATGAACATAATCAAATCAAAACAAAAAATTGTATTAACAAAATATTCATTTTTATATATAAGAATTATAAAAAATATTTACAAAATATAGATCTGTGTACATTACATTATTAATATATAAAAAATACAGATATGATATAGCATCATACGATATGTATTATAATAATAATAAAAAAAAAAAAGAAACCAAAACATATATACATATATGGTGCCGTTACTGTTAAAAAATTTCACAAACTATGCAAATGTATGATGTTGTTACTGTTATGTAATGGAAACCGGAAAATATACATATAGCATCGTATCATATAAAACAAAACAGGTTACTTTATATTGTAACATAGAAGTTATTAGTAACATGAAGTTTCAATGTGTAACAGTTATCGTATCGTATCGGCGATGCAATTGGATCATTCAGTAACATATGAAGAAAAATAAACAGTTCCGGCGCCGTGTTGTATTTCTTTCGGATTATCTCCCCTTTTTATTTAGCAACACAACAATATATAGACACTAAAATTAGGGTTAACTTTTAATTTCCAATAATATCCCTAATATCCATTTTGAGGCCCAAGTTAAATAATATTAAAATTAAATAAAAATTTAAACAGTTGAAATAAATTTAAAATAGAAACTAAAAATCCTATTTATTTACTCTAACATTATTTAAATTATAAAATAAAAATAAAAATGAAAATAAATATTTAAAATAAAATGCGAATTACTATAATTATTTATTCTAAATAATATTAGTTAAAAAAAAGTAAAATAAACGGACCCCAAATAAATAAAAATCGGACGTCCAAGTGATCGAAAAAATAAATCGAGTACACTAAAATGATCGATACAAAATATACGACATGAAAAAGTACCAAATTTTAGGGTAAAAAATTAGGGTGTGACAATATTGTCGAAAGCTTTTTGGCAATCTTCTGTCCATACACAGTCTTGATTCTTTCTGAGTAGTTTGAAGATCGGTGCGCATGTCGCAGTCATAAGAGATATGAATTTGGAAATGTAATTCAGACGTCCTAAAAATCCTCGGACTTGTTTCTCAGTCTTTGGCGAAGGCATTTCTCGAATGGCCTTGACCTTGTCATGATCAACCTCAATTCCTTTTTGGCTGACGATGAACCCTAAAACTTTTCCCGAGCGGACACCAAACATGCATTTGTTGGGATTCAAGCAGAGTTTGTACTTCCTCAGATGCTCGAATAATTTTAAAAAGTGGGTCACATGCTCCTCTTCTGTTTAAGATTTGGAAATCATGTCATCGACATATACTTCAATTTCTTTGTGCATCATGTCATGAAACAGAGTAGTCATGGCCCTTTGATAGGTTGCCCCGGCGTTCTTCAAACCGAACGACATTACCTTGTAACAAAAGGTGCCCCATGGGGTGATGAATGAAGTTTTCTCCATATCTTCCGGTGCCATTTTGATTTGATTATAGCCCGAGAATCCATCCATGAAGGAGAAGACTTTGAACTTTGTTGTACTGTCTACTAGCATGTCAATGTGGGCCAGGGGGGAGTCGTCCTTTGGACTTGCTTTGTTCAGATCCCTGTAGTCTACACACATTCTTACTTTTCTTTCCTTTTTCGGAACTGGTACTATGTTGGCTAACCATTGAGGATATTCTGAGGTGGCGAGGAAACCCGCATCTATCTGTTTCTGCACTTCCTCTTTGATCTTGATAGCCATATCTGGATGAGTCTGTCTCGGCATTTGTTTCACCGGAGGATGTTCTAACTTCAATGGTAGATGATGTTCCACGATGCTGGTATCCAACCCTGGCATGTCCTGATAGGACCAAGCAAATACATCTGGAAACTCTTTGAGAAGTCTTATCAAACTTTCTTTGACATTCGGACTGAGCAATGCTCCAATCTTAACTTCCTTCTTTTCTTCCTCTGATCCCAAATTGACCATTTCCAACGGCTCTTTGTGAGGTTTAATGGACCTTTCCTCTTGCCTGAGTAATCGGGTGATCTCTTCTAGAACTTCTGTGTCCTCTTCTTCTTTAGCTTCGAATACCAGGAATTCAAAGTTGGAAGAAGGCATTGGATCGTACGTTTCAACGGGGTTTAAAACAAGTAATCTGTATGACGTGATGATTCATTTTTTAGAAGAGATAGAGAGAATGCAAGAGTGTGTACAGTGCATCTTATGGAAAAAGCTTGTTTTAATTTTGGGTTATTTTAGGATTACCATTTTCTGAATAACGAAAAGTGAAAACAGCAATAAATGCGGGAATTACAGAATGACGTAATTTATTTATGATTTTGTCGATTCTTGAAATACAGCCCTATAAAACAAAACTCTGTCACTTTGGGCAAAGCGAAGAGGGACATTTACAGAAAGGTGAGCCCTATAAAAACATATGTTTCACTTAGGCAAGGTGAAAGGTTAAAACAAAGGTGGCAATTACTTAGACTTATGGACGACTTTCGGGACATCGACAACCCATTGGCGACGAACTCCTTGGTGAATCACAAAGTCTAGTACCTTCTTTCTTGGTTGGTCCTCAGAAATGACACTGATTTCTGGCGGAGCAGAATCGTTGGAGTCTTCCTCCCATGCAGAGTTGTCGTAAACAAACTCTTCTGTTGTATCTTTCACAGTGTTTTCACTCTCAAGAGGATCTCCCCATCCAGTTGGCTGGATATCCTCGTATCTGATGCGAGAGCTTTCAGGAGCGGTGTACTTGACCAAGAAGTCGTACTTGCCACTCGGCTATCCTAAGGTGTCCCATACTTCTGTGGGAACAGAGGTGTCATTCTTCTCAATGACGTTGACCTCAGGAAAAGCATAGTTGATGAACTCTTGCTCGAAAGTCTTTGTAGATTCATCATTGTGTTGGATATCTTCTGAATGTCCTGAGTAATGATCCCATGATTCGGTGGGGACGTGGGTATTTCTTTTAATACTACTCAATTGATAAGCATCGTTGGGCTGACTCTTTTGCCCCAAGTCTTCTGGGTACGATTTCCAGATATGCAAGTCATCCAGGGAATCATAGCCACAGTTATTTTTCATTAGTTTGTCTTCTTCCAATGAATTGGGTGGAGTACGACATCCTTCAGGATCACAATCTCCATAGATCATCCAAACGTCTGATCTTGGTATATATCTCAGGCTCTGCTTGGGAAAACAGAATGGCGTGTGCGTTTCTTCCTGGGACATATAACTGTTGTCGTTGAGATAAGATTTATATTCCTCGTCTGTATCGCAGGAGTCACTTTTATCGATGGTGTGTACTTCTTGAGACACTGGGTGGAGGAAGCCCCCACTGTGGAAGAAATCTTGAATGGGATGGAAACTTTCATCTTTCTTTGCAGTTTGGGTACAGGCTGAGGAGAAACCAAGACCTTTCTTAGTCTTGTTATCCGTAGGATTTATGAACTGTCCCCATCCCTTTACGTTATTACTCTCGATCACTTTGAGAGCATCTTTGTATGAGGAAATCGACGTCCCTCTTTCTGGTCGATTCTCATTACTTACTGACAGTGCTTGAAACTCGGTTCCCAAAACCTCCTCGGGTTCTACACAGGAGAATGATGATAAGTTGCTCACGATTAAGGCCTACTCTCCACATACTGTGACTAGTTTATCATTTTTGATGAACTTCAACTTCTGGTGAAGCGTCGAAATGACTGCCTCAGCCTCATGTATCCAAGGTCTTCCTAATAAACCGCTATAGGCTTCCCGGATGTCCATGACCTGGAAAGTGACTTGGAAAGTGTGAGGACTGATGGTTATGAGAAGATCAACTTCGCCGATGACTATTTTTCTGGATCCATCAAAGGCTTTGACAATGATCTCACTGCCTCTCATCGAAGATCCTTGAAATGATAGTCGTATCAGAGTGGATTTTGGCATAACATTCAGAGCTGATCCTGTGTCTACCAGTACGTTGGCTAGAGCATTGTCCTGGCAGTTGACTGTAATGTTAAGCGCCATGTTGTGATTTTTGCCTTCTTCTGGCAGTTCTTCATCACTGAATCCTAAATTGTTGCAGGAAGTGATGTTGGAAATAATGCTGTCAAACTGCCTTACCGTCACATCTTGTTCTACGAAAGCTTGCTCCAAGACTTTCTGCAGAGCTTCCCTGTGAGCTTCGGAACTAAGCAGGAGAGATAGCACAGAGATTCTAGATGGAGTTTGCAATAGTTGGTCTACAATGTTGTACTCACTTTTCTGGATGAGCTTCAGCATCTCATCATTGTTCTTTATAGATTGACTATCTGGTTGATTAGGAACTTCTGTTTGAGGTTCCTTTTCCTTGGCAGGTTCTCCAACTCCTCTGTTGAAGATTCGACCGCTCCGTGTGACTCGACTGATGTCGGCAATGTTGACAACGGAGGGTAATGGAGTTTCCTTTCCATTTTCAATGGTTGTTGCACCGTACTTGTAAGGGACAGCCTTATCTGATTTGTACGGTATTGGACCTGGTAAGTAGATAACCACGAGAGCTTTTTGATTTTTCTGACCGTTATAGGAAACTTCAATCAGTTCCTGGTTGGGAATTTTTCTACTGTCTAGAGGAATTCTTGATTCATCGAGTAGAGGGATTATGGCACAAACATCTTTGGCCCTCCCCTGATTGGAGATTATGAAAACGTATTTGCTTTGATCAAGAAAATAGTCTGGTATCACTTTGATCGACTCAGAACTTAAACATGATCGAATTTCTTTATGGTCCAACTGACTTTGAAGATCCACTCGAACGAGGTAGCATCCTTGGTTGTTCTCTGAACAAACTCTACAACGCTCATAGTTGTGGGGTGGCACCCGGCCACGTCCACTTTGTATGCAGTGCATCTTTACCATATCTGTTTCCATCGAGCAAACATCCTGACTTTGATGCCTATCAGGATTTCCATTAGTCAAGCTAACCTGTTGTGTAGCTTCATCCAAGTAAATTGGAAGCCACCAGTGGTCCAACAAGTGTTGAAGTGTTCTTTGGACGAGTGCACACCCTTAATTATCTTCACGACATTCTTCACAGTCTTGATAATCATGTGAAGCCAGAAAGCTGAGCCTGACTTGCTTAGCGTGTAATTCTACCAGACTGGTATTCATCAAGCGTACGTCAAAAATCTGAACCATATTGACTTGATGGTTATTTCCCTCACAGTAGTCTTGGATCCATCCGAGATCCATCTGACGTTGGAGGGCCTCTTGTACAAAAGAGCATCCCTGATTGCCTGTCGAGCAAATCGGACATGCCTTGTAATCATGTCGTGGCAAATTATGGTATTGACTTTGCCTTGAATGCATCGCCACTAAGTTGACATTCATTGCGTGGATATCATGGTTTTGAATAATGTTGGGGTGCACATGAGCCATGTTGACTTCACAAATTCAGCGATCTTGGATCCAGCCTAGATTCATCTGTTCTTGTAGAGCTGATTGCACTACGGAACACCCCTGGTTATTCTTTGAGCAGATATCACACTGGTGATAACTTTGAGGTGGTACATGACCGTACCCGCTCTGTCTATAATGCATCCTGACCAGATTGGTTCATAATAGGAGTACATCATGAATTTGATAACTGCGGCTAAATTCTTTCTCTATTAAATTTACTGCAATCTTCTCATGTTGCGGCAACGGGTTCGTCTAAACATTCGGATTGGTATCTTTGAAAGATAGGACCCCGTTCCTGACAAGCTTCTGTACATCGGACTTGAAACTGATATAGATCTCAATGTTGTGCCCCGATCCTCCTTGAAGGTAGGGGCAAGTTTGATCTGCTTTAAACCAAAAAGGTGTATTTTCCGGTACTGTAAGAGGAGACCTAGTTTGGATGTGCCCCTTAGCCAGTAGAAGTGGAAATAATTCTGCGTACAACATCGGTATAGGGTCGAACCCTGATGGTCGTGTCGCACGATTATTGATGTTGTACTGTGGACGAGCCTGTTGAAGAGGTTGTTGTGTCCTTTACTGATACAGTTGTTGACTTGGTTGGCTCTGAGCAACCTGAGGTTGATAAGTCGGAGCCGGTGTTGGGTTGATAGCGGGAGTTATTACCGCTACTGGTTGATACCTTCGCCTTTGCTTTCCCAGAGATATATTACTAATATCTTGCTCTTTTTTCTTTTGGAAAACACTACCGTATTTTTTGGCACTGCTTGATGGCTCTGCATTTTTTACCAATCGTCCTTCTCGGACTGCTTCTTCAAGGCGTACCCCCATGTTCACCATTTCAGTGAAGTCACTGAGCGCACTTGAAACCATTCGGTCGTAATAGAATGAACTCAAGGTTTTCAAAAAGATCTTTGTCATCTCTTTTTCCTCAAGAGGGGGACAGATCTGGGCGACAATTTCTCGCCATCCCTGAGCATACTCTTTAAAAGTTTCTTTGTCCTTCTGCGACATTGCTTTGAGTTGATCCCTATCTGGTGCCATGTCCAAGTTGTATTTATACTGCTGAACGAAGGCTGCGCCGAGATCTCTGAAAGTACTAATCTTGGTGCGGTTTAAACCTATGTACCATTTGAGTGCGACACCAGTTAAACTGTCTTGGAAATAATGGATCAGTAGGTGTTGATTTCCTGTCTGAGTTGACATTTTTTGAGCGTATATCACCAAATGACTTTGAGGGCAAGAGTTGCCTTTATATTTTTCAAAGTCAGGCACCTTGAATTTGTGCAGGATCTTTACATTAGGGACCAAACAGAGGTCGGCGGCGTCTTTTCTGAATAAGTCTTGACCGCGAATGGCATGTAGTTCCTTCTGCATTTCCAAGAATTATTCTTGGAACTCATTCATTCTTTCGTACATGTCTTCGTTTCCACTAGGAATGGCTTATGGAATATGTCCTTCCTGGACAGTGTGGATCACCGATTGTGGTATAGACATTACAGTGGCGACTCTCGGAGCTTCAGTGCCCTGAAGTTTGTAACTTTCAGGTGTTGCTATTGTAAACCTTGCATCTTCATTTTCCCGAAGTTTGTAACCTTCAGGCCCAATGGTTCCTGCTGTAGTTTCTTGGTTTTCAGTGATCGGCGGGATGTATCCTTCAGGGATAAAGTTGAGAGGCGTGCCCCAGGGGCGACCTTTAGGCATGTTGTACCGAGGATGATTCTCATGCGTCTCTATTATGGGCGTAGATGTGATCTCTGAGATTACAGTTTTTTGTTGTCGCTGCTGCCAGAGATTGCATGTCATTGTGAAGTTTTTCCAAACTTTCCATTAGAGCGTCGATTTCTTCTCTCATCTCTCTGTTTTCTTCCTCGAGATCGTCCATTTTCTTTTGTCGATTGGACCGAGTATTATATGAGTGAGACAGTTTGACTCTAGAATCGTGACACGTACGCGAGATTCGATGATAAGAAGACGCGTTATGTGAGAAAGATGAATGATATGCAAATATATTTATTTTTTTTTAGCTTTAATAAAAAAGAACTTCAACAAATTGATTGCAAATATCATACAGTGGAGGGTGGAGACCCTGTTTTATTGAATTTGAAAGATTGCAGTAAGGAAAAGTACAGTATTTTACAAAGTGTCGTAACGAAAATGGCTAAGGTTATGGATCCCGAGTCCTTTCTAAAGAGAGCTCAGATGCTGGCTCTGGTACTTTCCTTTTCTTTGACCAGAGTTCTTCAGCCGTTGTCGGGTTGTCAATCCTTTTCCAGGTGAAAAGAGCGAGCAAATTCCTTCGGTCTTCTTGACATTCTACGACATGCTGCTCTAATATCTTAATTAGAGCATCCTTGTCCTTTAATAGTTCCTGAATCTTGGTACAATTCACGTTGAGGATTCGATACTTGTTTTTCCAAGAGCTCTTCTCACGTTGAACTTTTTTGAGAGCTACCTGGAGTTTTTCCGTATCAGACATGAAATAAAGGAGAGATTCCTTTAACGGAAAAACTTCTTGGCGAGGGTAAGGCATCCTCAGCTTAAGGGATCTAGTTTGCACCCAGTGGAGATAAGGTTCCATGGAGGTACAGTTTGGTCTTCCTAGAGACTCTCTTCTTTTCTTGTGAATATGTTGTCAGTCATGCACTATTTCCTTCTTTAGTGCCTTGTCATTTTCTCCTTCCTTGAAGAAAAGAACTTCTAGATAAACGTTATGCGGGATATACTTCATCGGGTATCCGAGTTGACGGTGAACTAAAATTGGATGATAGTTGATTCCTCCTTTAGTTCCAACAAGGGGTACGTTAGGGAAATTTCCACAGTTGTCGATGATCTCTATTCCCTCATAAATTCTATCATACTAATCTATGTCAGAGTTGGTAAGGGACATAATCCTTTGTGACCAACGTAGAGTACTCTTGTGATCCCAAAAAGCAGCAGACTTGGGTAAATGGGAAACGAACCATTTGTAAAGTAAGGGTACACAACATGTGATCATTCCTCCGTTGTACAAATTCCTTAAGTGTACGGAATGATAAGCATCTGTGAGCAAGGTTGGTACGGGGTTCCCAATCAGAAATATCTTAACAGCGTTGGTATCAACGAAGTTGTCAATGTTCGGAAAGAGGAATAACCCGTATGCGAGTAGGACAAAGATGTCTTCGAAAGTAGTTATGTTTCCTATACTAGCAAAGTACAGATATTTCTCTACCAGGAATTTAGCTGGTAAACCCTGGATTCCTCCTTTGGTGGTCATGTGAGTCCTAACTTCTGACTCGTCCAAAGAGATGGCTCTTGCAATGACCTGATCCTTTGGAATTTCTTCCAGTCCAGAAAAAGGAGCTCGGTCAGTGATAGGTAAATCAACCAGATGAGAGTACTCTTCTAACGTTGGTGCCAGTTGGTAATCCGAGAATGTAAAATAGTGATAAACCGGATCGTAAAACTGAATCAGCGTAGATAGGATTCCTTCAACAACGTGGACCCTTAACAGAGACAACAGTCCTCCATGCTTAGCTCTGAAAGCATTAGGGTTGGTAATCATCATTGCCAACCTCCTTAAATCTTCTAGTTTCGAAGCCTTGAAAGTGTACTTGTGCGTCTTTCTTCTACCAAAATCCATAACGCAATCTCTCTGATATTTGCAATTATTGTTTTAGTTTATTTTGAAAAAAGAAGAGAATTTTTCTTTGTTTAAGAGTATTTTAGATGAATGCATGAATGCAGCACACAAAAACATTAAAAAAACATGGGTTCAAGGGTTCAACGTCACGAGCATGGAGTCATGGCTCTACCCATCCCCAAAGGTTGTACTATTTTGGTCAATTTTTGTACCTGTAAAACGGGTTCTAAGGTTCCCAAAGTCATTGACCCCCCTAGGGATATCGACAATAAGCTGGTTCACCCGAGCGAGCTGTAGTATCCTAGGGTAATCTCATTTGACTGTAGTATCGCGTATCAATTATTCCCGATAGTCACCGCACTACTAAGTGGTCATAAGGTTAATGCCTACTAAATCCTCGGGGTTATAGGTGTTGCAATGGGAAAACTCTACTTTCACGACCATTAGTTGTTCAACAGTAAGTGTCCACACGGGCCCTCGCCTGATTTGGTGGTCTACCAGGATCACTTGTTCGGGATTTACTCCCTATAAGTCCACCCATCTATGCCACCCCTTATCTTAGGGTTCTTTCAAACTTTCCATATGCGTATCAATCGCATTCCCATTGACAGAAAAATAAACATGGATATCAAGAAGGAATAGCAGTAAATATATATATAGTATATAGTATATAGTATGATTGCTAACAACCTAGACCTCTTAGGAATTCCAATCCTAATTAACATCCCCAGCAGAGTCGCCATTTTTCTGTAGCGTGCGATTTTTATCGGTGACACGACCACCTTATCGCCATGGTTGGAATTGGGCGCTACTTTCTGATTTCTTATTTATCCTATGAAGCTGGAAAGGAAAGGGAAGCTATCTAAAACTAACCTTGCACGTAAATGTTTTCTTTAACAAATGCTAAGAGATTGGGGGGTCTAGGGTTAGGTTATACAATGGGGTGTTGTTAATTACCCATCCTATATATGGTTATCCATATATCGTTAGCAATTTCTATTGTGTTCTATTTATTGGTGTTTGTCTGTTGATTGGGAAAGCTTCTCCTTTGGAAATGTTTGAGAGAGCATTTTTTGTTGTTTTTTGGGTTTTTCGATGTTTTGGTAAGGTACTGGACCTAAGGTTTTTGATTACTGTGCTCGCTAAGATTTTCGCAATCTTATGCCTATGTATTCCCGTTTAAAGAAAACAGGGAAATCAGAGCAATCGTAGTTCCTCCTATTCTATGTGACGATAAAGATGTTTGGTGTCTTGTTCAAAGCCCAAGATTGAAGCTAAAAGGTATTTGTGTCTTGTTCAAAGCCCAAGATTGAAGCTAAAAGGTTTGACTGAGAGAGAATTTATCCTCTCTAAGGCGAGATATCTCATCTGTTTATCACAGTTGTTGGGTAACTGATTATAAAGGGGAATCACTTTAACTGGAATGTGTGGAATCCAGCAATGCCATAATTTCCTTTATAAGGGATTTGTCCTGAAGGAGAAAACTTTAACTCAGTGTTGAGCAATGCCATTTTTCCTTAGGAATCTTTCATGCTAAGAGAGGGACATTGGCGTGGATGTAAATAATCCAGAGGCTTGCCACTTCTAGCGATTAGATGAAAAAGGGGTTTTACCAGGATAAGAGATGGACTACATCTTGGATTTTTGAATCAACAAGTGTGCCACTTATAGCAGTTATCTGGGATTAAGGTTTGTTTTGATTTCCTCTGAGGGGATTTTGGTTTTTTATGTGTGCCTTGATCAAAGCTCAAGGTTGAAGCTAAAAGGGTGACTCTACTTAGGGAGTTTTATTTCTCTCTTATACAAAGCCCAAGATTGAGGCTGAAAAGAGACTGACTCTTTTGGGGAGATCATTATACAAAGCCTAAGAGGAGGCTAAACATTGACGTTTTCGGGGAAATATTTTATCTGTCTTGTACAAAGTCCAAGATTGAGGCTAAAGGAGAGTTATTGACTCCTCTGGGGAATATGTGTATGTGTCTTGTACAAAGCCAAGATTGAGGCTAAAGGAAAGTTATTGACTCCTCTGGGGAATATGTGTATGTCTTGTACAAAGGCCAAGATTGAGGATAAAATGGGAAACTGACTTTACTGGTGAGAGGTTTTATCTGTCTTGTACAAAGCCCAAGATTTAGGCTAAAATGAAATTTGACTGACTCAGCTGAGGATATTTTAGGTGTCTTGTACAAAGCCCAAGATTGAGACTGACTTTTGCTGAGAAAAAGAAGAATCATTATACGAAGCGTAAGATGAGGCTGATTGGGGAATTTCTTATATAAAGCCTAAGAGGAGGCTAACTTCTGCTGAGGATTATTGAGATACAGAGACAGATCCAAAGTGGGGAATCAACTCTTACTGAGGATTACAGAAGAGTAGAGATATCAGATGCCTTGAGGTTCTGATTTTGGCTAGTGTTGTATTGATGGTAAGATGACCCTAGTTGGGGAATTTTAGGATGAAAGATTGAATGTTTATGGAATGATCAAGGTTATTCATGTGTTCCATTGGGAAACTTGAGGGTTTCTAGAGATCCAAAAGGAGGTGAGACTGTCCAAGTCTACTGGTGTGAAAGGGTTTATCTTTGTATGATTCCCAAGAGGAGGCGGGTGTCTTAAGGGATGAGAATCAACCATTAATTGGTCTGAGGTTTTGACTCTTAGGAAGACTGCTCTAACAAAGGATGACTAGGTTCTGTCCTATACCTGTAAGAGGTCTCAGGTCCTTGTACTAAGCCCAAGAGGAGGCATGAGAACTTCTAAAAAGCCTGAGGGTCCTTGTACAAAGCCCAAGAGGAGGCGGGGATGCTTTTAGGAAGCCTGGGGGTCCAAACCTAAGAAAAATTTCAAGAAAGGTTTCACCGAGAATTAATCCTTTAGAGAACAGTTCTAGGGTTTGAAGAAATTCAAGAGAAGTTTCACCGGGAATTAATCCTCTCCGGGGGAAATGAATTTCTTTGAAAATTTTCTAATAGTGACAGTCTTGAGAAAAGTTTCACTGGGAATAATACCTTTCTCTGTTCCATATTGTATAAGCCCAAGAGGAGGCAAGACTGTATCTGGAATTTCCTACGGGGAACTAGTTTTGACTGTGTTAAAAAGAGTGACCACTGGTTTGATCTAATCCTAGATCTAATTGCTGGAGAAAACACTAAGCAGATAATATACAGGTATATATATATATGAAATATATAGACAAGTATGTTGAAGAGTGTAGAAGGACTTACAGGTGAGCAAGCTTTCAGCATTATAAACAAGTATATATAAATAATTATGTAAAAGAAAGCTGATAAAACTTACAAGCGAGCAAGCTTCCATTGTAACATCTGTATGGTTAGTTATTCAAGAAATTGAAGAAAGTTTTGATAACAAATATGAATTTGAATCTAAATCAAAAGGGAAAGTTGTTTAAAAGAAGGTTGGGGCTTATACTCAAGGAGAGGCCCAGATGAAAAAACAGCGATCGTGCTATTATTCTGAAAATTGTATCGGGACTTATACGATGACTGAGGCCCAAATTATTGTATTTACAAAGAGGTTAGGTTTTACACTCTATTAGAGGCCCAAATTTTATTTTTGTACAAAAGATGGGGCTTACAACTCAAGGAGAGGCCCAGAAAGTTTTGGGAACGGTCGCGCTGTGGTTTTAGAAAACACAGTGGGACTTATACAATGACTGAGGCCCAAATTATTTTACGTACAAGGGGGGTTGGGTCTTACACTCTATTAGAGGCCCAAAGTTTATTTGAAAAAAGAAGAAAAATGGGACTTACAACACAAGGGAAGGCCCAGATTATTGTGTTTTGAAAATGGCGATCGCGCCGAGATTTTCAAAATCATGTCGGGACTTATACAACGACTGAGGCCCAAATTATTTTATTTACAAAAGGATGGGACTTACACTCTACAAAAAGGCCCAGATTATTGTGTTTTGAAAATGGCGATCGCACCGAGATTTTCAAAATCGTGTCGGGACTTATACAACGACTGAGGCCCAAATTATTTTATTTACAAAAGGATGAGACTTACACTCTACAAAGAGGCCCAAAAAGTTTTGAAAAGAAGTTTGAAAAATTAAGATTAAGAGAAAACCCTAATTTTAATAAAAAATATATTTTTTCAAAGGAAATTAAATATAAAATATCAAATATATTTAAAAAAACAAGTGGTATGCTTTGAAAAATATTTTGAAAAATCATGTTTAATCCAATGAAAGCTTGAAATCCAATTGGTTTTGAAAAATCAATGTGAGAATTTCATTTAAAAATGTAAAAAACTAATAAAAATGAAATTATTTACAAAAATTCAAGATATATTAAATAAATAATATAAATTTAATTTTCTTGTAAATTAAAATAATTTAACATTTTTGTGATTTTTTTTAAAAAAAGAACCAATACAAAATGAGAGAGAAATTAATTTTTGAAATCAAATAAATAAAATATCAAAAATTCAAATATTCAAATAATTTGAATTATGGCGCCAACGGTCACCTTCTTCTTCCTCGTGACCGCGCCATGGGTGATTTGCTTTTCTCACTTTTCTCTCTGATTACTCAATGGTTATGCACGATTCAAACACCAATCTTGTTCGTTTTTGAACAAGGATTACAACCATATAGATTAATTGCATTTATATTAAGTATGGAGCGAGAAATCAAAGGATAACCTCAAGAACCCTAGTTTCAGCATGAACACAATGAAATTCCATACACGATTGATTCATGGCAATTGATTGAGGGTTATTACTCTACATACATGCAGAATCATGGTGGTAACTTGAAATGACATTTGTGATGCATGAAATATAGAGTTTGAAGGTGTCAGGCTTACCTCTTGCAGCTGGTGATCTAGCTTGATGATGGAGATGTTACAGATGTGTTCCAATGATTTGGACAACTTCCTTAGGTGCCAAGGAGTGTGTTTGAATGCTTGGAGTGGATTGAAATGAGATAGAACTTGATGTGGCACCTCAACTGCAAATCTGCTAGAAGTTTGTGCAAATGGGGTACTACTTTTGGATTCTGATGTTCCAGATGTTGTTTATGTGTTTGAATCACTTACATATGATGTATGTGAGGTGTTTGCATCATTGGTTTGGACAGAAACACTTCCAAATTCAAAACCCGATAGTGACTTGAAGTGGAAGGAAAATTTGAAGTGAAAGTGTGATTTTGAGTAAAACATCAGTTTGGGTGCTTTGGTGTACTAAAACTGATCAGAATTGAGGTCTATTTATAGTGCAACAAGTTTGTTTTGGCATCAATAGTGAATGGCATCTTGGATCAGATTGCATTGAATGCTTTGGTTCCTTTGTCAAGGGTCTCCTCTACCCATTGGCATGTGCCAAACTTTGCAGGTTTAGGTCCTCTAATATTTGGATATGTCTTGACTCATTTAGACTGGTTTGTGGCTCATTCATGCCACCTCAATGCATCACTTTAATGCTTGATGCCAAATTTGAATTTCAAGATTCCTTTTCATGATGATTTTGCACATGGAAGGCTAGGTTCTTGACATTTTGTGTTATGGATCAGATCATTCATTAATTTGTGTTGTAGTTGGACAAAATTTGAATGATCAAAGTGTTCAAAATCAGTCTAAGGAATTCTGGGGTGCAAGTTTGCACCAAAATCTGTCTTGAAAACAGTTGCAACAAGGCAACTTGGGAGATCCATAACTCCTAGCTCAAATGGAGTTTGATTGAGTTCTTTGACATTTTGGAAAGCTCTCATGATATACTTCAACTTTGATGTTCACAAATGGACCTGGTTCAGCTTGGATCAAAGTGAAAAATGACCTCAAAGTTGGTGAAAAACCAAGACAGATTCTGACTTGAAAATTTCACTAAGTGTTGGATAAGTGGTCATTTTCATGTTTTTTTTTTTTGTGATTTTGATCAATTTGTACCTCAAAATCCATGAGGATTTGGAATGAGATGTAGTTGACATATTTGAAGTATGTCAGATGGACTTTCATTTGAGCTTTGAATGGAGAAAAAGGCCTTGTGGTTTAGGAGTTATGACCTTGCAAAGTTGGTACAAAATCACTTTTGTTCCATAACTTAGAAAAATTTTGGTTTCTCATGGTTGCCCCTTTTGCAAGAAACCTCACTTTTCTTGATTTTTCTTAATGAATGATGATCAATACCATACATTAACATTGTTTTTGACTTAGGGAACCATATTTGTGAAAAATTCCAAAAAGTCAAACTTGATTTTGTGCACAATTGACTTTTTATCAGATGAAATCTAAACTGTGTGATCCTTTGTGAAATCAAGTCCTTGACCTAATTCAAACCTAATGGATGGGTTCCATAGGTGTTATAGGGGTGTAATGAATCATGTCCCAAGGTTTGGGAGCATGTCTTGGTCAAAAGTCAAAGGTACAGTTGACTTTTCCTTCAAAACCCTAATTGTGTATGAAATTGAAACTTGTGAATCAAGATTCTTGGATCAATCCATTGTTGTAAATGGATCAATGTGGTGTATTTGATGCCCTCAAATCATGTCTTGAGGTCTTGGCTCATACTTTGCTCCAAAAGTCAACTTAGGGGTAAATTAGGTCAAGAAACCCTAATTCCTGATTTTTGATGAATGCTTCCCCTGAGGCTAAATTGACTTGATGATTGGGTCCATGAGGTCCCTTGGAGTATCTTGGGTTGTACTTTGAAGCAAAGGCTCATGCCCAGAGGAAAATTTCCATCTGGAGGCCTTGGTCGACCAAAACCCTAATTTGGTGACACTGGCGATCTTGAAGCTTGATCCACTTGGAATGTTGCAACTTTGTGCTTGATTCTTGATGTGGGAGTCCTCTTGATCCCTTATGGGTGTTTGAGAGGTTAGACAAGTTGAAGATCATGTCATTCCTTGATTGATCCTTTGTCTAAGTGTCCTGAGAGGCTCAAAACCCTAATTCTTGATTGTGGTGAATGCTCAACCATCTTTAAGGAGATTGATGAGGCGTGAAGGTACGTCCATATTGTGGTGATGATTTGCACAATGATGGGAAATCTTGGTGGTCAAAATTTGGGGTATGACATCCTCCTTTTTTATAATGACAAACATAAGTAATTAAGAACAATGTTGGGCTATTTTAATTTACTTGACAACATCAGAGACCGAGGTTTGTAAGCTCCCCCTTAGTTTAATATTTCAAAGGTTGAGGTTTTTAAGCTCCCCCTAAGTTCTATATTCAAGAAAAATAAAATATATCTCTCAGGTAAACAAATAACTGTAATAACAAAATTTTAAAATATTTAAAATAAACAACATTTAAAATCTGAGGGGTTCAGATTCTTTTTAAATACTTCTATATCTTTCTACCTCTTTTGTCACATCAAAAAGATTAAAAAGTTATAATCGAAAAAGATAAGAGAAAAACAATTAAATCAGAAAAACGCATTGTCCCGAGACGGTCAAAGATGCTTTATAGGGTTTAGAGTAGTAAGAGTTAAACAAAGTACGGAGATCAGAAAACCAGTTTTCATTGGTGCATAGATTCCATACTGTACTTCAATGGCTACTTAAGACACACTATAAAGGCACATCGACGTAGTTTCCTCAAGAATTCATCCAATTCATAGAAATATTTCAAGCAAAATAAGTTATGAAGAGAAAATCTCATAACTGAATTCCCCACAAGAGCGAGAAACGATATTTTGCAAGAGAGTTAGATTTGCTAAGGAAGGCTGAAGTAGCAAGAGAGAAACGTTTGGCAGTCAAGGAACTATCTACAAAATTGCATGCCGATGCGATAAAAGAGAAACAGAAACTGAAGGAAAAGGAAGGTGTTCAAACCAGATTGGCTGCCTACAGAGCACAAACTTCAGGGTCGAAAGAGCGTTGAAAGGATCCTAAGGATTCTTCCACTAAAGATGAAGATCCTTCTTCTGAAGATGAGGAAGCAGGGCAATCATGGAAGGAATTTGTTGGTAACACTGAGAAATATGAATGAAGCAACAAAGAACACTAGAAATAGACTAATTTATTGTACTATCTTATTTATTCTCATGTAATTTTCTAATTCCAATTAAATCTCCCTTTTTCAGTTTTCAATTGTTCTTAAACCATCAATAGAAAGTTTTATTTACTTTTAATCAACAAGAAAGACATAAAAAGCATTAACCAGTAAAACATGTTAAATGGATAACTTGTTTAAACAAACTGAAATGTAATAAGATCATAAGCATATCATTAAACAAATAAAAGGTTCTACATCCTAGACCTAATATTTCTTCAATAATTCCATGTCTGTCTTGAGATCAGAACCGATTTCTTCTTGCCTAGCAACAATAAATTTGAATTGAGCATCCAATGACTCTTAGTTACTAGCCATCTGAGTTTTTATCAAAGCTTGACATTCAACAACTGAAGCTACCTTAGCTTCTAAATTGAGTAGTTGCTTCTGGCTAGATGTAGTAACTTCTTTAGTTGAGAAATTCTTCAGATTTTGAATGACCGAGTTGACAGAATTTCTGAAGGTTTCCCATCTTGCATTATAAGTAATAGAATCAATATAAGTAAATCTTTATTCCATAATTGCCTTTGCTTCGTTATATAACCTAGTCCTAAAATCTTCTAATTGAGAAAGTACATGGTTAGGTATTATAGTGATGGTTTGTCATATGTTGGGATGGTTTAGGTGAGTTTATTTCATCTTTATGCAGTGTTTCTTGAACAGATTCAGCTGAGTTTTCTTAGCCTAAAGAATGGTTTGATGGGGATAAGTGTTGAGTGGTTTCTTGATGATTTGATGGTAAGGGATGAGCTTGGTTATTATTTTCTGGATTTGGATCAGATTCAACACATTCAATTTCATTATTAAGATGATTCTGAACTTATTGATCTGAAATGGTTTTGGTGGAACGGTGTGAGGGTGACGCGACATTAAGAGGCTTAGCATCCAAAGAACTTTCAGATTCATCAAGAATTAGTGAAGGTAAGTCTGCTTGAATGCTAGAATTATGATTGTCTTGATTGGTTTGATTAATAGGTTGGTCTTGTGGTGGAATGTTGTTGTCTTTTGTTTTATCTAGAGAGGTATTTGGAAGAATAGAAAATTATGTTCTTTCAGGTATGATTGATTTTAATGATTGATAATGTTGTATGGTTAGGGTAGAAGTTTGGTTAGATCTAACAGGTGATGGTGAGGGTGACTTTCTTAGAGAATAATTAAGATTGTGTTTAACCCTAATTTTTACCCCTAAGATTTCGCATATCTCATACCACAAACAAGATCGCAATCTGTGTTTCTCCCGAGTATTTGTGTTTTTTCTCACTTGCTTTATTATCTGTTTATGGTTATCTAACCTCTGACTAAAATACCAAAAAAATATGTTGCAGTTTGCCTGTTCTTCTCTCTCTGTGCTTCCAGGGTTTTGCAGGTTTGTCAAAGACAATGAAGTGATTTCAGGTCAAATGTGGTTGTTCGTTCACGACCTAGTTCAAACGGAAGTTTGGCCTAATATTGGTCGATTTATCAAAAGTTTGCTTCATCTTCCTGTCATTCGTGCCAATGGTTTATTTCTCAAGCAGTGACTGTTCAAAGTCAGGATGTCTTGTGTTGAGATTCTTCAGTTTATCAAGCAGTGGTTCATGTGAGATAACTGATTCAGACAAATTTTTGAAGTGATTCATAACTTATTATCAGAGATTCAGAGGATGTTTGATTCAGATGTTTTGTTTCAGTAGCTAGATTGTTCAGTGGTAGTTGTGCTTCATTCACTTTATCAAAGGATTATGGAAAGCTTCAGATGATTCATTTGGTCGTTGCTTAAGTTGCAAGTTATTCAGTGGTTTAGGATTGGTTTCATCGGTTTCATTCATTTTAATCAGAGGCTTGTGAGAGGATCAAGTGGGTTTTGGATCAAAAACAAAATTTCATATCCACTTCATAAACCATTTCTCTTTTTAAACCAATTTCTAAACCCATTTTATCTTATCCACATTTTTTAATCCAATTTCCAATTATCCATTTACACATCCATTGAATCAATTTCATCTATTCAATATCCATTTTGAATTTCCATAATCATAACCATATCCAATTTCCATTTTTTTTATTATTATCCATTTCTATTTTTTTTACATATCCATATTTTAGAAATATCTAAATTTATCCAATCCAATTTACCCTTTTTTTAAATTCATTATCCATTCTCCATATCTAATTATTCAAATCCATTTTTCAATATCCATTTTCCTAATCCATTTTTTTAAACCATATTCATTTTTTCCATTAACCAATTTTCAATTCTTCATTTTTCTAACCAAACTCACATTCCTAAACCCACATTTCATATCCAATTTTACAAATCATATCCATTTTTTTCTATAAACATTTTTCTCTAATTAAGTATCCATAACCAATTTTCAATTATCTTTTTCGAACCAAATTGTCCATTACAAAAAAATGGTTGTCCCATTTTTGTTACAAACCCATGGTACACTAATTGCCAAGAAAAAGTGATGATGAATTAACAACACTTGAAACAATCCAAGCTTGCCAAGCCCACGCTGGAACTCCATGTTTCTTTTACCAAGTTGTTTGCATGACTCATGCAACGTGAAGCCATAAGCCCACATGAATAAGCAAGCTCTCACACAAATTTTATGCTAGCTTCTACAAGCCTTGAAACTCTCCAAAGCCATCATGTTGCTACTGCTAAGCCTCAAACAAGAGCAATTACAAGCCACAAGCCTTGAAGCCAGTCATGCCAAACAATCACTACAGTGTAAAAGAATCAAAACGCAGCTGTAGCATGAAATTGCAAAGTCAAAGCGATGCAGCACCCTTTCAAAATGCAGCAAATAAGTCAATACGAGATAAAACGGCAACAGGTTTCAAACGAAACGCAGCAGTTGCGGAACGAAAAAACAAAACGCTGCAACATCAAAATTGCAACAAGGCATCAACGGCTTACGAAAAAAAAACGCGTGAACAAGCATCGAAACGGCATCCAAAAACTTCAAATTCAAATTGCATCAATTCACTCCAATAGTCCAATTTCCTATAAATAGAAGCATACCTCACCTTCAAAATCAAGCTTTGATAGCCAGAAAAATACTGCAGAAAAATTCTTCAAAGATTCAAATATCTTTCACCTTCAATTTCCTTCATTCAATTCAACCACCTTTCATCATCTTCTTCGTTCAGTCACCTTCATCAATAAACCTTCAAACCATTTTAAACACATAAACTGCATAAAACTCACAACAAGTTCATCCATAATTCAACAGCAATAATACACATTTCGCGACAACATCGCACAACCGTTCGTATCAACGTCAACGAACAACAACAATGCGCAAGTTCAGAAGAAGAGAGGAGGAAGAATCGAAGCATTTCTAACCTGAATTTGAAGGTAACTTGAAGTTCGGTGTCGAGATTTCGCGGTTTGAATTCGAGCTTTTGATTGCTTAATCTTCGAAATTGATGATGTATTTTGAACATACACGTGATTTCGATCGTGGTTGTTTCAATTCCAAACTGTATCGCTCAAAAAACGATGACTCACGAATTCCTCCGCCATGAAAGAGGAAGCTCCGCGCGGCTTTGCTTTTGGAAGAAGAAGATATCGTTTTCTTTTTCATTCTGACCTTTTTTTTTATTTGTTTTGAACTTTTTTTTCATTTGATTTGGGCTGTGTGGCCCTCTGATTTTTCATCACCACCATCTCTTTTTATTTTAACCTCCTCTCATTTATTTTATTTATTTTTAATTTTCTTTTGAATTATCTACTTCAAATTTATTTTCCATCAAATTTTTTTTAGATTTTAATATTTCTTTTCTTTTTCTTTGATGTTTTTTTAAAAATCTCTTAGAAAATATTTCAAAATTGATTTGGCTTTATTTTTACTTTATCATTTTATTTTATTTTATTTTATTGTCTTTTTTATTTCTTCATTTTATTTTGGTTAATTGTTGTTTGTTGTGTGGATCATAACATGTTAGATCCATTTTTCTTCTTCTTTTTCTTTTGGTCGATGAGATCTCTAAATCGATGATTGTTGATTTTCGAAGATTTTTAATCTTCATTATTTCAAATCTATGGATGAATGATCATTTAGATCATTCTCCATACTTTGGAATCGTGATAGATTTCCTTTGATAAATCGATGTGAAATCTCGATTATGATTAGACCATTCCTTCTTTTCTTTTTATGTGGCATATTTTTGGAGATTGATTTACATATCACTTCTCTAACATGTATTAACACATAAAGTGCATTGACCGGCCTCGAGTAGGGTGACTTCCATATAAGTCACTTGACGATTGCTTAACATAGCGCTACATTTGTCCCTCCCTCCGAATCGGAACTTGATCTTTCGTGGCCCAAACCTTTTGGTTGTGTAAGCCCAATGATGGTTAATCTTTTGTATTAGGTTCAAAATATTTGAAGCGTGTTGTTGTAAAGGCTTTGATTCTATCAATCTTCTAACAAGTCTTCATTAACCTTGACTTAAGTACATTGTTTAATCATTGTAGTTCAAGACGCGAGACGGAATAATCAGTGTTACTTTTGAAGGTGTATGGCACTAGGGCCTTTGTGCTACTAATCACTAACTTCTAACCTTACTTTTATGCTTCCTTCTTACTCCCTATCTCTCTTTATTTTTTATGCTTCATGTCATTATATCATATCATATCTTGTTTATACTTCCGTCATTTTCACTTTGTCCACTTGGACTGTATGTTTATACTTATGCCTTTTTCTCTTTGTCCACTTGGACCAAAAACATTAATAAAGGCCAAAACCTCTAAAAAAACTTGTGCTTCTAATCTTGGACTATGGTTACTATCCTTTGCATTGGACTTGGAATTTTGAACCTAGACCTTGGACTTCAATGCTATTCTTGGATCTTTGGATTTAGAACTATGACTTTTTCCCCTTGCTTTGGAATTATGGTTTGAAGACTATGAAGCTTGTTTGTGTGGTTAGGCTATTCTTATCCTTAGCTTTTACTTTATGCTTTAGGATAGTCACTTCTTCTCTTCCCCATTCTTCAATTTTCAAAACTTTATCTCTTTTTCAAAACCTTCTTGCTTTCAAAACTTGAATCTCTTTCATAATCAAACATTGACTTTGTCAAGTGATTTTACTCTTTTCTTTTCATTTCTTAATAAATGCTAAACTACATAAGCATATTGACACCTTTTTCAAAAGACTTTAAAAAAACACCAAACTCATCAAACTCTTTTTGTGCCCTCGTGCACTTTTCCTTTAACCTTTTCACAAGTTTAGACATGATTCATTTCTTTAAGCGGAATTATTCGCTTGGAAATGACGACTTGTCTTTACATTTAAAAACAACCATAACAAACCTATTTTGTTATTTGTACCACAAACTACGAGGTTTTGATCCTATATTGCACTTTGTGGCTACGTAGGCATGAGGCGACAAGTCTCTCCAAACACAAAAATCTTAAAAAATGCTTCTTTTCTCATCTCCTTAATCTCATTTCAAACAAATATTTTCAAACTAAAAAGCATAGATATTTCAAAGGGTTCCTATAGAGTACTATAGACGTTTTGGGTGCTAACACATTCCCTTAACGTAACCAACCCCCTTACCCAGTCTCTGTCTACTTGTTCTCGTTCATAACTTGTTTAGGTTTTGTTCGCTCTTTTTCCTTTCCTTTTTGGATAAAATAAAAGTGTGGTGGCAACTCTTGCTTTTCGAGTTAAGTTAATCAATAGCTTACACTCACTATTTTTGCCACTACATATTGAAGCTATTACTGGGTTCAACCTCAATACCTGATCTTGTTGCCATTAACACAAGTTCTTTTGCATCCCCACCTCTATGCCACTTGCAGCGGGGTTCTCATTCAATCAGTTCATAGAGCCACCATATTTTTCTGTAGACATAACTTTTATCTCTTCTTCCGGAGTATTTCCCTTTCCTTCCTTAAAGCCATAGTCTTCACCTACTTGAGTAGCATCTATATCCTTCTTACTATTCTCAACAAACTCTAATGTTATTCTAGCAACTTCAGGATAATTTATGATAGACTCAAGTTTGTCTCCTAGTTGTTCTCTTAGAACTTCCATGCTCTTCTTTGTGAGCTTTATTGCATCATCAACATGATTGCTTTTAGTCAATTCCATAGATAAAACTTTCATACTTCTCTTGAAAAATGTTGTCATGAAATTGTCAACCTTTTTTTTATTCTCTTCCCAGGCTTGAGAAACTTCAGTTTCTTTTTCTTCTTCTAGTTGACTTAATTTCACCAATCTCATTTTCTTTGGTGCAGAAACTTCATTATCCATATCTAGATTACTACCAGATCCTCCTCCTCTAGTCTTGATAGGACGAATCTCAGTAGTTTCAATGAGTTCTTCAACTTCAAGTTGTAGAGCCTTCTTGGAGTTATTTGGATCCTTTTTCTTCACAAATTTTTAAGCAATTATTTTTTCCTTCTTCTGAAGTTCTTTTTGAGCGTCTCCTAGTAGTTTCTTCTTAGCAGGTATATGAGTATCTGATTCTTCATCTTCTTCATCTTCATCAGAAGTGATTTCCTTTCTTTTTCTTCTTCCTTTTTTACCATAAACATCAGGATAATTATCAGGAAGTTGATCACGTGTTATAGTAACACCAGAATCCCTTTTAGCTTCTTCAAGAAGAATTTTGATAACATCAGGATTATCTTCCTTGGTCAGAGTTGGATAATTTTCCAGAAAGGCTTTTCTTGTATCTTTCCTGATTTTGATAGGATTAGGAATTATTACAATATCTTTCTGCTTTCTTTCCTTCATGTAAGCTAATACTGTTGTAGATATCACACTTCCATAAGCATAATCCAAATCTTGTGTAGCTAGGAATTTCATCAATGTTTTAATCATGTTGGATTGATAGAATAGTTCAGAAAGTAGCCTTGCATAAGGAGTTCTTTTGAAATTCTTAGTAAAGTCCTTGATGAATTCACATAGATGAAGACAAATGTAACCTTGTAGATTCAATCGTTGATCAGTAGAAAGATACCACACAAAAATCTTATGATCCCATGAGATTTGATCTGAACTTCCATCCCGAGGAATTAAGCAACTAATAAGAATTTTGAACAATAACTTTTGCTTTAGATACATGTTTTTCACTTTTCCATAATCTTCTTTCTTTTCAAAGAGTACCTTTTTAATATCCTTGGCATAATCTCCTCCATCCTTTTTGCTGATTATCACCATACCTTTATTTTCAGCCCTGATTAACTGAGCAATATTCTCTTGAGTTATGGTGATATCCAGAACCATTACATCAGATCTGATTTCCACACATTTAAATTCCTTCAGACCCATTTCTGCTCTTGATTTCCCTTTTAAACTTTTGTCTTTTTCCACAACGATTCTTTCTTCATCTTGTGCCGAGTACTCATTATAGACTTCTGCTCTAACCCAAAATATTTTACTAGATTTGGGTAAGTTGGTCCATTTATCATATCGAAGAAGTCCATCCATCCTTGGAACTCAAAATGACTTTCCAGAGAGCAACCATTTGCAGCAAAACTGTTGAAATATACCACTTGTTCAATGAGAAGCTTAATTCATCTTTGTCGAGCAGAATAGTCCTCGGCTTGATCTTAAGTTTGTTCGTGGAATTAACATCTAAGGGAATATTTGACGAGGATTCCATTGATGAGGTTTTACGGTTTTTCTAGGGTTTACAGATAAGACACATAATAGACAATGATAAAGGTTGTGTGTGTTGAGAGAAATAAATGACATTAAAGAGACTTAAACACAAAAAATTCATAAAATAAAAACAAAAAGAGTTTCAAGCATGCTGAAGACATTTCGAACAGGTGTAAAAAGTGGGACAGGTGTCAAAAGGTTTTCCACTTCTGTGCATGTAAGAAGCAAATACTTTTCTATATAAGTTTCAAAAACATAGAATTTTCAGAGGTTATCTTTTATCAAAAGTTTTTTACCCAAGCTTTGACTGAGACATCATCTGACTAATATCTCATTCGGATACTTCGTTCAGAATTAAGCATAAATTATTATGTTCAAAGTTTTACCATCCATTTAACTCTAACAGAATTACGAGTTGTATCTCAAGCGTCAGTTCACTAAAGAACATAACATATACTAATTTTTTTGAAAAATAGTAAGAGAGCTTGATTCAAGAATGTTTTAAAGATATTTCTTTTATGCAACACAACACTGGTATTATCACAAATAGTGAGAATACCAATTTCACAAGTCTGGAAGTTTTTTAACTAATATCCTCCAAAGCAACTGAGTGTAGAAACTATACACACCAATAAACTTTGTACAAAATATCATGCTTGAAATAAAAAATAAATAACATAACTTACCTGGATAAGTTTTCTGAATCTGAATCCCTAACTTGTTTTGATGAAGTTTTTCTGACTTGTTCAGAAGCCAAAATCTTGACCTATCTTCTCAAAAGGATAACACCATTGATAGAGAGACTAGTTACTTTCAATAGATTTCTTCATCTTTGACAACCTTCTTTTTATACAGAGATGAAAACATATTTTTCTATTTGGATCTTTGTCTGCACCACTGTTAAGTGTTATGCGCAGACCATGCTCTAATGCCAACTGAAGGTGAAAACAATACACAAGAAGGGGGAGTTGAATTGTGTTATCCAATTTGCGTTGCTTCTGAACAAAGTTCAGATTCTAAATAATCTATTTAGTTTCTGATAATATGTATGTAGCGAAATAATAATCAGAAGCAAGTAAATGACAAATGAATACACAAAGATTTATCCTGGTTCCTCCCAAACTGAGAGTAGACCTGTCCCCTTACAACACAAGAGATTTTTCACTATAATAAAACCATGATTACAATTGCTTATGCCCTCGAGCATAAGACTTTTCTTTTCTAAGACCTACAACTTAAGACTGTCCTGCTCAATCAACACCAAATCAAGACTTTCTACTTAGAACCTCAGATCCTAAGACATTCCTGCTTATACCCTCAAGTACAAGACTTTCCTGCTTATACCCTCAAGTACAAGACTTCCTGCTCAGACTCACAACCTAAGACTTTTCTGCTTAGATTCCACGAATCCAAGACTTCATGCTTAAATCCCACAGATTCAGGACTTCCTGCTCATACCCTCGAGTACAAGACTTTCCTACTCAGATCCACAAATCCAAGACTTTCTTGCTTGAATCCCACAGATTCAAGACTTCTTGCTCATACCCTCGAGTACAAGACTTTCCTGTTCAGATTTCAAGAATCCGAGACTTTCCTGCTTAGACCTACAATCCAAGACTTCCTTGCTCAGATTCCACGAATCCAAGACATTCCTGCTTAAATCCCACAAATTCAAGACTTTCTTATCATACCCTCTAGTACAAGACTTTCCTGCTCAGATTCCACGAATCCAAGACTTTCATGCTTAGACCTACAGTCTAAGACTTCCATGCTCAATTAACAATTTGATCAAGGCTTCAATGCTCAAGCACATAGCATGAGAGTTACTTGGCTTAAGCTCATAACAAGAGACTTTGATGCTCAAGCACATAGCAAAATACTTTCTTTCTAAACTACTAAACTACCTGTTTAGCATAATAGAAAACAAAGTGTACTTGATATACAATCAGAGTTACATGACAATAACTATAACAAATATCGTAGCACTTAAGTGTTGTGGTGAGAATCGGATATCAAGCTATTGAATTAACCTGAATCACAAATCTTTGAAATTCACCACCAAGCTTTGATTTATCCAAAGGAAAGGGTAAAGGTCGAAAAACCCTAAGTGCGCTATGTAGGAACACAGCTAGAGATCTAAGGTTCGGGGGTTGGTTATACCTAGGGAAGGTGTTAGCATCCTAAGTATCTGTAGTACTCTACACGAACCTCTTGTTAGTATTTGTGTTATGCTAATGTTTGCTTGCTAAGGGAAATGTGCTAAGGTAAAGACCTAAAGGTATATACACTAAGTATGCTCGCCAAGACATCGCATCTCATGCCTACGTATCCTGACGGGAATGGAATCAAAGTATTCCTAGTTCCCCTCACTACGGGGTAAACAGGGTAAGAAGAAAATGTATGAACCAAAAAAAGTAGAAAAAAGAAAAGGTAGAAAAAAAAAGTTGGCTTGCTAGGATCTCGCAATCTTATGCCTACGTATTTTCAAGATGAACTTGAGAAATCAGAGCATCCGTAGTTCCCCTCAACGGGGGTGAGGAACTCTTGACTTTGGTCAAGGTTCAAAGGGAAAGTAGGGTCTGACAACAAGACACCTACATGGAGTGCGGCGACTCCAAACCTAAGGCTAGGTAAGACGGGGGAATAAGTGTACACGGGAAAGTAGGGTCTGACAGCAAGACACCTACGTAGAGTGCGACGAATCCAAACCTAAGGCTAGGTAAAACGGGGAAAGGTAAGCCTCGATCACGCAACGGCGTGAGATAATGGAATGACGGGCAAGTCTATCCTAAATGACATGGCAGTTAACAGAGGGGAACCCTTTCCTTTGGAATGAGGTATAAGAAACAGAGAAACAAGGAGGAAAGGCTTCCGGTATCAAGAATAGAATGAACAACAATATATATACAGTGAATACAATAAGAATTAAATTGAAAATGAATCTCGGGAATTGACTATAATGAAAATCTAATAATCTAATAAATAAAATCTAATTAAAACTAATTAACTAAATCCTAAAAATAAGCTAAGTTCTATTTTAAAAGGCTAATAAATTAATTAAAATAAAATAATTACATTCTAACTAATCAATTTTAATTAAAATTTAAAACTATTAACTAAAAGTAATTAAACTTAATTAACTAATCCTATGAAGATTTTTAAATCAAAGCCTAAAAAGGAAAACTAAAAAAAACTAGAGAACTAAATGAATCAGATTGAAATAAAGCAACAAAGCCCAATAAGGGTGGTCCAACTCAAATGAAAAACGGGTCAGCCTTGACCCTATAGACCCGGTCTGGTTAGAAACTTAAGGGAGAAAGGTTATGAACAAACCTAATTCCTCTGACCGTCTTCTTCTAAAACACCACGCTTATGAGAATGAGAAACACAAAAACACGCTCCAACATACAGCAAGGCACAAGTAAACTCGATTCTCACTCGGATTCGCTCGCCCGCTCCCAACCTCGCTTCCAATCGCGCAAAATCCTCCTATCTCCTCTCTTGCGCTCACTCTGTCTCTCTTCTCTTCGCAATGCTCGCGTGATTCTCTCTCTCAATCTATCGTCGCCCTCTCGCTATTCCTATCTCGATCGCTCTCACACGGTATTATTCAAACGCTTATCCTTCTGCTTCTCACTCAACTAAATCGTTAGTAGAGAAGTGAAACTAAACAACACTATTTCAAAAGTTAAAAAAAAGAACAGAGATGTAAATGATAGGGCACAAAATCAGTCAACGAAAACAAGGTAAGTAGGGAGTATACCGCGTGAAAATCCAATAAAATGCTCAGGTACTTTCCTTCTTCTATCCAATTCAGTCTCTTCAGTCTCTCTCTTCGGGGCCTCCGTTTGCCTTCGTGTCTGGGTTTGCAGCGGCGATGGTTGTTCTCACTAAAATGTTGTTGTAGCAGACGAGCCAAGATAGATAGTACGAGGAAGGGTATTTGGTGGAGGTTTGAAATCCGGTGATGAAGTTATGGTAGTGTTTATGCTGAACAAGGTTTGTGCTGTTAGGAGGTTGTTTGAAGGTCGTTGTAGCGAGCGATTTTGGACGCGGTTCTTAAGCGCTGGTCGCTCTCTGCGGTTGAGTTTTAACTACAGGTTGATTCATTTTTTATCCTATTGAAGCTGATGAAGGAAGGGAAATAGATGTCTCCAATTAACCCTGCTTTGCATACTGAGTTTAAACAGCGGTCTGTTAGGTTACGGATGCTATCAATGTGGGGGGGCCTTTGTATTGGTTATTTGTATTTTCGCCAATACTGTTTCTTTCTTTTTACCTTGACAGAAGGTTTCTGGCGGGGAACAAGGATTAGGATGTTAGGACTGATACTTTTTGAATTACTGCTTTTGATTTATGGAGATATGGGATTTTGGTTTTTTGTTTAGTGTGCTCGCTAAGATTTTTTATTTCAATCTTATGCCTACGTATTCCCGTTTACCGAAACAGGGAAATCAGAGCGTTCGTAGTTCCTCTTATTCTATGGGAGGAAATTGGTTTTTGGTGTCTTGTTCAAAGCCCAAGACGTGAAGCGTAAAGGTGATATATATCTTGTTCAAAGCCCAAGATGTGAAGCTGAAGGTGATTTGTATCTTGTTCAAAGCCCAAGATGTGAAGCTAAAAGGGTGCTGACTTTAGAGAGAATTTGTCATCTCTAAAGAGGGGGTTGTATGTCACAACTGTTTTATAAAGGAGAATTACTTTAACCGGGATTTGTGAATCCGGCAATGCCATAATTTCCTTTATAGGAGATTTTAACCTGAAGGAGAAGACTTTAACTCAGTGTAGAGCAATGCTATCTTTCCTTAGGAATTTCTCATGCTAAAAGAGGGACAATGGCATAGATGTAGATGATCCAGAGGCTTGCCGCTTACAGCAATTAGATGAAAGGGAAGGAGTTGTTGATGTTTGTGTACTGCGAACGAGGCACAGCTTTGATGCTAAAAGGTTAATTGGATTAACCAGTGGTTTTCTTATACAAAGCCTAAGAGGAGGCTAATATGTGTCTCGTACAAAGCCCGAGAGAGAGGCTAAAAGGGGTTGATCCTACTAGAGGATCTTTTATATTCAACAAGAGAGTGTTTTTGTATCTCGTACAAAGCCCAAGATGGAGGCGAAAAGGTTTATTTGGCTCAATAAGAACCTTTTTGTATCTCGTATAAAGCCCGAGATGGAGGCGAAAGGGGTGATTGACTCAACGAGGGAGTCTTTTGTGTGTCTCGTACAAAGCCCGAGAGAGAGGCTAAACGTTGTTTGACTCCGCTGGGGAGAATCATTGTACAAAGCCCAAGAGGAGGCTAAGGTTACTGTTTCAGTTAAGTGACAGGTCCAGTATACTGGTTTTACAGAGAAAACCAGTTCTTATATGAGCAACACTTTACTCAGGGATTTGATTTGAGGATCCGGGTTATTCCTGTTCTTTAAGGAAGCGGGAAATCCAAAGGGTATTGAGACTGTCCGAGTCTGCGGGTTTCCTTCCTATTTAACGAATGGGTCACTTGAGAATGTCTTTGAGACTCAAGGAAATTAGATTGTCCGTGTCTAGAGTTTTATCTTTTGTACCATGCTTTGAGAAACAGTAGTAGACTCTATGAAAGGATTGTTCTATGAAGATGACTAGGTTCTGTTCCTATACCTCTAGGAGGTCGTCGGGATAATTTGTACGAAGCCCAAGAGGAGGCTGGAAACTTTTAAGAAGCCGAGAGGTCCTTGTACGAAGCCCAAGAGGAGGTTATCATTCCCTGAGGAAGAAATCATTATACGAAGCCTAAGAGGAGGCTGTGAATACTTCTAAGAAGCCTTAGGGTCCTTGTACTAAGCCCAAGAGGAGGCGGGGTTGCTTTTAGGAGTATTCACGGAGAAGAGATCATCTATGGGGAATAGAGTTTCTTGACAACTTCTATGAGTGACAGTCTATGAAAGGGTTCACAGAGAATGCTGCCTTTCATATCTCCATATTGTTTAACCCCAAGAGGAGGGAAGACTGTGTCTGGTAATCCCATGGGGATCTAGTTTTGACTATTTCTAAGAGTGATTGAAACGGCTTTACCTAGTGCTAGACGTAGTTGCCGGGGAAACTCTAATATCTATACTATTATTACACAGTCGGTATGAGTTTATGAAAGAAGGCTTACAGTGAAACAGCCCCACAATACAGTTATATATATATGAGTTTGTGAAAGGAGACTTACAGTGAAACAACCCCACAATACAGTTATATACATATGAAAGCGGTAACTGAAAGCGGATAAACACTTACTCGGTTGTAGAGCTTCCATGCTGTTTGGTTAGTTGTTCAACAAAGAAAGATTGAAAACAACAGTATATTCAAAATCAAAGGAGAAAGTGCTTTGAAAAAGAAAGATTTGGGGCTTACAGCTCAAGGAGATGCCCAGGGTTTTATCAGTGAGCGCACTGTTTGAATTTTGTACAGAGGGACTTATACAAGTGACTGAGGTCCAAAAAAGGTTTTATGTACAAAGGGATGGGTCTTACACTCTCTCAAGAGGCCCAAGTGAGTTTTAAGAAAAGAAATGGGTCTTACTACTCGAGGGTAGGCCCAATGGTTAATTTTGAAAAGGGCGACGATCGCGCCGAGGTTTTGGAAACACCGTGGGACTTATACAAGTGACTGAGGCCCAAAATTTTGGTATTTACAAAGAGATTGGGTCTTACACTCTATTAGAGGCCCAAAGAGTCTTGAAACATTTGAGTATAATTAAAAATCAAAGAAACCCCAATTTTCACTTTTTAAAAGTAATTTTTCAAAGAAAATTAATAAAAAATGACAAAAAATCAAATAAGTTTAAATAAACCACTTGTGATTTTTGGTTAAGGTTTGAAAAATGAGGTTTTAATCACAAGATGATTTAAAACTTATTTAGTTTTGATTTTCAAGATGAATATTCACTTTTAAAATGTTTAAAAACAATTAAAAATGAATTTATTCACAAAAATACCAACTATATTAAATAAATAATATAAATTTGATTTTTTTGTAGAATAAAATATTTTACTATTTTTGTGATTTTTCAGAAAAAGAACCAATAAAAAATAATCAAAATTGAGGGAGTTATTAATTTTCCAAATCATTAAAAAATAATATGAAAAATGAGAAAAAGGGGTTGGGTCTTACACTCTATTAGAGACCCAAAGTGTATTTTTGTACAAAAGATGGGGCTTACAACTCAGGGAGAGGCCCAAAATATTTTCAGTTTGAAAATGGCGATTGCGCCGAGATTTTTAACGTATCGGGACTTATACAATAACTGAGGCCCAAAATTGTTTTGTTAAAAAAAGAGTTGGGTCTTACACTCTAATAGAGGCTCAAGTGTTTAAAAATGAAAAGAAATGGGACTTACAGCTCAAAGAGAAGCCCAGTTGATATTCGTTTGAAAATGGCGATCGCGCCGAGGTTTTCTTTTAACGCAGAGGGACTTATACAATAACTGAGATCCAAAATGGCTTTAAATGGGTCTTATAGCTCAAGGAGAGGCCCAATTGATTTGAATAGGCGACGATCGCGTCGTTTGTTTTTTGACGGTATCGGGACTTATACAATACACTGAGGCTAAAAAATGATTTGATCAAAAAAGTATTGGGTCTTACACTCTATTAGAGGCCCAAAGTGTTTGAAAAAGATTTGTTAGGGTGAAAATCAAAGAAAACCCCAATTTCATTTTTTAAAGCATTTTTCCAAGAAAAATTAAGTAAAAAATGATAAAAATATCAAATAAAATCATTAAATAATGATTAAAGTTTATGAAAAAATATTTTATCCACATAAATATTTAAAATCATTTTGTTTTTTTTTTTAAAAAGAAATTATTTTAAAAGCATTTAAAACAATTTAAAACACTATTTTTAAATATATTAAAAATAATCTAAAAATAATACTTTTTTTGTGATTTTTTGTGGATTAAAATATTATGGGGTATGAATTGGAAAATGATGATTTTTTGCTATGTAAAAAAAATTGGTTGAGTTTTGAAAATAAAAAATAAGAAAAAGAGGAAAGATGTCACAACATCATCTCCGACATCTCTTATGGGGTAAAAACGAGTACCGAAACTTTAATTTTCAACACGTTTTTTATCAAATTTCAAACACTCATAACTCTCTCAATTTTTATCGGAATCAAAATCCGGAAGTACCTATCTTGACCGATTTTTCTCAAGGAATCTGATGGTACCACACATACACACTGAAACTCGACGTACGAAACACGCAAATCGAAAAACCAGAACTGCTATTAATTCGAAATATCGTTCCGCGTCGAATTTCCAACACGCGTAACTCTCTCGATTTTTAACCGAATTAAGATCCGGAAGAGCCTATCTTGACCGATTTTTCGCGAGGAATCCAATGGTATCGCACATGCATGCTGAAACTCAACGTACAAAATGCAGCAATTAAAAAACCAGAACTGCTACTAATTGAAAACGTCGTTCCGCGTCGAATTTCCAACACGCGTAACTCTCTCGATTTTTATCCGAATTGAAATCCGTAAAAACCTATCTTGACCGATTTTTCGCAAGGAATCCAATGGTATTACTCACGCGCACGGAAAATCAACACACAAAACGCAGAAATTAAAAAACCAGAACTGCACTGTTTTGAAAACATCGTTCCGCGTCGAATTTCCAACGCGCGTAACTCTCTCGATTTTTATCCGAATTGAAATCCGTAAAAACCCATCTTGACTGATTTTTCGCAAGGAATCCAATGGTATTGCTCACGCACATGGAAAATCAACACACAAAACGCAGCAATTAAAAAACCAGAACTGCTATCGTTAATTCGACGTCGTTTCGCGTCAAATTTCCAACGCGCGTAACTCTCTCAATTTTCATCGGAATTGAAATCCGTAAAAACCTATCTTGACCGATTTTTCGCAAGGAATCCAATGGTGTTACTTATGCACACTAAAACTTAATGTATATAACACATCAATAAAAAAAACCAGAACTGGACATGATTTTAAAACAACCAAAATTCCAAATATAAACATGTTAAAATGCAAACAGTGGGAGGATCACAACATACACATTAAGGACTACATTTTGCCTCAAGAATTGTTCAATATGATGCATGTATATGGACAACAAAGGAAAGCATGATTCAAAGAATTCAAGTTGTGAATTTTACCTCTTTTTTGGAGATTTTGGGCAACCTACCAAATGCTTTATTCCAGAAATGATTTGATGTTTTGGACAACCTCAAATGACCTCTTAGAAGCTTTTAGGATGGTTGGAATCAGCTGGAAACCTCTGGAGCAAGTTTGAGCACTTTCTCGCAAAATGGTCAAAAGTGGCCAAAATGCCAACTCTCTCAAATGGTGTTCCAGATGTGTGGCACCATTTGGGACAGTTCAAGGATGATATTTAGAGTGTGTTTGAGGTTTTATCTGGTTTGAAAAGTGACTGAATCAAGACATGGCTTAAAAAATGCAAAAAAGTGCCATTTTGAGGTTTTGAGAGGTGACTTTGTGATGTTGGTGTTATAGGTCACTTGTGAGAGTTTGGATCACCTACATATGATGTTTATGAGGTGTTAGAATCATGAGCTGTAATGGAAATGCTCTCTAACTCAAAAACTAAGAATTACCTTACTAAAGAAGGCATTTTGGAGTGAAAGAGAGAATTTGAGGAAAGCATCTGTTTGATGGCTTTGGTGTACTCAAACTAAGCACAAATGAGCTCTATTTATAGTAGAGCAAGTTTATTTTGGGATCCACAGTGAATGGCAACTGCAGCAGAGGTTTGGCCAATGTTGTCCAATGGAAATCCAAGTCTCCTCTAGTCAATGGCTCGAGGTTAGAGCACAGGCTGCTGGTTCCCTAGTTGTTGGAGGAATCTTGACTGAATTCAGTTGGAGGAAGATCAGTTCATGCCACCTCTAAGCATCCATTAAATGCTCCAAACCAAAATTGGAGTTTTGTCCCTCTTTTAGGGATTTCTAGGTTTTGGCATGCTTTTTTTGGTTCCTTGGACTTGGGAGGCTCATGGATCAGATCATCCCACTTGGATTTGATCCTTAGATGTGTCCAAAATGATGACAAGGCTTGAAAATTCGTGTGGCACAAAAAACGTGCAAATCTGCCCTAAAAAATTCAGCTGCAGCAAGCCTTTTTGTAAGATCCATAACTCCCTGCTCGAGTATGCTACATGGACGTTCTAGGACTTTTCGGAAAACTTAGATGACGTACTTCAACTTTGATGTTTGACACTAGACCTGGTTCAACTTGGATCATGGAGAAAAACAGCCTTGAAGTTGGGACATTGTGCTGAAATTACAACGCAGATTTTTGGCTAAGTGCTGAAAAATGTCAATTTTAAGTTTTTAGCCATTTTGATCCAACCATAACTCAAAATCCATGATGAATTGGGATGAAGTGTAGTTGACACTTTTGTAGAGGGCCATGAGGGCTACAAATCAAGCTTTGGATGGGAAAAAATGGCTTTGTGGTTTAGGAGTTATGATCCTCCAAAGTTGGTACCCTTGCCACTTTATTCCATAACTTAGAAAAATTTCTAAGTTTTTATGGTTACCCCCTTTTACAAGTTATCCCCCTTTCTTTGATTTTTCTTGATGAATGATGATTCCAATCACACATTAACATCATTTTAGGGTTAAAAAACCCTTTTTATGAAAAATCTCAAAAAGTCAAAGTTTGACTTTTGTGCACAGTTGACTTTTTATCATATGACTTCCAAACTGTGCGATCCTTTAGGAAATCATGTCCTTGACCTAAATCAAAATTGATGGACATGTTCCATGGGTGTTATAGGGTATATTTAATCGTGTCCCACGGCTTGGGAGCATGTCCTGGTCAAAAGTCAAAGCTACAGTTGACTTTTCTCGCGAAACCCTAACTGTGGTTCAGATGAAATTGAAACTTGTTGCTCAAGCTTCTTGGGCCAATCCATTGTTACAAATGGATCAATGTGGTATGTTGGAGACCCTCAAATCATGTCTTGAGATCTTGGCTCATGATTTGTCCCAAAAGTCAACTTAGGGGTGAATTAGGTCAAGAAACCCTAATTCCTGATTTTTGATGTATGCATCCCCTGAGGCTAAATTGACTTGATGATGGGGTTTATGATGTTCCCTGGAGCATTTTAGGTTATGCTTTGAAGCATTGGCTCATGCCCAAAGGAAAATTTCCATCTGGAGGCCCTAGTCTACCAAACCCTAATTTGGTGACACTGGCGATCCTGAGGCTTGATCCACCTAGAAGGGAGCAAACTTGTGCTTAATCCTTGAAGTGGGAGTCCTCTTGATCCATTGTGGATATTTGAGAGGCTAGACAAGTTGAAAATCATGTCATTCCTTGATTGATCATTTGTCTAAGAGCTCTGCGAGGGCTTGAAACCCTAAATCCTGTTTGTAGTGAATGCTCACCCACCTTTGGGGAGACTAATGAGGTATGATGGTCCATCCACATTGTGCTGATGATTTGCACAATGATGGAAAATCTTAGTGGTCAAAATTTGGGGTATGACAGTCGTGAAATAGGGTCGTGTTGTGTTTGAATTGATTGGAGTGGTGAGTTTGAGTGTGGTGAAGGTTTAATGTTTGATGGCTGTGATTGAAGGTGAAATTGGTTGAGTAACAGAATGGTTTTTGTTTGGTTGTAGCTGGCTCACGATTGGAATGAAGGTGGCCAAGGATGAAGAGTATCGAAAGTTGGAAAGTGGAGGTAGCAGAGGTGGCTTTTGTGTTGATGTAAGGTAATCCCCTTTTTCGTTTCTGCAGATCCTTCCCTCTTTATCGTTCTACTCCTCCTTTAAAACAATTCTATTTTTTTTGAAATTCTCTTGATATTGTGTGTTGTTGCTTTCCATGGCAGGTGTTGTTGGTAGCAGCAGATACTTGTTGAAATGTCACTGTCGCTGCAAGTTGTTGATGACCTCTTTTTAAATCCAAACTAAGCTTGTTCAATAAGTTTCCAGCACACATTTTTGTCTCTTTCAATGCAGGATTTGGTCAAGGCATTTCATGGCTATGTCAAGTATTATTGCAGAAATTACCATTACCATTTTGATGTATGGTCTGTTTTGGTGCATTATTCTGTGTATACAGCATTGTGCCAGTGTGCCAGTTTGGAAGGTAGTGATATGGTGCGGATTGCTTGTGTTTGCAGCAGAGTTTGGTCATTGTCTTGGGAGTTTTTGAGTGTAGCAGTAGAGTTAGGCAGCGGACTAGGTTTTTTGGCATTTGGTGTATGGATTTTTTTGTGATTTTTTTTTAATAAAAATTAGAAAATAAACTTAAATTGAATCTGAATCTAAATCATAATTAAAAGTTAAAATTAAAATTTGACTATAATTAAAATGTATTAAAATTTACCTAATTAGGACTAAACTAAAGAATAAAATCTAAATTTAAATTAAAATTAAACTAAATTAATAACTAAATTACGTAAACTAAATTTAAACTAATATTAATCCAATTAGAACTAAACTAAAAAAAAGGAAGCTAAACTAAAGTTTATAATTAAAAATAAATAATTGAAAATAAACTAAATTGAATGTAAACTATGTAAAACATTAAGTTAAAAATTGAACTAAATAAATCCTAAATAAATCTAAGGTAACTATTTAACTAAATATAAAATAAATATAATAATTATAAAAATCAAGAGTGATATGGAAGACAAAAAATGCATGATTAATGATATATTTTAGCTGGAAGAAGAAAGAAAAAAAAAACGACTGACTCAGAAAAATATGCCAACGATCAGAATATCTGAGGGTAAAATTTGGGGTACAACATTAAGATTTCTAAGATATTCATTGTTTTAGAAATCTTAAGGCTTTGTATAATTTACAACAGACAACAGAAACTCTGCATACTCGATGTTGTTGTTCTTGTTATTTTTCCATTTTGATAGAAGTGTGGGATGCTTCTTTTATTCTTGGCCCTCTTTTTTTATTCCTTTTTGTTGATCCAGATTGAATCTTCAGCTACTTAAATAGCAGATACAAAAGAATAGCCGTTGGAAGAGATAACTTGCACAAGTGTCTTTGTTACTCTATAGTACTAAGAGGTATTGAAGATAGATACACAAAAAGATCTTTATCTATTGTGCAACTCTTTTAATCGTAGCATCTTTCTTGTGATCTGTAATATATATCCGTTGCGAATGGATATCCGTAAAGTATGTCAACTCTCCTTGAGCCATGTGAACACTTACTCTACCTGACAAATTGATTTGACATTGTAGATTACTTTATGCAATACATATCACTTAGCTTTGTCTATGGTTCTGAATGATCACCAAAAACTGATACATTTAATAAGTGTAGAGATAACATATTGCTCTTCTGATGATGTTACATTCAGAGTCTACGCAATCATATATCATCATACTTCACTTAAGAATGTTCTTCAGTTCTGAACCATCATAAGCCAAGAACTCATCTTCTCTCAAATGCATTCTCTTAACAGATTATGAGTAGATTATCTTTAATCTTTGGAACCTGCATACTTAGAACACACATTAGATAACACCATTGTTATTTCAATACTTTGTTATCATCAAAACCTAAAGGATATATCTCATGAACAAATCTTGTTCTAACAGTCTTGTGGTCCCAAAATGTGGAGGTAAAAAGGTGTTATTGAAAGGTGTTTGTGGTCCAAGCCGTCATTTGTGGTCCCTCAATATTGAACATCAGGTTAATTCACATGTTTAAATTCAAAAATATGTTTTTAAATGCTTGTTAATCTATGATTTAGCTTTTGTGTTGTAATCTATACATTTTATTTTTAATGAATACTAATCTAGGGTTTACTATTTGTGTCATAATTTATCTTTAAGAATGTGTTGGACTTTAATTTATCTGTAATTGACCGAAGTTGACTCAATTTACTGCATGTGTTATGTATATGGATGAGTTTGTTTAAGGTAGTATTAAGACATGGTTGAAATTGAAATATGAATGAACATTTTGAGAGATTAGAATCACTTTTTAGAGAGGGAAAATTCTAGGTGTTTCATTTTTTTTAAAGCGCTCGGAGATTTTTTTCTTCTTTTTTAAAAAAAAAGTTTTTAAGATAAAATAAAAAATTTAAATAATGCAATAATTATAATTAGTGACGACAAAATAAAATTCACGTTCTAGTGACAATCAACTGCTATCTGTAGGTAAATAGTTTTAAGTGAATATTGTGTCCATTTGAAAGAGAGAATAGAAAGAAGTTGTAATGTGGTTCGGTGGCACATATCATCTATAAATAACCAAGTATTTTTTGCTGACAACTAATGAAGACTCTAAATATTTGAGCAAATTTTGGTAAAACAGGTTGCTGTACGAGATGTTCCAACAACAAGAAGAATTCTGCTAAAAGAAGACATGTTGGATAATATGTCCTAACATGATGTGTTAGGACATCGTATCTGTTACTAACAACAGGATATTTGTATATCAGTTCCAAGAATTAAGGAGCAATCAAAACATGGATCAAGGATCAATAAACAGAAGATTTGAAGTCCAAGACATCAGAAGGGTATAAAAGAAGACCAAGACCTGAGCAAAAAAGAGAGAGAGAATGACATAGACTTAGGAATCCTATTTTGTAAAGTATGGTTTAGGTTTTGAGAGTCGTAGGTTTCACTTGTAAGTCTCCCTCTGTATCAATTTGATACATTGTTGAAGAGATAGGTACTTGTACAGATTCAGAAACCCGTAGGTAATGAATCGTGTATTGTTCTTGGATAAAGCTTTTAAGCAAATCCAAGTTAACTTGTTAGTCAAGAATGCTTGACTGAACTTTGTATTGAAAGGGGTGTCTTTCAAGTAGAATGATACAGTTATTGTGACTATAACTGTTAGATAATCACAAGTTGTGATTTAGGGAGTGAGATGGGTTTCTCTTATCTAGGATGGAGTTCTTAGATAAAATTATCATTGGGTAGTGATAGGTAAACCAGAGGTTGTTTACTGTAAACCGGCGGTTGTTTACATAAAACTATACTACTGATAGTGGATTCTTCTTCATGGCTTGGTATGCCCCCAGATGTAGGTGATTTGCACCGAAATGGGTTATCATATTCTGTGTTGTTTATCATTCTGCAATTTACAGTTCAGTTTTGATTAACATGTTATAACAAATGTCGAAACATCTATCTTATTGCTATTGCTGATATTCTGAATATCAGTTTGCTGTTCTGTTCTTGTTTTAAAGTTGTGCAGAGAACAATGTCTTGACATGTGTTAGGACATCTGCTATCTGCTATGCCAGAATTTCAATTGGTTCAGAGCAGGCATCCTGTCTGTTTCTGGATGAGATCTTGGGAGATACTTTATGGCGCTTTAAACAAGGAGGAGTTTTGGAGATCAGATCATTCACTCAGGCATACTCAAGGGTATTAATGGATGGGATGGATGTTCTGGATCGAAGGTAACAACTACTGGTGGTTGTTAATGTTTTCTAAGGAGTTTCTACAACAAATGCAGGAGAAGTGGCTAGTTCTCTTGTTGGGGGTGTCTTATAGGATGTTCTGACATCTTATTAGGGCATGTTGAAGATGTTCCTTGGTGGTTCCGTTGCATATGTTTCTGATGGAAGAACTCTGGTATTTATGGGATTCTGGAGTTGTGACTGAAGACAGATGGTGGAAGATCTCAATTTTCGGCTTCTTCTTTTGAAGATATCAGCATCTTTTCATTCCAAAGTCGGGAGCGATGGAATAGAGAGAGTTGTTGGTTGATGTCTGTCATGGTGACTTGGTACTTGGAAGGTTGGTTACGTCTTGTATCCTGAAGTCAGTTTGAAGATAAGGTGAGTTGAGATTGGATTTATCAAGTTCATGCTCTAGGAATTTGGTAAATCATTTTTTGGCAAAGTTGTCAAAGATACCTGAGATTTTTCTCAAGTCCACTCATAAAGGTATCTCAGTCGTGCATCTGGAGACTTCTAGTTACTCTTCTGACTTGAGGGTGTTTCTGTGAAACATAAATCTGAAGAAAATGGAGGTGATTTATTTTCACCATCCAAATCTGCAAGGAAGGATTATTCTTTCTTAATCCTAAGGATGAATCCAATCTGAAAGGAGATTTCAGATTTGTTGAGGTAAATATGGTTTGTTCAGAGAAAATCTTAGTTACTTGAGTCAAGGGTGGCAGCCTTGATATCTCAACACTTTGTTTGTCAAGAAAGATACTTGCATGAAGTGATATGTTGGAGTTTATCTACAACAGTATGATAGGGTTAATAAACAAGGATTTAAGATCAATTGCTATTTGTGGAATTTACAGGTATTTAATTGATTATCCTTGTATGTTAGAGTACAAGATTACTAATGTCAAATGGTACATCAGGAAGTACAACATCTCTTGTTGCAGCTGCTCAAAGACCTGTTCTCTGGTGAACGAGTACAATCAAGATAAGGAACTGATATTCTATCAAATGTTGAAACATCATGATAGTAGAATATGTGCAGAAGTCTGTTGGTTCAAGGAGTGAATCTCTCGAGCAAAGGAGCTACAGTTGATGATCTTGGGACCATACACGTGTGTGTGGTAGAATCAGTCTTTATTACAAGGCATGTATTCAGACTTGGAAGTTTCGTAGCAGGAAACTTGACTAGAATGTAGTGCTGTTGGAAGTGAAGATACAGACAATTCTCGTGGTTCAGTTTATTTTTTACCTAGGAGTATTGAAGTACAGCAGGTGTGTTCCAGTTATTACTAGAAGCATCTGATTTCTATCTGGAAAGTGTCCTGGCAAGAGACTTGTCCAAAATATGGTGTTGTTGATAGCACAACTAGGGTCAGTTTATTTCTGATCTAGGTACATAGGAGCATGTGATCTTGCTCATCTTGGAGGTCAAGGATAAGTGACAGTTATCTCTGACTTTCTGCAGAAGTCTCTACTTAAAGAAGGTGGGATTCCTTTTGTAAAGATCTTGAGTGACTAATCTCTTCTGAAGAATCAAGTTTTGGCAGGTTTGGGATGTCTGAAGATGAGGGAGTGTTGTTGTACAACAAAGCAGAATTGAGGTTGTCTACTCTAACTTGATATATTTGATCAAGTCTATAAGAACATGGAACTCTTGTTCTGTTATAGGGAGAAGGTTCTTCTAAGTGGCAGAAGGAAGGGCTAAATTCCTTAGCTGGATGTCTAATCAGATGTCATGACATCAAGCAGAAACTTCTGGGTCTTAGTTGGTGTTGTGGTGCGTCATCTAAAGATAAGTTGATCTTCTCAGAAATAAATGGAATAAATGCTTCAAAAATGGTCTATCTCATACAGTTTACGGGAGCTACGAGAAGGATTAGATGTTACATATCTGAGGCTTGGTGTATCTAAGATGGCTTGCTATATAGTAAGTGGACTATGTAACTTGAAGATTACGTTTCATTGGTGGACCAAAAGATTTTCTGAAACTCTGAAGAAAAGCTAAGATTAACCAAACAGTGGCATTTGGTTGATCTTTATCGTGCATTCAAGTAGGGTGCTTGGAACTAATTACTCTTGGGCAGAAGGGTAGTTAGTTGAAAAATCAAAGAAGGTTCTTGATCTGTTCATATCTTGGAGCTTGTGATAGAAGCCCTAAGTTGCTTATGGAAGATTACCTTCTTTTGGGAGTTAAATGAGAGTTTATTTCTCTCTTTGGTTATTTGGAGTTCTTATTGATCAAGCTGGTGGCGCAGTGTTGTCTGAAGATCTTCAGTTGGATTACTATGCTGATAGTAAGTCCAGTGGTGATTGTATCAAGAACCATAGTGTATGGTGTCTGTGATATTATCAGGATGTCCTAACTGATGTTAAAACATCAGCATGGTATCTGAACTTGGAGTTTAGATTGTGGAAGCTGATATTCACCAGTTGAATCAGAAGTATTCTATCTTATCATATGGGAGAATGATAAATTGAAGATTGTCTTGGATCATGGGGTGTTTATCTAGAAGATTGACTCTTGCTGAGGCCAGAATACTTGTGGAGAGGTGGTTTCTTCTGCTATAAGTCATGCTAGAGAGAAGTGGATCAGTTTGGTGCTTGCGGAGCAAATAAGCTGAGGATTTCTGGAGCATGTGTTTGATGTTTTCAAGTGTGAAGAAAATTTGGGCGAGCTAGCAAACTAAGGGGCTCTGTATGTCTCTTTGAGGAATGTGAAGCATTCTAGATTAATTTGGATTGTATCTCAAGAAACAAGGATATCTATGGGTGTAAAATTCAAGGTGGATATGTACAGGGTATGGATGATTTCTGGATGAGAGGGATCAATGGTGATTTTGGTCTCAATCCAAGAGTTTGTTGGTTGTGGTACAAGAATGCGTTCCTAGTACTCTCACTATATGATCATGAAGTTGTCATGGGATATCATGTGGTGATTTTGGGGTGTTTCTTACTGAAGAAGCATCATTAGAGAAAGATAAGGGGAGAACTTATGTATGTTGAATGTACTAGTGTGGTACATGGAATGCTTGAGGATCAGGCATTAGGAGAATGTGTTCAGTAGATGTGTTGAACTGAGGGTACGCTCTTGAAGACATAAAGACGCGTCTTATGTTTTCCATTAATTTAGGGTGTCTTACTTGCAAAGGAGCACTGGGTATCTACGATATGGGGAGTTAGACTTCTATTTTGGATATGTGGTGCCGTGGTGCAGTTAGTTATCAATATTGTTTGTGGTTTCAAGCAGTTTGTGATTGATTGCCCCATGTGAAGATGATATGTCAGACAAGATGTCATGACATTGCGCTACTGGTATAAGTTCTAAGGGGACTTATCAGGTTATTCTGATTCTGTCATTGGGTGTCAATGGATTGAATCAGTAGTAATACAAGTATCTTGAGAGTCTTTGCTGCCAACGGGGAGATGTTTGAAGAAATGTCTTAACATCTTGGTTAGTTATTCTTGGTCTTCTGGTTGCAAGGATTACGCTTGGGGCTCATTAAAAGGGACAACATCTATGTGTTGGAGGTTACAAGAAGGACTAAACAAAGTCTGACAAGGTGTTAGCACATTGTTTAGGCCATACGGTTGTTTCAAGATTGCTTGTCTTGGACGGTGGAGAAAGTGTCTTAAAGAACGTGTGTTAAACACATGTCTTGAGACATGCAAATTCCTTGGACGGTTCCCCTTGAAAAAAGAAACAGTCAAAAGTGTTTTAGCCGGTGCACATTTTTTGGAAGTTTCATTCCTCATTTAATGTTCGTCTTGAATTGACTTGCGTTATTTTCAGTGGTTCGTTACATCCTATGGAATTTGATCGTATATATAAAGGGGGTTATTGGCTTCTTCGTAACTCAGGTTGTTCTTCTGTTGTGCTGGGTATTCATGGGATTTATCAGATTTTGGGTCTGTTCAAGCTGGGTTTGGTTATGTCTTGGACATGTTTGTCAATTTTTGGCTAAAAATGGGGAGAAAAGTACAGGGGTTAAGTCTGTCTTGGCAGCTGGTTTGCAAGGATGTTAGACATAATGTTCTGACATTTTGTCTTAGTTTCAGGTTAACCTCATGCTTTGAATCTTTCATCGTGTCCTGTGATCTGAGTTATGAACACAGTCGTGTCCTATGTTCTGAGTTAGCCGGAGTAGCAGTCTGCTTCTCTAAGTTCTTAATGGGATAAGTCAGGTTAGTGTTGGGTTGCTCTGGTAACTAATGTTGGTCCTGGGGTTGAGGGGGAGTGGTGTGCATCTTCCTCCTCATGTACATCATGAGAAGAGTCTAAGTTGTCGGTTGAAATGACTTCGGGACTTTCTACTCTCCTTCTTTGGTTATGGAGCATCCAGTGTTTATTGTGAAAAAGGAGTTTCAGCCAAAATTTGTCAAAAGAGGGAGAATGAAGACTCTAAATATTTGAGCAAATTTTGGTAAACACAGGTTGATGTACAAGATGTTCCAACAACAAAAAGAATTCTGCTAAAAGAAGACATGTTGGATAAGATGTCCCAACACGATGTTAGGACATTGTGTCTGTTACTAACAGCAGGATATTTGCAGATCAGTTCCAAGAATTAAGGAGCAATAGGAACATGGATCAAGGATCAATAAACAGAATATTTGAAGCCCGAGATAGCAGAAGGCTATAAAAAAAGACCAAGACCTGGGCAGAAAAGAGATAGAGAACGACATAGACTTAGGAATCCTATTTTGTAAAGTAGGGTTCAGGTTTTGAGAGTCGTAGGTTTCTCTTGTTAGTCTCCCTTTGTATCAATTTGATACATTGTGGAAGACATAGGTACTTGTACAGATTTAGAAACTCGTAGGTAATGAATCGTGTATTCTTCTTGGATGAAGCTTTTAAGCAAATCCAAGTTAACTTGTTAGTCAATAATGCTTGACTGAACTTTGTATTGAAAGGGGTGTCTTTCAAGTAGGATGATACAGTTATTGTGACTATAACTGTTAGATAATCACAGGTTGTGATTTAGGGAGTGAGATGGGTTTCTCTTATCTAGGATGGACTTCTTAGATAAAGTTTTCATTGGGTAGTGATAGGTAAACCAGAGGTTGTTTACTGTAAACCAACTGTTGTTTACATAAAACTATACTACTGATAGTGGATTCTTCTTCCTGGCTTGGTATGCCCCCAGATGTAGGTGATTTGCACCGAACTGGGTTATCATATTCTATGTTGTTTATCATTCTGCAATTTACAGTTCAGTTTTGATTAACATGTTGTAACAAATGTCAAAATATCTATCCTGTTGCTATTGCTGATATTCTGAATATCAGTTTGTTGTTCTGTTCTTGTTTTAAAGTTATGCAGAGAGCAATGTCTTGACATGTGTTAGGACATCTGCTATCTGCTATGCCAGAATTTCAATTAGTTCAGAGCAGGCATCCTGTCTGTTTCTAGATGAGATCTTGGGAGATACTTTATGGCGCTTTAAACAAGGAGGAGTTTTGGAGATCAGATCATTCACTCAGGCATACTTAAGGGTATAAATGGATAGGATGGATGTTCTGGATCGAAGGTTACAACTACTGGTGGTTGTTCATGTTTTCTGAGGAGTTTCTACAGCAACTGCGGGAGAAGTGGCTAATTCTCTTGTTGGGGGTGTCTTATAGGATGTTCTGACATCTTATTAGGGCATGTTGAAGATGTTCCTTAGTGGTTTAGTTGCATATGTTTCTGATGGAAGAACTCTGGTATTTATGGGATTCTGGAGTTGTGATTAAAGACAGATGGTGGAAGATCTCAATTTTCGGCTTCTTCTTTTGAAGATATCAGCATCTTTTCATTCCAAAGTCGGGAGCGATGGAATAGAGAGAGTTGTTGGTTGATGTCTGTCATGGTGACTTGGTACTTGGAAGGTTGCTTCTATCTTGTATTCTAAAGTCAGTTTGAAGATAATGTGAGTTGAGATTGAATTTATTAAGTTCATGCTCTAGGAATTTGGTAAATTATTTTTTGGCTAAGTTGTCAAAGACACCTGAGATTTTTCTCAAGTCCACTCATAAAGGTATCTCAGTCGTGCATCTGGAGACTTCTAGTTACTCTTCTTCCTAGAGGGTGTTTCTGTGAAACATAAATCTGAAGAAAGTGGAGGTGATTTATTTTCATCATCCAAATCTGCAAGGAAGGATTCTTCTTTCTTAATCCTAAGGATGAATCCAATCTGAAAGGAGATTTCAGATCTGTTGAGGTAAATAGGGTTTGTTCAGAGAAAATCTTAGTTACTTGAGTCAAGGGTGACAGCCTTGATATCTCAACACTTTGTTTGTCAAGAAAGATACTCTCATGAAGTGATCTGTTGGAGTTTATCTACAACAGTATGATAGGGTTACTAAATAAGGATTTAAGATCAATTGTTATTTGTGGAATTTACAAGTATTTAATTAATTATCCTTGTATGTTGGAGTACAAGATTACTGATGTCAAATGGTACATCAGGAAGTACAACATCTCTTGCTGCAGCTGCTCAAAGATCTGTTCTCTGGTGAATGAGTACAGTCAAGATAAGGAACTCATATTCTATCAAAAGTTGAAACATCATGATAAAGGAGTATGTACAAAAGTCTGTTGGTTCAAGGAGTGAATCTCTCGAGCAAAGGAGTTGTAGTTAATGATCTTGGGACCATACACGTGTGTGTGGTAGAATCAATCTTTATTACAAGGCATGTATTCAGACTAGGAAGTTTCGTAGTAGGAAACTTGAGTAGAATGTAGTGTTGTTGGAAGTGAAGATAAAGACAATTCTCGTGGTTCAGTTTATTTCTGACCTAGGAGTATTGGTGTGCAGCAAGTGTGTTCCACTTGTTACTAGAAGCATCTGATTTCTATTTGGAAAGTGTCATGGCAAGAGACTTGTCCAAAATATGGTGCTGGTCATAACACAACTTGGGTCAGCTTATTTCTGATCTAGGTACATAGGAGCATGTGATATTGATCATCTTGGAGGTCAAGGATAAGTGACAGTTATCTCTGACTTTCTGCAGAAGTCTCTACTTAAGGAAGGTGGGATTCCTTTTGTAAAGATCTTGAGTGAGTAATCTCTTCTGAAGAATCAAGCTTTGGCAGGTATGGGATGTCTGAAGATGAGGTGAGTGTTGTTGTACAACAAAGCATAATGGAGGTTGTCTACTCTAACTTGATATCTTTGATCAAGTCTACGAGAACATGGAACTCTTGTTCTGTTATAGGGAGGAGGTTCTTCTAAGTGGCAGAAGGAAGGGCTGAATTCCTTAGCTGGATGTCTGATCAGATGTCATGACATCAAGCAGAAACTTCAGGGTCATAGTTGGTGTTGTGGCGCATCATCTTAAGATAAGTTTATCTTCTCAGAAATTAATGGAATTAATGCTTCAAAAAGGGTCTATCTCATGCAGTTTGCAGGAGCTGCGAGAAGGAGTAGATGTTACATGTCTGAGGCTTGGTGTATCTAAGATGGCTTGCTATAGAGTAAGTGGATTATGTAACTTGAAGATTAGGTTTCATTGGTGGACCAGAAGATTTTTTGAAACTCTGAAGAAAAGCTAAGATTAACCAAACAGTTGCATTTGGTTGATCTTTATCGTGCATTCAAGCAGGCTGCTTAGAACTAATTACTCTTGGGCAGAAGGGTAGTTAGTTGAAAAATCAAAAAAGGTTCTTGATCTATTCATATCTTGGAGCTTGTGGTAGAAGCCCTAAGTTGCTTATGGAAGATTACCTTCTTTTGGGAGTTAAATGAAAGTTTTTTCTCTCTTTGGTTATCTGGAGTTCTTATTGATCAAGCTGGTGGTGCAGTGTTGTCTGAAGATCTTCAGTTGGATTACTATGCTGATGATAGTAAGTCCAGTGGTAATTGTATCAAGAACCATAGTGTATGGTGTCTGTGATATGATCAGGATGTCCTAACTGATGTTAAAACATCAGCATGGTTTCTGAACTTGGAGTTCAGAATGTGGAAGCTGATATTCACCAGTTGAATCAGAAGTATTCTATCTTATCATATGGGAGAATGATAAATTAAAGACTGTCTTGGATCATGGGGTGTTTATCTGGAAGACTGACTCTTGCAGAGGTCAGAATACTTGTGGAGAGGTGGTTTCTTCTGTTACAAGTCATGCTAGAGAGAAGTGGATCAGTTTGGTGCTTGTGGAGCAAATAAGTTGAGGATTTCTGGAGCATGTGTTTGATGTTTTCAAGTGTGAAGAACATTTGGGCTAGCTAGCAAAATAAGGGTCTCTGTATGTCTCTTTGAGGAATGTGAAACATTCTAGATTCAATTGGATTGTATCTCAAGAAACAAGGATATCTATGGCTGTAAAATTCAAGGTGGATTTGTACAGGGTATGGAAGATTTTTGGATGAGAGGGATCAATGGTGATTTTGGTCTCAATCTAAGAGTTTGTTGGTTATGGTACAAGGATGCGTTCCTGGTACTCTCACTATATGATCATGAAGTTGTCATGGGATATCATGTGGTGATTTTGGGGTGTTTCTTGCTAAAGAAGCATCATTTGAGAAAGATAAGGGGAGAACTTCTGTCTGTTGAATGTACTAGTATGGTACATGGATTGCTTTAGGATCAGGCATTAGGTGAATGTGTTCAGCAGGTGTGTTGAACAGAGGGTACGCTCTTGAAGACATGAAGACGCATCTTATGTTTTCCATTAATTTAGGGTGTTCTACTTGTAAAGGAGCACTGGGTATCTACGACAGGGGGAGCTAGACTTTTGTTTTGGATATGTGGGTGCAGTGGTGCAGTGAGTTAACAAGATTGTGTGTGGTTTCAAGCAGTTTGTTATAGATTGCCTCATGTGAGGATGATATGTCAGACGAGATGTCATGACATTGCGCTACTGGTATAAGTTGTTAGGGGACTTATCAAGTTATTCTGATTCTGTCATTGGGTGTCAATGGATTGAATCAGGAATAATACAAGTATCTTTAGAGTCGTTGCTTCCAACGGGGAGATGCTTGAAGAAATATCTTAACATCTTGGTCAGTTATTCTTGGTCTTCTGGTTGCAAGGATTATGCTTGGGGCTCATTGAAAGGGACAACATCTATGTGTTGGAGGTTACAAGAAGGACTAAACAAATTCGGACAAAGTGTTAGAACATTGTTTAGACCATACGGTTGTTTCAAGATTGCTTATCTTGGACGGTGGAGAAAGTGTCTTAAAGAACGTGTGTTAAACACATGTCTTGAGACATGCACATTCCTTGGACGGTTCACCTTGAAAGAAGAAACAATCAAAAGTGTTTTGGCCGGTGCACTTTTTTGGGAAGTTTCATTCCTCATTTAATGTTCGTCTTGAATTGACTTGCGTTATTTTCAGTGGTTCGTTACATCCTATGGAATTTGATCGTATATATAAAGAGGGTTATTGGCTTCTTTGTAACTCAGGTTATTCTTCTGTTGTGCTGGGTATTCATGGGATTTATCAGATTTTGGGTCTGTTCAAGCTGGGTTTGGCTATATCTTGGACATGTTTGTCAATTTTTGGCTAAAAAGGGGGAGAAACACAGTCGTGTCCTGTGTTTTGAGTTATAAACACAGTCGTGTCCTGTGTTCTGAGTTAGCCGGAGTAGCAGTCTGCTTCTCTAAGTCCTTAATGCGATAAGTCAGGTTTGTGTTGGGTTGCTCCGGTAACTAATGTTGGTCCTGGGGTTGAGGGGGGAGTGGTGTGCATCTTCCTCCTCATGTACATCATAAGAAGAGTGTAAGTTGTCGGCTGAAATGACTTCGGGACTTTCTACTCTCCTTCTCTGGTTATGGAGCATCCTGAGTTTATTGTGCAATAGGAGTTTCAGCCAAAATTTGTCAAAATGGGAAGATTAAAGACTCTAAATATTTGAGCAAATTTTGGTAAAACAAGTTGTTGTACAAGATGTTCCAACAACAAGAAGAATTCTGCTAAAAGAAGATATGTTGGATAAGATGTCCCAACATGATGTTAGGACATCGTGTCTGTTACTAACAACAGGATATTTTCATATCAGTTCCAAGAATTAAGGAGCAATTGGAACATGGATCAAGGATCAATAAACAGAAGATTTGAAGCCCAAGATAGCAGAAGACTATAAAAAAAGACCAAGACCTGGGCAGAAAAGAAAGAGAGAACAACATAGACATAGGAATCCTATTTTGTAAAGTAGGGTTTAGATTTTGAGAGTCGTAGGTTTCTCTTGTAAGTCTCCCTCTGTATTGATTTGATACATTGTGGAAGACATAGGTACTTGTACAGATTCAGAAACCCATAGGTAATGAATCGTGTATTCTTCTTGGATGAAGCTTTTAAGCAAATCCAAGTTAACTTGTTAGTCAAGAATGCTTGACTGAACTTTGTATTGAAAGGGGTGTCCTTCAAGTAGGATGATACATTTATTGTGACTATAACTGTTAGATAATAACAAGTTGTGATTTAGGGAGTGAGATGGGTTTCTCTTATCTAGGATGGAATTCTTAGATAAATTTTTCATTGGGTAGTGATAGGTAAACCAAAGGTTGTTTACTGTAAACCAACGGGTTTTTTACATAAAACTATACTACTAATAGTGGATTCTTCTTCCTGGCTTGGTATGCCCCCAGATGTAGGTGATTTGCACCGAACTGGGTTATCATATTCTGTGTTGTTTATCATTCTGCAATTTACAGTTCAATTTTGATTAACATGTTGTAACAAATGACGAAACATCTGTCCTGATGTTGTTGTTGATATTCTGAATATCAGTTTGCTGTTATGTTCTTGTTTTAAAGTTGTGTAGAGAATAATGTCTTGACATGTGTTAGGACATCTGCTATCTGCTATGCCAGAATTTCAACTAAGTCAAGTTTTATCCTCTAAAGGTTTGAGATGATGAAGATGTTTGAAATATGTTTCTCATTCATGAACATTCTGGGTTCAATGATATTGAGCTATACATTTTACTACAACAAAATCAGTTGTCTCATATTGTAGATCCGTCACAAGTTTTTGGTGAAATTGACTACAACAAACCAACCGAAGTCAATATTATTAACGAGGAGGAAGAAGAAGATGAGATATTGTTTGATCAAATGGTGAACGATGGCACTGCTGACCACGAGCAAGAGCCATTACCTTCTGGTCATGTGTATTGTCCGCCTCAACACATGACAAACTTGAACTTAGGTATAGATGAACCATCGTGAGATATATTTTACAATCCATAGATGCAAACAGAGGGATCTTTAAAACTGGGAGACATATTTCGCACAAAAGACCATGTGAGAGCTATTAAAAAGCATCACATGGAAATCTCAGCTGATTACACCGTCGATCGAACTATTGTGATGAGGTATAAGAACTTGTGTCGTAATGTGCTTTGCATGTTCCGGCTGATAGCATCTTACCAGAAGAGGATTGATTTGTGGGTGACAGGTTCTATGGGTCTAGCTCACACTTGCATAATTACCAATCCGATGCAGGTGAGTACAATAATCTCGTATATATTTATACGATACAATTATACTCCCTCATATAAGAAGACATGGATAGCTAGAACTAAGGCAGGTGAACGAGTATTCAAAAATTGGGAGGATTCGTACAAAGAACTTCCACAATACTTTGTGGCACTTAAGCATTATGCTCCGGGGACTGTTGCCATTTTGGAGACCTTGCCAGAATATACCCCATATTGGACTTGTGTTAGTGGCAATTGCATATTTCACCGACTCTTCTGGGCGTATGAACCATGCTAAAAGGTTTATCTTTTTGTAAACCTATTATACAAATTGATGGAACATGGTTGTATGATAAATATAGAGAAACACTGTTGCGGTGAAGAATCGGAGACCAAGCTATTGACTAGCTTGACTCGGCAAAACAAGAGTTCACCACCAAACTTTTATTTTTCCTAGGGAAGGGAGAAAAAGATTGAATAAACCCATAATAAACATGCATAACAAAAAGCAAGGCCAAAAGCAAAGCAATAAAGAGATCGAAGGTACGGGGGTTGGTTATGCAAAAGGAAGGTACTAGCACTCTAAGCATTTGTAGTACTCTACAGGAACCTCTTGAAATATTTGTGTTTTGGATAAAATTGTTTGCTAAAGGTCGGGAAAATGAGGAAAGAAATGTTTTTGTTATTTTTTTGAAAAGGGGTTTGAGTCAAGACTAGGGTTTGAACCAAGTGTAACAAGAAAGAGAAAAACGTACAAAGAATGCATCAAACATATTGTTCTGGACTGGACCAATGGCTAGAATTGGCCCAATCCGCCTCTGCTCCAGAGCGGCCCAAATTGCCTAAGTCCAATCCACAGAGGGGCAAAATTGACCTTTCTGCCCCTCCCACCGGGCAAGGAATGCAACGTTCCTCCCCGGCGTTGATGCCCGTTACGCACGGCTTCCTCGCTGCCCGAACAGCAAAGGACAGGTGCCCAGAACTGCATTATGCCCGACATAATGGCTAGTTTCGAGCACCCTGCCCGGCATAACGGCTAGTTTGGGCAGTTACCTATTCTTTGGGAGAAACGGTTATTTCGCCCCGAAAATAGGACCATTGGCCACGCGCTGGGGGCTCTATATAAACCCGCTCGCTTGAGAGGGTCAGGTATCCAATATTCACCCTAAGAATTCATACTTTGTATTTGCCCCTTTTCTCGGACCCTTTCTCACTTGAGCGTCGGAGTGCCTTGTAGGTACACCCCCCTCCTCTCCATACGACCAGCATCCTTGACGCACTTGGCGGCCTGATTCTATAGGATCTGATCCAGCCTTCACGATCAGTGGCTCCGTCTGTGGGAACTTTTGTTCTCCCCTTCTTTCTTTAACCGAGGATCAAAACAACTTTCGAACATCATTACGATAATAGCCTCCCAAGATCGCACCCAGGATGCTCTTCATTCCACCATCCTCCCCGTCAACAAATCTGACGTTGACGACCAATCATCTCTCCTCCGAGATGCCCGTTTCCTTAGGGATGGAGCCACTGCATCTCCTTCCCCTACCCCTGCTGATCGCAATAACGATCAACCGTCTCTCGACCTCTAGCCCGTCCCTGTTCCGCCCAGCGCCGACCCGGCCGTGCCAGCCCTCCTGGAGGCCCTCAACAAAACCAACACCCTGATCCTGCAGCAAAACGAGAGGATCGGGACACTGGAAGAGTCTCGCCGTCCAAGATCCCCTCCTACGCGGATGAACCAGCGACGATCTAGAAGCCCGCAGCCACGGAGAGAAATTGACCGAAGACTGCGCCAAGAGCACGATCATCGCGTAGCCCGAAAGCGCGACCAGATCTCCCCCCGTGACCAGCACGCTCATGACCACAAAAGGACTCGAAGAAATGAAGAGTCTCCAATCAAGTCCAAAGGACGGGCACGCTCACCTTCTCCTCGAAGGAATCGTTCACCTTCTCCTCGAAGGAACCGCTCACCTTCTCCTCGAAGGAACCGCTCACCTTCTCCTCGAAGGAACCGCTCACCTTCTCCACGAAGGAACCGCCGACGCGAGTAACCCGTCTGGTCACCATCATACACCAGTTCTAGTGACGACGATGAGCCTCGCGGCCCGTTGTCCCAGGAGATCCTAGCCACCCGTCTCCCAATAGGCTTGGAGAAACTCCCGTCACTTGGCACATACGACGGGACCACCGACCCCGACGAGCACATCTAGAACATCGATGCGCTGCTAGACTACCGCGGCGTACGGGGCACCATCAAATGCAGACTGTTCCCGACCACGCTTCGGAAAGGAGCAATGACATGGTATAAACAACTGCCCGAGGAGTCCATCACCTCGTGGAAACAACTGGGCAGGATGTTCTCGAGGCACTTCACTGCATCTCGCCGCCATCCCAAAACTGAGGCCTCCCTCGGAGCCATAATCCAGGGGAAAGACGAACCTCTCCGCGCATATATCGAGAGGTTCAACAAGGAAGCTGTGCAGGTCCCGACGACGGATAAGATAAAGAAGTTCTTGCTCGAACAAGGGGTCCGCCCGGACTCCGAGTTCACCAAAGCCATTGGCCTCGCGCCACCGAGGAACTTGGACGCCCTCCTCCTCAAAGCTCAATCTCATATTCAGTACGAGGAGAAGATTGCGGCCAACAACGTCCGAGCGTCTCGCCGCCAGGAGAACGCTCGGGCTTCCAAAGGAGAAGAAGCCTCGACGTCTCGTCGGGGTGAACGAAGACACGAGGACCGTCCCCGCGACTCCCGTGACAGCAAAGGGCCCTCCGTGCGTTTCCATGATTACACTCCCCTTACCGTTTCCAGGTAGAGGATTTTGACCGAATGTGCCAATTCGGAGTTCAAACAAGCCGGAGTCCGCTTCCCCAAACAACTGTCGAACAGACCAAACGTGGACAAGTCAAAGTACTGCCTCTTCCACAAAAGTCACGGCCATATTATAGAGGACTGCATCCATCTGAAGGATGCCATTGAAATACTGATCAGGGACGGCCACCTGAAGCAGTTCGCGAAGAAGAAGGACATTCCTCGGCAGGACGCCCAGGAGTCCAAGAAGGTCGAGGAGGAGGTACCCTCCTCGGAAGACGCCAACTTACAGGTCGCTATGTCCATATCGCGACCCGAGGACTTCAACGTCCCTGACGGGCTCAGCGCCCCTGCATACTTCGCGGCCCACAGCCCGTGGGAGACCTTTCCCTCCGCCATAGTCATCTCTGGCAGGGACTTCAGCAAAGTTACTGTGGGATCCGTGAAACGGAAGTTCGAACACCTGATCAACACCAACTCGAACAAAGTGACCACGCTTGATCAGGCCCCGAATGGTTCCATTCCCGTCTCCTTATACAAGGAGGAACTCCTCGGCGGCTCCCCGAACTCAAGCATTCCGCTGCTCGTCAGAGCCCAAATGGCAAATTTCGACGTTCGCCGAATCCTAGTCGACCAGGGCAGCTCGGTCGACATCATGTACTCCCAGCTGTTCTCAACGCTGCAGCTGGACGAATCGCACCTTACCCCCTACGTAGGGTCCGATTTGCAGGGGTTCAACGGGTCTGTGACCAAGCCATGGGGTTACGTCGAGTTGATCGTAACCTTCGGAGCAGCTGAAACGGCCAGATCCATCAAGGTGAAATTTCTGGTAATCGACTGCCCGTCACTTTACCAATGCATTTTCGAAAGGCCGACTCTAGCCGAGTTGGTAGCGGTGCCATCGACCGTCCACCTGAAGATGAAGTATTACACTTCGAAAGGAATGGTCGCCACCCTCCACGGTGATATAGAAGCTGCCCGACGGTGTTTTGAAGCAGCTACAAAGGGTCTCAAAGCCATTGCGCCCAAGCCTAAACCGTCGAGCAAGCCAGTCTGCCAAGCAGCTCCGAGGAGGCCAAGCCTCTGCCCCAGGTCGACTCTATCGACCTCGACAGTCGCTTACCCGAGGAACAACAAGAGGAACGAGTAGCTTCAGCCGTCCCATCCACGTCATCCAGCAACAGCTCCCATCCGATGCGCCCAATCCCGGATGGCAACTTTGAGCTAGTCCTGTTCGGCGAAGACCCCCAACGGGGAGTAAAGATCAGAGAAGACCTGCCTGACATCGCGAGGAAGCAGCTCAAAGCGTGCCTCTGAGAGAATGCCGACCTGTTCGCGTGGAGCGCCACGGAAATGCCTGGCTTGGATCCATCCGTCGCATGTCACCAGCTGACCATTGACCTGGCCATCAAGGTCGTGGCACAACGTAGGAGGAAGCAGTCTCCGGAGAAAACAGAGGCTGCCGAAAAAGCTGTAAAGGACCTCCTCGAGGCCAAATTTATTTTGGAAGCCAAGTACACCACTTGGCTGTCCAATGTTGTTTTGGTTAAAAAATCTAATGGAAAATGGTGCATGTGCATTGATTATACCGATCTCAATAAGGCATGCCCGAAGGATGCATACCCCCTCCCCAATATTGATAAACTTGTTGATAATTCTGCTGGTTTTAAACTTTTATCATTCATGGACACCTACTCGGGCTACAATCAAATCCCAATGGCAATGTCCGACAAAAAATATATGGCCTTCATGACCAAATCAGGGAACTATTACTACAACATAATGCCCTTCGGCCTGAAGAACGTCGGAGCAACGTACCAACGAATGATGAACAAAGTATTTCGGGGAGAAATAGGCGACATGCTCGAAGTATACATGGACGACATGATCGTTAAGTCCCACGAGGAAACTGATCATACTGCCCACTTACGAAAGGTCTTCGAACGAGCCAGGAAATACAAAATGCGTTTTAATCCGGAGAAGTGCACGTTCGGTGTCCGGGCAGGCAAATTCCTCAGTTTCTACTTAACAGAACGAGGGATCGAAGCCAACCCTGACAAATGTCAGGCATTCTCCGAGTTTCCTACGCCCAAGTCCAAAAAATCCATCCAATCCCTCAACGGGATGCTTGCGTCACTATCTCGTTTTGTGGCCAAGTCCGCCCAGCACGCCCTGCCATTCTTCAAACTCCTCCGCAAAGAGGCAACATTCGAATAGACCCAGGAGTGCGACCAGGCCCTTCTCCATCTGAAACGAGCACTCTCAGAGCCGCCGGTCCTCTCTCGACCAGACAACGGCAAAACATTGTACTTATATCTGGCCGTCGCGACCGAAGCAGTGAGTGCTGCTCTCATCCGCGAGACGCCTGACGGGCAGAAACCCATTTACTTCACAAGCAAAGCGTTGCAAGGACCAGAGTTAAGATACCAGCAGATAGAGAAAGTGGCATTGGCCCTCATCAACGCAGCCAGAAGACTAAGACACTACTTCCTGGCTCACACGATCGGGGTTCGAACAGATCAGCCCATAAAGCAGCTGCTCGAACGACCAGATATGGTCGGCCGAATGCTCAAATGGTCGCTAGAACTGTCCGAATTTGACATCCAGTATGAAGGCAGAAAAGCCCTCAAGGCCCAAGCTCGGACCGACTTCGTCGCGGAGATGACATTCGCAGACTCTCCCGCGAACAATGTGCGCAAGTGGACCATCTTCGTTGACGGTGCCTCAAGCTCGACAGGAAGCGGCGCGGGCGTCATACTGGAGAGCGACGAAGGAATTATCGTCAAGGTATCACTTACGCTGTCTTTCCCAACCTCCAATAACCAGGCGGAATACGAAGCCTTCCTCGCTGGGCTACGCTTTGCCGAGGACCTGGGCGTACAAGAAGTCGTCATTTGCACGGACTCACAACTCGTGGCCCTCCAGGTCCGGGGTGAATACCAAGCCAAAAACGACAACCTGGCCGAATACTTGGCCCTGGTAAAGAAGGAAATGGCGAAATTCACAACAGTGGAAGTGAAACACGTTCCCCGCGAACATAACGTACGAGCAGACGTGCTGTCTAAACTGGCTAGCACGAAGAAGAAAGGCGGAAACAAATCCGTCATACAGGAAGTGCTTCCTCGACCTAACATCGAGAAGACCTCCCCGACACTCGACGTGCAGGTGATCGGCGACAGCAACTGCTGGATGACCCCAGTCTACAACTATCTCGCCAAAGACGAACTCCCGTACGACGCAAAGGAGGCCAGCACGATCAGGCGAAGAGCCTGCTCGTATGTCCTGGTCGAAGGTAAATTATACAGACGGGGATTCTCCATTCCACTGCTCAAATGTGTCGAGGAGGAGATGGTCGCACACATCCTGCGCAAAATCCATGAGGGAATCAACGCCCAACATCTCGGAGGAAGGTCCCTTGCTCGCAAGGCTCTCTGAGCAGGATACTACTGGCCGACCATGCAAAACGACGCGAAAGAACACATGAAGAAATGCGACAAATGCCAATGGCACGGGGACATGCACCTGGCTCCGCCCAACGAGCTCAAGACCATTTCCTCCCCGTGGCCATTCGCCTGGTGGGGCCTAGACATCCTAGGACCCTTCGTGGTAGGATCAAGTCAGAACAAGTACCTCATAGTGGGCGTAGATTACTTCACAAAGTGGATAGAAGCAGAAGCTCTAGCCAAAATAACTGCCCTCAACATCCTGCGTTTCTACAAACAAAACATCCTTGCACGTTTTGGTATTCCCCAAGTGATAGTAACGGACAACGGGACGCAGTTCACAGACAGGAAGTTTCAGGACTTCGTCGTCCAACTGGGCACGAAGCAACACTTCGCATCCGTCGAACACCCCCAAACAAACGGGCAGGCTGAGGCAGCTAACCGAGTCATCCTTCAAGGCCTCAAGCGAAGGCTAGATGAAACAAAGAATTCATGGGTCGAGGAGCTACACAGCATCCTCTGGACATACCGTACAACCCCCCATTCGACGACCGGGGAAACACCTTTCCGTTCGGCGTACGGAACCGAGGCCGTAATTCCAGTCGAAGTTCACGTGCCCTCTAGGTGGACAGAGTCTCCCCTAGACGAGGAGATGAATGACGAATCTTTAAGGGAAGAGCTCGACCTCGTCGAGGAAATCAGAATCGGGGCAGCTCTCCGCGAGGCCTCACTGAAACAAAAGATCACCATCAGGCACAACGCCAAAGTGATACGATGAGAGTTCGACGTGGGAAGCCTTGTCCTAAGAAGAAACCACAAAGACTCTCGCGAAGGAAAACTAGCAGCCAATTGGGAGGGACCCTATCGCGTCCGGGCAAAAACAGAAAACAGGGCCTACTACCTAGAACATCTCAATGGGGAGGAACTCGCTCGGCCATGGAACGCTGAGAAGCTAAAACAATACTACAGCTAAATGCTCAGCTCGACTCGTCGCAACGACGAACGTCAGCTGCCGACCACTATACGTGTCTAGGTACAAGTGTCACATACGACTAAAGCGTAACCCCGCTCAGTAACGAGCCCGGTAAGTGCTCGACAGCGGTCCTCGATCGAGCATCGCCGTCGTCAGAGTACCACGATTGGCAGAACCCCAGCTTGCGATGGGATGTTCACGCCGCGAACTCAGGCCTCAAACGCGACCTGAGCTCCGCTCCCCGCCAGGACATTCCCCGGCAGTTCGACCAGTTCCCCACACTGCCGAACACATCTATTACGAGCAATCTCCCCAAAAGATATTCACACAAGTCAAATACCCCATATCATGGGTGGACATACATTCACAGCGAGCATGCATACAACACTTAGCGAAAATAAAAGCAAGTAAAGCCATGCAAACAACAGAACTAAATATGCGATAATTTAACAAGTGGCCGCAAAGACCACAATTGTACATTGTTACATAAAACGGAGGCCATGCCCCCCAAAAATAAATTACAACGGCACGCAGGCCGGACAAATTACAACAAGATAACAAACTCCTCATTCATCGGCATGCTCGGTTGACTTTGGCTCGGGCCCCTGCTCCTCTGCGGGCTGATCCTCGGGGGGTAACGGTGAAGAGGCCTTCGGGCAAGACAATGCGACCATCATCAACACGTGCAAGATAGTGATTACCCTCGGCAGAGATTTCAAGCCCAGGGTTCACCACGCGCAGCTGAGCCACAGTGTTTCTGAAGGATTCCTCCACAACGGCGATGCCATCGTCTTTGGCCAGAAGTATACGAGCGACCAGCTCAGATCTAGTCTTCAAATTCCTCACATCGTCTGGGTCGTCAGCACCCGGGGCATTGGCCACCCGCAGCTCTCTGATCAGCTCCTCGACAGCTTTCTTCTCCGCCAACAACCTAGAGTTCTCCTCTTTTAGCCTGGCTGCTTCCTCTTCCGCCTTCTTCCGAGCCTCACCAGCACCCTTGACTTCTTCCTTGAGGGATGCTACGGAAGCACGAGCAACGTTGAGTTCGGACTCAGTTGCGGAGTCCCCTTCAGCATAAACTGCCGACATCTCCAGCATCTGGACCAAGGCTGAAGCATCCTGGGCCATCAGCGCCCTCTTGCTCGGGCGGTCCATGCCTTTCAAGCGAAGAGATTCTGCCCGGGGAACAACTAAAGAGTTGCCTTTGAAAAACCTCCTATCAAGAATGCAGGGAGGAAGCTCGAACTTCCCTTTCTCCGCTACCCGAGTAAGGTCCAAGGCATCAGCAATCCTCGGCCGCTTTGGTCGCCCGACCAAAAGCAGAGGAGATCCCCGGGGAGCAGGAGTTGAAGAAGTGGAGGTCCCCGCAGCAGCTTAAACGGAAGGAGGAGCACGGGTACCAGTGAACCGAGATTTCGGAGGAGCCTTCCCAGCTTTGTTCCTCGCCAGAGCATTCCTCACAACCCGATCATGAGCCTGAGGCATCTCACCTGCACAAACAAAACACGAGCATGTTAGATACGAAGAAAAGAAATTACATGAGCAAAATCTAAACGACTAAGACTACCAAGCTGCGTCTCAGCGTTCGCGGGAGTCTTGCACTCCAGCAGTGCCTTAACGTTGATGAACCGGCGCTCGACCCTCTGACTCCCATCTTCCTCAAAGATCGGACTGCCCTTGCTAGTCCAACACTCAGCGAGATTGAAGGAGTTGACCCACTTCACCAACGCCTTGTAAGCCACGGCGTCCTGCCCGCGCAGGTCGCCCGGTTGAAAAACGTAATCGCTGGGCTTCTTGGTGAAATGGTCGGGTGACCAATGAATGGGGAACTTGTAAAGCCACTGTCCGATGTACTTCCCCTCCTCGTTAAGCAACTCGTTTCCATCATAATCAACCTCTATCTCCCTGACATATGTGTTGTTCTGGGCGACTTCGGACACGGGTTCAACAACGAAGTACCGCTGCTTGAATGTCCGCACTGACTCTGAAAATGGTTTAAACAGCTTGCGAGGCTGCTTCAGAGAAACCCAGCCATACTTCTTCCCCGTCAACTGCCTTTGTAGATGGAAAACAGCGAAGAATAGAGGGAGAGTGGCCCCCAAAGAAAGATGCTCGCACACCAATTCGAATGCTCGGATGAAGGCCAGCGAATTAGGGTGCAGTTGTGTGGGGGCTAATTTCAGATGCTCGAACACCGACCGCTGAAAATCAGTAAAAGGCAGCCTCAGTCCCAGCTCTTTGAAGGCATACTCGTACATTGTAAAGCGGTCCCCGAAGTCTGTGCAGACCCGCTCGTTCACAATAGGGAAATGCACCTTCCACTCCCCTTTCGGTCCTACCTCCGTAAAGACGTCCGCCAAAGACCTTGCGAACGTAGAAACGTGCTCGGAAGGTTCGGCCACCTCCCACTCCTCCGCGGAGAACCCTTCGACGTCATCCTCGTCCATTTCATCCCGAACCTCTTCTTCCTCCCTGGAATTGCTGGAGGAACTGGAGGTCGCCGAGCTCGAAGCCGTCGAGCTACTATTTTCCTCGGAGCCAGTTTCCTCCTCGGACGTGTCTAGAATAACTTCTCTGTCTGGCCCCGTCACCATTACGATCACCTGAAAAGCAGAGAAGACAGTGAATTCGACAGTAAATCAAATTCACCCTTCCACCGCTAAGTCAAGTGAAAGGGCGCGCAAAGGGATGAGGACAACGTCCCCGGCCTAAGCCCTAACATCAAAAGAAAAGCTAAAGCCTCCCCGTGAGGAGATGCTCGAAACATATCATCCTCCTGCGAGGAGCCTCCCCGCACTCATGCCCAGATTCCGTTTGAAGCTTCACCGGAACCTGGAAACGTTCTACCGGAAAACTCATCGCTCTATCAGAAGATGAACAAGCACGGTGGTCACGCATGCACAACTACCACAACCACGCCGTGGACCACCCTCCTCGCTGGACATACTACATACTTCGGCGAAGTGCTGGGGGCAGCGAAATGGCACAACCACCGTCCACCACCAACACTCGCCAGAAATCCGCCTATTTTGTCATCTAAAGCTAACCCTAACCGCATACAATCTACCAATAACAACAAATGTGAGTAAAACAAGCTCCAGATCAAAAAACTTACTTGATTTTGGAAGAAGGTAGAAGCTGCTCGAAGCCGGTGACGGTGGTCGGAAAGCCTGAAGACGGTGACGGGCAAGAACTGAAAGAGACGAAAAGGAATCAGAAAGGAAAAAGTTTCAAATAAAACGGTTTCCCCCCTTTTTATACAAAGGGGCACGTGCAACCACGCGCCCGTAGGCCATCATGATTATCCGCTAGCCATCACTGCCTATTAACTGCTACACGGAGCTCTAGGTACACGTGGCGCCCCAACGTTTCAAATTTTGTCTAACCATTAGTCTCCCCGTATACCGGGCAACATGGTCACGACCACGAATCTCACGAACACCTGGGGTCACGAGCACTTTGAGACAACCTTCCTCGTCTACAAACGACTACTCCGTGCTAGCTCCCCAGAGCCACGAGCAGTCCTTAAGTCATCACTCCCATGCTCGGGAGCAACGACTTGGGGGGCTCCTGTTCTGGACTAGACCAATGGCTAGAATTGGCCCAATCCGCCTCTGCTTCAGAGCGGCCCAAATTGCCTAAGTCCAATCTACAGAGGGGCAAAATTGACCTTTCTGCCCCTCCCACCGAGCAAGGAATGCAACATTCCTCCCCGGCGTTGATGCCCGTTACGCACGGCTTCCTCGCTGCCCGAACAGCAAAGGACAGGTGCCCGGAACTGCATTATGCCTGACATAACGGCTAGTTTCGAGCACCCTGCCCGGCATAACGGCTAGTTTGGGCAGTTACCTATTCTTTGGGAGAAACAGTTATTTCGCCCCGAAAATAGGACCGTTGGCCACGCGCTGGGGGCTCTATATAAACCCTCTCGCTTGAGAGGGTCAGGTATCCAATATTCACCCTAAGAATTCATACTTTGTACTTGCCCCTTTTCTCTGACCCTTTCTCACTTGAGCGTCGGAGTGCCTTGCATGTACACCCCTCCTCTCCATACGACCAACATCCTTGACGCACTTACCGGCTTAATTCTACAGGATCTGATCCAGCCTTCACGATCACATACAATGAACATGCACATGACAATAAATCAACACACATTATCTCTTCCCCTGGATTAGGTCACAAACACAAGCATCAAATGAAATCCACAGACACATGGCAAAACATCATGTAGTCATCAAGCACCAAACTATGATCAAACAACAAATGGAATCAAGAAATACATGGCAAAACATCATGTAGTCATCAAGCTTAAATGGATAAAGAATCAAGAAGAATCAACCAAAAAAATCGCTTTTAAGACATGGAAGCATCAAACGCAAAATAGAATCGTGCAACAAGAGAATTATTAATCAAGTTAAATATACATATTTAATAAGATTAATCAATAATTTAATTAATTAATATTAAATAAAAATATTTAAAGTAATTAACAATTATAACATATTTTTGGCATTTTTTAATATTATACAAATAATTAAAAAGCATAAAGTTTTTTTTTTACTTTCTTTGTGGAATCAAACGCACCAACCATACATGGACATGTGGCATTGAAAGAAAAATTAAATTAAAAAAAAAGAAAAAGAAAGAAAAAAAATATTAACCGAAGTAAAAGAACAACGCATTAGTACCAATTTTCTGTATCATCTCCTTCATAAATAGAGAGAATAACAAAATAAAAACTCTTACTTTTACCACTCAAACATATAACAACCACAAGTTTCTCATGAACATAAGCCAAATCAAGCAGTATTTATCTTCAGATCTAGAGACATTGTGAGATATCAACTCAATCTTGGAAAACAAATATCAATCTTGAAAGGGAAAGAAGAAAATACCATGCAAGTGCATAGTCGTATCGTGGTGGCTTAAGGTGTATCTACGACAGAGTCATATTGTGGAGATAGCAGTGCGAACGAAGGTTGCAATGGTGAGCTTCGGCCGGTTGAGGGGTTGCGCGGATGTAGGTGCATTCGTAATGGCGGTGTTTGTGCATGAAAGTTGAGATTGTTGGAAGAAGAGAGGGTGGTTGTTTCGGTTGTTGAAGTGGCTTACAGTAGTTGTTTTGGTGAAGTGTTTGTGTGAGTAAAAGAGAGGAAGTTTGAGATGGATTATGTATAAAAAAGTAGATGAGTTTATGGTTTATAGGTACACAGTGTGAGGGAGGCAGAAGATGTGAGGAGAAGAGGTTATAGTTTACTGGTGCTTATTGAGTCATGTGTGGTGGAAGCAAGTTGGAAAGAAAAGGTTTACAGATTTTGCGTTTTTGAAGATGGTCAGAAAAGTGTTTTTAGTGGTCATGGAGATAAGAAGTTGGTATCATCACTACAACATGAAGGTATTGTTTTATGGAAAAGAAGGGGACTTATAAGGAATGAGCGTGTGTTTCTTCGACGGTCCTTATTGCAACAATGTAGTACTAGGTTTCCTTAAATGAAGCAAATAAAAAAGTCCTTTCTAACACTTAATAAACAAGTCTTACCAAAACAAAATAAAAAAAATATTAACTATTATTTTAAAAGAAAAGTGGACCATTAAAATAAACTAATTACTAATCAAATCTAAATTAAAATAAAATGATTAATTAACTTAAAATTAAATAAAATGATTAAAAATGGAATAAACTGTCAGCTATCAAAGTGCTCGAATTAAAAGAATGCACTAAAATGATCAGCGCAAAATAAACGACTCAAAAAAATACAACGTTTGGTCAGATTTCGAAATAAATTTGCCCCGGTTAAAAGGCTCAGACTGATCAAAATGCGATCGAAAAGCAGTTAAAAAATTAAAACGAGCACGCCAGGTTAAACTACGCGGAACATAGATTAATATAACTGACATCTGCAAGCTCGATTTTGAAACTTTTCGTCCACTGATTTTACGCATAGTTGACATTCAGTTTGACTGATTCGTCTCTAAATCCAACAGTTTATTCTAGCTGATAATTTGGGAATTATGCATGATGAAAGACATGATAGGCTATGCAGATGATGCAAAGAGAGACAGGATCTTAGGGATAAAAATTAGGGTATAACAAACGTTACTCATGGCAGTGGCACAAGATAGCAACAACAACAACATTTTTCCAATCGTCTTCGCTATGGTCAAAGGGGAGACTTCTAGTGGATGAAGTTTTTTTTTTCTTAAAAATTTCCAATTAAACGTTGCTCTAGAGCCTAACTAATGCTTGATTTAATACATAATCCATCAATTGAGAGTGCTTATAAAAACCTTGATAACGGCTGCAAGGATCCTCCTTCTACGCATGTCTACTGCATTAAAGACAAGACGCTACGGAAGAAGGTTGTGAACATAGGGTATACATTAACAGAACCTTCCTTCAAACACTACCGCGAAGAGACCAGATTGAAAAATGAAGATGCAGTAAGGTGGATCGACAATATTCAATTGGAGAAGTGGACTAGGGCATTCGACAATGGTCAACGATGGGGCCACATGATAACAAATCTCGTGGAATCATTGAACTTTGTCTTCAAAGGCATTTGAAACCTACTGATAACCACTTTGGTGAGAGCAACCTATTTTAGGTTAGGGTAGGTGTTTGAGATCAGACCTTCAAAATGGGATTCAGTGTTAGAATCGAGGCAGCTGTTTAGTGAAATTTCAATGAAATTTAATAAGGAGGAAGCTACCAAAGCAAACACACATTTGGTCACACTGTTTGACCGGAGCAAAGGCTGGTTCAGTGTAGATGAGACAATAGACCACAATGAGGGTACGCCAATGGGATACTATTGAGTAGAACTAGATAGAGGTTGGTCAAATTCTGGAAAGTTCCTATCCTTCTGTTTGCCTTGCTCCCATGTCATAACGGCATGTTAAAAGGCTCGGCAGGACCCTTCCAACTTACTATCTGTCGTTTACAAAGTCATAAGCCTATGCAACGTGTACAACAATAGCTTTCTGGATGTAGCAAAAGAGGATTATTGGCCTGTATATTAAGGAGAGATAGTTTGACACAATCAAAATATGTGAAGAAAGAAAAAGGTTCGTCCTAACAGCACGCATATTCGAACTAAAATGGATACGAAGAACAAAATGGTGAGATTATGTAGTTCATGTCGTCAGTCCGAACACAATCGTAGAAACTGTCCCGATGTTGGAGCAAGCACCACAAGATAATTTTACATGTAACCATTTTACTTGATATTGAAAACAAGGTTCATTTTATAAATATCACAACATTCGGTTACAACATTTTAAACAACCGTTAAACAATAATTTAAATAACAACTAAGCAATAATTTAAAATTCAACTAAACAATAATACAAACAAATACAACGACTAAAAAACATATCTATGCGATTACAACCATCAAGATAATTTCCTCACTGCTATGCATCATATTACGACAATCTTTGTCAATTTTATCTGAGTCTCAAAAACGACTTTCTCCATTGTCGTTGTACACTGTAACAAACCTTTAAATTCTTCCAATCTTTTCATCGCCTGCAATGTCTCCATCTAACCAACGGATCAAGCTCCTCTGAAGATTCTCGAAAGTCTCCATGTTCTAGAGTCGGATCTTCATCGAAGACTTTACCGTTGAATAAATCAAATCAACATTTCTCCTGTGTATATAAGGCGACATATAAGACGACATTTTTAAGAAAAAATGAAGGAGACACTTAGAATATGGGTGAAAAATGATGGGAAGGGGATGAAGATTGGTGAAAAATTATGTGGAGTGGATGAGGTATATATAGAAAAACTAGAACAATGCAGTAGCCACTGCATGTGGCGCATGCTTTTAGAGGATGCATGCATGCGCCACATACAGTGACATGTCCACTAAGTACGCGCCACCATGCATGACACCTATATACAACATATGAGCATGCGTAAGTATATATAGCTATTTCTCTTGTCAGGAAATTTTGTTTGTTTAAAATTCATTTAATTTGATATTTTATTTAAAATTTTGGCTATTTTTAAAAGTTAAATGAAAGATGACTATTTTTTAAAAAAATTAGATACTGTCAATATTCATCCCTTTATCAATTATGTAGGAGCAGAGGATTATTAGCATCTAGTGCCGATTATCATTGAATAGTTTGGATAAGGATTTGGTGTCTTTGCGCCGAAGGCACTATACATACCTTTGGTTCATTTTACCAATCTTAATGAAAGAGAAAGTGAATAAAAATTAAAAAGTAAAATGAAAAAGAACATGCAATAGACAGAAATAGACCCAAAGACACATGCTTTTGCGCCTTAAAGGTAGCAAAACCAAACCCGAATAGTTTTGTGGTTATTTTGTTTTGTTTTGTTTTGTATGTTAAGACCTACCATCCTTGACTCTACCGCAGTTCATTTTGTCTTGATGTGACTATCTTCACCTATCATGTGTTATGCAAGTAAATTTTATTAATAATTTCAATTTTGGCTTTTGTTTAAAAAACATTATCTCACCAATGCCTCTCACTTTTTTCCCATCTATTGGATTTGAGTACTCTTGATAATATTGCTAATTCAGTATCGTGTTCAGTTTTGACTTTTGAGAGAATGTTTCTATTTTCATACAGTGTCATTTTTTCCTACCCTTGTTCCTGTAATACGTCATGGGTGATGCAGGATATAAAAGCGACAACATACTGATTATAAAACCCTATTGTTTTTGTCTTTTTTTTTTTTTTAATTTATTTTTATAACAGTTATAAATTTTTATAAAAAAAACTTTTATAAAATTTTAAATGAAAATTTGGTTTAAATAGTAATTTTTAAAATATAATTTTATATATTTTATCATTTTATCGAAATTATTTTTAGATATTAAAATTTTAAAAAATCATTTAATTTTAATTTAAAAACTATTTGAAATAGTTTTTAATAAAAATTATTATTTTAGACACAATTTTTTGAAAAAAATTATAATTTTAATTATGTTTTGATCTTCAATAATATAAGAGAAAATGGATGATGCACTGAATCACGACACGACCATGAATTTCGTCTGTTAGAGGGGTTTTATATTAGGAAGCATTGAATATTATGGCAAGAGCAATACAAGTGAGAGAGACACCACATATTTATCCAAAATCTTAATGTGATAGGTATATGAGTTTTTCCAATTATAAATGTTCAAGTCACCACATTCCTATTCAATATGAGACTATTATTCATAATACTGACACTTGTTATATTATTTTCAACACCGTTAAGTCAGACTTAAATTTTTTAAAAATTTAAATAACATTACAAAATGATATGTTTTTATTGAATGAGTACATTTTCTTTAACTCGTAATATAAGTTTATGTTATACAATGTCAAATTTAATATTTTAATTTATAAAAATAAATTAAAAAAATATGTAATATTTTGAAAAATAATTTTGTAAAATCCAAATATAAAAAAAAATACTTTTTTTAAAACTAAAATAAATTGACTGATAGTTTGATTTCCGTAGTAAAGTTGCAACTAAAATGATTTATATTTATATATATAGTATTACATCAAATTGTAATTTTATATTATAAATATTAGTTAAAGAATAAAATAAGTAATATTTTACTTTTATTTTACCATATTTTTTATTCTTAATTTAATTTACATTCAAATTTTCTTATCTCATCCAAACAGACCATGGTTGAACTAAATAAAAAAATGAAACACGACATAGATTAAGCATGACAAGAAAACCCGGCCATGTTGGGATCCGCCCGGACCTGATCTGAAATTAACGGGGGAATCCGATTTGATTGGGTGCGGATGCGAGTGCGGGTAAAACCCGATTTGTAATTGCGAGTGCGGGAGCGGGGGCGGAGATGCTACTATCCGCCCGCACCCGCCCCCGCCCCCACCCAATCTTATAATATTTACTGTAATATCCATATTTAAATTATTTTATATCACATTTATTCACTTTTGAAGAACTAATTAAAAATCCTCATTAGTCATTTCTTACCATTCACTCAAACTCACATCTTTAGAAACAAGTTTATTATTAAAGTGGTTAAGTTTTTAATAAAATTGTTAACTTTTATTACTATTTAAAAAAATATTTTTTTGCGGGTGGGGGCAGGTGTGGGTGCGGGTAAATCCGTTTCTATCGGAGACAGATCTGTGTGGTAAATTTTCAGCCCCGATTAAGTTTGAGGGCGGAGGCGGGTCCTTAACAGAGAAGCAGGTGTGTTTACTGTGAATTTTGGTAAACAACCTCTGGTCTATCAATCTTAAATAAAACTGACTAACTTGCAGGATCGACTACACAAATACTAGGACATGTGCTAAATTTAAGGGAAAATGTAACTGACAATGATAAAGGCAAGAAATGTAAATTGAACTCCATGTTCGACAGTAAAAGAAAACTACATGAACTCCACGTTCGACAACTTGCAAATAAAGTAAAGGCTTGGAAATGTAAAGGGCTGTAAATAAATGATGCAAAATTTTAAATGCGTTGAATGTAATAGACAAAAGGGTAAATGACTTTGAAAAAATAAAAGTGCAGAAAGATAAATAACTGTCGAAAGTAAACAACAAGAAATGTAAAAGTGCTTGAACTCCACGTTCTTGAATGTAAAAGGTGCAGAAAGAGTAAATGACTGTCGAAAGTAAAGGGCAAGAAAATAAATGACTTTGAAGGTAAATGCAGTAATGTAAAAGCTTTTGAAAATAAAATGCAATGAACTCCACGTTCTTGAAAATAAAGACTGAAATGTAAAGGTGCTGTTGAAAGTAAATATGCGGAAAGATAAATGACTTAAAAAATAAAAGACTTTGAAGATAAAAGACAAGAAATAAAGATGAACTCCACGTTCTTGAAAATAAAGACTTTAAAGGTAAATGCTTAAATATAAAGGTGCAGTCGAAAGTAAATGCAGGAAGTTTAAATGAAAGTTTAAAAACAAGACTTTAAGTAAATTTGACATGAGAAGTAAAATTTCAGGAAAACGTAAAGACATGGAAAGTAAATGCTTGAAGCTTAGACATGATGAAGATAAATTGCATTAATGCAGAAATAAAGGGTGGTGTTATATTACGTACATTCTCACGAACTCGTTTCTCTACACGCAGGTACTTTGAGTTTCTTTGAGTAACTTGTACAAAAATACGAACACCCTTATTACATAGAACTAACTCCTATTTATAGTGCTAAGAAATAACTACTAAGTGGTGGTTATTGCTTCAAACGTGTCCCTTTGGCGCCTTCTCCTTGGCCTCAACTGTTCCCACGTTCACAACTGCTCCTATTTGAATTTCAAACATTGGAAATTCCCTCCAGCCTTAGTATAACAACTGCAGCGCGCGTTTCAATATTCCCATGGTCGAAACCTTTCCCAACACTTAGCCATTTTTTGAGGTTCCTAAAACCTTGCTTTGCCTCAGGCTATATCAACACTGGGTCGAAACCCTTTCTTATGTTAAAAATAAATTTCTTTTCTTTTACCTTAACAATAGCTTTGATTTTTCTAGCGTCGAAAATGAGGGTTAACAAATAGTCCCCAAGGAATGTCCTTTCGCCAGAATTGGTAGGAAGGTCATTTCTTGATATAATAACCATTTCGACGATTGTTTGCATGGCCTCAACTGAATACCCCACTAATTACTTAGTGGCTGAATTGTTCAGTTTCTTTGACCCACGCTTATGACGTCATACCATCATGACAAATCCTTAAACGTCACTTTAGCCGTATTCATCATAACACTTTTCTTGAAAACAGATGTTTGCAGTCTGTTCATAACTGCTACCCTTCATCACGTCTCTAGGAAAAGGACACGCGTCCCACTAACTCCTCAACTTCAACGGTAGATCCAAGGCTCTTGGGATTTTCAAACGTCTATAAATACCCATTTCCACCACTTTGTGAACTTTTCACACTCTCATATTCTCAAGCGAACATCTTCTTCTCTTCAGTTTCTCTTACGTAAAACCCAGAAAAACACCATCTTTTCGTCTTCTTCAACAATGGCGTCTTCCCAAACCAATCCTCAACCAAAGAAAACTCAAAGAGGCCAGGCTACTCAATTTAAATAAGCCATTCCTCCATTCGCTAATATCCCAGGCCCCCAAATAGTGGATAACCGCCGTTGCATGTCGGAACCCACCACTGAAGAAACACGAGCCATATATAAGTCTCAGGTAATGATTCCTTTAGTCATTTCTGACAAACCTTATGCATTGTCTGGTCCTCTAGCTGATGTTGACATTTCTAATGAGAAACTAAGTGAGTTTCTCCCCTCTTACCGGAAAACAAGGTCGTTATGGCAAAAGAGTTTTCCCAAAATCAACGCTGTTGCTGAAACCTCTCCTGAAGAAATCCCCTGCCCAAAATCAACGTTGGCTATCTCACTGATGGCACCAGGCTGGTGAGAGCTGTCAATCCCTTGAAGGAATTTGACCAATGGATGGCGAAGATGGAGAAGGTCAAAGCTGAACATTGGAAGAATATAGGGATTTATGACCTTCTTATGCTGTCGAAGACCAGCATACCATACTGTCTATACATGTTGGCAGCGTCCTTATACTTTTGGGACAACACCCATTATACCTTCCATCTTCCATGTGGAATGGTTACCCCAACCTTGTTCGATGTAGCTGCCATCACAGGGCTTCGCCCAGATGGCCTTACCTATAACCCTGATGTTGATGCTGAAGACACCATCAATATTTCAGGCTCTAAACTTACATACACTCTCTTCATCAAACACCACTTTAAACAAGAAGATGACAAAGTGTCTGATGAAGAACATATTGCTTTTCTCACAGTCTGGCTGTCGAGATATGTTTTCTGTACAAAATCTTTGCAGGTAGCTAAGAAGTACCTGCCCCTGGCGAATCAACTTCACAACAACAGAGGAACCTGCTTGAGTGAACTCATCGTGGCGAACCTTTATGAGTCTATCAGCGAAGGGGCTTCTCGACTTAGAAACATGGAGGCCCAAGATCCTATGCACTTGAGTGGGCCTCTTTGGCTACTTCAATTGTGGCTTAATGCTACATTTGAGGCTAGCCTCCCCAGAAAAGGCCTAGTTGATGAAGCCTCTGCTGAAATCAGGGAAAGGAGTGTCGAAGGGACGCGTCTGGCCAAACTCACTCTCAATGATGATGGTGAAACCCTTCAAAGGGCCTTTACCAGTTATATTATGATGTTTACCAAGCGCTATGAGTTCACTCCTAGCATGGCACCTTTTGCTCAAAAAGATACGGCCCTGTGTGGTTTAAAAGGCCATTTCCAAATCCTCACCAAACTCTTGATCAAGAATCTGTTGCTATCTAGGAAGCCTTTTTTATTCCCAGATTCTTTATCCACAGGCTGAACTTAGGAAGGGGTTTATCAGCACTGATTGCCTATCAACCAAACCTTGTCTCTCGACAGTTTGGGCTGGCCCAGAGCTTTCTCAATGCTTGTATGAGAGAAAGGGCCAAGTAATTCTTCACACTGCCTGCTTCGACGAGGAAAATGTCTCCATTACACTCGACATCCAGAATGAGAAAAGAAAAGTCCTCTCTCCTGTGTTTTTTGAGCCTTCTTTTCTATGCACTTCATCATTCCACCAATGGTGGTCGAAGCACTATAGTGAGCACTTTCTTGATGTGGCTACATTTTCTTCATTACTTGACCAAGCTTTTCTCAATGTGCAGGACAAGACGAAAAAGAGTAAGTTTACTCACATCAAAGAAATACAGGCTTTTCAAAAATACTTTGAAACTATCTATCGACCAAATGATCTTAGTCGAACCATTCATGAGGCTGCTGTCACTCTAAAGAGAAAATTTCTAGAAAAGCTGGATCAACTAAAAATTCCTCCAAACGTCCCTCGTGAGAAACATTATGAGGTAGCTTTTAAACTTTTTCCTCCAAAGTTCCCTCGACTGCCTAATGCTGATTTTGGAGTGGCGCTTGCCCCTCAATTTCTAGATTGGTTTGTCTGTGGGGAGCATTTAAAACTTCTTCGACAGCAGTCTCAGCCAAAGGCCCAACGAGTGGTTCTGACTAAGCATATGTTAGACAGTTTTAAAGGACACTTCATTTAGGAATTCAGGACGTTCGTGTCGAATCTGAAATATATGAAGGTTTGAAACCCTTAATTCATGGCTTTATAACTAACCACGTAATCATTAACTTGTAACAATTTTTTACCGTCTTTCAGCTGTGCCTAGGAAAACTGCTTCAACTAGGGCTGCTACCTCACAAAGTGGCAAAGAACCAGAGAGCACACAGGTATATTTCGTATCCCCTGCTTACACTTTTACTATATGAATTTCTTTCTTATATTTGCATTGCCTCTTCAGAATGGTAGAAAACCTCCAACACCTTCAAAGAAAGGTAAAAAGGATGCCCCAACTGTTGTTATATCTTCAGATGCTTTAGATGAATCTCCCGAGGAGGTTCTTACAAAGAAAAGAATAAAACCAATCAAAGCATCTGGACCTGCTGGCCCACCTCCTTCGAAGGTGGCCAAAATACTTGAAAAGGCACCCACCACAAGTGGTGTCGAAAACGAACCTTCCACGGTGGCCTTGAGAACACCTCTTGGTGACCATGGGAGTGATAACTCAAGTTCTGCTGCTGTACAAGCACATGTATGTGCACCATTTTTTCATTATAGTGACGTCTTTCGCCCAAATTCTTTCAATCTCATTTTCTCTACTTGTGTTTTAGGCAAACATAATCAATAATCCTGATCCCCAACCAACTCCAAGCAACCTCGCCACCAACATAATTAACAATCCCAATCCTCAACCGACTGCAGAAAGCTTCACCACCATGCTCCTCAACAACCAAGGTGAGTAAACTTATCACCCATCTTCTGATATTGGCTCTGGTTTAAGTGAGATCAATCAACCTAATCCACATGCTGCAAAACACACCACACCACCAGTTCAAACCACTACTCAAACTGCACAAGCTGATGGCGCCAATTCTGATGATAATGATGCCTCAAGTCCACCACTTTTCAACCTGGCTAACTTCATGGATAATGATCAATTGGTTGAAGAAGAAAGAAATGAACCTGAAGTTCAAACACACAATGACAATCCTGGTCAAGCTGCGCCTGAGGAGACAAATGAACCACATCTTACACCAGCTGATGACCAGGAGAATATTCGACCAACTGCTGAAGAGCCTGACGAAGAAATGGTAGTCGAAGAAGAAAAAGATGAAGAAGGAAAAGAATCAGAAGAAGAGGAGGAAAAAGAACAAGCTGATCCTAATCCCCACCATACTCCTTCGCCTGTGGTCCAGCAAACCCTGGCTAACATTCCACCTCCTGGAGACTCACTGACAGCACTCAAGTGGTCGAACCCACGTGAGTATTCCAAATTAGTACTCGGGCAGAAGTATGGTTCTTCTTCTTCTGTCTCTTCGACTCCAGCATCAGATGATTTCGCCAAACCAATCCTCCAAGCCATACAGAAAAAATTCTTCAGGGGGGACATTCACAGAGTTTTGGCCTCAGACCCATCTGCAACCACTTATCTGAAGGATACCCTTGAAAAGCTTGAACTCACCACTCTTAATCCAGACGTTTCTGGGTTTTCTGATAGAGTTAACTGTAATGCCCAAATATTTAATTATTTATTTAATTGAATATTTATTTGATTGTTGTGAATTATTCGGTTGATTTTGGTGTGGCGATGAATTTAGTCGTTAAGTCGGAATTTTTAAGTTGGTAAGTCGTAGAAATAATATTAGAAATAATATTATAGTCGTGGAATAATAGTAGTAGTAATATTATCGTAGTTGGAGTGTGTTCGATTAAGTGGGCTTGGTTTCGTGTCGGAATTAGTAAATTAGGGGGTGTATGTTTTAGGCCCATTAGATATTATAATTGAATATTATTATTTTAATAAAATAAAACAAAAGAAATAGAAAGATTGTGAGGCTTTGGATATCAGTTAGAGGAAAAAGTTGAGAACGTGAGAGAAGAAGAAGTTGAGAACGAGAGAGGAACCGCTACCGGTGCCAAACTCCCGGAACCCGGTCGATTGTCAGGCTGCCTTCAATCCAAGGTAAGGGTGGGTTCGATTATTATAACCGGGTTAGGATGAATGATATAAGGGTTGAGGATTATATGATTGTTTTTCCCAATTGATTTCTCTGATAAGTTGTTGTTGATTTTGTGTGGTTGTTGATAATCTGGCTGATGTTGCTGTTGTTTTAAGTTGATTTTTGATGATGTGTTATTGATACGGTTATGATGATTGATTCTGTGAAAGTATAAATGTGTTGATTTGTTATGAAAATTGTAGCTGGACGATGTGTGAATGTTGCAGTGAAAACGTGATTTTTCTGGGAAAATTGTGATTGGGACGAAATTGCATTGGGGGGTGGCGCAGGCCACCCATAGGAGAAGAAACTAATTAAGTGGCGGGAGCCACAAGGGACCTGGCGCAAGCCAGGGTATTTTTCATAAAGGGTGGCGCAAGCCACCCATGTGAAAGGGATATCCACTTTATTTTTTTTATATCATTATTATTAACATGTTATTAATTAATTCCAGTTGCCAGTAGCCAATTCTTTTGCTAAAAAAAAGGGGGAATAAAATGATTACTAACGAATACCCAGTTTTAATCATGAAATGTTTAGGACCAAGTGAATTTGGAATGAACTAACACTGGTTCCTTTAAGTTTTGTTTTGTTTCCTTTAGTAGTGGGTAAGCAGAATTAATAGTAGTGGATTAAATCTACATATGAATAAACCATATATTATGCCACCAAGAGGTTAATAATAGACTTCATAGCAGGAAATTATTATAGACACTACTAATGTGTGCAGCTGGAATTTAATAGACTTTTATAGCAGAACAACCAATTGGAATCAGGATTAACCAATAAGCCTTAGCAGAAAATTGGAAAGGTAGTAGTAGCAGTGTTAACAGAAACTGAACAGAATTTCCTTGACAGAAATTGGATTAGTAAAACTTCATGACAGAGGCGTGGAATGTATCGTAATAATAGTAGTAATAGAAAATAGAGTTTTTCCATACGTCGTATTAATCGCAGAAGTGAAATTAATGCAGTTTTAGTCGGTTTAGCCGATTTAGGCAGAAAATTTAGTTGCCCGGAATTTAACGAAAATTGTCGGGGTAAGTCGGGTAATTTAGTAGGTGACTTTTGTTGAATTATTTCGTTGAAATTATGTCGAAAAAGTCGAATTGCAGGTACAACTGAGTTGTAACATTGTTCCGGTTTACAGACGAATTGTAAGTTGTAGGCTGATAAGCCAACGTTGATATTAGTTGTTTATGTCGTAAAAGTTGCTATGTCGTTCATGTTGATTATGTTGTGGAAGTTGTTGAGTTGTTTATGTTGATGAGTTGTGCATGTCATAAAGCATACATTGCATTTTATGTCGGAGCGTTGCTCACACCACGTTGGCCTGAATTGGCACATGTTTAAAGTTGAAAGTTGAAGGCTTATGCCTTGATGCCTCGATAAACTGGCAATATTAAGTTGGGAGTTTTACTCCGATGGTACCACATGCATAACATTGTCGAGTCGCATTAAAGTTGCATTTTCTTAAGTTGTTGTTGATTTTTGTTTATTGCTTGTTGATGTGAAGTGGTGATTATTTGTATGATTCTTGCCTATGTATTATTTATCATACTCCGTTTATAATATTCGGTAACTCACCCCTTCTGTTTGAATGTTGTCCCTATGTTGGCAACGTGCAGGTAATCAAGAGGAGTAGTCGGTTACCTTAGTTCGAGTCGGTGGTTGTCGCTCTGATACGTAGCACTCGGGGGGACGACGCATGTCTTTTATTTATTTGTCTACATGCTGAATTTTTAATGAAATTGCTGAAAAATACTTTGTTGTTTAATTTGAAGTTGTTTTATGTTGAATAAAGATGCTACTAAGTTGTTAATGAATCCGCTGCGTTGTGTTTGCTTAAGTTGAATAAAGTGGAAGACCATTTGTGGTTTTATGTTTCCCTGAGTCGTTATGTATCTTTCATGATTAACTATTATGTGGTTGATTTTAAAGTTGAAAATGTGATATCCCGTTTTAAAGGTGAAAATTTTATAACTCTGATTTTAATATAATTTACTGGGTAGAAATGGGGTGTTACATTAGTGGTATCAGAGCAGGTCGGTCCGTCCGGCCAAGTGTCGAGTCGTAGTTGTCTAACAATCGAGTATTGTTATTTGGTTCTAACTTTTGTTTATGTTGTAGTGATAAGTTGAGATGGCTGGAAGGAACGATGCTGCAATGGCTGTTGCAATGCAAGCAATAGCTCAGGCTGTGCAAAATTTACCGAACGCTGGCGAGAATGATGGATCTCATAGTCTGGCGACTTTTCAGAGGGAAAATCCGCCTACCTTTAAGGGCAAGTATGATCCTGATGAAGCATTGGACTGGTTGAAAGAGATTGAGAGGATCTTCCGTGTGATGAACTGCACTCCAGCGTAGAAGGTTCGTTATGGGACTCATATGCTAGCAGTCGAAGCTGATGACTGGTGGTTAGAGACTCGTCAGAAGTTGGAGACTACAGGTGAAGTTATCACTTGGGATGTGTTCCGAAGGGAATTTCTGAGGAAGTATTATCCAGAGGATGTCCGTGGTAAGAAGCAGATTGATTTTCTTGAGCTGAAGCAAGGAACTATGTCGGTTACTGATTATGCTGCGAAGTTTGTTGAGTTGGCTAAGTTTTACCCGTACTATACCGGTGATGATGCTGAGTTTTCTAAATGCATTAAGTTTGAAAGCGGTTTGCGCTCCGAGATCAAGAAAGCTATTGGGTATCAGAAGATTCGTGTCTTTTCTGATTTGGTCGATAGTTGCAGAATTTATGAAGAGGACAACAATGCTCACTACAAGATTGTTAGTGATAGAAGAGGCAAGCAACAACAGAACCGTGGTAAGCCTTATGATGCTCCAGCTGGAAAAGGTAAACAGAGAGCGACTGAGGGCAAGAAGACTAGTAGGGGAGATGCTCCTGCTGGCATAACTTGTTTCAAATGTGGAAAATCTGGTCATAAGAGTACTGTGTGTACTGCTGAGGCGAAGAGGTGTTTCCGATGTGGTAAGATTGGACATGCAATATCTGATTGCAAGCACAAGAAGATTATCTGTTTTAATTGTGGTGAAGAGGGACATATTGGTAATCAGTGTCCGAAGCCAAAGAAAGCTCAGACCGGAAAAGTGTTCGCGTTAGCAGGAACTCAGATAGCTAATGAGGACAGACTTATCAGAGGTACATGTTTCATTAATAGTACTCCTTTAATTACTATTATTGATACTGGTGCTACACATTGTTTTGTTTCTGCTGATTGTGTTCAAAGATTGGGTCTTAAATTGTCTACTATGAATGAAGAATTAATCGTCGAGGTTCCAGCTAAGGGATCGGTGACTACTTCTCTTGTGTGTTTAAGGTGTCCTTTATCGATCTTCGATAAAGACTTATATGTTGATTTGGTTTGTTTGCCGCTGATCGGAATGGATGTAATCCTAGGTATGAACTGGTTAGAGTATAACTATGTTCATATAAATTGTTATCGTAAGTCGGTGAGGTTTTCTACTCCTGAAGAGGAAGGAGTTGGGTTGTTGTCTTTCAGAGAGTTACAACAATTGATGAAAGAAGAAGCTCAGATGTTTTCGTTGATGGCAACGTTGTCTATTGAGAGCAAAGCTAAGATTGAAGAATTGCAAGTGGTGAAGGAATTTCCTGAAGTTTTCCCTGATGAAATTCCTGATGTGCCGCCAGAGAGAGAGGTTGAATTTGCAATTGATCTTGTACCTGGTACTAGACCTGTTTCGATGGCACCATACAGAATGTCGGCATCCGAGTTGTCTGAATTAAAGAAACAGTTGGAAGAGTTACTTGAGAAGAAGTTTATAAGACCAAGTGTATCGCCGTGGGGAGCTCTAGTGTTGTTAGTAAAGAAGAAAGATGGAAGTATGAGACTTTGTGTTGATTATAGACAGCTGAATAAAGTAACAATCAAGAACAAGTATCCACTTCCGAGAATAGATGATTTGATGGATCAGTTGGTGGGTGCTCGTGTGTTTAGCAAGATTGATTTGAGATCAGGCTATCACCAGATTAAAGTGAAAGATGAGGATATTCAGAAGACGGCGTTCAGAACACGGTATGGACATTATGATTATTCAGTGATGCCTTTCGGTGTTACTAATGCGCCGGGAGTATTCATGGAATACATGAACCGCATTTTTCATACTTATCTGGATCGTTTTGTGGTTGTATTCATTGATGATATTCTGATTTACTCTAAGTCAAAAGAAGAGCATAAGGAACATTTGAGAACAGTGTTGGAAGTTTTGAAAGGCAAGCAGTTGTATGCGAAGCTGTCCAAGTGCGAGTTCTGGTTGAAAGAAGTTAGTTTTCTGGGTCATGTGATTTCAGGTAGTGGTATTGCCGTGGATCCTTCTAAAGTAGATGCTGTGTTGCAATGGGAAACTCCAAGGTCGGCTACTGAGATTAGAAGTTTTCTGGGACTAGCTGGTTATTATAGAAGATTTATTGAAGGGTTTTCTAAGTTGGCACTTCCGTTAACTAGATTAACTTGTAAAAGCAAGGCTTTTGTGTGGGATGTTCAGTGCGAAGAAAGTTTTACAAAATTGAAGAAGAGGTTGACGTCGGCTCCGATTTTGACATTACCGAATCCAGGAGAACCGTTTGTGGTTTATTGTGATGCTTCGTTGATGGGTTTAGGAGGTGTGCTTATGCAGAATAATAAAGTAATTGCTTATGCGTCTCGACAGTTGAGAACTCATGAAAGGAATTATCCTACGCATGATTTGGAACTTGCTGCAGTGGTTTTTGTGCTGAAGATTTGGAGGCATTATCTCTATGGTTCTAGATTTGAAGTTTATAGTGATCATAAGAGCCTAAAGTACTTGTTTAATCAGAAGGAGCTGAATATGAGACAGCGACGGTGGTTAGAATTGCTGAAAGATTATGATTTCGGTTTGAATTATCATCCGGGCAAAGCTAATGTTGTGGCTGATGCTTTAAGCCGAAAGACCTTGCATATGTCCGTAATGATGATTAAGGAATTGGAATTAATTGAGCAGTTTCGAGATATGAGTTTGGTTTGCGAAGTGACACCGCAGAGTGTTATGCTGGGTATGTTGAAGATTAACAATGATTTTCTGGACAATATTCGAGAGGCTCAGAAGCTGGATGTGAAACTAGTGGACATCATGAATGATTGTGGTCAATCGGATAAGATTGACTTTAAGATTGATGCACGAGGTGTGTTGAGACTGTATGATCGGATTTGTATACCAGATGATGCAGATATGAAAAAGAAGATTCTTGAAGAGGTAGAAGTAATCTGAGTATTCATCCGGGAGCTACTAAAATGTATCAAGACTTGAAGAAGATATTTTGGTGGTCCGGAATGAAAGAAGATGTGGCACGATTTGTGTATGCATGTTTGACATGTCAGAAGTCGAAAGTTTAGCATCAGAAACCTGCTGGGTTGATGCAACCGTTGGAAGCACCAGAATGGAAATGGGATAGCATTTATATGGACTTTGTGACAGGGCTGCCTATTACTTCAAGAGGACATGATTCAATTTGGGTGATTGTTGATAGGCTTACGAAGTCGGCTCATTTTATACCTATTAACATCACATATCCGATTGCAAAGTTGGCAGAGATTTATATCCGAGTGATTGTGAAGTTGCATGGTGTTCCTTTGTGTATTGTGTCGGATAGAGATCCGAGGTTTACGTCAGAGTTTTGGAAGAGCCTACAAGAGGCGTTGGATTCTAAACTGAGGTTGAGTTCGGCGTATCATCCTCAAACAGATGGTCAAACTGAGAGAACTATTCAGTCGTTGGAGGATCTGTTGAGAGCTTGTGTTCTTGAGCAGGGAGGTTCGTGGGATACTTATCTTCCATTGATCGAGTTCACTTATAATAATAGTCACCATTCTAGTATCGGAATGGCACCTTTTGAAGCGCTATATGGTCGGAGGTGTAGAACTCCGTTGTGTTGGCATGAATCTGGTGAGAGTGTAGTACTTGGACCGGAATTAGTTCGAGAAACTACCGAGAAGGTGAAGTTGATTCGAGAGAAAATGAAAGCTTCTCAAAGTAGACAGAAAAGTTACCATGACAAGCGGAAGAAGGATTTGGAATTCCAAGCGGGTGATCATGTGTTTCTGAGAGTCACGCCTGTGACTGGTGTTGGGAGAGCTTTGAAGTCTAAAAAGCTCACTCCTCATTTTATTGGTCCGTATCAGATTTTGGACAGAGTTGGGAAAGTTGCTTACCGAATGGCGTTACCGCCAAATCTTTCGAATCTGCATGATGTGTTTCATGTGTCGCAGCTTCAGAAATACATTCCAGATCCGTCTCATGTGGTTAATATGGATGATGTGCAAGTACAGGATAATCTCACGGTGGAGACGAAGCCTGTACGAATCGCGGATCGTGAAATGAAGACCTTGCGAGGGAAATAGATCACATTGGTGAAAGTTGTCTGGTTGGGAGCTACTAGAGAAAGTATGACGTGGGAATTGGAGAGCAAGATGCGAGACTCCTATCCCGAGCTGTTTGAATCAGGTGAATTTTCGAGGACGAAAATATTCTAAGTGGGGGAGAGTTGTAACGCCCAAATATTTAATTATTTATTTAATTGAATATTTATTTGATTGTTGTGAATTATTCGGTTGATTTTGGTGTGGCGAGGAATTTAGTCGTTAAGTCAGAATTTTTAAGTTGGTAAGTCGTAGAAATAGTATTAGAAATAATATTATAGTCGTGGAATAATAGTAGTAGTAATATTATCATAGTTGGAGTGTGTTCAATTAAGTGGGCTTGGTTTCGTGTCGGAATTAGTAAATTAGGGTGTGTATGTTTTAGGCCCATTAGATATTATAATTGAATATTATTATTTTAATAAAATAAAACAAAAGAAATAGAAAGATTGTGAGGCTTTGGATATCAGTTAGAGGAAAAAGTTGAGAACGTGAGAGAAGAAGAAGTTGAGAACGAGAGAGGAACCGCTACCGGTGCCAAACTCCCGGAACCCGATCGATTATCGAGCTGCCTTCAATCCAAGGTAAGGGTGGGTTCGATTATTATAACCGGGTTAGGATGAATGATATAAGGGTTGAGGATTATATGATTGTTTTTCCCAATTGATTTCTCTGATAAGTTGTTGTTGATTTTGTGTGGTTGTTGATAATCTGGCTGATGTTGCTGTTGTTTTAAGTTGATTTTTGATGATGTGTTATTGATACGGTTATGATGATTGATTCTATGAAAGTATAAATGTGTCGATTTGTTATGAAAATTGTAGCTGGACGATGTGTGAATGTTGCAGTGAAAACGTGATTTTTCTGGGAAAATTGTGATTGTGACGAAATTCCATTGGAGGGTGGCGCAGGCCACCCATAGGAGAAGAAACTAATTAAGTGGCGGGAGCCACAAGGGACCTGGCGCAAGCCAGGGTATTTTTCATAAAGGGTGGCGCAAGCCACCCATGTGAAAGGGATATCCACTTTATTTTTTTTATATCATTATTATTAACATGTTATTAATTAATTCCAGTTGTCAGTAGCCAATTCTTTTGCTAAAAAAAAGGGGGAATAAAATGATTACTAACGAATACCCAGTTTTAATCATGAAATGTTTAGGACCAAGTGAATTTGGAATGAACTAACACTGGTTCCTTTAAGTTTTGTTTTGTTTTCTTTAGTAGTGGGTAAGCAGAATTAATAGTAGTGGATTAAATCTACATATGAATAAACCATATATTATGCCACCAAGAGGTTAATAATAGACTTCATAGCAGGAAATTATTATAGACACTACTAATGTGTGCAGCTGGAATTTAATAGACTTTTATAGCAGAACAACCAATTGGAATCAGGATTAACCAATAAGCCTTAGCAGAAAATTGGAAAGGTAGTAGTAGCAGTGTTAACAGAAACTAAACAGAATTTCCTTGACAGAAATTGGATTAGTAAAAATTCATGACAGAGGCGTGGAATGTATCGTAATAATAGTAGTAACAGAAAACAGAGTTTTTCCATACGTCGTATTAATCGCAGAAGTGAAATTAATGCAGTTTTAGTCGGTTTAGCCGATTTAGGCGGAAAATTTAGTTGCCCGGAATTTAACGAAAATTGTCGGAGTAAGTCGGGTAATTTAGTAGGTGACTTTTGTTGAATTATTTCATTGAAATTATGTCGAAAAAGTCGAATTGCAGGTACAGCTGAGTTGTAACATTATTCCGGTTTACGGACGAATTGTAAGTTGTAGGCTGATAAGCCAACGTTGATATAAGTTGTTTATGTCGTAAAAGTTGCTATGTCGTTCAAGTTGATTATGTTGTGGAAGTTGTTGAGTTGTTTATGTTGATGAGTTGTGCATGTCATAAAGCATATATTGCATTTTATGTCGGAGCGTTGCTCACACCACGTTGGCCTGTATTGGCACATGTTTAAAGTTGAAAGTTGAAGGCTTATGCCTTGATGCCTCGATAAACTGGAAATATTAAGTTGGGAGTTTTACTCCGATGGTACCACATGCATAACATTGTCGAGTCGCATTAAAGTTGCATTTTCTTAAGTTGTTGTTGATTTTTGTTTGTTGCTTGTTGATGTGAAGTGGTGATTATTTGTATGATTCTTGCCTATGTATTATTTATCATACTCCGTTTATAATATTCGGTAACTCACCCCTTCTGTTTGAATGTTGTCCCTATGTTGGCAACGTGCAGGTAATCAAGAGGAGTAGCCGGTTACCTTAGTTCGAGTCGGTGGTTGTCGCTCTGATACGTAGCACTCGGGGGGACGACGCATGTGTTTTATTTATTTGTCTACATGCTGAATTTTTAATGAAATTGCTGAAAAATACTTTGTTGTTTAATTTGAAGTTGTTTTATGTTGAATAAAGATGCTACTAAGTTGTTAATGAATCCGCTGCGTTGTGTTTGCTTAAGTTGAATAAACTGGAAGACCATTTGTGGTTTTATGTTTCCCTGAATCATTATGTATCTTTCATGATTAACTATTATGTGGTTGATTTTAAAGTTGAAAATGTGATATCCCATTTTAAAGGTGAAAATTTTATAACTCTGATTTTAATATAATTTACTGGGTAGAAATGGGGTGTTACATTAACTGTTGTGGTGAACCAAATAGTTGCAGAGATAAAGTTGCTTCCATCTATCAGGAATACCATAGAGGAAACATCTGGTCTTGAGAGTTCAGGTTGGTGTGGTGCAAAGGAGTCATATGAGAAGGTCGAAAGTATAGAGGCTGAACAAAAGAAAACACAAAATGAAATAGCCTTCAATCAGAAGAATATTGAAGCCTGGAAGTAGCAAATCACTGAGTTACAAGCTAAAATTGAGAATGCTGAAAAACGCAACCGTGATTTGCAGAATTTCGACACCACTGAGATGGCTAGGGAAATGAAACATGCCATGGATCGTATTGAGGCAGCCCAAAAACTTGAGAAACAGCTTGCCACAGCCAAACTTGATGAATCCTTGTGCAATGCTCGCCTCAAACATCACATAGAAACCTTTTCCCAGTTGGAGTCGAGGCTTCCCTTCTGATGCTTTCAAGACCTTTATTTGCTCAACTAATCATTTGTGTTTTGGCCTTTTCAGGCCTTTATGTAATGACAGTTTTATACCTTTGGCATTGATTAATCAATCGTTAGTATTTTGCCATTAACTGCTTTCGGCCCATATTATATTATGATGCATTTTATTTATTGCTTCATATTTAAGTCAATTCTGCAATTAAGACATTCTGCCTTTTTTTCTTGGAAAACAAAACTTTCTCAGTTTTAAAACTTCAAGGCATAAGCCTCTAGCTTTAAAGTAACATTTATAGCATAGCCCTCAGGCATACTTCCAAGAATAACTCACGTGTTTCCACCGTTTGACTGGCCAATCCAATCAATACTTCGCCTCTATAAATTCTCTTCCACATGACCAAGTTTTGCATAGAAGCAAACATGAACAATTCAGAGAAGTCATCAGCCAAGAAAATGGCTGGAAAGGCAAAGGCAGTTGAGGAAACAAAAAAGATGGAGGCAACTAAGAAACCTGAAGCCTCTATTGGAGCAACCTCTTAAGCCAAGAAGAGAGAAACTAAAATGAAGATCTCTAAGAAAGGACGCTCCAACACCCAGGACTTTGATGATGAACCAGATGTAGATTATATGGATTTCCTCAAATCCATAGATTGGAGAGATTATGAATAACCTTTCCTTGATTAAAAAAAAAATTGTTGTGTCGATTCTTCTTTGCTTTGTATGCCATATTAGCATGACTTGGCCTATTTTGGCTTTCTTTTTATTGAATAAAGCTTAAGTTTTGATGCGAATCTCTTGCAAAATAGGCTTATATTTTTTCAAATACTTGCCATTTACTTTCAAGACTCTTTTATCTTTGTCCAACTCTTCCACTTCATAAGCTCCATTAGAGAAAACTTGTAGGACCTGGAATGGATCTTCCCACTTAGGAGACCATTTGCCTAATGTTCTATCCTTTCGATCCATAGGAAAAATCACTTTCCAAACTAAATCCCCATATGCAAAAGATTTAGACTTAACCTTTTTGTTGCAGGATTCTTCGACCCTTTTCTTTTGTCTTCTTAACAACTCCAAGGCTCTAAGCCTTTCTTCATCTAAATCAACTAGTTCATTCATCATCATCTCCCAATAATCCTCAGAAGGAATCTCATGATTTCTTTGAACTCTTACAGATTGCAAATAAATTTCAACAGGCAATACTGCATCATGACCAAAAGTAAGTCGAAACGGAGTGGTATTAGTAGCCTCTTTGGGGGATGTTCGACATGCCCAAAGAACTTGGTCCAATGTCTTGTGCCAATTTCTAGGCTTCTTTCCCACATGCTTCTTGATTAGTCCAATCACTACCTTATTGGTAGCTTCGACTTGCCCATTTGCTTGAGCATAATAAGGTGTAGAAGTCAATAACTTAAAACCTATTTCTTTGGCAAACTCATGCATCTTTCGACCAGTAAACACTGATCCTTGATCCGTAGTGATTGTTTCAGGAATACCAAATTTATAAATAATGTGATTTTGAATGAATTCAATAACATCTTCTTGACCTATATTCGCCAGTGGTATTGCTTCAACCCACTTGGTGAAATAATCAATTCCCACCAAAATATATCTTTGGTTCTTTGAAGATGATGGTCGAATCTCTCCCACTATATCCAAAGCCCATCCTCTGAAAGGCCATGGTTTCACTATGGAATGTAATTCACTTGCAGGGATATGCTGTATGCCAGCATGAATTTGACATTCTTGGAAACCCTTAGCAAACTCTATGCAATCTTTCAGCATAGTAGGCCAATACATGCCTTGTCGAAACAACAGCCATTTCATCTTCTGGCCAACTTGGTGTGCTCCACATGCCCCACTATGTACTGTCGAAAGAGCCAAATATGCCTCTGCTTCACTAAGGCATTTCAATAAGACTCCCTCAGGGGTCTTTTTAAACAATTCATTACCCAAAAGTACATAGCTTAAAGCTTGATACCTGATTTTTCGCTCTGTCGAAGCCATTGGATTTTGCAAATATTCAACTATAGGCTTCCTCCAGTCTTCATCTGTCAAATTATCTATAGCAAAAATTTCAAAATTTTCGCCATCTATGCATCCAAGCTTAGTTGTTTCTAAGTCTGATGCGCACAATCCAACAGCCACCACTTTACCTCTTGCTTTAATTACTTCTTGAAGGTTTTCCTTCGACACCTTGTATCCAGAGGCAATTTGAGCCAATTCATTAGCAACTTGATTCTCTATTCTAGGTATGTGTTGGATGACCACTACCTCAAATTTCTTTAATAATCTATTGGCTATCACAAAGTACATAATGAGATTTTCTTTAACACATTTATATTCCTTTGTGATTTGTTTTATAACCAAATCTGAGTCTCCCATTATTTCGACTCTAGTTGCCCCCAATTCTAACAAAATTTCAAGGCCAGCAATTAATGCTTCATATTCAGCCTCATTGTTAGAGCAAGGTCCTTCGACCTTATACTTGAATTTTGTTGGAATTTTTTCAGGAGAAATAATGTATATTCCTACTCCTGTTCCATTTTTATGAATTGATCTATCAAAGTATAACTTCCAGGATTTTAATTCAACATAATTTAAATCATTTTCATTTATGGAGTGGTCAACTATAAGTCTGCAACTATTTGCCCTTTCACAGCTTTTAAAGGTTGATATGTTAGAGAAAATTTTGTTAATGCTAATGCCCATTTTCCAATTCGACTATGCAAAATAGGCTTAGATAACATATGTTTTACAACATCAAAGTGAGAAGAAACATACACATCAACTGGCTTTATATATTGCTTCAATTTAGTACAAGAGAAATACAAGCATAAACATAACTTTTCAATCATGCTATACCTAGTTTCTGCATCATTTAAAACTCGACTAAGGTAATAAATGGCTCTTTCGACTCCATTTTCATCCTCCTGAGCTAACATGCTCCCTAGAGTTTTATCTGATGCAGCTATATACAATCTCATACTCTTGTTTCTACAAGGTGGTGAAAGAATTGGAGGGTGGCTTAGGTACTCCTTGATTTTGTCGAAGGCTTCCTGCTGTAACTGCCCCCACTCAAAACCATCTTTGTTGAAATGAAGCAATGGCGAAAAGGCTTGTGTTTTGCCACTCAGGTTGGATATAAACCTTCTTAAGAAGTTGATCTTGCCCAGCAACGACTGCAACTCCTTTTTAGTTGATGGCGCTTTCGCCTCCATTATGGCTTTGGTTTTATTTTGATTTATTTCGATCCCTTTCTTGTGGACCACAAAGCCTAGGAAATCCCCTGCCTGCACACAAAAAGCACATTTGAGAGGATTCATTTTAAGACCATATTTTCTCATCCTTTCAAAGGACTGTCGAAGATGGTCAATGTGACTCTTCCCAGAAATAGATTTTATCACAATATCATCAATGTAAATTTGCATGAATGTGTCTATAAAATCATGGAAGATTGAATTCATCGCCCTTTGATAAGTGGCACCAGCATTTTTGAGACCAAAATGCATCACTACCCATTCATAGGTGCCTAAGGCTCCAGGGCATCTAAAAGCAGATTTATGAACATCTTCCTCAGCAATGAATATTTGGTTGTAGCCAGAATATCCATCCAACATACTAAGATATTCATGTCCTGCTGCAGAATCTATTAACATTTCTGCTACTGACATTGAATATTCATCTTTAGGAGTTGTAGAGTTTAAATCTCTAAAATCAATGCAAACTCTCAAAGACCCATTCTTTTTAATAACATGTACTATATTAGCCAACCATTCGACATACCTTGCCGTGCGAATGAATTTGCAACGAAGCAGTCTTTCGACTTCCTCTTTGATCTTTGACAATATCTCTGGTGCAAACCGTCTTGGATTCTGCTTGACTGGTTTTTTTCCAGGTGTCATAGGTAACCTGTGTTCGACCAACTCCCTGCTCAAACCAGGCATCTCATCATAATCCCAGGCGAAGCAGTCCTTGAACTCTTTCAACAACTGAACCACTTCAACCTTCAACTGGGGATCAAGGTTGGCACTGATGTAGGTAGGCCGTTTGGTTGTCCCCTCACTGAGGTCAACTTCTTCTAAAGGATCTTGTGCTAGCATCTTGACGTTATCCGCCGACGGATCCTTCTCAAATCCCAAAGGCTCATCTTCATAGATGGCGTCGAGCCTCTAGCTTTGCTCTCCAATTTCAGCCTTATCTGGAGGTTTTGGGTCGAAGTCCTTACCAGGACCTTCTTGATAAAATTCAGAAATGGCTTCGCCAGCCATATAGTCATTGGCAGCTTCCAAAGCTGCTTGTAGTTTTGTTTCAGCCACATAGGCCGAAATTCTTTTTAAAGCTTCGAACTCAGTCATGATCACTGAATTCACTTCCCCATCCTGTGGGCTCTATTGGAGGTGAGCCTAAGCATGGCAACCTTCATCCTGGTACTTCCCTGTCCCATCTGAAACCTTCGACAAGGTGCAAATATAATGAATAAAATGTTTCTTCATCAGGCGTAAACTCAAAGTCGGCTGGAGGACATGAAGCAATGTTCGCCAAATGTTTCTTAAACTGTCTACTATCCACATGATTAATAGGCACCTTAAAGTACCCTTGATCAGCTTCAATATTTTCAACTATCCCATCGGGTCTCCAAATGGTGATTCTTTGATGCATAGATGAAGGTACCGCTCCTATTCCATGAATCCACTCCCTACCCAAGAGTAGATTGTAGTTAGCTTTCGTCTCAACGACCATAAAAACTGTTGGTCTGGTAATGGTTCCTAACGTAAGATCCACTTGAATCACTCCTAGAGTGGAACCAACTTTTCCTTCATAGTTTGACAAAACCATGTTGTGGGGTTTGGTATCAGTCTCAAACTTCCTAATCTTGCTCAGCAAAAATCTTGGCATTAAATTAACAGTTGCACCACAATCCACCAAGATTTTGTTAACAGGAACATTTTCTACTTTGCCAGTAATGTAGAGAGGCTTCAGATGACCCTTCATTGCCTCTGTGGGGCGTTCAAAAAAAGCATTTTATTCTTCGACGCACCCATTGTTCATGATGTAATAACACACAGGCTTGTGTGCCAACATTTCTAATTCAGCAGTTTGATCTAAGTCTTTGACCTCTGAGACTTGACCAAATTCTTTTGGCATCACTGATACCACATTCACGCGAATATCTAGAGAAGCTGCTGACTCACTGTCGAAATTATCAGTCATATTCTCGTCATCTTCAACTTTCTTTTCTGGCTGAACATTGAACAGCTTCCGCCTTATGGGCATCTTCTCAATCGTCCCAGCTTGATTATCAATATTAGTGCTTGACTCTCCTTGTACCTGAGCCTCCCTGATAGCCTTTCGCCTACGTTGCTCTCTTCTCCATTGTGATCTAGACATGGGATTTTTACCCTTGTAATTTTGAGAAATGTATGCTGACTTGTTGGTTGTATGGTTCTTTTTTCTATACTCAAATGAAGAACCTCTTTCCACATCAAATTTCTCCCACTTCTTCTTCTGTCCTCTTCCTTCGATAGGCTTGATCCAACTACCTGTTGGCACATTCGCAGCTGGTTTGAATGTACCTGGCCTAACTCCTAGTACTTGGTTTTTCAACCCTGTCGAAAGTCATCTATGGTCAAAACTTCTGGGACCTTTATTTACCTTCTGCCCCCAGCTTCCACCAGCTTTTTTGACACCTTCTAACTTGTGGGCAGCTTTCTTATCAAAAATGGCGCTGCATCTAGGACATAGCATTACTCCAGAACCTTTCTTCTGGCAACAGTGCATAAAATCCACAATAATCTCCTCTTGCTTAGGATAAGCTATTTTGTTGCGCTCTTCTTGTTCATCTACCTTACTCACTTGTTCAGCTTTTTGATCTGTAATTTCGACCATATTGACATCAATTCTATCCTTTAAGCGCATCTTGGAAAAATGAGCTTCAAGACTTTCAGTGGTCTTCGCCAGACACCCACCACTTGCTGCTGCTCCTGCAGCTTTTTGGGAAGCCTTCTGCCAAGCAGTCTTTTCAGCTTCGACCATTTCCTCAGCATTGACTCTTTCAACATCAGGAGATGTCTTGAAGAATTGTTCAGCAGCCATACATATCCAGTTTTCCACCAAACAACCATCCATGTTTATCATCTCTCCTACCAATAGCATGTCATCTTCCAACTCTTTAACAACTTGGACTTTGGGGGCATTTCTGCCCATAGCCTCATTGGTGCTGATGCTATCTGAGCTAGAATCAGATTCTTTAACCAATTCGACCAAGTTAATGCCTTCAGTGGCATTTATCTTCAATCCACTCACTGCCATATCCAAAACCTTGGCAGCATTATCCATTTCAACAAACTTATCAGCAGTTTCTTTGGTCACCAACATTAGACTGATACCATCAACATTCAGGCCATTTGCAGCCTTACTAAAACCTTCAGTTATCACAGGATTGGTGGCGAAGTCCTCAGTAACCTTCACCATGTTGACTGACTGATCAAATCCTTATGTGGCTTCGACCATTTGGACCTTGTGAGGCTCTGTGTAGTTAGCCTCTGCAACTTGCAATGGGTCAGAGTCAATTTTCATCTGGGCTTTGCCTTTGTCACCAAACTTCAGTCTTCCTTCTTGAATAGCATTTTGCACCAAATCCCTGAAAAGAAAACATTGAGAAGTTTGATGACCCAGAAAATTATGGTACTTACAAAAACCTCTTTTCTTTCTTTGTTCTAAAGGTGGCATCTTAGCACCAGCAGGCACTATCATTTACCCATCTTTAACTAACAAATCAAAAATTTCGTCACATTTAGTGACGTCGAAAGTGTATGTTTTCTTAGGAAATTTGTCGTTAGATTCGACAGGATTTTTTCCATTTGAAGGAGCTAATAATTTGCAGGCATAAGGTGGACCTTGCTTTAACTCAGCAACGTCAACCTCATTTCCGTCGAAATAAGATGTTTCATCATACAAATTCTCCACATCTTCATTACATTCGACAAAGGCTACTTTTTTACCTCTGCTGAATTTAGCCTTTTCCTCTTTTAGCCTTTCTAGTTGTCGGACTCTATCAGCTAACTGGGCCATATCTCTAAGATATTGGGTATCTAATTTCTTCCTAATGGAATAATCAAGATCCCCAGCAGCCATTTCAACCAATTCATGTTCTAGTACTTGTGTAAAGCACTTGGCTTTAAGAAGTCGAAACCTATTCAGGTAATCATCAATTGGCTCAGTAACTTTGCGTTTGATGCTAGCTAATTCTTTCAAACTAATCTTAGTTTGCCCCATGTAGAACTGTTCATGAAACAAACGTTCTAACTGGGTCCAATTGTTATTGGAATTTGGAGGCAAAGTAGTGAACCATGTGAAGGCATTCTTGGTAAGGGAACTTGGGAAGTATTTGATCCTAAGGCTTTCGTCAACTGCAGTTTCGCCTGCTTCAATCAAATACCTAGCCACATGTTCGACGGTAGATTCAGTAGTATCTCCTGAAAACTTGCTGAACTTTGGAACCTTCGCCCTAGGGGGTAATTCTGCTTGGAGAATATAATCCACTATAGGCGAAGTATAATTTGGCCTTGTGAAGCCAAGATTCACACCATTTCTGGTCATTATCCTTTCAACCATGGCTGCAAGATTATTTTCCTCTGCTTGATTTTGGTGTCGAACTTGTCTAAGGAACTGATCAGCATTTTGGTTCCTATTTACCATCACTACTGGCTCTTCCTCCATCTGGATTGGCATCTGGTTTCTTGGTGGTTCGACTCTAAAATGATAAATCATCTCTTGATCTTCCAAGTTCACCTCAGGTCCATGACATGGATGACGTCTTGGGATATCTTCGATAACAGTTGCTCTTCGATCCACCGCTGGTACTCCCAGGAAATCAGCCATGCGTGCCAATTGTGTAACCAATTATTGGTTAGTTTGAGTTGTATTCTGAATCAAGGGTTGAAAAACTCTCCCATTGTCTGAGACAACGTATGCACCATTTGCATGTTACTTTCATCCATCTGATGTCTCAAACAATTTATGGATGTATTTGTAAGGCTAGGCGTTTGAACAGAGTAACCAACACCTATACTCTGGTTGTTTCGACCTCCTGATCCGGATCCTTGCAATGGCGAAGACACCACATTTTCTGAAAATACAGGTGGAGCATTCTGCAGATTTTGCATCATTGATGTAGGCATACCATAGGGTTGACTCCTTGACCTTGGATGTGGAAAACCTGGAGGAGGGAAATGCCGGTACATTGAATTTCCTCCTGGGGGTGTTGGTGAATTAGGACTTTGTGGTCCTATGTATTCTAGCACAGGTTGAGTATATGATTTTGTGCATGTTGATCCTGGTTCAGACACTGCTAATGAAGATGACGTCTGTCCTCCTGTCGAAGACACTGGTGATGGTGTGCTTTGAGACCCCATACTGCTACTTGACTGAGTGTTTGAAATACTCTCTTGAGGATCAACTTGTTGGTTAGCATTAGTTGCCATTCTCTTAGTGTATCTTCTCTTTGGTATTCCTTCGTTTGTTATGGCTAACTTCCCACTTCTCAATAACATACAACGAAAGTATTTCTTCACCAAGAAAGATAAGGTTAACAAAAAGTATAAAACTTAGCACTAGGTCCCACCAGGTGTGCCAATTTATTTACTGTGAATTTTGGTAAACAACCTCTGGTCTATCAATCTTAAATAAAACTGACTAACTTGCAGGATCGACCACACAAATCCTAGGACATGTGCTAAATTTAAGGGAAAATGTAACTGACAATGATAAAGGCAAGAAATGTAAATTGAACTCCACGTTCGACAGTAAAAGAAAACTACATGAACTCCACGTTCGACTACTTGCAAATAAAGTAAAGGCTTGGAAATGTAAAGGGCTGTAAATAAATGATGCAGAATTTTAAATGCGTCGAATGTAAAAGACAAAAGGGTAAATGACTTTGAAAAAATAAAAGTGCAGGAAGATAAATAACTGTCGAAACTAAACAACAAGAAATGTAAAAGTGCTTGAACTCCACGTTCTTGAATGTAAAAGGTGCAGAAAGAGTAAATGACTGTCGAAAGTAAAGGGAAAGAAAATAAATGACTTTGAAGGTAAATGCAGTAATGTAAAAGCTTTTGAAAATAAAATGCAATGAACTCCACGTTCTTGAAAATAAAGACTGAAATGTAAAGGTGCTGTCGAAAGTAAATATGCGGAAAGATAAATGACTTGAAAAATAAAAGACTTTGAAGATAAAAGACAAGAAATAAAGATGAACTCCACGTTCTTGAAAATAAAGACTTTAAAGGTAAATGCTTGAATATAAAGGTGCAGTCGAAAATAAATGCAGGAAGTTTAAATGAAAGTTTAAAAACAAGACTTTAAGTAAATTTGACATGAGAAGTAAAATTTCAAGAAAACGTAAAGACATGGAAAGTAAATGCTTGAAGCTTAAACATGATGAAGATAAATTGCATTAATGCAGAAATAAAGGGTGGTGTTATATTACGTACATTCTCACGAACTCGTTTCTCTACACGCGGGTACTTTGAGTTTCATTGAGTAACTTGTACAAAAATACGAACACTCTTATTACATAGAACTAACTCCTATTTATAGTGCTAAGAAATAACTACTAAGTGGTGGTTATTGCTTCAAATGTGTCCCTTTGGTGCCTTCTCCTTGGCCTCAACTGTTCCCACGTTCACAACTGCTCCTATTTGAATTTCAAACATTGGAAATTCCCTCCAGCCTTAGTATAACAACTGCAACGCGCGTTTCAATATTCCCATGGTCGAAACCTTTCCCAACACTTAGCCATTTTTTGAGGTTCCTAAAACCTTGCTTCGCCTCAGGCTATATCAACACTGGGTCGAAACCCTTTCTTATGTTAAAAATAATTTTCTTTTCTTTTACCTTAACAATAGCTTTGATTTTTCTAGCGTCGAAAATGAGGGTTAACAAGGTGCGGATGCGGGACTAGCTAAACCCGCCCCGACCCGCCCCGACCCGCCCCAGACGAAGATGATGTCGACCCAACCCAATACAGAAGACTTATTGGGTCACTTAGATACCTTTGTCACACAAGACCTGACTTAGCATACAGTGTTGGTATGGTAAGTAGATTCATGTAGAAGCCAAAGGTATCACGCCTAACAGCGACAAAGAGGATACTGAGGTATCTGAAAGGGACTCTCGACTATGGCATTTTATTTCCTGCAGCTGATGAAGGGAAAGAATGCAAGTTAGTGGGATATGGTGTAGTGATGCAGAGGATAGAAAATCCACAGTTGGATATGTGTTTATGTTAGGTGGTGCACCAGTTGCTTGGAGTTCAAGAAAGGAGCCAGTAGTGGCATTGTCATCATGCGAAGCAGAATATATAGATGTTTCTCTTTGTGCATGTCAAGCAACTTGGATGGTGAACTTGGTCGAAGAGATTACAGGGAAGAATCATGGAGCAATTACCATGAAGATCGACAGCATGTCAGCTATCAACTTGGCGAAGAATCCAATAGCACACGGTCGAAGCAAGCACATCGAAATGAGGTTCAATTATCTTCGAGAGCAGGTAGCAGAAGGGAAGATGAATTTGAAACACTGCAGAACTGAGAATCAGATTGCAGATATCATGACGAAGGGAGTGCATGTCGAAGTATTCAAGAAGCTAAGATCGATGATGAATGTAGATAGTTTAGACACAATGAATTAGGTGGTATGTTAAATGTAATTCATAGTGTCGAAGTCGAAGTCGAAGCATTCATGTGTCGAATAGTTTCGACAGATTCATTTTAGATTTGATTGGATTCTGTTTTAGATTAGATTTGATATGATTTAGATTAGATTTGATACTTTGGGCTTTTAGAGTTTTGGGCCTTTGTAAATCTAAATCTATAAATAGGGAGTTACCCTTGTACATTGCAACACAATTGCATTCACAGTTTGCAGATTAGCAAGTGAATAATAGCAATAGAAGAAATCCCACCGTTCGTGGGTAGAAACACTTTTCTCCAAATATTTCTCTTCTCTCTCTTTTCTTTCTTGCTGTTAGTTTGTTCTTCTTCTTCTTTCTTTGTTCTTCATTGTCATTACGTATTGTTTGTGGGTTGGTGATCAATCTTAAAATCAAGATTGAAGCGAAATTATCATAGGGTGTGGTGTATTTCCAACAGGCGGGTTTATAACAGAGAAGCAGGTGCAAATGCGGAACTAGCTAAACCCGCCCCGACCCGCCCCTTTGTCATGCCTAGCCTAGATTGAAATTTAATATAGGAGTGGGTCCCGACATTAAAATTGTTGTTTCCCCATTCATTTGACTGGTGCGTGAAGAACTACTATTATATTTCCAATCGCGTGCCACGTGTCCGACAACCCAACGCATATCCAATTCAAATATCGATATCAAGAAAATTCGATTTGGATTTTACTTTCCCCTGATTGGGAAATGAAAATTCCTACGTGTGACGATGTGCTTTCCATATTCATCTATAAATGATCGAAACAAATTAGATATCGAGAGACACACACTCGTCAAACAAACTTCATCTCTCTCGTTTTCCAGGTACATGTTCTTCAACTAGTACTATATGTGTCTTTTCATGCTTAATTTATTTATCTTTTATTTAATATTGTTATGCAATTTTCAAACTCTCTTCTACCTTCTGCCTCTGGATTTATTTACCTTTTTATTATTATACTCATTTCTAATCTCATGATTCTTATGTCGATAACTTCTATGAAGATACAATCTTCTGATTAATTTAGTTTTTTAATTACTAATACAAGTTTTGCTGACAGATATATCAGCATGTGGTTTGTACGTAGAGATTTTGTATTTTCAGTGTCAGTACTTCTGCTGTTGTTTGCCACACCATGCTTAGGTTCTTTTGTCAAGACTGAAAATACGATAAAATCAGCTGTTTTTTTGTCTCCTAAATTTGACCTAGGACCCGGATCAGTTATCAATAGATATTATTATGGTCTTGATTTTCCAAAAGGTCACATAGCACTCAAGACTTTTAATGCCGAAGTAGTTGATGAAGCTGGTAATTCTATACCTCTTCATGAAACCTATCTCCATCATTGGCTTGTTGCAAGATATCATCAAAGTAAACATGTTACACATACAGAAAATGATAGCCATAGGATGCTTCAAAACTCTAATCATGTTTTGGTTAGGAACAGCGGCATATGTCAGGGAAATGTTCTTGGACAGTACTTTGGCCTTGGATCCGAAACACGCGGAACAGAAACCCGTGTTCCGGATCCTTTTGGTATAGAGATAGGTAATCCAGAAGAGGTTCCAGAAGGGTTTGAGGAGAAATGGATGCTTAATATTCATGCCATCGATACGCGTGGTGCTGACGATAAAATGGGGTGCACGGAGTGTAAGTGTGAGCTTTATAATGTTACGGTGGATGAATATGGAAGGACTATAAGGCCAGATTATTTAGGAGGTTTGTTGTGTTGTTCGGATTATGCACAGTGCAGGTTGAAGGAAGGATTTGAGGGACCAAAGAGAAGCCTCTACTTAAGATACACAGTAAAATGGGTTGATTGGGATGATTCTGTAGTGCCTGTTAAGATATATATAATTGATGTGACTGATACTTTGAAACTATCAGATAATTCAGAAGGAATCAACTCAGATCATAATTGTAAGGTAAATGAATTCCTCAAGAAGCATGTAGTTTGTAGAAATGGATTATGTTTAGTTGGAAGGATACTTTGTATTCATGCTGTCAATCCATTGATATCAATTGGATCAAGATTAGACAGTTCAGAAAATATGCATACATTGATTATTCTAGTTTAGGACCGTCTGATCTTGATCCAATGGTCATTTATATGTTGAATATTAGCGTAAAGTTGTTAATTCTCTCGACTGCAGGGAATTCATATGTGTAGTTTGTTTGTCTCAATCTCTATTTAACGCTAAAACATAACAGTAGTCCATTACTTTCTTGGATAATATAGTGAGCAACATGAATCTTCGTTTCAGATTGAGTATCGAGTTGATTCTTGCAGCACGGATCATAAGGAGGGAAATGACTGTGTTCATGTGAAGAAGACAAGTCTTCCACTTCAAACTGGTGGATATGTGATATATGGTGTTGCTCATCAGCATTCAGGTGGAATTGGATCCACCCTATATGGACAGGTAATTGAAGAATTGTCATTAGTTCCCTTTTATCTATATAGTAGTTTGTTTTCTGAAATTTATGGATTTTATTTTCAGGATGGAAGGGTTATATGTTCTTCAATACCAAATTATGGAAATGGAAAGGAAGCCGGAAATGAATCGGGATATATTGTTGGAATGTCGACTTGTTATCCAAAACCAGGTTCTGTGAAGATAATGGATGGTGAAACATTAACTCTAGAGTCAAACTACAACAGCACCAAGGAGCACACTGGAGTTATGGGACTTTTCTACATATTAGTAGCAGAACATCTTCCATACCAACCCTTCATACATTCTACTCGTTCTTCATTTTTTATGGATTCAAATAATATTCTTTTAGATATTTAGTGACACACATATATGATAATATAAAGGGGGAGTGTCACGATGGTATCAAAATACTAAATGATTGATTAAAGTGGAATAAAGACAATATTTGAAAGTGTTACGGAATAATACAGTATAGGAGAAACACAAGATGTGGGCATATTCTCAAGTTTACATCAATTTTTTGTTGTGTTTTAGTGATATTGTATTTATTGGTGCTATGCTGTCCACTCATTCTTCTATCATACGGCTATGGGATAAGTTTGATGTACCATATAGCTGATTAATGTGCAAGGGACTTTCATTTATTTAGTATGAGAAAATAGATCTGTTTTCATTTGAATGTCTCAACATTTTTATTATTTTGATGTTACACATCACAGGTTATATAGGCTATGAATAATCTAAATTTAAAACTGTCAGTAGCTAATTTTACCTGTGTCAAAAGTTACTTCAAATATCTCTCTTGAAACGAAACAAAGGTACAAACATTTCAAATAACTCAGAATGGAAGCACTTTAAGAGCTAGTCTTCAAACATTTCAAAACGTATCATTTGGGTAGGACAAGGGTAAAATTAGATAATAACCAGTAGGAGATGTCTTCTATTCTGAAATTCTAATTAGAATAATTTGAAGAATTTAATATTCTGAAATTCTAACTAGAATAATTTGAAGAATTTAAGTTAAGTTTTATTATTTTTAGCGCAGAACACAATTGCAATATTATCACTAGGGGTGGCAAAACGGGTCATAGCCCGCCAGGCCGGCCTGCACACCCGCCAAAAAATGGCGAGTTGGGTTGGGATTTTGAGTCCACCGCCCGCTAAAGTCCGCCATCTGCCAAAGCCCGCCCCGCCAAAACCTGCCATCCACAAAAGTCCGCCGCATCTATTCTTTCAACTTGTCTCACCTTAAACCCGCCATTTTTTAGTTAATTCTAGTAATTACAATTCTTGATGGTTTTATTTTATACATTAATTTAAGAATATATGCAATATTTTTTGAAGTAAAATTTGTTAAAAAGATGTTTTATAAAAATTGTTCTAAAAACTAAGTGAAAAATCTAATTGAAATGTAAAAACAAGCCTATTAATCTATTAAAAAATAAAAAAAATAAAATAAAAACGTAGGCGGGCAAACCCGCTGCCCGCCAACCCGCCACCTTGGCGGGGCAAGCTAGATTTTTAGACCCATTTCTACTTGACGTGCTTTCCCGTCCGGCCTTTTTTTTGGCGGGCTTAAGGCAGGGTGGGCGGGGCGGGTGTCCCGTTTTGCCACCCCTAATTATCACAGTAAAGCTTTAGTGACTTATAAATAGAATCAACAATACGAAGTCCAGTCACTAAATTTCTCAACCAAACAGCATGAATGACAACAGCATAACAAGAAATACACTCTGCTTGCATGGTAGAAGAGGTAACAAGAGTTTGCTTTTTACTCTTCCAAGATATTACACCTCCAACCAACATAAAAATGTAACCAAAAGTAGATTTCCTATCATCAACACATCAAGCAAGATCAGAGTCAGTATACCCAACTATTTCCAAATTGCCAACTCTCTTAAAAACAAGCATATACTCTTTAATTCTCTGCAATGATCTCATCACTTTCTTAGTAGCAATCCAATGATCATTCCCAGGATTAGACTAGTATTGTCCCAAGACACCAACTATGAAAGCAATGCCATACCTAATGCATACTGGAACATCCCCTGGCTTACAGTTCTGCATATTGAACCTCTCTAAGACTCTATCAATATAAGCCCTATGTGACAAGCCAAGTACACAACGTGATCTATCTCTGTGTATTTCAATTCCAAACTTAAAAGATACTTCACCAAGATCTTCATATCAAAGAACTTGGTTAACATAAGTTTGGTCTCATAAAGTAGACCAAGATCACTACTGGCAAATAAAATATCATCAACATACAACACGAGAAAGATGAATTTTGTAATGCCTTGTATAATATTCATCTAGAATAATACCATACAAGGGTTTTATTTGGTACTGACACATCAAAAGTGCCTAATGACATAGTTCACATACTTGTCCATTTCTAAAACATAAATACAACATATGGCACAAGTCATGGAAACTAGCCAAAAATAAAAATCTAAGAATAATATACAATATCCTTAATTGTATATAACAAAATAATACACAGCGGAAAATAAGCTTAACTAAGCTTCTCTTGGAACATCCAAGCATCGCTCCACTTGTAAATCAAACCTGCAAACCACACCTGAAAAATAGCAACTATAGCGGGGTGAGATACATCAAATCTCAGTGAGTTCTCTATCTTATGGATTCTCTCGGCTTTACAGGGTTTTATCAATCCTAACTTAAGTCAAGGGGAAGGGAAATGACCTTGAGTTCACAATCTCACAATCTCACACTATATGGAAACACGTCATGAGTTCACTAACTCAAAATATCACTAATCGATAACCGTATCAAGGCATCCCCTTTTCCCGCCCGCTTCTACGTCTAGAAGTCGACCCGAGTCATGGATCCTTGAAGTTACTTGGCATACGAAATGGATTCGGAATTAAGGGACATATTATCGACTTAATTCGTCACTTCACACGGCCCGTACACCGTCACAAGTCTCTACCTGTAGGTTCCATTCGTACTACACACAGGAATCAAACCTGCCATGTAATTCTGCCTGCTCTTCAGAGGAGCTCGAGACTCATGAAGTCCTCTCTAGGGCAACTCAAAAGAAAATGGTTATGATTTCGTGATCATATACACAACGTGATTGTATTCGACAATCACAAGACCATATTAGCCTTAAGGCCTCTCTTGCCTTTTCTCATAATCACAATAGTTCACACATGTTCCATACTAGTGTTTCACTCTCCTCTAGACCAATCTCGTCACGGATGTACCTTCCTACATCAGGTGCCCGAGCCTTGCCATCGAGGTTATCTACTCCAGGCCAGAACTCGCCAATGAATGCACGAGCTTCTCCATCCAGAGTTTCTATCACTCCCTAGCCATTACTAGGTTCCACTAACAAGTTGTTATGGGGTAAAGTTTCCTCACTCTACCTAATTCATTTTAAGCATGCATATTTCATTCATACTTAACAACAATTAGATAGATATGGCATAACACAAATATTACAAGTAAACACATATAATCACACATCACATAAAACATCACTTTTCACATAGTAGTTCACACGCATTTTTAAGGCATACAAGCCACTACTATCCTCTACCAAGAATCCTTGGTTAAACATGGTCTAACATCACCATTTAATAGCACATTGGATTCTCTTTCCAAGGCTTCAAGTCCCATAACAATCGGATTCCCGATTCATGAATTTTGGTGGAAACGGGGACTACAATATTCACACATACATTACTTTCCCATATTTTTCTTATCAATCCATAGCATATAACTATGTTTCTACCTCACCATCACAAAGATCATTGAAATATCTTTCCAACGCTTCGAGGGGGGACCAAAACAGACTTACGGTTCAAAAGTTATGAGGAAAACAAAATCTGACATTTTGGAAAATTCTGTGATCATGAGCCGACGCATGGTACTATGAGTCGACGCATAAACCTGGAGGTTTCGCCCGGGTCAGCGCACTGTGACCATGAGTCGACGCATAATCCTGGGGGGTCGGCGCATGATGCGCAGATTCTGCTAAAAACTCAGTTTTCGACCGTTAAATGCCTTCTGGACCTCCAATTTCGATTCCGTAAAAAGCCCTGGTCTCAGAATTCGACACCCTATGATATTTCCTCCATTAAAAGGGCATCCAACATAATTACAAAATTAATCATAATGTTATCAACCATGAAAACATTAGGTTTTTCATTGATATCAAACACACAGCCCAGTATAAACAGATGAATATACATATATATATCAATCATTCTATACCATTTATACCTCATTTTATCCGTTAGATTTCATTGATTTGCAAAATTACTCATTTTCCCAAAAAATCCAACCTAAGTTCAACATCAAGAAATTCTAGAACTTAAGGTATCTATCTAGAACCCACCTTAGCATTGAAGAGGAGTTTGAAGAAGATGATGAATAGTAAAGATCCATAAGCTTCCTCTTCTTCTTGCTCTTCCTTTCCTTCTTTCTCTCTTTCCACGTTTTCCCTTTTCTTCTTCTTTCTCTGTTTTTCTTTTTCTTCTTCTCACCCACTTTCTATTTTATATATATATATATATATATATATATATATATATATATATATATATATAACCAATATTATATAATATAAATTCAATAGGGTAAAATATCTTCAATTGATATTTTATCGTCTCACACCAAATGATCAATTATTAGAGTTACCATAAAATCCTCTCTTGGACTAATAAATATCAATCTGTCTCTTTCACTAAATAATTGATCTCTTCAGAGTTCACCAGTTGCTCTATTAATCCCATTTGATAATACTTAAAGTACTTAGAGGATTCCATTAATCCAATAATCCAAAGATAGAGTACACAGAAGCTCATCTGATATCCAATTGAGCATTTAGATAATATGGGGTATTACACTCTCCCCCCCTTAAATTGAAATTCGCCCCTGAATTTCTTCTATTAAACAAAAATCACAACTTGTATCACTGTCTTAGTTCCACCCTTGACTTCACTTCCGTTAGAATTTCTGACATAATCCAATATTGGGTTAACTTCGAACTTTGCTTCTCCTCAATTCATTTGTTGTTCCATACAAAACACTTGGTCGCATTTTACTTTCGGCAAGAATGTACCATTCCATATTCCTCTACTGAGTCACACAACAAAACCACAACACCTTATCTTCGTCTAGGATAACAAACACTCATCACATCCTCGTGAGGTAATTCGGTGATTCCTTAACTTCGTGCAATTACCGACAACTATTCTTTCGTAATTCCTTTAACATTCGATCCACTTCATAACTAGTCAAACGAATTCTTTACCAGTTCCATCTGGCCTGATACTAAACATTGTGATCATTACATCCGATAATTCATTTCTTTCGTATCACCCCAAAAGTAACACGCTTAGAACAAGATCTCTTTATTTCCATACTTACAAGTAACAATCATTCTAATCCTTATTAGTCTGACTGAACTCTTTCATCTGTCACCTTCCACTGTGCAATTCAAATTCTAACAGTGAAATACCACGATTTCTTAAGTACTAACAAGTAGTTAACAGTCTGCGGAGAATCACACTTATCCACTAGGGTCCTTACTAACCAACGGTACAAGGACTTACTGACGTCTTATGGTAGAACAATTTGTTTGCCAACACACAATATTACAACATTCGTCCAACACTCTCGAGACGATAGGTGCCGGAATTACACTGTTACAACCATAACATATACAATTACAAATCCATTTTAAACTCGAAACAACTCATCCAAAATAGGTTAACCACCTCTAGTCCTGGTTACCATATTCCATAACAATTCTTCTTACGATTTCCGACTTACTCAAGGTTCCTTGTTGCTACGAGATCTCAACCAAATAACAACGTAACACCAACATAGAACTTCAATCATATACGAGTCACCACTTATCAAAACTTAAACCATCCAAGGCAAAATTGTGAGTTTCCACACTACTCACCAATTCACATACAATACTCTACACATACACACACCCCCAAAGGACATGCCACGCTTCTCAATCGAATATATTTCTCTTAATCGTTCTGTTCCACATTCGGTCCAAGTTATATGCTTAACTTCGAAACGTTCAATTCTTACTCGTACTTGAAAGATAACTTTCGAATTTCACCCTCGTGGTAAAAACACAACTGCACACAACTGGTACCACTCTCACGGAGCCTATATCCAATACCATGAACCCACAGAGGATAACAATTGCTAGCTCCGACCAACCGCTTATATCTTCCTAACACCAACACATTCCTTGTGAGGTCAACACTTCGTGAGTATTTTCCAACTTCGTCCTTAAAGTTCTCAACAGTAATAATAACAATTGCCTAAGACTTTCTCATACTCAACCCAGTTCCTAAGATTATTTCCTCGAAGTCAAATTCCTTTGTCATCTCAACAGATGATCGACTAAGTAACACCCTTCCACAAGTTCCGATTTCAAAACACAAATCCGTCTTTCATTTACTTACCATCCCGTTTTCCATTCGCACAATACTCTCTACTCAGAGCAACATAAGGTAACAAAACACAGATGATGGTTCCTAAGGGATTTCACAATTTACACACATGTTAATCAATTACCTATCTGAGCTAATCGGCTAACTTCTCAAAATTCAACGTAAACATCTTTCATGCACGTGTTACTCGGTTAACCCCATTGTGTTAATCAGTTAACACTGCTGCAGAAGCTGAAATTGAACAAATTTCTTTTAATTCGAAGCCATCCCTACCCAAAACCATCAATCCTTCTTGCTCTAACCCACAATATCATTCTCAACTCGTGGCTTTGTAACTTATATAACATTCACCAACCATGATCCACTCAAGGTAATACCGAACAATGTCAAAACATATAGATGACACACTCCAACCAAATGACAAGGTAGAATTCCAAATTCTGACGTGGTCACACAACAAATCTTCGACAGGATAGTTAGTTTCCTACTCAAACAACTACTCTAGCTGAAAGTAAAAAATGACGACATGCTAAAGTTTTCGCCACAATTCATACTCGATTCGTCCCCAAGCAAAACCCAACACACAACCATTATACGATACCACAACAGCGATGGACATCTCGCATCAAGCATACAACCTTGTTCTCTCACTTGAATTCCTTAGAGAGAAATAACACAACAACGTTCTTAGTCCAACAAAAGGTAGATTCTGAATATTCCGATTATTCACAAATACAGAAGTTTCTTTATACTTGAAAATAAATCGGGGCAATGCATCCTCTTGAAGAACTTTTCCATCACTTCATACACATTAATCAGAATTTCTTACCCTTCAATATCCATTGCACATCATACTTACACCAAATTACTTAATGGAAAACTCGCAACCAACAATTCTCATTAACTATCTATAAAACCCTTCTGGTACAAATCGTTCCATGATTTACACTTAGTCCGTAATAAGTCTTGATTTGCTTCTCGTTGTTTTACCACAATCTTATTTCTTAAGATACAATACTCACCATTCCACAAAGTATATCCTTTCACACTCGTCTCAAGAATAAGAATCCATCACGTACACTTGTGACCACTGTGCTACTACTACGCTCGTTCTTAAAACCAAGGTGTAACTTTTCTCAACCCACATCATACTATTAGAGTTCTCGTGGGTGAACCATCCTTGATTACACTTCCTTAATTTTAGCTTCAACAACATCTTAATAACTCCATTGCACACTCGTCCAAAATACATTCTGTTGTCACTTCCTCCATTAAAAGGGCATCCAACATAATTACAAAATTAATCATAATGTTATCAACCATGAAAACATTAGGTTTTTCATTGATACCTGTAACGCCCGATATTTAATTAATTATTTAATTAAATATTTTCGAAATATTTTTGAATTATTTGTTGGAATTGTTGGAGTTGTGATATGTCGACAAATGTTGTGATAAGTTGATATTTATTTAATTGGTGATTAAGTTGGAGAATAGTATTAGAATAATACTATTATTATTTAGTTGGGCTTATTATTTGGCTGCAATGAAGTAATAAGTGTGGTGTATGAATAGTAGGCCCAATAAGAGAAAAGAGTATTATTTTGTGTGGTTGAATTAAAAAGAAAAGGAGAAGTGGCAGTAAGTGGAAATTAAGAGAAAGAGGGGAGTAGCAGTTACAACACAGAGGTTATGAAAGAGAGGAGCAAGGGTTTGAAATCGGAACACGGAGAGGCTGCGAGAACGGGAACCCAATCGGAGATTTAGAGCGACCTTCAATCTAAGGTAAGAGTGGGGTTCTGACTCTATAGTGAGGTATTTGATGAATGATATGCGGGGGTTGGGTTTGTAGAATTACCTTTGTCTGTGTTGTAATAGGCTGTCGTGGATATTGAAATACGTTTGCTGTTGATGAATTGGTTGTAGGCAAATTAGTCTATATTGCTTTAAGGTGTAATTTTATTGCGTTTATGTTGCACTGCAATGGGTGAATGTGTGGAATTGTTTGGAATCGGAACAAATTAAGGAGAACTGAAATGAAATGCACTGAAATGAAGGAAATTGGGAATTAGGGGTATGACGACCGTGATGGAGAGCGTGACGAGCGTCACGCAGGTCGTGTGCGAGTGACGACCGTCACTCATGTGTTACGACCGTCACGCATTGTGGCGAGGGCCAGGAAGTTGTGACGAGCATCACACGGGCCTGCTGTGTAATTGTTTCTGTTTCCGTTTTTGTTAATTCTGTCTACTATGGCTTCACTTGGTCTGTTCCATTTTAAGTTAGTTGAGAGGGATGATATATATAACTGTTTGGCAGAGATGAATTTAATAAGTTGCAGAATTGGCTTCATTAATTACAGTAGTCCCCCTTTTGATTAATTTAATTAATTTAGCAGATAATTAGTAGTATTATTATTGGTAGCAGAGAATTATAAATAATAGATGAATGATACAGTGACCAGTGCCAATAGTTATTAAGTGAATGATAGAACTAGTAATATGGGTATAAAAAAATAGTGATTGAATTATATGTTTTGGTTGTAAGGCAGTATTAATTTAACAGAGGACTAATAAGAATAGTAACTCGAAGTAAAAATATTAGAATTTAGCCGATAATTAAGTAACCGGTTTTAATCAAAGACTATCCGAATAATTATGCGATTTATTTGTAGCTTATTTTGGTTGATTCGTTGGGTTGTGTACCTTGCTGAAAAATATGAATTTGCAGGTGGTGTTGAATTGTGAGGCCTACGGCCAATGTTGTTTTGTTGTTGATTAGTTGCTGTTAATTATTGATGCTGAAATGTTATTGTTGTTGATGATGCGAAGTTGCAGGATATTTTTTGTTGTTGAATTGCCTCTATTAATTGGCAAATATTAAGTTGTAGGCCGGTGGCCAAAGTTGAAATTGTTGTTAAGTTGCAGTTGTGTTGTTGTTGAATAAGTTGATGCGGTAGTTGTTGTCGCATGCATAGCATAGCATACCAAGTTGGTCTGGATTGGCAAAATTATTAAGTTGGCTTGGATTGGCAAAAAGTTGAAAGTTGAAGGCTTATGCCTTGTTTGATGCCTCTATTACTTGACAATTCCTAAGTTGGGAGTTCTGCTCCGTTTTTAAGTTGGGAGTTATGCTCCAATGGTACCACATGCATGTGCATTGTATGAGTCACATTCTAAGCTGCATATTCTAGTGTTGTGATGATATATTCGTTGTTATTATGTTGTTGACTTGTTGTGACAGGTACTGTCTGAAAGCTATGAAAATGTTGTTATAACCTGTTGAGGGTTTTGTTGTTATATTTTTGGTTTGAAAGTTGTTATATTAAGTTGGTTAAATTGCCGTGATATTAAGTTGATGACTTTGTTGTGATATTATGCTGATGACTGGTTGTGCTAATTGTTGTTATAAGCTGTAAAGTGGTAATTTTATATGATCTAAATTCTAATATATTATTTATCATACATCTTATTATATTGTTAGATATCTCACCCCTTCTGCTGATATTTCCCCTACCATGGGAAATGGGCAGGTACTCAAGAATAGCAGTGGCAGTTCGAAATAGTTTTTGGAGTCCTTATGTTGCTTTATTGCAAGTCAAGAGGGTCTTGCTCTGATACGTAACACTCGGGGGGATGAACGATCGTTGTTTTATAGTTGTTATATTTTAGTTGTTGAATTATAAGTTGATGTCATTGAATACTTGTCATGTTACATTTGTTTTCAGATGAACAAAAGATGTTATGTCATTTGAGTTGAAAAGTATGATTCCGCTATTTAGTTAATAAAAGTTGTTTTATTTTAAAGACTAATTTTGTTGTTATCGGTTTATCCGAGTTAAAGTGTTATGTATCTGATTAACATGCGATAATATGAAGTCGTTTTTAAGTTGAAAGTGTAGCATCTCATTTGTATGTTGAAATTTTGAAACTCTGATTTTTAATTATCCGCCGGGTAGAAATGGGGTGTTACAATACCAACCAACCCAATTCCAACCAAGACACCATCAAACACACAACCCAGTATAAACAGATGAATATACATATATATCAATCATTCTATACCATTTATACCTCATTTTATCCGTTAGATTTCATTGATTTGCAAATTTACTCATTTTCCCCAAAAATCCAACCTAAGTTCAACATCAAGAAATTCTAGAACTTAAGGTATCTATCTAGAACCCACCTTAGCATTGAAGAGGAGTTTGAAGAAGATGATGAATAATGAAGATCCATAAGCTTCCTCTTCTTCTTGCTATTCCTTTCCTTCTTTCTCTCTTTCCACGTTTTCCCTTTTCTTCTTCTTTCTCTGTTTTTCTTTTTCTTCTTCTCACCCACTTTCTATTCTTTCCCTTTACAAATATAGATATATATATAACCAGTATTATATAATATAAATCCAATAGGGTAAAATATCTTCAATTAATATTTTATCGTCTCACACCAAATGATCAATTATTAGAGTTACCATAAAATCCTCTCTTGGACTAATAAATATCAATTTGTCTCTTTCACTAAATAATTGATCTCTTCAGAGTTCACCAGTTGCTCTATTGATCCCAATTGATAATACTTAAAGTACTTAGAGGATTCCATTAATCCAATAATCCAAAGATAGAGTACATAGAAGCTCATCTGATCTCATCTGATATCCAATTGAGCATTTAGATAATATGGGGTATTACAAATTTTCTCCCACTGACCTTAAGATATATGCACGAATTAACTTTATTTTCTTCAAAACCCAATGAAGTCACCACCTCATCAAATTTAAGGTACCATTGTCTAAAAGCCTATTTCAAACCATAAATAGATTTTCTTAATTTACAAACTAAATGCTCATTGCCACTTGTCATAAAACCCTCAAGGTGCTGCATGTACACCTCCTCATTAAGATCACAATTCAGAAAAGTAGTCTTAACATCTGGTGCAACTCTAAGTCAAAATATGTTGTAAGAGCCATAACGATTCTAAAAGAGTCTTTAGTGGAAATAGGAGAAAAAGTTTCATTAAAATCACCCCCCTCCTTTTGTGTGAAACCTTTAACCACAAGTCTTACCTTAAACCTCTCAATTTTACCTTTCAAGTCCTTATTTGTTTTGAGTATCCACTTGCAGCCAATCACCTTATAGTTTTTTAGTAACTCCACTAGTTCCCAAACATCATTATTTACTATGGATTTCATTTCATCATGCATTGCATTTGTCTACATGCTAGATTGAGAACAAGTAATAACTTCTAGATAATTTTTTTCAGGATCAATAACAATACCAACATCATAAGTATCCTCACTAAGATAAACTACAAAATCATCAGGGATATCAAGTCGCTTTTGTCTTAGTGGTCTTCTAACATGAATTTGCTCAATTGGCTCATTAGGTTGCGCAAGCTCAGTTATAATAGGAGGATCCACAACATTTTCAACAAGTGGTTTAACCACATCTTCAACTGGATGTTCAACCATATTCTCATTTAGAGCGAAACCTCCATGGGCAGTGGATGATCTAGAATTATCAAAATTAGGCAGTGACAAAGTAACAACATCAGGCATAACATAATCAATATTATCATATTCAATGGCAGGCTCAGCAGCATTAAGCTCAAGGAATTTTGCATGCATGGACTCCACAATTTTATTACCTCTACCAAGAAAGAAGAATCTGTATCCTTTAGCTCGATCTGGATATCCAACAATGACTTGTTTTTTGGTTCAAGCTTTATCTCCAAGGGATTATATATTTTAACCTCTGCGGTGAAACCCCAGACACGAAGATGGTTCAAACTAGGTTTTCTACCTGTCCAAAGCTCAAAAGGTGTTTTTGGAACTGATTTACTAGGAACTCTATTAAGTATATAGAGGGATGTTTTCAAAGCATCACCCCATAAAAATTATGGTAAATTACACCTACTCATAATGCTTCTTATCATATCCTTAAGAGTGTAGTTTCGCCTTTCTGCTACACCGATTTTTCTGGAGTACCAAGCATGGTGTATTGTGGAACAATTCCACAATCTTGCAAGTATTTTGCAAAAGGCCTCATGTGTTTCCCAGTAGAATCATATCTACCATAATACTCTTCACCATGGTTAGAATGTACCGCTTTTATCACCTTTTCTAGTGGCTTTTCAACCTCAGTTTTAAAGATTATAAACTTTTCAAGTGTTTCTGATTTTTCCTTAATCAAGTAAAGATAGCCATACCAGGAAAACTCATCAATGGAAGTGATAAAAGATTTATTACCACAAATAGTGGGAGAAAGGGGGCCACTAATGTTTGTATAAATATTTTCCAAAATGTATGAACTTCTAGTTGAACCTTTCTTATTGGTCTTAGTAAATTTTCCTCTAATACAATCCACATAAGTCCTCAAATCATTGAAATATAAGAAAGGTAAAATATTATCTCTAATTAACCTTTCAATTCTTTCTTTAGAGATATGGCCTAAACGTTTGTGCCACAACAAGGAAGATTTTTCTCTAATTTTAGACCTATTAGCAATGGAGCTCTCAACATTCAAGGATGAGGAAATATTATCACAATCCAAAGACAACTTATATAAACTATCCAATAAGATACCATTACCAACAACTTGAGATTTCAACATCAAATTTACATAAATAGTCCTCTTAATAGCGTACAAGCTAAGTCAGTCACCCCTCTCCCACTTAGCTAATTTTCTTTCTCTTCAGATGTACTCTGATCATTGATCACAGGTTTGGTTTCACGCAATGTCATATCAAGATCAACAATCCCTAATGAAAACTCTAAGTCTTTATTTCATTTCTTAAAATTGAACCCATTCAGGATCTCAATAGAAGCAGAACAGTTGTTCATAGAGAAGGTCATCGTTGAGACAAAACGGGAATGCATTAGAACAAATAATAAAGGCAAGATATAACTTTAATGAACATAAGCTATCACAAAGAGACCAACATTATCACGCAATCCCCTTTGCGTGGAATGCGCAAAACCTAGGTTACAACCGAGGTCAGAACCTCACATGAGTTACTCAATGAGCATACATTGGATTCAAAAATCTATCTCGTTTGGGTAGTTAAATTCTCTATACCAAAACACCTCCAACAACTTCATCTACAAATTTCAAGAATAAGCTACTCAATGAGTATACATTGGTTTTAGAAATTTATCTCCTTTGGGTAAATAAATCCCTTGGACCCAAACATCTCCAATAGCTATATCCTTAATCAACCACAATCTCTACATACAATTGTCCACATTTGGGAAGACAATCAAAGTAATAACTTAAAACCATTCCTCAAACTACAAAGAGACTTTTATAAATTAAAATGAGTGATCTCACTTTGGTGGTAATCACACACAATTATTTGTAGAATTTCTTGCATAGGAATCAAATTTCTCTTGAAAAAAAATTCATGAACCAATCATGAATTTAAACAAGGGTTAAATATGTTTTTGGTCCTCACAAATATCTCAAATTTCATTTTTAGTCCTTCAAAATATTTCCTTCAAAGAAATGTTTTCCTAAGTTTTTGCATCCACACTTTTGGTCCCTCGTTCAACTTAGTGACGAATTTCACAACTTAGCGACCGAATTAGAGACGGTTTTAGCGACGATTTATTACTTAGCGACTGAATTAGCGACGATTTTAGTATTAGGGACCAAAACTGCGGATAAAAAATTTTAGGAGGACTATTATTTGAAGAAAATATTTGGAGAGACTAAAATCGAAATTTAAGATATTTAGGAGGACCACAAACATATGTAACCCTTTAAACAATATAGCATTTTCAATAAATTTTGTCTTCAACAGTATCAATCTCAATATTATAGGAATATTACTAATATTTTAAAATATTTGACAAAACAAATATATCACAAATATATATATATATATATATATATATATATATATATATATATATATATATATATATATATATATATATATATATATATAAACCAACATTTATTTAATAAAATATCCAAGAAAATACAATTTAAAAAATAATAGTTTAATATATAGGTTTATATAGGTTCAATTAGTTTAATATATATAATTTTATATATAATAATTTAATTGGTAACAATATAGGACAACACTAAATTATATATAGTTTTAATATATATAGTTATAATATATAATTAATATAGTATAGTAAATGTTAAATTTATTTATAGGTTTTAATGTATTTTTGGTCTTATAAGTTAGCGAGTTTTTGAGTTTAGTTCTTGTAATTTATATTTTTTTTGAGTTCCTATATCTCACTTTTTTGCGTGTATTTTAATCCTAAAGTCAAAATTCGCAGGAAAATCTGAAGGAAAATCTGCAGGAAAAATACGGATTTTTCTGCAGAGAGACACTAAACCACACACCAAAAGTGAGATAAAGGGACTCACCAAAATAAATAAATTACAGAGACCAAACTCAAAAACTCACTAATTTACCTAAACCAACTGACTATTTAAGCCTTATATATATATATATATATATATATATATATATATATATATATATATACTGTAGTGACTTAAAAACCGGAAACCAATTAACCAAAATCTCGGAACTACCTTGTTAAATTGGAAAAAGAAAACCAATTAACCAATATTATCGTAACTGTGCTATTGACATGCAATTTAATAGCATGACACAGATTGTCATTAATTGAGAACACTAAATATATCCCTTCCAACAATCAAAAGCGATTTTTTCTAAAACTAACATAGATTTTCAAAAAAAATTCCAAATAAACCCATTTTTCAGATTAATTACAGAAATGACTGGGTTTGAAAACTAAGTATAAGGGTGGCGCCATATGGAATGACGTCTCAGTTGGAGGCCACCAGCCATTCCAAATGGCGCCTCAGGCCATTTTGCTTTGCCCTAAAAATGTCCCTGAGGTCAAGCCATATGAAATGGCGCCTCAGGCCATTTCCTTTTTATTTTTAATTTTTTTTTAATTTTTTTTTAATTTTTTTTATGTTTAATTTATATTTTTTTAATATAATAAAAATTATATTATTTTATATGCTATGCTGTGCCTATAAATAAGGGTTCTCCCTCACTTGTATTTGCACAGCAATTGTCATCCAAACCCTAATTGCCTCCCTTCCCTCACCAATATCCCAAACTCTCCCAAACTCTCTCTTACTCAACACGATGTCTTCATCCTCAAATAGCCGGTCCTCGTCGTCAGCAACAACGGAGGAAAAGTGGCCAGAGTTTCCACTGATGAAACGAAATGCCCTAGTTATATATTCAGCTGTCAAGCCTCCGTTGGAGATGCTACTCTGGAACACCCAGACGTTGGAGCATTTGCACAGGGAACTTCGCCGCTGGCTACCAGAAGAATTTCAGGAAGGTGAAAAAATCAGGAAGATAGAGAGGCAGGTTGAGAAGTCTGGTCCAGACGGAGTCACCCGGACTTGGAGGAAAGTGGAAAATGATGCTGGTGTCCTCATGATGATGATGTTACAAGATGAAATTAAGTTGATGGTTGTAATTGCCTAGATAAGCTGCTTTTATGTGTTGTTATTGTTATTGTTATTGTTATTATTATTGTTATTGTTATTTTATGATTTGGTAATAGGTTTCGTTAAGTGATGCTTCGTTTAGGTTTGTTATGTTGTTGTATTGAGTTATGTAGGCCATCAATGAAATGAAATTTGTTCTTATTATAAATAGACAAGATTACATAAGTAATTATGTCGCTGTGCTAGGACCTAATACATTTGGACACTTAGTGCGATTGTGGCCTGGCTGGCGGCACAAACTACACAACCTCACCATTTTTTCACCTGTATCCATCTCCTTTTGAATCCGGCTGCTGATAGGGCGACCCTTTTTATTTCTTCGCATCAAGTCGTTATGCCACACAATTTCGCCTTCGTATGTAGGCCAGTAGTCCTCCTTTGCGACTACTTGAAAGCTTTTACGGTACATATTACATAGAGTACTGACTTGGTGAAGAACATGAAGATAGTTGGTTGGGTCCAGTCGGACCTTGGAACAGGCTGCTATGACATGGGAGCAAGGCATACGAAATTCCTGAAACTTTCCACAGTTACACCAACTCCTATCTAGTTCCACTCGGTAAGATCCCCTAGGCAATCCTTCGTTGTGATCAATAGACTCTGCAATACTGAAGTGTCCTGCAAAACGGTCGAAGACCGTGACGACGTGTGTGTTAGCCTTTGCATCCTCGTCCTTCATGAATGCCATGGAATAGTCACTAAACAGCTGCCCAGATTGTATCACCGAAACCCACTTAGTACGTCTGGTATCAAAGAGCACAGCAAGCCTAAAATAAGTTGACCTCACAAGAGCGGTTATCAGCAGGTTCCGGATGCCTTTGAATACTGAGTTCATAGACTCAACGAGGTTTGTTGTCATATGGCCCCATCGCCGGCCATTGTCATACGCCCTTGTCCACTTCTCTCGTGGTATGTTATCAATCCAACTCAATGCTTCTGGGTTTGTTTGTCTGATCTCGTCCCGGTAGTATCTGAATGTAGGTTCTGTTAATGCATATCCCGCGTTAGTAACCAGCTGCTTTAGGCCCTTGTCTTTGAACGCCCGCAATACATTTTGCCCAATGTGTCTAATGCAATACACGTGGGTCGATGGAAGATCCTGCCAGCCGTTATCAGGATTGTTGTAAGCACTATCGATTGAGGGATGCCTATCGGAGATCAGACATACGTCAGGTTGGGGAGCAACATATTGTCGGAGATTTTTTAAGAAAAAACTCCAACCTTCAGCAGTCTCCCCTTCAACTATAGCGAATGCGATAGGGAAAATGTTGTTGTTGCCATCCTGTGCCACAGCCATTAGTAGCGTGCCTTTATATTTTCCGTACAACCATGTTCCATCAATTTGAATTATAGGTTTACAAAACGTAAATCCTTTGATGCATGGTTCAAAAGCCCAGAAGAGTATGTGGAAAATGCCATTTCCACTTACACAATTCCCGTCAGGCGTGTATGCCGGCAACGTCTCTAACAAGACAACAGTACCTGGAGCATATTGTTTTAGGGCCACAAGGTATCTTGGGAGTTCTTTGTAAGAGTCCTCCCAATTTCCAAAAATCCTTTCAACTTCCTTCGTCCAAGCAATCCACGCCTTTCTGTACGAGGGAGTATAGTTGTATCTTTGCACCATATGAGTTATGATGGTACTGACTTTCACAGAAGGGTTGTCGCTCACGATTGATAGAATTTCGTTGCAGATCAGCTGAGAGCTGAGCTTGCGATGATCCTGACTTGGATTGGTTAGTATGCAAGTGTGCTCCGGACCCATTGACCCTATCTTCCAGGAATCGCTTCGCTTCCTGAAAGATGCCATTAGTCTAAAAGGGCAGGCCTCGTTGCGGCAGTAGATCTTGTATAGAGTCGGATTTGTTCGATCGACTCTATAATCTGCAGCCAAAGTCATATGGTATTGTTTAATTGCTCGAACACAATCCTCTTTTGTACGAAAATTGTCTCCAACTTTTAGTACTCCATCCGTCTGTTTGTATGGGTCATAAAAAATATCTGTTGATGGTTGATCGTCGCCTAGGCTTAGTGTTGTCATGTGTTGGGGTGGGCGATAAACATGACTGTCTGGCAATTGGTCTGCCTCGTCGCCGTTTATCATTTCGTCAACAACGTCCTCTGCTTCTTCTTCCTCCTCGTCAACTGCATCCACCTCAGCTTGTTCGTTGTCAGAATCGTTGAAAACCTGTGATACCTCAAGTTGTTGAGACAATGGTTGATTTTGTAACATAACATATAACTCAACCTCATTGAAACCGGAATGCTCATGGCTGAGAAACATATTACGCACATCTTCATCATCCCGTATTTTCATCTGAAAAAATTTGCACACATCATGCCCCTCAAAAAAGATAGGGTTTTTGTATATAATTTTCCCAACTGGATCGCACTGCAATTTCTTCTCTAACCGGGCTTTCAAATGATAGAAATTTATTCTTCTATCAATTAAAAACCTAGTCATTTATGTATCCCTAAAATTGAAACCACTCATTGGACAATCAAATATCTCACCAAGGATATGTGCAGTTATCAAGTATTGTGGTCTTTGAGCCATATTTGAAAATTTGGAAGAAAAATAGTTTGTAGATTGTAACGGGTTTGAATGTAAGTGATGATAGGATGTATAATTCATAAGTATTAATAGGCAGAAAAATATTTGATTGTCAATTGCTTCAGAAAAGCATTGCCAAAGAGCCATGTGCTGCTCTGCATGCCTACACACTATTCTTGACATGACCACACAAGACTGCATGCCTACACTAAGCTTGACAAGACCACACAACTCGACATGGCTATACTATTGACAAGATCACACTCTGCATGACTCAACAATGCATGCCTACACTCTTTTTCTACTGTTCCTACCCATACCTCTGCACAAAATTAAAAACAAACATTAAAAAAAGAAAAAAAAAAGGAAATGGCCTAAGGCGCCATTTCATATGGCTTGACCTCAGGCCTTTTTTTCTGAAATTCACATGGCCTGAGGCGCCATATGAAATGGCTTGTGGCCTCCAACTGAGGCGCCATTTCATATGGCGCCACCCTTGTATTGGGTTTCCAAACCCCGTCATTTCTGTAATTAATTTGAAAAATTAGTTTTTTTGGAATTTTTTTTGAAAAAATGTGTTATTTTAAAAAAAAATTCATCAAAAGCAGCAAACTCTCACAGAATAAAACAAAATCATTATTTACAAGGAAACAACAATAAAAGAATTTTTTTTAGAATAACACTGTTACTCAAAAATAATCATTGTTTTAAATCACGTACCAAAATGACGGAGTTTGAAAAAAGCAACAAAAGGGTGGCGCCATACCATATGGCGACTCAGGCAAAGCAAATGCCAAAAGCCATACCATATGGCGCCTCAGTTCAAGACCTTTTTTTTTAACGTTTAAAATGTTAATATTTTTATTTATAATAAATTTTATTTTTTAATAGGGTATCATGTGCCTATAAATAAGGATATACCCTCATTTGTTATTACACCACACTTCTCACCAAAACTCTTATTTCCTCCCTTCCCTTACCAATATCCTAATCTCTCCTCTCCCACCATGTCTGAGTGGTTTAATCGCCGTCTATCGTCATCATCATCAGCACCAGAGGAACCGTTTCCAGAATTTCCACTGATGAAAAGAAATGCCCTAGTTGTATTCTCAGCAACAAAGCCTCCGATGAAGATGATACTCTGGAACACGCAGACGTTGTAGCATTTGCATAGGGAACTTTATCGCTGGCTAGAAGGAAAATTTGAGGCAGGTGAAAAGATCAAGAAGATTGAGAGGCAGGTTGAGGAGTCTGGTCCAAATGGAGTCACCCACACTTGGAGAAAAGTGCAAAATGATGTTGGTGTCCTTATGATGATGATGAGTCCAAAGAAAATTAACTTGATGGTTGTAATTTCCTAGATAAGTAGATGCGTTGGCTTGTTTATTTTCAGTATGTTGTTGTTATTTTCTGATTTGGTATTAGGTTACGTCGTTGTTATTTGTTGATGTTTAGCTATTAAGTTATGTTCTGTTATGTTATGTCGTTGTAATCGCTTAGGTATGCCATCAATGAAATAAAATTTATTGTTGTTATAAATAGACAAGTTTATAGTTAAAAATATGATGTTATGATAGAGCCCACATTTGGACACTTGGTACGATTGTGGCCTGGCTGGCGGCACAAACCACATAACCTCACCATTTTGTCTGCTGCATCCATCTCCGTTCGAATACGGGTCTGTTAGGGCGACCCTTTTTATTTCTTAGCATCAAATCATTATGCCACACAATTTCGCCTTTGTATGGAGGCTAGTAGTCCTCCTTTGCTACCACTTAAAAGCTAGTGTCGTAGACATTGCATAGAGTAATGACTTGGTGAAGAACACAGAGATAGTTGGTTAGGTCCAGCCGGGCCTTGGAACATGCTGCTATAACATGGGAGCAAGGCATACGAAATGCCTGAAACTTTCCACAGTCACACCAACTCCTATTTAATTCCACTCGGTAGCATCCCCTAGGCCTTCCTTCATTGTGATCATAGACTCTGCTACACTGAAGTGACCTTTAGTACGGTCAAAGACCGTGACCACATATGTGTTGGCCTTTGCAGCTTCGTCCTTCATGAATGTCATTGAACTATCACTAAACAGCTGCCCAGATTGGAAGACTGAACCCCACTTTATACGTCTAGTATCAAAGAGTGCAGCGAGCCTAAAATATGTTGACCTCACCAGAGCGGTTATCGGTAGGTTTCGGATGCCCTTGAATACAGAGTTCATAGATTCAACGAGGTTTGTTGTCATGTGGCCCCATCGTTGCCCATTGTCGGATGCCTTTGTCAACTTCTCCCATTGAATATTATCAATCCATCTCAATGCATCAAGTCTGATCTCGTCACGGTAGTATCTGAAGGTAGGCTCTGTTAGTGCATAGCCCGCGTGAGTAACCATCTTCTTTAGCCCTTTGTCCTTGAACTTCTGCTTGAAATTTTGACCGATGCGTCTAATGCAATACACATGGCTTGAGGGAGGATCCTGCCAACCGTTTAAGATTGTTGTAAGCACTCTCAATTGAGGGGTGTCTATCGGATATCAAACATAAGTTAGGTTGGGGAACAACGTATTGTCGGAGATTTTTTAGGAAAAAACTCCAACCTCCAGCAGTCTCCCCTTCAACTAGAGCGAAGGCAATAGGAAAAATGTTATTGTTGCCATCCTGTGCCACGGCCATCAGTAGCGTGCCCTTATATTTTTCGTACAACCATGTTCCATCAATTTGAATTATAGGTTTACAGTACGCAAATCCTTTGATACATGGTTCAAACGCCCAGAAGAGTCTGTGGAAAATGCCATTTCCACTTACACAATTCTCGTCTGGCGTATACGCCGGCAATGTCTCCAAGATGACAACAGTCCCTGGAGCATAGTGTTTAAGTGCCACCAGATATCTTCGAAGTTCTTTGTAAGAGTTCTCCCAATTTCCAAAAACCGTTTCAACCGCCTTAGTCCTAGCAATCCACGCCTTCATGTACAAAGAAGTATAGTTGTATCTTTGAAACATATGCGCTATTATTGTACTCACCTTCAAAGAAGGGTTGTCGCTAATGACTGATAGAATTTCGTTGCAGATCAACTGAGAGTTGAGCTTGCGATGATCCTGACTTAGATTCGTGATTATGCAAGTGTGCTCTGGACCCATTGACCCTATCTTCCAGGAATCGCTTCGCTTCTTGAAAGATGTTGTTAATCTAAACGGGCACACCTCGTTACGGCAATAGATCTTGTATAGAGTCGGATTTGTTCGATCAACTCTATAATCTGCAGATAAGTTCATGTGGTATTGTTTTATAGCTCGGACACAATCTTCTTTCGTATGAAAATTGTCTCCAACTTTTAATACTCCCTCCGTCTGCATGTATGAGTCATAAAAAATATTCGTTGACGGTTCGTCCTCGCCTAAGTTGAGTCTTGTCATGTGTTGAGGTGGGCAATAAAATTGACTGCCTGGTAATGGGTCTTCCTCCTCTTTGATTACCATTTCATCGACAATGTCCTCTACTTCTTCTTCTTCCTCGTCAACGACATCGACCTCAGCTTGTTCGTCGTCAGATTCGTTAAAATCCCGAGAAACTTCAAGTTGTTGAGACAGTTGTTGCTGTTGTAACGTAATATATAACTCAATATCATTGAATCCAGAATACTCATGACCGAGAAACATATTACGCACATCATCATCGTCCCGAATCTTCAGCTGAAAAAATTTGCACTGGTCGTGCCCGTCAAAAAACATAGGATTTTTGTATAGGATTTGCCCAACTAGACCGCACTGTATTTTCTTTTCTAACCTGGCTTTCAAATGTAAAAAATTTGATATTTTATCAATTAAAAACCTAGTGACTTTCGTATCCCTAAAATTGAAACATGTGATGGGACATTCAAACATCTCACCATTGAGATGTGCACTTCTCATGTATTGTGGTCTTTGAGCCATAACAAAAAACGTTACTACCTTGTGTTTGGAAGAAATGGTTTACAAACTTTAGTGTTTGGAAGAAAATGTTAACTAAAGGATGTGATCATAAGCTGTATGTTTCATGTGTATTAATAGGCGTATAGTAGATACAAGTTATGTCTCTCGGGAGTTTAATTGCTTCAGAATGGTTTACCATTGCCTTGCATGAACCATGTGCTTCTCTGCGCGACAAGACCCCATTTCCACGCCAAGAATCTCCCAAGGACTTTATCACTATTATGACAAGACCACACAACTCTGCATGCCTATACTAGCCTTGACAAGACCACACAAATCCGCATGCCTACACTAGCTTTGACAAGACCACACAGCTCTGCATGCCTACACTAGCCTTCCACTATTCTTTAGCATGTCTCTGCACTATTGTTTATCATGCCCACACTATTCATTTGCACAGTCTACGAAATCACAAGACTACACTAGCCTTGCATGTAATATGTCACATGGGGTTACATGCAATGTCAGCAAGATTCCTTACACTCCTCTCATCACACAAAAAAGTAATACACTTCTCTCTATGACTACACTTGTTACACTACAATTCCAAAGAATGCATGCAATATCATGTGACTCCCTTCATCTCATTCTTCACCATTATAAATACAGCCTCACCACTTTACAAAATTTTCCCATCACAAACTCTTCTCATCACAAACTCTTCTACTCAAATCATAAAATATTCACATCCATTATAAACTCTTCTTCTTCATACCAAAAATTGTCTTTACTCACCATGGGAAACGATCACAGAGGCACACCGGAAAACATTGCAGACTTTGTAAGTGTTTTGACTTTGGTTTGTTTTCTCTTCCTTAACTTAGAACTATCTTTTTATACAAGTAATGTTATTTATATTTTTGTTCAGGAGGTATCAAGGTTCCGTTGTCGTGGGCACGAATACATGCCAGACGACCCGTTCATCGAAGATTACCTAACTGCATGTGGATTTGGTGAGTTGATTAAAATCACGTCATACACGATTGACCCAAAATTCATTCTAGCTTTGCTAGAACGATGGAGGCCAGAGACCCACACATTTCACCTTCCATTCGGTGAATGCACGGTCACACTCCAAGATGTTTATATGTTACTTGGCCTACGCATTGACGGAAAGACCGTCAACGGGAACGTTTTTGTAAACAACTAACTGTGTGATGAGTTGTTAGGCACACCACTCAGTCTCGATGTACCTGAACCAACACGGGATGGTCGACCTAGAGGCCAAGGCATTAACTTAAAATACCTTAAAGAATATTACCAGTCTATTGTATTAGATGAGGAAACCCTCCCGTATTACAGGATACAAAAAACTCGGTGCTATTTAATGCTTTTGTTCAGTCACTTTTTATTTCCAGAAAGTACTGGAAATAATGTGAATATTATATATTTATCTTTGTTGTCTAACATCAACAAAGTGCACGAATATAGTTGGGGTTCAGCTGTCCTGTCCGATCTCTATAGTTCCCTCTGTGAAACTTCAAAAAAAGACACTTGCACTTTTTATGGCTGCGCTTATCCCCTTCAAGCATGGGGTTGGTCCAAAATACCAACACTAGCTCCTGTTAACCAGAATCCATTCACTTTTCCCTACGGAAACAAGTACACTCAATTTTACTACTCGAACTTATGTCGTTTAATGAGATGTTTATTTGTAACTAACTTATTTGTGTCACGTTGTTTAGGTGGCCAATTCCAGGAATGAGTTATCATCGAAATCCCAGGAGCGCAATAACCGTCTATCGCAACCTAATAGATCACATTGGCCCAGACGATGTAATTTTTTCTTGAAATACCATAATTTTGTCTCATATATTGCAACACCGCTGAATTTCTAATTAAATATTATTTTCTTCTTGTAGTTTGTCTGGAGGCCGTACGAGGGTCTCGAACACCAACCCAACGCGAATGATCCTGCAGTGTGGACATCAAAGACACCCATAATTCAGTTCACCACTGTGGAGATGCATCAAAGCGATTGGGTAAAACTGCAGTTTAGAATGCATCAAGATATTCTGGTCGCTCCGATACGCTTGGTAGAGTGGCATCTACGCATAGTGGACACAGTGGGTTGTGGGTCACTGGACGAACTTTGGAACAGAGATGTGTCAACATTGGGAGAATTGACACCAACACATCTTATTCGACCCTGTTGTGGAGAATCCTATACCAAGTCAATAATATATGACTTGGTTTAGGTATGTTATAGCACCCCAACAATTCCTCTCTCAGCCGACGTATCTAATTGATCCACGCCAACATGCCTCTTCCTCATAGCCACATGCCCAACATCATACACCTTATTATACCCAACAACAAGGTATACCAACCGAATCAATCTTCCAAAGCCGCAACCCTATCATGCCACCAACACAGTCACAACAAGAAGAGCCTCACCCATACCGCCAGCCCACCTACATCGACCCCGCTAATGCCTATAGCCCTGACAACTCTTTCGAACCCACCCCAGCCCACCATAGCCACCCGCAAATGAACACCCCCTCATCCTACAACCAACAAACACAATCGTCCTACAACCAATAAACCCACCCACTATTTGACTACCAAACCCCACATCAACCACTGGATCGGTACCAACACCCTTCAATGCAACATTTCGGCCAACCGTACCGTCTTCAACCAACCCAACCCCAACTTACAAACTACGAAAACATGGACATGCATCTGAATTACGGAAGCGCTGTTGGCAACAACCCCTCGACTATTGGGGACAGATGCTTCAAAATTTGTCTGATACGTCGTGACCATCTCAACAGATGCCTCTTCCGCAGGTCAACACGCAAAGGCCAGAGACACCTCAACAAAATCGTGGTAGACAAAGATGCCGCGCAAGAGCCCCGACATGTGGAACCAGTGGACGTTTAGATAGGCACGAACATTAAATTTTTGTTTACCATCATTTGTACTATTATTTATTCTGAACATCATTATGTATTTTTGGCTACCTTTATTTTTTTTTTCATTAAATTTTTTCAATTTCCTAATTAAAATAAAAATTAAAAAAAAATCAACTGAGGCGCCATATAGTATGGCGCATCCCCTGCAAAATTAAAAAAAAATTAGGGCATTCGTGTACACCTGAGGCGCCATATGGTATGGCTTTTAAGGTTTATCCCTTAGCCAGAGGCGTCATCCCATATGACGCCACCCTTCTATATTTTTTTCAAACATTGCCATTTTTGTATTTTTATGGAAATGATAGTTTTTTTGGTATTTTTATTGAATAAACTTGTTAGTCTAAAAAAAATTCACAATAAAACTTCATCAATCAATTCGATAAAGACAGAAAATACATTTGTTGAAGTCATGGAACATAGTTGTATAATAAACAAGGTTTGTTAATACATAGATAACATTTAATATTATTAGCCAGTGCATCATGTAGTGCATCAAATTGAAATTGATTTCACAAATTCAATTTCTAATTTTAATTTTGACTTCAACTTTAATTTCACAAATAAAATTTTAGAATACCAATAGTTTGATCCAAAAAAATAAAATTAAAATGGTTGAATTAGATATCGCGTGAATAATACCCATTGATTGAAAATTGATTTCAACAATTATTTAAGTTTGGATCAAAATAATTCGAACCCTAAATTCATAATCATATATTAACTATAAATAACTGAGTCCTAAATCATATAACCTGATTCTGATACCAAATGTAAGCAGAAATATTCATTGATCGATTATATGAAATTATAACATCCATACTTACTTGTTGTAGACATGATTTGGAAATAAGGGTTGTCGTTCTTGTCACCTTGATTCTTGATGAGTCCAAGTCCTTGAGGTTGACATCAATTTTGGTAAAACTAACTTGACAGCAAGATGTTGGACAAGATGTCCTAACATGAAAAACTAACTGAAGATCCAGATGTTGGACAAGATGTCCTATTATGATGATTCGACATCTTTGTCTGTTACTTTTCAGTTTTTAATTATGTTATTTTTAATTCCAGATTTCAGATTTTTCTGGGACTTATTGTTTTTCCTAGGTGGCGTCCAAGATTGAGGAATCAGTGATTCTGAGTATAATTCGAAGATGTTGTTTCTAAGTGTGGAGACACTTTAGAAAACTTAGGATTGAAGAAACTATTCTAGAGGAGAATTAGTTGCAGATTATGTGGAACAAAATTGCTGCATTTTCGAAGCCCAAATTCAGTCATGTTTATGGTTATAAATAGGATGGATTTAACCTAGGAAAGTGTGTGGAAAAATACATTGTTGCCTAGTGAGTTTAGGGTTTGTATTTTGTGAGCCTCTCTTGTGTCGTGTTGATACTAGAGTTGGACTGTTTACATTGAGTTGTAATTTCTCTCACTGTTGTGATTGAAAGGGAATTGAGAAGGGTCTCATACCTAGGAAGTGTCTTAGGTAAAAATTAAGCACGGGTAGTGATTAAGTGATAAGTTGTAAACTGGAGGTGTTTAGCTTAGAATTAATACTATCTAGTGAATTTCATTCCTGGCTTGGTTGCCTCCAGACGTAGGTGTTGTTGTTCACTGAACTAGGTTAACAATCCTTGTGTGTTGTTTGTTTTCTGCGTGTTATATTCTACTCCTTATTGTCCTTGTGTGTGAAGCATAGATCAAGTGTCTCGACATCTCTCAGGACATCTGAGATCTGCTACTAGAATTTCAATTGGTATCAGACTAAGCATCCTGCTCCACATCTGGGTAAGATTCAGGGACGTTACTTTCTGGTTCAATGGATAAAGATGGAGGAATATTACATAGACCACCCATTCTTGATGGTTCCAATTATGAATATTGGAAAATGCGCATGGTGGCATTCATCAAGTCTATGGATGGTAAAGCTTGGAAGTCTGTGGTCAAAGGGTGGGACCCACCAAAGGCCAAAGATAAGGATGGGAAGATCACTAATGAGTTAAAACCTAAGGAAGACTGGGATGATGAAGATGACAAGCTTGCTCAAGGTAACTCCAAAGCTTTGAATGCCTTGTTCAATGGTGTTGACAAGAACATCTTTAGGTTGATCAAAAACTGTACTGTTGCCAAGGATGCTTGGGAGATCTTAAAGACTGCGCATGAAGGAACTTCTAGGGTGAAATCTTCAAGACTTCAACTTCTCACCACTAAGTTTGAGAACTTAAGGATGAAGGAGGATGAAAGTATTCAATACTTTCATATGAACATTGTTGATATTGCCAAAACTTCAAGTGATTTTGGAGAAAAGATTCCAGAAGCTAAGTTGGTCCAGAAAATTCTAAGATCTCTTCCCAAGAAGTTTGACATGAAGGTGACAGCCATCGAAGAAGCTCAAGATATAAATACCCTGAAGGTAGATGAACTCACGGGTTCAACACAAACTTTTGAAATGGCTTTGAGTGAGAAAACTGAAAAAAAGAAAAGCTTAGCCTTGGTGTCTAATTAAGATGAAGGCAAGACAAATTCCAAGGAAGAATTGTCTAAGGTTGTTGTGCTTCTTGGAAAAGAGTACAATCAATTGCTGAAGAGGATGGAAGGGGAGTCAAGAGCAAATGTCAAGACTCAATTGTCATACCCTAATTTTTAACGCCTAAGATCCCACGTCTTTTTGCATTATCTGCATAGCATATCATGTCTGTCATCTTGCATAAAACCCAATATATCAGCTAGAATAAACTTGTGGAATTTATAGCCGAATCGGTCAAACTAAAAGTCAATTGTGCGAAAAATCAGTGGACGAAAAATTTTAAAAATCGAACCTGCAAACGTCAGTGATATTAATCTACGTTTTGCGTAGTTTAACTTGGCGTGCTCATTTTAATTTTACGACCACTTTTCGGTCGTATTTTTGGACAATTTAAGTCATTTTAGCGGGTAAAATTTATTTCAAAATTTGATCAAACGCTGTATTTTTTCGAATAGTATATTTTTTGCTGATCATTTTGGTGTATTCATTTTATTTTTTCGAGCATTTTGATACCAACCCAATAACTCGTTTTTTACCGCTTGTTTTTTTATTTCTATTTTTACTTAATAATTGTTAATTAATCAGTTTTTAATTTAGATTTTTATTTTAAATAGTTCATTTTATTTTTATTTATTATTTATTATTTTCCTTTTTGAAATAATATATTTTTTGTTTTATTTTATTTTTGGAAATGCTTAGTTATTAAGAGCATAAGTATTTGTGGTTTTTCAGCGTTTCCTCACATATTCCCAAAACATTATGTCAGAAAAAGATGGATATTTGATCTCAAAAAGCGTTCTTCAATTTTACCACGTTCGTCTGCAAAAGAACGATCCTTAACACTGTAGCTAGATTAAAAAAACATATATACTTAAATGGATTCATAGTGATTTACCCCCCTGACATATGAGCGTGTTTTGGTTTACCCCCCTCCCTGCCTTTAGGCAACGGTTTTTTCACAAAAACCGTTGCCAAAACCTACCTATGGCAACGGTGGGGGGGTAAACCAAAACACGCTCATATGTCAGGGGGGTAAATCACTATTAACCCTACTTAAATTTAGTGTATATTATTATTTTTAATGGGACCCATTATAGAGTATTTGATAAGTTGTATGGATATTTAAAAAATGTAGTTGGTTTGTTTAGAAAAGACAAAAGTGTAATATAATATAAAAAATTGTGTGGGTCCCATTTAAAGAACCAAAATGCAGTTGATGAGTGTGGATGTTAGACCACCTCCAGCGGAGGTTCATGAAGCTGGTTTGCCACCGTGGCAAACATTCAAATGCTACTTTTATATTCATGCAGAGCTCCACCTGTTCAACGCAGTAACGCAGTAATAATAAGCATCGTTGCTTGGTAATAAAATAATAATATATAGAAAAGTTAATCAAATTAAATAATAATAAAATTCAAAATAAATGACATTGAAAATTTAATGCCAAGTTACTCCAACAGCTATTTTTCACCTGTTGCTCCAACGACTATTTTTTTTTCTTTTTTTAATACTTTAGTTAATTATAAATAAACCAATATAAAAAATTGTACACACAAATTTTCTCTCACACTTTTATTTTCTCTCACAATTTCATCATTTTACTCTTCATTTGTAAAATGTTGTCTTACAATTTCATCCTTTTACTTCAAATTAAAATTGTTTAGGCCAAATGGATCATAATCATTTTCATTATCAACAAGCTATGTTTAATTACATGAAAAATTATCAAAATCCTAATCCTCAAAATTCTCAAATTCCATCGGTGTCAACAAACCCCGCCATATTTTTTTCGTCACCAAACAATCCAAATATGTTTCCTAGACCTCAAGTTCCACCATTTTCTACTCAAGTTGGTGCTGAAAAAGAAGAAAGGGTTGTCGTTAAAAAAATCTCGAGAGCAATTTACAAGGGATGAGGATATACTTCTTATCCAATCATGGCTTAATGTTTCAAAGGATCCAATTGTGGGAGTTGATCAAAAAGCTGAGAGTTTTTGGTATAGAATCGCTGCAAATTATAACCAGTATCGCAGACAATCGCAGGAAAAGTTAGGGGGCAATTAAAATGTCGATGGCATCGAATAAATGGCTCGGTTCAAAAATTTATTGGGTGTTACAAACAAGCTGTTAATGGAAAGAAAAATGGGACATCAGAGAACGATGTCATGGCCGCTGCACATGCTTTTTTTACTCAGGATCACGATACAACATTAAATCTTGAGTACGCATGGAAATTGTTAAAAGATGAACCTAAATGAATGGGAGAATCGATTGGAAGTTCTTCAAAAATAACAAAGACTTCTACTAATACGGCATCACAAGACTTATGGATTTGGCATGCTTTTTTTGGTATTCCAGGTTCAAACAATGACATTAATGTGTTTAACCAATCCAACGTGTTTAACGATATTTTGGAAGGACATACTCCCAATGTGCAATATACAATTAATGGGACACCATATAATGTGGGGTATTATATAGCAGATGGTATATATCCTGAGTGGGCTACATTTGTCAAGACCATTTCAATGCCATAGGGAGAAAAGAAAAAATTATTTGCTCAACATCAAGAATCGGCTAGAAAAGATGTGGAGCGGGCATTTGGAGTGCTTCAATCTCGATTTGCAATTATACGTGGCCCAGCGCGTGCCTGGCACATGGACACCCTCAAGCATACCATATATGCCTGCATCATATTACACAACATGATTGTGGAAGACGAACGACATACATATGGAGGTAATTTTGATTACTCTTATGATAAGTGGATATCAACAACTCAACAACTGAAACATTTAGTGGTCCTCATCCGAATCTTGCAACAAGACTACAAAGAAGAGCAAGTATTTGTGAAAAACAAGTTCATCGTAAACTTCAAGGAGATCTAGTCGAATATAATTGGGAACATTTTGGACATGAAGATGATGAAATTTAAGTTTGATTAATTATGTGATGTTATTTATTTTTATTGTTTTTAATTATATATCATGTATTTGAGATTAATTTTAATTATCATTTTAAATTATAAGTTTAATTTGAATTTTATTTATTTTATATCAAATTTAATTTAAATAACTAAAATTATTATTTTAATTAATATAAAATTTAATATGAATAAAATATTAATATATAAAGTAAAGTTGTGGGACCCAATATAAGTTCTTCAGAGTAGCACCATTGGAGTGAAAAACTAGTTGAATTGCTTCAAGCTGACGTGGCTTAATAGGTCCCACAAAAAACCCAAAAATGGATTCACGGTTGGAGATGCTTTGAGGGTTGTAAAGTTGTTTTGTTTTTCTTCATTTTCATAGCATTGCATCAGATAACGAAAACGACACCTCACTATGTATAACATACTTCTCTCTGACATTGAATGCAATTTCACCACATGCCATCATTAGATATAGCATTTTCACCAACACATAAAAAACTAATTCACTTTGGATAATAAAAAAAACTTTCATTACCACACAGGAACTACTGACTCTCGCCCTCTCTTTCTCACTGCATGGAAAAGAAACAAATACAAAATAGAACATACACACTTCACATTTTTACAAAAGCTCTATCTCCAAGCGTAACACCACGTTACCCCTCTATCAGCCTTCATCACCTTTCACCTTCCCACAACACTTCAATTTTTTTCGACACCATTCTCATATTTTTTTTTTGAAAAAAATTATTCATCTCCTTGAATAAAGAAAACCAGCATCTCATCACATTCTTTCATAACCATAACAAGCCTCTCTCACTGCATTTTTTCTCACTTCATGAAAACACAACCACGCTTGATTTTCATGTAAACCATACTAACTTTTTTTTCTTTTCCTGCTCACATTCATGGCAGCAGCAGCACCCTCATTTTCTTTCCAAAACCACTCAAAACAACTCTTACACAATCATACTCACCACCATTAAGCAATAACACAACAGTTGCGACTCCGCCTCACGTAACCACAAAACCGTCGTGCATCATTTTCCATCATAAAACAAAACCTCATAAACTTCAAAACCTCTTCGTCACCATCATCTTCATATCTCCAACCACCCTCTACCAACAGAACAACAACGTTCGGCAACATCGTTCCAAACTCCACCGTGTCAAACCCTCTCTGATCCACACTTTCGTTGCCGTGTCATAGCAAGATCCGACGCCGGCGAAACTGAGAGAACAAGGGAGCTCGTGAAGCTGAAGAGAAAATAGAATGCGAAGAGAGGAAGTAGGATCTTTCTTCAATATCCATTTCGGTAACTCATTATTATTATTATTATTATCATGTTTTCAAGTGTTATATATCATGTTTGTTTCATTTTGTTTTCATAAGAGTGTTACCTTTAATTTGTTTTCTTGATGTGTATTGGTGTGTGTATGTTGTTGTAGTTCAAATTATAGCTTTGTGTAATGAGTGTTATGTAGAACTTGTTTCTGCATTCTTGTTTCATGAGAAAAAGGTGAAACATAAGTTTATGTTTCGATATCGATTTTGTCGTTTTGTGTTTCTAGTTTCCTACTGATTTGTTGTTTTGTTAATTATCATTATTACAAGTTTGTTTTATGAAGGCTTTTTGTTGTTGTGATTGACCTCCGAAAAAAAGGAAGAATTCTTTAGGAAATTTCTCCCACGTTTTCCATTTACCGCTTGTGCTTGTTTATTTTATTTAGTTTCCTTTTCTTTATTTTTTTTATATATTTTTGTTTTCTACTTGGCATTTTGAGCATTATATATATATATATATATATATATATATATATATATGCCTCCAATTTAGGTTAACTATATAGATAAATCATTATTTTGTTTAGTTTGTATACATACAGTTATTGTCTTAAGTCATGTATATAGTCATGTTTATGCTGGTTGTTCCACTTTGAATATATATTGATTGTTTCTATATTTACTTTTGGTTGTTTAGTTTACTAAATATATACTACCTTTTGTTATATACATATATTAGTGTTAGTCCAAATTTTATATGGTTTACTTTTAATATAAATTTAATATATTGGTTTTGGTTCAAATTTTGTACATATGCATAATTTGTTTCTCTTTATTTAGTATCTTTCTTTTTTATAATTAATTAGGTTTTTGTGATATAATTGGTTGTTTTGGCCATTGCAATCCCATTTTGCTTTTTAATTATTTGTTCTAATTGTTTTCATTTTAAATTTGTGTAATATTGAATAAATATGTGTTAATTTAAATATTTCTATTTAATTTCGAATAATTAAATTATTAGTTAATTTTATTAAATATTAATATTTAATTTGATTAATAATTCATTTGTTTCCCAGTTCTATTTTGCGATTTGTCTGCTCTCATGTTTTTGGGCTTTGTTCCTCGAGTAATTCACGATGCATTGTCGTGTGCCTTTGTTTTATCCATGATGTTTGTCGTGACTGTGAATATTTTCTCACGATATTTTTCCATGATTGTATTTTTCTCTGTGTCTCACGATGCTTTGCCGTGAATACGTGATATTTTATCACGATGTTTTGCCGTGTATTTTCTCTCTATTTATCTACGATGCTTTGCCGTGTGCTTTCTGTTTTGTTTCCGCGATGTTTTACCGTGTATTTTTAATGATTATTTTCGCGATGCTTTGCCGCGTATCTTTGTTTGTTGATTACATGATGCTTTTCTGTGTACTGTGTCTGTGTCTCCATTTATTGCTTGCCATTTACATGATGTTCTTCCATGTATCTGTTGCTTTGTTTTCTATTCTTGTTGACCTAATTCAAGGGAAGAGACTATATGTTGACTCATCGTCATTGTGCATGTTCCTCGTCTGTTCTTTATTTGTCTCTGTTGTTCTTGGTTCTTAGAACCTGGAAACTCGTAATTCCACGAACTACGGACGCTCTGATTTCTCAAGTTCTTCTTGAGAATACGTAGGGACAAGGCCCCGATCCTTGGCAAGTAACCTTTTCTATTTTCACTATTTTCCTTTTACACTATTTTTCATCGTAGTTCTGAACTACGATTGCTCTGACTTCCTATATAGGATACGTAGGCATAGGATTGCGATGATCCTAGCGAACTACATTTGTCTTTTTCCACCTTTTCTCTTTTCTTTGCCCATCCTTACCTTTAGAAAACAATTTTAGCCAAAACACAAATATTTCAAGAGGTTCCTGTAGAGTACTGCAGATGCTTAGGGTGCTACTACCTTCCCTTAGTATAACCAATCCCCGTACCTTTGATCTGTGTTTGCTTAGCTTTAGGCCTTACTTTTTTCTTTGCATTTTACTTAGGGTTTTCTTTCGATCTTTACCATTTCCTTTGGATAAATCAAAGCTCGGTGGTAAACTTCATGATTTGTGATTCAAGTTAATTAATAGCTTGATATCCGATTTTCACCGCAACATCAGTCATCTGACAACAACAAAAGGAAGGATTTTGGAAGAAAGTCCAAAAATGAAGAGAAAGCAGGCAAAGGGAAAGGAATCAACTGCTATAAATGTGAGGGTTTTGGCCACATTAAATCTGAGTGTCCTACCTTTCTTAAGAAAGAAAGGTTTGTCTACATCATGGTCTGAAGATGATTCTGCAAGTGATGGAGAATCACCTAAACAGGGTTCTGCTCTTATAGGGGTATTTGATTCTAATGTAGAATCAGATATTGGAGAACTCTCATATAATGATCTGGTCAACTCCTACAGGGAGCTGTGCACCAGAAGTGCAGAAGTTTGTCAGCTAGGAGATGATCAACATAGTGTTATTATGCGTTTTGAGGCAGAAAGATTGAAGCACATTGACATCATCTCTGATCTAAAGGAGGACGTTGTATTGCTCAACTCCAAACTTGACAATATAACCAAAACGGTTAGAATGCTCAACAACAGTTCTGATGTTCTAGATGAGATCCTTCAATTTGGGAGGGATGTTGGAGATATCAGAGGATTTGGTTACAATGACCAAGTTGTGATTAGCAAAAGAAAGGAGCCAACATCTAGTTCTGCTCAGCCTAAAAGAAGACAAAATCAAAAGATGTCAAAAGGGATACCTCTACACCAGCATAGACATCAGAAAGATACTTCAGGCAAAAAGAAGTAAGACTGGAAATGTCATCATTGTGGTAAGTACGGTCATATTAAACCTTACTGCTACAAGTTACATGGCTATCCAAAGTCTGGTTCTCAATCCAGAAAGATGCAAGCTGGTAAAGCAAAAAAGAAGTGGACTCCCAAGAATGAGTTTGTGGCCCTAATAGCTCATTCTTCTCTAAGAGGCTCTGTTGGAGAGAAGTGGTACTTTGATAGTGGTTGTTCGAGACACATGACTGGTGTCAAGAACTTTTTGGTGGATATAGAATCTCATGTCTCCAACTATGTCACCTTTGGAGATGAGTCCAAAGGAAAAATTAAATGGGTTGGAAAATTGGACCATACTGGGCAACCTAGACTTGAGAATGTGCTGCTTCTCAAGGGACTGACTGCTAATTTGATCAGTATTAGTCAACTTTATGACCAAGGTCTAAAGGTCAACTTTACCAAATCTGAATGTCTGGTTATAAATGATAAAGATAAAGTTATCATGAAGGGTGCCAGATCAAAAAATAATTGCTATGTATGGATTTCTTTACAGACAGAGTGCTCATCAATGTCAAATAAAGATAATGGGAAGCATCAGAAACCTGCCTCAGATCTGAACATTGATGAATGACAGATTGGGAAGTTAACCAAGATGTCACACAAGAAGTTGCAACATTAGACTATCTCAAGGATTCAGAATCTTCTTCATAGGGGCTCTATGGTTGATGATTTTGAAGGAAAAAGGTGTGCTTATGCTGTCACTGATGACTCAATTACAGAAACTGAAGGAATAACAACAGGGGATAGTTGCTCTCAGTTCATAAGATTGAGACAGGGGTTGATTTGTGATAATTCCACATAAGATGTCGTGACATCATCCTGTGATTACTTGAACTTCACTAGTGGTATCAAATATTAGGTTAAGATGTTGAGGGGCAAATTGGGGTTTTACTCGCTTGAGGGTTTAGAAAAATTATTTTATGGGAACGTTATTCAAGGGTATATTTGGTTTCAAAAACAATCATTTCAAATCTACCTAAACCGTTCTTGCGGACGTCTTCTCCATACTGCATCATCTCTCACAAACTGCTTCATACTCCCGCTTGAAGAAAAACCTAATCCTGCTCTCAAGTGTTGCAAGATGTCTCAACAACATTCTTCTAGAAGAATAGTGAAGAAAGAAAACGTTTCTTCATCAGCGGCTAAGGATAGGTTTGAGAAGTTGTCTGCTGAAGATGCGATAGATAATGTCCCCTTGGTTGTGGTACCATGCAAGCCGGATAAACTTGCTGTAAGAAGATCTAAGAACATTCCTACAGGTAATCCTTCAAATACCTCTGGTGCTTTCTCTAACCCTAGGACAAAAAAAGAAATTTTTGACACGGATAAGAGGATCGGAACAATAGTGGCTCAGGTACTAAATCTAGAGGGTCAGGTGAATGTTGTTGGAATTACCAGACCCTCAGCTCAGATTCTTCCCACTACTTCTGCCCCTGTTAATGAACCAGAAGTAGTGGATGAAGAGAATGTTGAAGGGAATGATCATGAACGGTCTGAGGGGAATCTACACACCCTTGCTGACTCTGTTGTAAAAAAATGTCGAAGCAGATGGTGGAACATCTCCATTTACAGAAGAATCTAAGGAACAGACGTCTGAGGGTATTGGTGTTAAGGCTGCTGATCAAGTTATCAATGTTGATGACTTGCCTTCTGATGATGAAATCATTTCCAAGATCCTACACACGGGTGTGTCCAAGAGATTAAGAAGTAGAAAAGGTAAGGGTGTTGCTGCTGAAAACACTCCTACCAGGATAGCTAAGAAACCTGTGGTTGGACAACATAAACCTTGGAGCAAAGTTGCTATTGTGTTTAAAAAGATAAAGGTTGAGTCTGATATTGAGTCCGACTATGATGTTGCTGAAGATGTCCAAGACATCATGCATGTTAAGAAGCAAACTTCTAAGAAAATAGCTAATGCTCCTCTTAAAGCTCCCTTGGACAACGTCTCCTTCCATGCTCCTGAAAACGTGGAGAGGAGGCCTCATGTGTACCAAAGATGAGTAGCTTTGGAAAGAGAACTGGGGAAGAATGCCCTAGAATGCCAAGAGGTGTTGCATCTAATTGAAGTTGCAGGCCTGATGAAGACAGTCACTAAATTCGGGTTCTGCTATGAAAAGCTAGTCAAAGAATTTGTAGTGAACATTCCTGAAGGATGTAGAGGAAATGTTGTGACATTTTTCTCCACTGTGATCAACATGTTTTTGGGAAGATCAGTAGACCCTCAACCTGAGTGTGAAGTTACTAATGATCAGGTGTGTCAGGAGATCACCTGTAACTCTGTGAAGCATTGGCCAAGCAAAGGGAAGCTTTCAGTCGGGAAACTCAGTGTGAAGTATGCAATTCTGCATAGAATTATTACTGTCAACTGGGTGCCTACCAACCATACTTTTAACCATATATGCTGGGCTAGGAAAATTCATATACATTATTGGTAAAGGAAGAAATTTTGATTTTGGGACTTATATCTTTGACCAAGTTCTGAAGCAAGCTTCATCCACTGCTACTAAGCTGCCTATATGCTTTCCTTCCCTAATTTGTGGCATAATTCTGGAGCAGTATCCTGATATTCTTGTAACTGCAGATTATGCAATGAAAAGGGATTCTCCATTGACATTGAATTATAAGCTGTTTGCTGGGAGCCATGTTCCAGATATTGTTTCAACATCTGCACCAACATCTGTTCCTGGAACTTCAAAGGAAGATACCATTACATAACTGAAGAAGACCTGCAAGGATCTTAATACAGCTAATACAGGCCTTGACAGTTGGGCAAGCCAAAGGCACTGAAGCTGATACTAATGATGCTGAGAAGGATGGAGCTGGAAATAATGAGGTGGATGCTGATGATGCTGCTGCAGATGAGGCTAATGCTGATTATGGAGAAGAGGAAGATGATGATGAGGAAACTGAAGATGTCATCTGAATGTTGTCTTTCTCTTTGTTTTTGTGGTTATGTAAGGGCTTAATGCCCATGATATTGTTTGGCACTTTATGTGCTTGTTTTGTACTCTAATACTTTATGTTACTGCTTGGTTATTTAGTTAGTTTAACTGCCTTTGTCATATTATGGCTAAAAAGGGCGAGTAATAATAACTTTGCTATTAACCATTGTTAATTACTAACCACTGCTACTGCTGCCACTGAGGGGGAGTGTGCTAATCTATTGCTTGTAGAAGAAGGAATTGATTGAGGAGGAGGCTTTTGTTTTTTCGCTGCTGATGTTCTGATTTTTGGCCTCGAGCTATGTTTTTCTATCTGCAAGTTTCATTTAGTTAGTTTTAGCCAAAATCTGCCAAAGGGGGAGATTAATGAGTCCAAGTCCTTGAGGTTGGCATCAATTTTGGTAAAACTAACTTGACAGCAAGATGTTGGACAAGATGTCCTAACATGAAGAACTAACTGAAGATCCAATTGTTGGACAAGATGTCATATCATGATGATTCGACATCTTTGTCTGTTACTTTTCAGTTTTTAATTATGTTATTTTTAATTCCAAATTTCAGATTTTTCTGGGACTAATTGTTTTTCCTAGGTGGTGTCCAAGATTAAGGAATCAGTGATTCTGAGTATAATTCAAAGATGTTGTTTCTAAGTGTGGAGACACTTTAGGAAACTTAGGATTGAAGAAACTATTCTAGAGAAGAATTAGTTGTAGATTTTGTGGAACAAAATTGCTGCATTTTTTAAGCCCAAATCTAGTCATGTTTATGGTTACAAATAGGATGGATTTACCATAGGAAAGTGTGTGGAAAAATACATTGTTGCCTAGTGAGTTTAGGGTTTGTATTTTGTGAGCCTCTCTTGTGTCGTGTTGATACTAGAGTTGGACTGTTTACATTGAGTTGTAATTTCTCTCACTGCTGTGATTGAAAGGGAATTGAGAAGGGTCTCATACCTAGGAAGTGACTTAGGTAAAAATTAAGCACGGGTAGTGATTAAGTGATAAGTTATAAATCGGAGTCCGGAGGTGTTTAGCTTAGAATTAATACTATCTAGTGGATTTCATTCATGGCTTGGTAGCCCCCAGACGTAAGTGTTATTGTTCACCGAACTGGGTTAACAATCCTTGTGTGTATGTTTATTTTCTGCGTGTTGTATTCTGCTCCTTATTGTCCTTGTGTGTGAAGCAGAGATCAAGTGTCTCGACATCACTCAGGACATCTGATATCTGCTACCAGAATTTCAATTCTGAATCCTGAAAAGATGAGTGGTAGGATCTTCCTTTATATCTCACACTCCCGTTCACAACTTTTAATGAGGCAAGTTGTGGAGCCGTTAGTTATATTTCTGATTCTTTTGTGATTGCAGAGGGGACCTAGCCATATAATACATATAACCTTAGTCCCTACCCACTATGGGCCCAAGATTAAAGCCCACACTTTTGCCCACACCAATCAGGTTTCAGATACTCATCCTTTAATTAAAAGAGATCACTTAACCAATAAAAGGGCTTATATATGCACCCCATCAGAATCACGATTAACCCATTTTTCATAAACTAAACAAAAATTGATTGTAGCCCATAAAAAGTTAGATAAATCTAACATGGCCGACATTCCAGATCCTTTCGGTATAGAGATAGGTAATCCTGGAGAGATTTCAGAAGGGTCTGAGGAGAAATGGTTGGTTAATGTCCACGCCATTGATACGCATGGGACAGAGGATAAGTTAGGGTGCACTGAGTGTAAGTGTGAGCTTTATAATGTTACAGTGGATGAATATGAAAGGTCTATTAGGTCAGATTATAAAGGAGGCTTGTTATGTTGTTATGATAATACGCAGTGCAAGTTGAAGGAAGGATTTGAGGCACCAAAGAGAAGCCTCTACTTAAGATACATAGTGAAATGGATTGATTGGGATGATTCTGTAGTGCCTGTTAAGATATATATAATTGACGTGACTGATACTTTGAACCTATCAGATGATAATTCAAAAGGATTGAACATGGTTTTAAATTGCGGTTGCGGCTGCGAACGTGGTTGTGGCTGCGGATGTTGCGGTTGCGGCCATGAGGCCACTGCATTGCGCTATGCGGCCGTTGCGGCGTGAAATAATTTTATACACGCCTTATATTTAAAAAAATATTAAAATTATCGTAATTATTTATATTTTCTATATTTATATTTTTTTATTAGTTTTAATTTAATTTTAGGCTATTTTATCATATTTATGAATAATTTGTTTTTAATTTTATATTAGTTTTAAATTTTAAAATATTACATTTATGAATAGTTTTAAAATTTTAAAATTTTGTATTTATGTATTAGTTTTGAAATATTTTTTTTAAAATTATTTTTAAGGGTTGGATAACTAAAATTTAATAATTTTAAAAAAATATTTTCAACATTAACATAATTAATTAAATGTAAAAATAAATTTAAATTGTAAATTTAAATTATCCTAACATTACAACATTATATATTTTTATTTTTATTTGCTTTGACTTGTTTTCTACCCATCACATTTTTAACCTAAAATTTAATTTCCCTAATTCCCTTGTAAAATTTTAACTAAATTTAAATAAATCAATTAAAAATAAAATCTTTTTGTATTATCTCGTTAAATTAATGCATAAAGCATCACAAATTTTAAATTAAACTTTTCACAAAACAAATTATACACTAGATGGCTACACTTTCAAAATTAATAAAATAATTAAAAAATTTGGTTTGTTAAACATGCTTCTTCTTCTTCAGTGAACAACAACAACACATACACAGTGAGTGAAAAACATGTATCTTATGTTAAGTATAATAAGTGTGAGTAGTATGGGTAATAGTCTCACATTGGCTATAAATGTGAAGACTTGAGCATTTATAAGTGGGAGAACCCATACACCTATCACCTTAAGGTTTTGGGTGAGTATGTGGTGTGTCTCTCACAAATGTGTTGCTCAAGAAAAAGAAATCCCCCAATGTTCAATGCTCCCTAGTAGAAATCTTCCCCTAACAGTGGTATTAGAGCCTTTGGTTCTAGTGAAGGATCGACTCACTTGTATCGAAAGTACTCCCCACATGTTGTGGTTAGGAGGTGTCCCGTTGAAGAGTGTCAACGGCGGTACAAGGAAAGAAAGTGCAGTTGCATAGTTGAAGCTTCCGCTTAAGGGGGAGCATTGTGGAAGCATTGTGGATAGACTCACACTTGAGGGGAAGTGTTAAGTATAACAAGTGTGAGTAGTATGGGTAATAGTCTCACATTGGTTAGAAATGTGAAGACTTGGGCATTTATAAGTGGGAGAATCCATACAGCTATCACCTTAAGGTTTTGGGTGAGTATGTGGTGTGTCTCTCACAAATGTGTTGCTCAAGAAAAAAAAATCCCACAATGTTCAATGCTTCCTAGTAGAAATCTTCCCCTAACATCTTAAATTGAAAAACAAAAATCATTCTCCAAATTTCTCTTAATCTCTAAAAATATTACTAAACTTTTACAGTAAAATGAGTGAAAATAAATTTGAGTTGAACAAGAACAAATGAGTGAAAATAAATTTGAGTTGAACAAGAACAAATGGCTGTTGCAGTTTGATGTGGTCCATTGCGGTTGAAACACCGTTATAATGCGTTATTTACTATTCTGTTGCGGTGGTGATGCGGTTGTTGCGTGTGACTTCCGTCCACATCGTAATTGCGGTTTGTTACCGATGCATTGCTGACCGCAACCGCAATATTGCAGCCGCATCAGGTGATGCGGTCCACAATTTTAAATTATGGGATTCATTCCACCTGATGCAGTCAGCCCCACGCCACTAAAATGCCTCAAACAATCATAGTACAAATCGACCCCTCTATCAAGGACCATCGAGGAACCAAAACCATTTCAATCATCGAGCGAATCCCCCACTTCCACGCTGCTAATTCTGTGACTTTCCTGGCCATATAGCCAAATATTGCCCACAACTTATGCAATCCAGTCCTACTGCTAATTATGTTGTTGCAAATGCAAACTGGATCCTTGATAGTGGAGCCAATCATCACATCACTGCAGACTTGAACAACTTAAGTCTTCACTCCAACTATGAAGGCCCTGACTCAGTCACAATGGAGAAGGCCCAGGTTTAGCCATTACACACATGGGTTCAACTCATTTCTCCACTCATTCTATTATTTTAATCTTAACAATGTCTTGCGTGTTCCAAAAGCAAGTCACAATTTAATTTCTATTGCCAAATTCTGTCAACAAAACAATGTGTATGTTGAGTTTCACCCTTTCTCTTTTTTGTGAAGGATCTCAAGACAGGGGCAACGTTGATGTGCGGTCCAACTAGTGGTGATCTCTACACCCTCCAACTCTCACTCCCCACTCCACCAACCAACCTTCACGCATCACTGTCCACCAACACCCTTTGGCATGCTCGATTAGGCCACCCCTCACCCAATACACTTCATCAAGCTCTCAAGACATTTCTACCTTCTAGTTCTCATGTTTTAAGTACTAAATGTAACTCGTGCTTCTTAAATAAGAGTCACAAATTACCATTTCATGAATCATCAATAAAAACCTCTACACCACTTGAATTAATTTTTTTTCCAGATGTTTGGGGTCCTTCTCCAATAACATCTGTTAATGGTTATCGCTATTATCTTACCTTTGTTGATCACTTCACTTGATATTCATGGTTATATCCATTAAAAAACTGAAGTTGTCACAATCTTTCATCAATTCCAAAGACCTATTGAAAACATTTCTCCTTCAAAATTAAATCCATTTACACTGATGGAGGGACAGAATATATAAAATTAAAATCCCACTTTTCCACACATGGTATATCCCATTTCATCTCTCCACCATACACCCTGGAGCACATCGGATTAGCCAAGCGTAAACATCGACACATTGTTGAAACAACCCTCACGCTATTAAGTCATGCTTCCATTCCATCAAAATATTGGTGTTATGCATTTCAAGCCTTTATATATCTCATTAACAGAAGAGTTTAATTGGTATGCACTGACAATGCAAATAATTTTACATTGTCATCCAATAGGAATTTATCAATCTGCCATGTCATACCAGTAACTTAAAATTTACAGTCTGATGTGGCGGGATACATGATGGTGATTGGTTGAAAGTGTAAAATAATTTTACACTGTCAGTGCATACCAATTAAATTCTTAACAGAATACCCACTCCTTTATTTTGTGATAAATCACCTTTTTAATGTCTTCACAACAAACTTCCATCCTATAAAAATTTCAAAGTTTTTGGATGTCTCTGTTATCCTTGGCTACGTCCATATGCTCCAAACAAATTATCTCCACGTAGTACACATTGTGTCTTCCTTGGTTATTCTACACAATATCACTCTTACATTTGTCTAGATCGAGCCACTCGAAGGGTGCATCTATCCCGCCATGTCGTTTTTGTTGAAGACCAATTTCCTAATTCACACCTAAACCCTCAACTCTCACCTCAATTACTGCCGCAACATTCATGGCTCCTACTCCCCAATATGTTGGCTCACCCACATCAACCTAACACGTCCAAATCCATAATTCCTAATTCCATACTACAAATCCCTCACATTACAGCCCCACATTACTCCTACTCATCCCCTCAAACCAGCTCCAATATTAACCATGCCATTTCTACCACACCTCAATTAACTGAACCTACACCTTCAAACTCAAATAACTTCCAACCATCACCTTTACCCACGCCTATATCCCCACCACAAACCACAACACAATTGGAACGCATATCAATGTCATCCTCGGAATCTTCGAGACCCATCACACGGTCCATGCGTAACATACACAAGCCAAACAAAAAATATTTACTTGTCATAAAACATCTTTTACCATCATTGCATGAACCCACGTATGTATCACAAGCAATGGCTTCCTCTGAATGGTGTGCTGCCATGACATCCGAATTCAACGCATTGATGCAAGTGGGTATTTCGAGTAAAACGCCGCCCAGATGGTTCCATTGACAGATATAAGGCACACCTAGTCACGAAAGGATTTCATCAACACCCTGGACTAGATTATGATCAAGCATTCAGCCCTGTGATTAAACCTTCAACAGTCCGGTTGGTTCTCACATTGGCCATTTAACAATGTTGGCACATTCGATAGTTGGATGTAAACAGTGTGTTCTTGCATGGTAAGCTTCTAGAAACCGTATACATGCAGCAACCACCAGGATTTCATCATCCAGATTACCCTGACCATGTTTGTCGGCTAAACAAATCCTTGTATGCCTAAACCAGGCCCCTCTGGCATGGTTCAACACCTTGCATTCTTTTTTACTCTCTTATGGGTTTGTCAACTCCAAATCAGATCCATCATTATTCATTTATCTCAAAGAATCTCAAAGTCTACACCTTGGTATATGTAGATGATATTTTAATTACAGGTAACAATAATCAAGCAATTGCTAAGTGCATTTCAACAAAGACTTAGGATCCATTCATTTTTTTCTTGGTGTTGAAGTCATCCCCACTACTCAAGGATTATTTTTTAGTCAACATAAATATATTCATGATCTACTTGATCGCACAAAGATGAAAGATGCAAAGATGGTCCATTCACAGATGTCCACATCTTCTCCTCTTACTGAATCTGATGGCGCAAGTGCAGCAAATCTTACGGAATATAAAAGAATCATAGGGGATCTCCAATATCTATCAATGATAAGGTCTGACATAGCCTACACCGTAAATAAGCTCGCACAGTTCATGCAACATCCATCATCCACACACTTCACATCCTTGAAAAGACTTCTTCGGTATCTCAAAGCCACCATTTTTCATGGGCTGCACTTGGAGAGTTTATCTTCCCAAAATCTCTATGCATTCAGTGATGCCGATTGGGCTTGAAATCGGGATGACTATACATCCACCTCTGCACATGTTACATTCTATGGTGGTAACCCCATTTCTTGGAAGTCTTTTAAACAAAAAAGTTGTTGCAAGATCATCCACTGAAGCCGAATACAGAGCTCTGGAATCTGCATCCGCAGAAGTTCTCTGGTTGTCATCACTTCTCTTTGAACTACATGTCAATATACCAGTTATTCCTACCATATACTGTGACAGTCTCGGTGCCACTTATCTCACCGTCAATCTCATCTTCCATAGTCGCATGAAACACATTGCCATAGATATTCATTTTGTCAGAGATCATGTTCGCAATAACAAGATTTGGGTTCAACATGTTTCAACTAAAGATCAACTCGCAGATTGCCTTACCAAACCCTTGTCCAAGCAGCGTCATCAAAATCTTCGATTCAAGATAGGAGTATCTGACGGTACCCGTATCTTGCGGGGGCGTGTTAAGGTTATAGAGTCAAAGCATTTAAATTAAGAGATACTCTATGATCAAGCATTCAAGATGAGAGTTATTCTAGGATCAAGCAATTAAATCAAGTTATAACTAATTAGAGGAATTTAGCAATAACAATAGGAAGTAATTATTATGACAATAAATCTGTTTCTATATATTGTACCAATATACCTTGTGAATAAAATACAAAAAAAACATTATTCCTTATAAACTCAAACTCTACCCATGATTGCAAGGTAAATGAATTCATCAAGAAATTAACATGTTATTTGTTTGTATGAATTGTAATTTAACTGTTAAACTTAACACTTGTCCAGTTCTATAGTAACCAACATGGATTTTCTTGTTTCATGTTGAGTATCAAGTTGAATCTTGTAGCATAGATTAAAAGGATGGAAATGGTTGTGTTCATGTCGAAAAGAAAAGTCTTCCAATACAAACAGGTGGCTATGTGATATATGCTGTTGCTCATCAGCATTCAGGAGGTATTGGATCAACTTTATATGGATAGGTAATTTGCATTAGTTACAATTTACAATCATTCAGTAACGATTCTGCTCCTTAAAATAGGCTCCAAAGTTTTTTTTTTTTTGATAAAAAATATAGGCTCCAAAGTTATACCAATTTTTTCCTTAGTCTTTGCATGTGGTAATTTGAAATGATGCTAAGAAATGTTTTAGTCAACAAGAAAATGGTGTAATTTATTGGCAATTGAGGAATATCAATGTTTTATTAGTTGAGTTTATTGGCACAAGAATGGTTCATGGATAATCTTGTAAACTAGACTTTAGTATTTTATTATATTGGACTGTAGGTATTATTGAGATATTGCATACTATCTAGTGGCTCACATTGCTCCTCATCTAATGGATGAGATTTTCTGTTTTATCCATTGGTCATTAGTTCACGATAGCACAATATATATAGCCATGTACCATCTCTTTGTAAACAGTTTTAACAGATTCAATATAATTTTCCATTGAGTTGGTTTCTTCTCCAACTGTTTTCTGTTATTCTCAAATTGTTTTCTGTTATGGAAATTCTTTCAATATGGTATCATTGAGCCTGTAAATCCATGGCTCCACCACCACGCAACACCGTCAACTCCGGTGGCTCCGGTGGCTCTCTCGACCCTATTTCAGATCCAACAAGCCCTTATTATGTTCATCCCAGCGACGGCCCTTCTTCAATTTCCATTACTCCAGTTCTCAACGGTTCAAACTATCACAGTTGGGCACGATCCATGCGCAGAGCTCTCGGAGGGAAGATGAAATTCGACTTCGTCGATGGAACGATCCCTGTTCCCACTGATACATTTGATCCGAGTTTTCGCGCTTGGACACGTTGCAACATGCTCGTTCACTCATGGATCATGCGCTCAGTATCAGAATCCATTGGGCAATCCATCGTTTTCATGGAAAACGCCATTGATGTCTGGAACGATCTCAAAGAAAGATTCGCACAAGGAGATCTTGTCCGCATCTCAGAGCTACAACAAGAAATATACAATCTGAAGCAAGAAAATCGCACGGTAACTGAATTTTTTTCGCATCTTAAGATTCTTTGGGAGGAATTAGAAGTATATATGCCAATTCCCAACTGTAGTTGCCGTATTAGATGTTCTTGTGATGCTATGAAATTGGCTAGATTCAATCATGATCTTCTATATGTTATCCGTTTTCTAACTGGATTGAATGAAGAATTCAATGTAGTTAAGTCTCAAATTTTGCTTCTTGATCCTTTACCATCCTTAAACAAGATCTTCTCTATGGTCATTCAACATGAGCGCCAACTTAATCCTATCCAAAGTTCATCTGATGACTCCAAGATCTCTGTCAATGCTGCTGACAGTAGGAAGCACAATCCACGAAATTCAAGATATGGACAAAAGGTGTGCACCTTTTGTGGCAAAAATGGTCACACAATTGACACCTGCTATCGAAAGCATGGAGTTCCTCCTCATCTGCAACGAAACTCAAATTCCACAGCCCATAATATCAACACAGATAGTTCAGATACTATCCAATCAGCAGATGAATCTCAGTCTGCACCTCAACCTTCCCCTCAACTCACTACTGAGCAATATAACACTCTGGTATCTCTTCTTCAGGCTTCAAATATGAACACACCTACCTCTAATCAGGTTAGCTCAGTCAATTCAGCTGGTCACTCATCTGTTGTTAACACAGGTAACATTTTTATCCCCTCACCATCTGTCAATAACATTACTCTTGATACTTGGCTTGTTGATTCTGGGGCTAGTGATCACATTTGTGGATCTCTTCATTGGTTTCACTCTATTCATGACATAAACCCTGTACATATAAAACTACCTAATGGAAATCATGCTCTTGCTAAGCAGATTGGTACCATTAGATTCACTCCTCTATTTTGCATCAAGAATGTTCTTTTTGTCCCACAATTTTCCTTGAATCTCATTTCAGTTTCAAAATTGTGTCATGATATGCCTTGTATTGTAAATTTTACAAACTCCACTTGTCTTATTCAGGATCCTCATTCATTGAAGACGATTGGTTCAGCTAATTTCATTGAAGGACTTTACCACCTCAATCTGCAAGATAAGAGTTCACAGGCTGCAGCACAAATTTCTGTACACAATAGTATCACTATACCAGACAATGCCATATGGCATTTTAGGTTAGGACACATTTCCAATTCTAGATTAGCTTTGTTACATTCTGAATTTCCTTTCATTGTTGTAGACCACAAAGGTGTATGTGATGTTTGTCACATGGCCAAACATAGAAACTTACCTTACCATACAAGTCTTAATAAAGCTGCTAAAATTTTTGATCTCATTCATTTTGACATTTGGGGTCCTATTGCCTCAAAATCTGTCCATGGTTTTTCTTATTTTCTCACTGCTGTAGATGATTTCAGTAGATACACATGGTTAACCCTCATGAAATCTAAGTCTGAAGCTCGACAAAATGTCATGAACTTTGTCCATTTAATTCACACACAACACAACACATCCATCAAAATTATTCGAACAGACAATGGACAGGAATTTTTGATGCCTCAATTCTATGAATCTAAAGGCATAATTCACCAAAGAAGTTGTGTTGAATCCCCCCAACAAAATGGTAGGGTGGAGAGAAAACATCAACAAATCTTAAACATAGGTAGAGCTTTGCTTTTCCACTCTAATCTCCCTAAACAATTTTGGTGCTATGCAGTTTCACATGCTGTCTTCATTATGAACAGAGTGTCAAGCCCTCTCCTTAACAACCAATCCCCATACTTCCTAATGCATAAAAAATTACCTGATCTCTATGAACTAAAAGTCTTTGGTTCCTTAGTATATGCCTCTACTTTACATGCTAACAGAACCAAATTAGAACCTAGAGGCAGAAAATGCATATTTCTAGGGTATAAAATGGGCATGAAAGGTTCCATTTTATTTGATATAAACACCAAAGAAATTTTTGTATCTAGAAACACCAAACATCATGACAACATCCTCCCATACAACCCCACTTCTAAGCCACCTACTTGGCTTTACCATTCTCCTTCTAAGACTTCCCCCACTAACATTCCTGACACATTAATTCCCACACCTCTGCCTCTAATACCTACAGAATCAGTTTCAATATCTCACTCAGACCCTTCCCCAACTTGCCCTGATGCCACAGACCTCATAACACCCATCCAAAGTAAACCATCTACTAGACAGAGACAACCACCCTCTTATCTAGCAGATTATGTGTGTAATGTCTCAAATGATTCACATGAACCAAAGTCTTCAGGTACTTTCTATCCTATCTCTGATTTTCATTCATTCTCTCATTTGTCTCCTGCACATCATGCATTTTCCACAGCTATTACTCAGCATACTGAACCTAAAAATTACAAAGAAGCCAGTATGTCTGAATGTTGGTTAATGGCCATGAAATCTGAATTAGAGGCCCTCGAGAAGAATGGTACCTGGAAAATTGTTGATTTGCCACCTCATGTGAAACCTATAGGCAGCAAGTGGGTTTTTAAAGTCAAACATAGGGCTGATGGAACTGTTGAGAGGTATAAGGCACGATTGGTAGCTAAGGGCTACAACCAAATTGAAGGACTTGATTTTTTTGACACTTTCAGTCCTGTCGCGAAGCTCACCACAGTTAGAATGTTACTAGCTCTTGCTTCCATTCATAACTGGAACCTCCATCAATTGGATGTCAATAACGCATTTCTCCATGGCGATTTGCAAGAAGATGTTTATATGGCAATTCCTGATGGTGTGCAGTGTGATAAACCAAACAAGGCTTGCAAGTTACTCAAGAGTCTTTACGGCCTTAAACAGTCCAGCAGAAAGTGGTACGAGAAATTGACCTCCCTTCTAATCAAGGAAGGCTATAGACAATCCACTGCTGACTATTCCTTGTTTACACTAAAATCTGCAACTGATTTTACTGCACTCTTGGTATACGTAGACGATATAATCATGGCAGGTACCTCTCTTGCTGAATTCCAAAGAACTAAAGACATCCTTGACCATCAATTCAAAATCAAGGATTTAGGAATTCTCAAGTATTTTTTGGGTTTGGAGGTTGCTCATTCAAAATGTGGCATCACAATTTCCCAAAGGAAGTATTGTCTCGATCTACTCAAAGACTCAGGTCTCTTGGGATCTAAGCCTGCTAACAGTCCACTTGATCCATCTGTGAAGTTGCACCATGACAATGGCAAGCCCTTTGAAGACACAGCAACTTACAGAAGACTTATTGGACGCTTGTTATATCTCAATACCACACGCCCTGACATCACGTTTGCAACTCAGCAATTAAGCCAATTCTTACACGCTCCCACCATGACTCATTTCAATGCTGCGTGCAGGGTTGTTCGATATTTAAAACATAATCCTGGCAGAGGCCTTCTTTTCCCTAGGAATTCTGAAGTTCAATTACTTGGATACTCAGACTCTGACTGGGCCGGTTGCCTTGATTCCAGGAAATCCATATCCGGTTATTGCTTCTTCATTGGGTCATCTCTAATATCTTGGCGTGCCAAGAAGCAACAAACCATATCTAGATCCTCGTCTGAGGCTGAGTATAGAGCGCTTTCCACTGCCACTTGTGAGTTGATATGGCTATTACACTTACTTCAGGATCTGCATATCATGACCACGAGGCAACCTGTTCTCTATTGCGACAGCCAAAGTGCCCTCCACATTGCTTCCAACCCTGTATTCCACGAGAGAACCAAACACCTCGACATTGACTGTCACCTAGTCAGAGAGAAGGTACAAGATGGAACCCTTCGACTGCTTCCAATTACTACACAAGAACAGCTTGCTGACTTTCTCACTAAGGCTTTGGCAGCTCCTAAGTTCAACATGTTCATCTCCAAGCTTGGCATGATAGACATCTATAATGCTCAGCTTGAGGGAGGCTATTGAGATATTGCATACTATCTAGTGGCTCACATTGCTCCTCATCTAATGGATGAGATTTTCTGTTTTATCCATTGGTCATTAGTTCACGATAGCACAATATATATAGCCATGTACCATCTCTTTGTAAACAGTTTTAACAGATTCAATATAATTTTCCATTGAGTTGGTTTCTTCTCCAACTGTTTTCTGTTATTCTCAAATTGTTTTCTGTTATGGAAATTCTTTCAATAGGTATAATTGGCTGAGCTCCATGATCAAAATTTTCATGTTTCGTATATGTTTACATTAGTATTAGACTCTGTAAACACTATAATTGGCTGAACTCGGTGATCAAATTTCAAAGTTCAAACACTGTAAAGTAGATTATTTTTCTGAAATTTGTGGATTATGTTTTTCAGGATGGAAGGGTTGTATGTTCTTCAATACCAAGTTATGGAAATGGAAACGAAGTCGAAAATGAATCTGGATATATTGTTGGAATGTCGACACTACGTCAAAAATGATTTTTCGTAGCATAACAAAGACAACGCTTTTTGGCAGAAGCGCTGCTATATGTTTCGCTAAAAACAAAAATAAAAAATGAAAGAAAAAAACGCTGCTATATGGGGGGCATAAGACAGCGCTTTTGAAAAGCGCTAAGGCATGTGAACTTTAGAAAGCGTTTTATGAAAAGCGCTGCTAAAGGGTTACCATAAGGCAGCGCTTTTGAAAAGCGCTGCTAAAGGCCTTTCGTACAACACGCTTTAGCCAGCGCTTTTGGAAAGCGCTGCTAAAGGCCTTTCATTTTTCCCACATTAGAAAGCGATTTTACCTCCAAAGCGCTGATAAAGGCCTAACATAAGAAAGCGCTTTCTAAAAGCGATGCTAAAGGTCTTTTAAAAAATTAAAATTAAAACAGATTCTGATATCCCTCTATTTTCATTTGGCCCGTTTCTATTTCGCCCTAACTCTCGCGACTGTTTATCATCGTCTTCATCTTCTGCAAACGAAACTCCCTCCGTCCTTCGTCGTTTCTGCAAATGAAACTCCCTCCGTTCGTGGCTTCAATCCGTTCGTGGCTTCCCCCCGTCCTTTCTACTACCGTCGTACCGCCGTTTGAGGTTTTTACTCTCCTTTTTTCTGGTTTTCTCTCCAATAATGGAAATGTCTAATATTCTCCATTGTTGATTGTTTCTCTGTTGTTTCTGTGAGATAAAGAAGTTGTATTATTAGTTATTGATGTTAGGTTTTCATTTTTTGATTTGTAGAAGTTAGTTAGTGATTAATTAAAAAAGTGATTAAATAGAAAAGTGATTAATTAGTAGAAGTTAATTAGTGATTAGTTTAATGATTAATTTGTAGAATAGTAGAAGTTAATTAGTATATAGCATAATTTGTAGAATAGTGATTAATGTGTAAAATTTGTAGAATAGTGATTAATTAGAAAAATCAAGGTAGTTAAGAGTGTTGTAGAAGTTAGATTGTTGAGGTTGTTATAGAGCTCTTTGTAAAGTTAATAGGAATATTTATCGGAAAATTTTAGTGATGTAAGAATTTGATTGTTGATTGAAAATGATAATGAAATTAGTTGTTAATTGAACTAGTGATTGAATTTATTTTGAGAGTTGATTGAAAATAATTATAAAATTAATTGTTATTTTGATAATTGATTGAAAATGATAAATAGTGATTAAATTTTTAATTGAATTTGAATTGATGATAGAACTTTGAAGTTAATTGAACTTAAGCGTTGAAGTTGTTTTTTTTTTTACAATGTTGAGTTGAAACATTAAGTGTTAATGTGTCATTTGTGACGAATCAAATTATACCATGCTATTTGATTTAATGATGATGTTTACTAAATTTGTTTCTTGAAACTTTGACTTGTTCCTCCGATATTTCTTGTTTGTCATATTACATACTAAATTTGTCTTGTTATATGTGGTATACACCATCAGTTACTAACTTACGTTCATTTGATATAGGGGTTACTTGTGAAGAGTGAATTCGGATCGTTTTCAAGAATCTTACACTTTGTGGTTCAGTCCAGAAGTTGCTGACTTATATATATACAGGTACGTAGTTGTTCTTTTGTTTTTGTTTTGCTTACTTAGTAAAATCATGGATAAAAAATGGATGTTGTCCAATCGATTGTCGAAAGAGTACAAGAATGGGGTATTAGAATTCGTTAAGTTTGTTGTTGAACACGCCAAAGACCCCAGTCGAATCACATGTCCTTTCTTGGGTTGCTGTTTTGGGCGTCGGATTGACACGAGTCAGATGGAGTCGCATTTAAAGAGGCATGGAATTTAGCGAAATTATACAAGTTGGACACTTCATGGTGAGAAAAGTAACGAGAATGTTGAACCGGGGGATAATAAGACCTATGCTTCAAACGACAATGCCACAGATACATACGATTGTGATCGAGTCGAAGAGATTGCAGAAGCAATTGAAGAAGATCTTCAAGATTGTCCCAAAATGTTTGAGAGGTTGGTAAGCGATGCAGAGAAACCGTTGTATACGGGTTGCACTAAATTCACAAGATTATCTGCGGTATTAAAGTTGTACAACTTAAAGGTGGGTAATGGATGGTCGGATAAAAGTTTTACAGAGTTATTAGTCCTTATGAAAGATATGCTTCCGAAGGATAATGTTCTTCCCAATCTAACATATGAGGCCAAAAAGATGTTGTGCTCTATTGGGATGAGCTATGATAAGATACATGACTGTCCAAACGATTGCGTTTTGTTTCGAAATGAGTATGCATCATTAAATGAGTGTCCTAAATGCGGTGTCTCTCGATATAAGAAAAAGTTGTCTCCAGCAAAAGTCTTGTGGTATTTTCCTATAATTATGAGATTCAGACGCATGTTCCGTAGTGAAACCGATGCAAGAAACTTGACTTGGCATGCAGATGAAAGAATTATAGATGGAAAGTTTCGTCATCCGGCAAATTCACCACAGTGGACGAAAATTGATAATGATTATCCTGAATTTGAAGAAGAAGCAAGAAACCTTCGCTTAGGATTATCTACTGATGGAATGAACCCACACGGTCTTCAAAGTATCTCATATACCACATGGCCTGTGATTATTATGATTTATAACCTACCTCCATGGTTATGTATGAAGCGTAAGTACACGATGTTATCTATGTTAATTTATGGGCCTAAACAACCAGGGAATGACATATATGTATACTTGACACCCTTAATCGAAGATTTAAAGATTTTGTGGGAGAACGGTGTGGAGGCTTATGATGGATATAGGAAAGAAAATTTCAACTTGAGGGCGATGTTATTTGGCACAATTAATGTTTTTCCAGCATACGGAAATCTATCAGGGTATAGCATAAAAGGTCAATGTGCGTGTCCTATTTGTGAAGATAAAATAGATTGGACGCGATTGGAGTTTGGTCAGAAGAATATATTTCTCGGTCATCGTAGATTCTTAAATTCTAATCATCACTACCATGGGTAGAGAAAAGCCTTCAATGGAGAGACAGAACAAGGTAGAGCTCCACCTATATTGACAGGTGATCAAGTTTTTGAAAAGGTGAAATATGTGAGGACTCAGTTTGGCAAGCCTTTTGCACATACCCTTGTCAAGAGTGGGTGGAAGAAGAGGTCAAAATTTTTTGAATTGCCATATTGGAATTCGTTGTATGTAAGACATTTTCTTGTTATGCATATTGAAAAAAATGTATTTGACAGTGTTATTGGTACGTTACTCAATATACAAGGAAAGTCTAAGGATGACCTTAAAGCAAGAAAGAACTTGATAGCGATGGGGATAAGAACTGAATTAGGACCCTTGAAGAAAGGAAAACGAACATATCTACCACCTGCTGCCTATACTCTATCTAGAAAGGAGAAAAAAATATTGTGTAAGTTTCTAAGTGAAGTTAAAGTTCCAGAAGGATACTCTTCAGATATTAGAAGACTTGTGTCTATGAAAGACCTCAAATTAAAGAGTTTAAAGACGCATGATTGCCATGTTATAATGAAACATTTTCTACCAATAGATATACGTTCTATTTTGCCGGAAAAAGTAAGACGCACAATAACTAAATTGTATTTCTTCTTCAGGTCAATTTATAGTAAGGTGATCGATCCTGCGATCTTACCAACATTACAAAAAGAAATAGTCATTACATTGTGTGAGCTTGAAATGTTTTTTCCTCCCTCGTTTTTTGACATAATGGTACATCTAGTTGTTCATCTTGTAAAGGAGACACAATTGTGCGGACCAGCTTATATGAGATGGATGTACCCTGCTGAACGGTATATGAAAATATTAAAAGGGTATGTGAAAAATCGAAGTCGGCCAGAGGGTTGTATTGTTGAACAATACATTATTGAAGAAGCGATTGAGTTTTGTACTGAATATCTTTCCAACGTTCAATCCATTAGACTTCCCAAATCTCACGTCGTTGAAAAAAAAGAAGGAAAAAAGTTAATTGGAAATAAAATTGTGACCGTATCAAGGGCTGAACGGGAGCAAGTGCATTTATATGTTCTGCACAATGACAATGAGGTTGAACCGTATATTGAAATGCACAAGGATTTTCTCCGAGGTTTAAATCCGAATAGAAATGAAAATTGGATAGTACGAGAGCACAATCGAAGTTTCATACCATGGTTTAAGGATCACATTTATTCAAAGTTTTGTGTAGATCCCGCTTCAATATCAGAAAGATTGAGATGTTTAGCATATGGTCCAAGTTTGCATGTGTTTTCTTATAGCACATACGCAATTAATGGATACACATTTTATACCAAAGAACAAGATGACAAATGTACAATGCAAAATAGTGGTGTCACCTTGGTAGCTGAATCAATGCACATTTCAAGTGTGAAGGACTTAAACCCCAAATATGCAAATATGTCATATTTTGGGGTTATCGAGCGCATTTGGGTTTTTGATTATGAGAAGTTTCAGATTCCTATCTTTGGTTGCAAGTGGGTTGAAAATAATAGTGGCATACGAATGGATAAGTTAGGATTTTTGCAAGTGGATCTTAATAGGGTGGGGTACGAAGATGAGCCTTTTATTATAGCCTCTCAAGCTAGACAAGTGTTCTATGTCACTGACCCGACAAGTACGAAATGGTCTGTAGTGTTTTTATCTAACAAAGTAATTGATGATAACATTGGAGATCGAGGTGATATTATTGGAGCGAATGCATCATATATTATAAGTGATCAAGATGAGACTATTGGAGCGAGTGAATCATATATTAGAAATGATCATAATGAGGGAATTTGGATCAATCCATCCATCCGTGTTGTTAAGAGACAAGTAGATCATCTTCCTACCCGGAAAAGAAAGAGACGTTAATAAAGAGGTAATAGTAAAACTATATATTCTGTCATGTATTGTTCATATTTGAGAATGATTATGGATTATGGATTATAGATTATAGATTTATATGTTTGTCATATGTTTGTCATTTCATATTTGATTATGGATCATGGATTTATATGTTTGTCGTGTGTTTGTCATTTCATATTTGATTATGGATTATATTATGTTCAACTGATTATGGATTATGATTTATATTACGTACTTGTCATTTCATATTTGAGACTGGATTATGGAATATGGATTATCGATTTATATGTGTTTTTCTTTATTATAGGTAAAATGGCTACTAATGAGGAGAACTAGCACGATACTTCCAAGAATGATCCAAAAGAATCAGTTCAAGATGCGGAAGGAGATATTTCAAGAGGAATAACAATCATGAAAGGAGTTATTCGTACTAGAGACAAGAGAATAAAATACGACGTTCATTGGAATGAAACATGTCAACTAATTGAGCCTAATGGCACAATGTTGACTAGTTACATTGGTGCACTTGTCCGTTCACTAGTTCCTATTACTTGTGACAATTGGCGAAATCCATAGTTGAAACCCGCCAAAGATAAAATATGGAGTGAGATACAGGTACTATATGTGATGTTATTTGTTATTTTTGACGATTATATTTTTAAATTAATTATACTAACACACTTTATTTGTTATTGTAGAGATCTTTTAACATTGGTGACGAGAAGCAAAAATATTGTCTTCAATTAGCCGAAAAAAGACTTAGAGGGTTCCGAGCATTTTTATCCAACAAGTTTCTGAGGGATGCCCAAGGAAAGTTTGTTGAAGCGGAATGCCCGAAGAAGTATGCGGACTTGATTGCACCCGAAGAATGAGACACTTTTGTCGCCAAACGAAGAACTGAAGAATTCCACGTAATCTTAATTTAATTTATCATGAACATTATATTATATTCATGTAGTTATTACATGTGTTCTGATATGACTTATAATTGTTTATGCAGGTTGTGAGTGATGTAAATCGTCAAAGAGCCTCGAAACCCACGTATCCATACAAGAAAGGACGTTTGGGATATGCACGCTTGGAAAAAAATCTTAAGTATATATAATTGCTATGGTCTTTTTGTATTATTATGCATCCTAATTCTTGACTTAATGTGTAGCTTGCAGAGGAGAAAAGTGAAGAAACATCTCTTCCGGAGCATGTTTTGTGGAAGGCTGCCCGTGTGGGAAATGATGGAGTTGTTACTGAAGGTGTTCAACAAGTTTTTGAACAATGTGTAAGTATAACTTTATTTGTTTAATTAGATATAAAGTTATTGGTTATCTAATATATTTTTGCATGACTCTAATATTGAATTTCAGAAGACTCTATCTCAGTCCTTAACTGCCACAGAAGACCAGGATTGCAGGAGCATACTGAGTCGAGTATTAAATGTTCCTGAGTATTCTGGTCGCGTGAGGGGTAAGGGATTTGGAGTCATTCCATCTGCCTTGTATAAGCATTCGAAGACAAAAAATCCTAGCAATAGAGAGGTGATGGAAACGTTGGAAGAATTGAGAGCTCAAGTTCGTGAACTGCAACAGGATAAAGAAAGATATATGTCGGAAATGCGTGGTTCAGAATTTAAAGATACTAGTGACAAGGCCAGTATCAATTGTCAACAAAAAATTCCGGAGGTAATTATATTTATTAATTTAGTACAGTTTTTTATATTGACATCATTGCACAATAACAATTTTGTATTATTTTTGTTTTGTTTAGGGCATTTCACCTTGTCAGCTATATTTATCGGCACCGACATATCGAATAGTTGGCAAGGGAAAAGTGCATAACACTCCCGGAGACGTCCTTCACACTAGACCACTCCCTGCTGGATTTTTGAAGGTTTCGATTGATATTGCTTTAGAGCGGGGTGCGTTACTACCTATACCTGACGAAGTTTCAGATGCAACATTGGTGGGGGACGCAATAGGGTCGTATGTTGCATGGCCATCAAACCTCATTGTCATAGATGACTCGGTATGTTGAAAACCTTTATTAACCTTTTAGTTTTCAAATGTCTTACTTGCATATAAGTTATGTTATGCTTACTTTTACCTACATTTTATTTACATGACATTGTTAGACTCCTACAAAATCCAAATCAAGAGATAAAGGGATTGTGCAGAAAACCGAGTCAATTGCATCACAAAAAGAGGTACAATGATATATATGCATCGAAAATGTTAATTCTGTGATCCGAATTCAAAAGCTTCATGATTACTAAGTTTATGACTTATATGATTTTCAGATTCCTACACAAGAGGTGCAACAAGGGAGCAAGAACAAGAAGCCAGTAGTCGCCAAGGCAAAAAAAGCATCTATTTCTCGATTTCGGTTGTGCCTTGAAATAATTGTAGGCACAACGGATTTGATGGAAGGTGGTATCCGTGAAATACCTATGGAAGCAGGTATTTTTGGGTTTGCCTATTCAGAAACAATTTCTAAAGAAGACTTTGATCAGATATTTACGCATTGTGAATTAGGGCGTCGCTGTTATGAATTCATACATCAGGTAATCCATCTATTTTATTTATTTTATTGATCAATTTATTTACTCATTTCAATGAATATTAGAATGTTAATTATCATAACATATTTATTATAATCCGTTTTTATTTCAGGTTCTTGTATGAAAAATTGATGCTCATGCGTCAATTAACTAAAAGATACTCCTTCTTGGCTCCCAACTGTGTCAATGCAAATTTACTCACTCGAACTCCAAATAAGGTCAAAGATCACGTAGTAAGTGCATTTATGACCAACATTGATACAGAGAAGTTGTATCTTTTAGCGTATAATACTGGCCATGGGTTTCATCATAACTTCCTTTATTATAATTTTTCTCTTTTTTACGTTGTGTATAACATTTCCATCTATGCTTTTGTTTTATTTTACAGTGGACACTGTTTGTTGCTTGCGATTAATTCGATAAAAGAAATTGTCTATCATCTGGATTCGCTAGAGGGTGATCAAAAAAAATACCCGGAGATGAAGAATATGATTGATACGTAAGTGATGCAATTGTTTTAAATATTCGCGTGTGTATTTCTTTATTTATGTGAGATTGTTCTAACTATTCGTTTATAATATGTTAGATCCATAAAAAAATTCTGATCACAACGACAAGCTCGGGTACCAAAGACCAAAGCAAACAACATTACATGGATAAGAGTGGAGGTATGATTTGATATTATAATAGTAATGCTACTTGATAAGACAAGTCGTCTATGATACTTATTAATACTTTTTTTTCTATGTGTAGTGTCCTCGGCAACGTAATGGTATCGATTATGGTTATTTTGTCTTGAGATTCATGAAAGAAATTATTCTTTTGGAACACATAGAGATTCCAACCATTGTATGAATTTATATATAAGTTATGATTTATTTTAAGATTTATTATCGGATATTTCATCTAATTAATTACTTTTAACTAAATCTTGCATATTATGTAAAATGTAGTATTATGATGAATTCAAGTGTGCCACCTACACGAAAGACAAATTGGAAGAAATAAAGGAGGATTGGTGTCAATACATGGTTGAAATGAGAATTTGTTAGTTTTAGAAATTGTGTTAGGTTTATGGAAGGTGTTGTATATATAGGTGATGGATATGGTGTATAAGGTTTCGAATTGGTGTATGGAATTGGTGTTGTATAGTTTGTATTGAGTTATATATATGTAATAGTTATTTTGGTGTTGTATATATAATGGTTTTTACCATTTATGTGTTGAAGTTTAATCGTATAAAGGCCTATTGTTGAATTATAATGCTATATGGCCTATGTGTTGACATATAATGGTATCAAAGGCCATGTGATGAATGATTATGAATTTTGTTAAATTATACAGGTTTATACAGGTTTAATAATTGATTTAAAAAAAAAGCTTTTAAAAAGCACTTCAATAAAAGACAGCGCTTTCTAAAAAAAGCGCTGCCTAAAGGGGTGTCATGGCGTATACATAAGACAGCGCTTTCGAAAGCGCTGCTAAAGAAGGCCCTACGAAAGCGCTTTTCTTTGAAAAAGCGCTGCCTAAAGGACCCCCTTTAGCAGCGCTTTTAAAAGTGCTGCTAAAGGGGGTCATACGAAAGCACTTTCCTTTGAAAAAGCGCTGCCTAATGGGGGACCTTTAGCAACGCTTTTAAAAGCGCTGCTAAAGGGGGTCCTACGAAAGCGCTTTTCTTTGGAAAAGCGCTGTTATATGGGGGTCATACGAAAGCGCTTTTAAAAGCTCTGCTAAAGAGGGTCCTATAGGGGGACCTAAGACAGCGCTTTTTAAAGGAAAAAAAGTGTTGTCTTTACCTTTAGCAGCGCCACCTTTGGCAGCGTTTTTAAGCGCTGCTAAAGGTCTTTTTTGGCGTAGTGCGACTTGTTATCCTAAACCAGGTTCTATGAAGATAATCGATGGAAAAACTTTAACTATTGAGTCTAACTACAATAACACCAAAGAGCACACTGGAGTTATGGTTTTTTTACATAATAGTGGCAGAACAACTTCCATACCAACCCTTTAGACATTCTACTCGTTCTTCATTTTTCATGGAGTCAAATAATACACTTTTAGATAGTTAGTGAAATATATGAATATGACAATATAAAGTGGAGTGTCATGATGGTATCAAAATACTATATGATTTATTAAAGTGGAATAAAGGCAAGATTAGAAAACGTAACTGAATAATACCGTGATCTCTGTAGGCAAGAATAACAAGATGTGGGCACATTCTAAAGTTTATGCACATCAATTTTGTTATGTCGTGTTTTAGTGATTGTGTAGTTTGTTGTTAGGTTTAAATAGTGTTTTCGTCCCTGTAAGTTAGTATCTTTTTGGTTTTCGTTCCTGAATCTTTTCTTTTGGTATGAGTCCCCATGTGTTCATTTCTCTTTGACGTTAGTCCCTGCTGTTAATGGGACATTAAAAAAAAGATGAGATGGCCGACGGTGATGACTTGGCTTATTCCTTATCATTCTTATTTATATTTGCTTTGAACACGGGGATATAATGTTTTCCCCCCAAAAATAAGCCATCCAAAATATATTTCCCTCTTTTATGTTTAGTCCCTGTAAATTAGGGTTTCAATTTTAGAAAGGAAATCAACTCAGAGAAGGTGAAGCGACTGGTGCGAGAGCTTGTCTGGGCAAGGCGACAGAGGGTGACGAAGCTACAATCAAGATTGAGAGACCTATTCGAATCTACCAGGTATGATCTTTACGACGAACATTCATTACGGGGGGAAGTTTGTTAAGGATAATGTCGTGTACTACTTAGGTGGGGATAATGCTGAAGTAGATCTTGACCCTGATAGGTGGAGCTTCTTTGAAGCAACTGGTATTGTGAAAGATCTTTGCAACCTTGAGTCCACAGATTATTGGTTATGGTGGTATAACAATGTATCGGGTAAGCATGCAAGGATAGTTAGTGATATTAATACCACTGCTGTTTATGAAAAAGCTGTTGAAACTAGTTGTAGTGTGGATTTATTTGTTGAGCATAGGGTAGTTGTAGATGATAATGTTGTAAATGATGCTGAAAAAATCGTTAATGATGCTGATAATGTTAAGGATAATGCTGATAATCTTGATAACGTTGAAGCTGATAATTTTATTGAGGATGATGTTAGTGATAATGCTGGTGATGGTAATGTTATTGAGGATGATGTTAGTGATAATGCTGGTGATGGTAATGTTATTGAGGATGATGTTCATGATAATGCTGGTGATGGTAATGTTATTGAGGATGATGTTCACGATAATGCTGGAAATGTTGATGTTGATGAACCTCCCAATATTGATGAGAATGTTGATGGAGTTGAAGGAGATGATATTGATGATAGTGATGATAGTGATTATAATGGTTTATCATTTGAGGGCATTGAGGATGAAAGGGCCCTTGGCATGGATGATGGATTTGATGTTGTAGACAAACCAACTGGAAGGGATAAGCAGATAGAAAGGAAACACAGGAATACTCCAACAAAGATAAGAAATGTTTATGCTAACCTGGGTTCATCAAGTGGAGTTAGTGTTGGTAATGAAGGGATTGAAACTAATTATTTAAGTGATGATCTAGGCAGTAGTGATCTAGATGCATCAGATGGAGAGAAAAGACCAAAATATCCTAGGTTTAAGATGGAAGAGTTAGATAAGGACTACAAGTTCATAGTTGGTTTGGAGTTTGTATCTCTAACTGAATTTAAGGAGGCAATAACTGAATGGTCGGTGTTAAATGGAAGAGAGATAAAGTATGTGAAAAACGACAAGGTTATAGTCAGAGTAGTTTGCAAGGGCAATTATGGGTTTTTGGCTCTTGTTAGTAAAGTGGGGAATGAGCACACGTATAGAATGAAGAAATGGTTTGGTGCACACACGTGTGGTAGAGTTTTGAATAACACCACTGCTAACTCCAAGTGGATTGTAAAGACTGTGGCGGCTAGGATGGCTTCATCTGATGGAATCAAGCTTCATGATATTGTGTCTGAGATTAGGAGTACTTACTCTGTAGGTATAACTATGAACAGGGCATGGAAGGCTAAGCAAATTGCAAAAGCTTTGGTTGAAGGTGATGCAACAAAGCAGTATACACTACTATGGAGGTATGCTGCAGAATTAAGGAAGGTCAATGCAGGGAACACTTGCAAAATTAATGTCTCTAAGATTAATCCAACAATTCAACCCAGGTTTGGATGCTTTTATTTTTGCTTTGATGGGGTAAAGAAGGGATTCACTACTGCTTGCAGGCCATTTATTGGTGTTGATGGATGTCACCTAAAGATAAAATACGGAGGCACATTGCTTGTTGCTGTTGGAAGGGATCCTAACGACCAATATTACCCATTGGCCTTTGGTGTATGTGATACTGAAACAAAAGAGTCATGGAGGTGGTTCTTGACCTTGCTTTTTGAAGACATAGGACAAGACAAAAGATGGGTATTCATATCAGACCAACAAAAGGTACTTTTCATATCTATTTAATTTTTCAATTCATCCTTAACCTATGTAATTGTGTTTTGATTTGGTCCTTGTATATGTCAACTTGTTTTGATCTAGGTCCCTGAATATGTCAATTTGTTTTGTATTAGGTCCCTGAATATGTCAATTTGTTTTATATATTTCTATTTTCTTGAAATAGGTACTTTATTTTATTGTTTGTTTTGATTTGTAGGGCTTAATTCCTATTTTTGAAGAGATGTTTGAAAGGTTGGAGCATAGGCTTTGTCTTAGGCATTTATATGCCAATTTCAAAAAGAAGTTTGGTGGTGGCACACAAATTAGATATTTGATGATGGCTGCAGCAAAGGCCACATATATACAAGCATGGGAAGCAAAGATGAAAGAGTTGAAGGTGTTTAATCCTAAGGCTTGGGAGTGGTTAATCAAAATTCCTACAAAATCATGGTGTAAGCATGCTTTATCATTCTATCCCAAATGTGATGTGTTAATGAATAATGTGTCTGAAGCTTTTAATAGCACAATCCTAGTGGCTAGGGATAAACCAATCTTAACCATGTGTGAATGGATAAGAAACTACCTTATGAATAGAAATTTTAAATTAAGAGAAAAGGTGGATAGGTGGGAACATAGGATAATGCCAAGACCTAGAATTAGGTTAGATAAAGAGGTAGGCCAAAGAAACTAAGGAGGAGGGAACCTGATGAGGACCCTAACAAGGGAAGGACACAGACATCTTATTGTTGTACCAACTGTAGTGTACATGGCCACAATGCAAGGAGATGTACAGTTCTGGTGCCTGATCCTGAAGCTCAGAAAAGAAAGGTATTAACTTAACTTAATTATGTATTTTTACTAAGTGTTTCTAAGTGATATTGATTGAATCACTCTATGTGCAGAAAAATCCAAAGAAAACTGCTACACAAACAACACAACTTGAAGCTTCTACACAAACAACACAACCTGAGGCTTCTACACAAACAACACAACCTGAAGCTTCTACTGAACAACAACAACATCATCCTAAACCTCCCATTGAAGAGAAGCCAGAAACACAATGTGATGTGGACCCAGAGTTTGAAATGCTTGCAGCAGATCTTTGTGCAGCTTTTGAAAGAACACATCCTCAACCCAATGTCAATGATGTCACTTCCCAAATTCCAACTCGAACTAATGTTGCTAGTGTTCATGCTTCAACTGTTGAGGCTGCTACAAAGGTTGGTGACTCACAAGGAGTTGGTGACTCACAAGCAAACTACATTCTGTCTGCACCTGTTACAGAGGTTGAGCCTACACCTAATTACCTATTCATGCACCTCCTCCTAAGGAACCTGCTTCTGCCCCTCCTAAACCAGTTGAGTATTTCTACTGACTAATTGACTTAATGTGTATGTTTCTCAGTTTTAATTGAATTAATGAACCTACTCCATTGTGTCTTTGTAGGCAAAACAACCCAAACAAAAGGTCGCAAGGAAGTTGGCTTTGAGGAAAAGTGATAGATCAAGGGTGCTTAGAAGCAACAAGCACAAAGGAAAAGAAGGAAGTAACCCTGCTAAAAGGAGAAAGAAGTAACCCTCCACAAGGGGGTACCATGGAATTTGTAGACATTGGTGTACTTAAGCCTTGTAGTTTTCTGTTTTGTCCTATGTTTTATTGAACAACTTTACTACAATGGTGTACTTAAGCCTTGTAGTTTTCTATTTTGTATTTTGATGCCAATGTGTATTTTGGCTTAGGTTTTACTGTTTATGCTACAATGTTTGTTTTGGCTTAAGCCTTTATGTGTATGATACAATGTGTTTATGATACAATATCAAGTTTGTTTAATGAAGTTTATCAAGTTTGTTTTATGATACATTATCAAGTTTGTTTAATGAAGTTTATCAGGTGTGTTTAATGATACATTACCAAGTTTGTTTAATGCAGTATACCAAGTTTTTTTAATGCAGTATTTTATGTACACTTTTATACCAAGTTTGGCTCAAGTTAATTTTATGTACACTTGCTATGGCCTATTACCAATTTGGCTTTTATGAAAATTAAAAATTTTGGTTTATACACAATTCAAAATAGGAGGAGCAATACAATTGTATACATAAACTGTCCAAAACCAAAACATCTTTTTCATTCATCATATTATACAAGGACCAATCTCAAAATACATCAATGTTACAAGTACTAACAAAAAAAAAAACACACATAAACAAATGGGATTCATCACCATTTGTGATAAGCAAAGAAAAACCCCCATGACACAACCAACAATATCTTTAACATAGATGCTTTCCTCTTCTCCTTCTCCAACTTAATCTTCATTTTTGCCTTTTTTCCAATCTCAATCTCTTTAACAATGGACCCAAAATCCTTCAACATTTCCGAGCTGTTGCAACCACTTGAACTTCTGAGATCACTAACTGGATTTCGTTGAAGCTCATCGTCCCAAATGAACAACTTGCAACCAAACATTAACCCTGCATTTTGAAACTTCCAAAATATTCTTTTAGGGTTTTCAACAGAATTTAACATAAACATTTTCATACTTCTATTGCAACCACAAACCGGTGCTTGAAATTGAAGAGAGTTCACGGACGAAGAAGAGGCCATGGATGTAGATGGAGCAGATGAGACCTAGCGAAGGATGAAGAAGAAACCACTGATTGAAGGAGGAAGGAAGGAAAATCAACCCAAAATGTTATTTTTTTACATTTGATCCCTCATTAAAAACTATATCTACGTGTGTTCTCTAAAAAATAAAACAAATGATAAAACATTGGCCAGGTCATCACCGTCTGCCACCTCAACTTTTTTTAACGTTCCATTGACAGCAGGGACTAAAGCCAAAGAGAAATGAACATATGGGGACTCATACAAAAAAAAAAGATTCAGGGACCAAAGCCAAAAATACGCTAACTTACAGGGACGAAAACACTATTTAAGCCTTGTAGCTATATTGCTTTATTCACTCTTTCTTGTAACATTTAGATATGTAACAAGGTTGTTGCACCATATACCATATAGTTGATTGATATAAAAGAGACTTTCATTTATTAATATGAGAAAATAGACATGTTTTTAATAATGTCACTTTAATTGGATTAGTTGGAAGCGGAGTCGAACACCTAAAGATGATGGTGGTCTAGGAGTAAAGGATATAAATAAGTTTAATAAAGCACTTTTGTACAGTGGAAGTGGAGATTTTTGGTGGAGAAGGAAACACTTTGATCAGATCTTATTAAATTTAGGTATGGAAATTTCGAAGCACATATTATGTGTGATGGTGTACCTGGCAAGAGTAAAAAGAGATCTGTTTGGTGGAAGGATTTGGGAAAAGTTGGTTTAGAAAGTGTCTTAGGAGAGTCATCTTTTGCAGGAAATATTTCTTAATGAGGGTAGCATGATTTCCTTTTGGCAAGCAAATTGGTTAGGAGGCATTTGTTTACAACAGAAATTCCCAGATGTATTTCAAGCTTCAAGCTTGAAAGATAGCTTCATAGAAGAATTTGGAGGAAGGAGCAATGGGTTAGGGACTTGGAGGACAACAGATCGGAGGATTTTAAAAACTCTTGTTCTGGTTTTTTGGTGACAGAATTGGAAAACTTTCTGTTAGAACCTGAGCTAAATATAATATGTAACATGATATCAGTGTTACCAGTCGAATATGATACGGTCACTATGACGACTGAAGAAGAATACAATGGGAACCTCAAATTAATCTAATTTCTAGATAGTTATTCTAATCGAGATATAGGTATCTTAGCATGTGTGCAGGGTTATTTTACGTAACTCGGTCCTTAATGATATTCCTATTTTCTTCTTAACTTTCTTAAAAATGCATGTCAAAGTTTAGAAGATGATTGTTAAGATCCAAAAAAAAATTTCTCGGGGGTGGGATGAATGGAGAGTCGAAAAATATTTTTGATTACGTGGTCGTACATCATAAACATAAGAATGGAGGTGGCTAGGGAGTTCAAAACCTTCACTTGGTTAACTAAGGCCTCTTAGGAAAATGAAGGAGATGGCTTCTCTCAAGCACATCTAGTCTTTAGTCATATATTCTCACCATTAAATGCACAACCTTTTTAATTTGTTCCCTACCAGGGAGTAGGGTTGTTAGCTTTCATTCTGCTTCTTCCTTGTGGAGAAGTGTGTATCATCTTGGATTTAGAAAAGAGGACTCATATGATTAGTTTGGGGACAGTCTGTGTAATAAAGTGGACAGTGGTCTTCTAACATCTTTATGGGGAGATCCTTGGGTTGGTCCTACTCCACTAACACTCAGATTTCCTAGACTCTTTTCCATCTCTAATCAACAAGATTATTCAGTTAATCACCTTGCCTTCCGGGTAGATGGTGTTATAGCTTGGGATGTGATATTGAAGAGATCTTCTTTTGTGTATGATCAAGTCTTGATCGATAATCTTCATGTAGTTATTCACGGTGTGAATTTATCCTTGGAGAGAAATAAATAGTGGCGGCGTCATGCAAATGATGGTTGTTTATCCGTTGCTTCGACTTATATAGTCCTTTTGGGGCTTAATCTGCCAGTGATCCTCATCCCAATTTTGTGGTCTCCATTCTCCCCCTTATTTGGGGGTAGTTGGGCCATGTTTAAATCGATTGTTTTCTCCTAACAACTTCTCTCATTGAATTGAAGGAACAATTGTGTTAGGGTCATAATTGTGTCTTTTTATTTTATATGAATGTTGATGCATGCGAGAGACAGTTTATATGATAAATAATCTGGTGAGATCAAATTAATTACGAATTCCCTCAAAATAAATATTAATTGTAATCTTTCTAATATTTAGCACTCATCTAAACTAGTATTAAATAATGTAGGTTTTGCCCACCGTGAGGTGCATTTTATATATTAATAAGGTAAGGTAGGATAAATGTAATATCTTATTGATAAACATTGGATTTAACTTAACTAAAATAATTATAATAAGATTATATATGTTTAGAAGCAAGGTATTGGAACAATCCATATGATGGATTAGAATAAAGAGTTATTCACCTTATTGATAAAAATCAAGAGTTGTATTAGATACAATTGAAAGAATTTCATTCCTAAACAACTCAATTGTATTTGAGGGAGCTCATGTAGGTCCCCATGTACTCAAGATGATTGAGTATGTGGAGAACCTAAACGATTGGGTTTTCCTCTTGGGAAAGAGCTTGCAATGATTTAATCCCCAAATCATTGTGTGAGAGCTTCAACCATTTTTTCCTAAGTTTAAATATTATTGATATGGACAAAAATCTATCGGAGCTGTTAGGCATGTTTAGAACTATTGAGAAGAATCTAAACTCAAAAGGGACGACCATTCTCATGGTCAAAATGGAACTTTCAAGAAGAGGAACAAAAGACCCAACAAGTAGGGTAGTAAGGGAAAGGTGGGGATGTTGCTACGCCCAAACCTATTACTCGTGCTTTGAAGCCTTGCAAGGTATAGGTAAGAAGGACAATTGCTTCCACTACGGTAAGAGCAGATATTTAAAGAGAATTTTCCTAAAGTACCTGAAAGATGCAAACAATGGAGTAGAAATTTCAAGTTCAGCTATTTTTGTTATATAAATAAATTTATCTACTTCAGCATCCTAGGTATTAGATATTAGATATGATTCTCACATTTGTACTATTGTATAGGGGCTAAAAAGGATTAGAGAATTAAAAAGGGATGAAGTTAATCTCTGAGTTGGAAATGGAGAAATTGTTGTTACTTTATTTGTAAGAGCTTATGTATTAACTTTACCTAGTGGTTTATTAATTCAGTTAGAGAACTAAAATTATGTACCTACAATTAGCAGGAATATTGTATTCGTTTTTTGTTTGGACAAGTTTTCCTTTTCATTTATAATAAAGAACAAATGTTGCTCAATTTATTTAAATGATATATTATATGCTAATACACAAATGAACAATGGATTACATGTACTTGATCTTGAAATGTCAATTTATAACATTATTACTAAAAGGATGAAACCTAACTAGTTAAATTCGGCTTACCTTTAGCATTTTCGCTTAGGCCGCATAAATGAGAAATGTATTTTCAAACTCTATAAATATTGACTCTTTGACTTTTTGATTATGAATCATAAGAGACATACAAGTCTTGTTTACTTAAAAAGATGACAAAGTCCCCTTTCATAGAAAAATGTGAAATATCTACTGATCTTTTGGCCCTCATACATAGTGATGCATGTGGATCATTGAGCACACCAGCCAGAGGAAGTTTTCAATACTTCATCATATTTACTAATGATTATAGTAGATATGGTTATGTGTACTTAATGAAACACAAATCATAATCTTTTGAAAAGTTTAAGGAATTCAAAAATGAAGTACAAAATCAACTAGTCAAGAATATTAAAATCTTCGATTAGATAAAGGTGGGTAGGGATGGCAATGAACAGGGTTTGGGCAGGGTACTATAGTATTTGTCCCCAAACCCGCAGTTTAAAAAAATTCTCGTACCTGAGCCCATACCTGCATGGGCACCAACGTTTGTGCCCGTTCCCGTACCCTATGGGTACCTAAGTATCCATACTCATACCCATTTACCTGCATTTCTAATAAAAAATTATCGATCAATTATAATTTATCATGTCATTTTTAATTTTTTAACAAAACTTTTTAAAAAATTGAGGATTTTATTGTTGAGTTAAGAAATAAACAAACATTTATATTAAAATGCATTGAAATTTAATAGGGATTTATTTAATAAAATTTTTAGATTAACATATGTACATTATAATGAAAATAAAAATATAAAAATATATATTTTGCGGATATGAGGCGAGTTGGGTACTAAGATACCCGTACCCGCACCCATACCCACTTATTTTAGTGAGTAATTGTTTGTGTCCGTGCCCGTATTTATTTTGCGGATTTTTACCCTACCCGTTGTGGATAAATTTTGTGGGTAGTCATTAGAGATGGATACAATTGTCATTCCTAGAGGTGAGGAATATTTATGTTGAAATATTAGATTAGATTTGATTAGATTTGATTAGATTTAATATTTAAATATAATCCAAATTGTGTTAGCCCAAGCCCTATTAGAGTTGTATATAAATAGTCCTAGTTTGTATCATTATTTACACAATTCAATAATACAAATTCTTATTTCCTTATTCTCTCTCTATTCTCTCCTCACTAAAAGTACCTCACACACTAACAAATTGGTATCCAGAGCCTGGTTATTGTTCTTGATCGAGTTTTCAAGAACTTCACGTCAAAGATTGTGTTTCCAGGGCAAGTGAATCAACCGCTGCGAAGATGACTGGTGATAAGAGCATTCTGAATTCCCTTCCAATGCTTGACGACAAGAATTGTATTCGATGGAAAAAATAGATGCAATCCTTATTTGGCTTCCATGATACCCTAGAAGTGGTTACCGGCAGCGTTCCCGTGTTGGCTGAAAATGCAACCGAAGAACAGAAAAAAGCCCACAACGAAGTTAAGAAGAAAGATTGCAAGGCTGCTTATTGCATTTAGACGACGGTCGATGCTGCTAACTTCGACAGAATCTCCCATGCTAAAATGGCGAAGGAGGCATGGGATATTCTGGTGAAGTATTATAAAGGAGGTGAGAAAGTCAAGGTTGTCAAGTTGCAAACCTTGCGTCGACAATATGAGTTATTGTCGATGGGAGAAGACGAAAAAGTTGCAGAATATGTGTCGAAGGTTCAGAAACTCGTCCATCTCATGAAGGGTTGTGGCGAAACCATAACTGATAAGATGATAGTTGAGAAGGTAATGAGAACGTTGACCTCTTACTTTGATCACATTATCGTAGCTATTCAAGAATCAAACAATCTTGAAACCCTAAAAGTGGAAGATTTGGTTGGTTCGTTGGAGGCGCATGAGATGAGGATTGTCAAAAGAAAGGGAGTTCAGGATTCGATACAAGCACTGCAGGCTCAGTCATGGAAAAGGAATGGTGGTTCCAACAAATTCAAAGGCAAAGTCGACAAGACTCAAGGAAAGAAGTCTTGGTCGAACCCTCACAAAAATTAGGTCAAAGATAGAGCTTTTGAATCCTCGAGAAGAGAAGGAGGAAACTATCAAAAAGACAAAGAAGATAAGAAAGGTATGCAGTGTTATAACTGTGAAAAATGGGGTCATTTGGCCAAACATTGTTGGTACAGGAAAGACAATAGATCGAAAAAAGGCAAGGACGAAGGAGCGAACCTTGCACGCCAAGATTCAGATGATTCTGAAGGTGGTATGGTGGTTATGGCAGCAATGACAGATAACCATGTCGAATCCCAGATCTGGTTCCTCGACTCAGGCTGCTCAAATCACATGACTGGTCGAAAGGAGTGGTTGGCAGATTTTGACGAGTCGAAGAAGAGCAAGGTAAAACTTGCTGATAACAGTTCGTTGCAAGCAGAAGGTACTGGAAATATATATTTTGTTTCGATGTATGGTGGTTCAGATGTATGTGGTCCGTTCGAAGAACATACCATTGGTGGAAACATATATTTTGTTTCGTTTGTCGATGAGTTTAGTCGAAAGCTGTGGATCTATGTGATCAAAAGAAAGGATGAAGTATTTGAAATCTTTAAGAGATTCAAGATGCTTGTCGAAAACTAGAGTGAGAAGAGGATCAAAGTTCTGCGAACAGATAGAGAAGGCGAATACACTTCGAAGATGTTTAAAAAATTCTGTGCAGAACATGGTGTTGATCATGAGGTAACTGCTCCTTATACTCCTCAACATAATGGAATTGCTGAAAGAAGAAACAGAACCATATTGGATATGGCGAGATGTATGCTCAAGCAGAAGAATTTGCCAAAATCTTTATGGGGTGAAGCTGTTTCGACTGCAGTTTATATCCTGAACAGGTGCCCTACCAAGCAATTGAAGAACAAGGTTCCTAAAGAAGTGTGGAGTGGCAAAGAACCATCAGTAAGGTGTTTGGCTCTATGTGTTACAAGCATGTTCCTGATGCAAGAAGAAGGAAGCTTGATGACAAGAGTGAACCTATGATTCTGGTAGGATATCATAAGACTGGTGCATACAGGCTATTCAATCCAATTAATGAGAAGATTGTGTTGAGTTGAGATATTGTGATTGATGAAAATTCTGTCTGGGATTGGAATTCTAGTAATTCAATTAACAAACCATTGATGAGCCCTGATTTCGACGAAGAAACTGATGAAGTCGAAGTTGAAGGAATTGTTGAGAATCCAGTCGAAGTCGAAGTAGAAGCAGCTGCTGACATTCCCGACACAGAGGCTGTAACACCCCAAAATAATTATAATATTTATTTAATTGAATTATTTTGATTATTCGGTGTTTTGGTGAATTTTGGAGAATAGTGTGACGCTTGATGACTTTAGGTGGTGTTGTGGGGTAGTCTGAGTTAAGGGAACACTGAGGTATCTTAGAAGTAGTAATTAAATTAAGATTATTTTATTAGTAATAATAGTAAGATAAGTTTAATAATTGGATTATTATTTATTATTATTATCATTATTATTATTATTATTATTATTATTTAAAATAATTAGGAGAACCATTAAGGGTAAGACGGTAATATTGAGGAGGTTAATTGAGGATAATACGAGTAAATCATGATTAGGGCCCAAAAGATAGGTTTAACAAAAAGAAAATAGAGAATTAGGAGAGTTATTCTGTGCAACCCTAAGAAGTGAAGAGAGAGCTGAGGAAAGGAGGCTAGAACACATAGAACAAGAGGATCAACCGTAGAACCCCGAAAAGAAGAATCTTTGCTGGAAAATTCGAGGTATGGGGGGTTAATCCGGGTTCATATGTTTGATATGGGTTTAAGGTAGAGGTATTTTTGCGTGTTTGCGTCTTTGACGAATTTGTGTTGAATCTGTGACGAATCTGTGGTGAATTTTCGTAACTCTGTGTGTGTATGATTTCTGTGATGAATTTTATATGAGTTGCTGTAATTGCTGTGAAATTCGTGTGGATAATTGATTCGGCTGTGATGAATGTAAAACAAAACCAGATCTGAGATTGAAGGTGAGATTAATGAATTAGGACTTAATAATTAGGAAGAAATTGATGAGACTAATGAGGTAGGATAAAAACATAGATCTGTGATGAATCGAAACTGGTTTGAGTCTGATTTTGGAGGATCGAAGGTGCTGGAATGGGATGGTTTTTTTCAGAGGCGAAATCGGAGTTTTGGAGTGCTTTCTGGTGATACGCGTAATAGGGGAGGCATTACGCGTAATAGGGGACATTCCCAGGGTGATATGCGTAGCATACGCACCCGTCCAAAGGTCCAGCACGACCTCTGCCAGTACGCGTAGTATACGCGTATGAGAATGGAGGCAACACGCGTATGGGATGGTAATACGCATATGGGAAGCTGGGAATGAAGAGGCATACGCGTATGGAGAATCCATTACGCGTATGGGGTTCTAGGGGAAGGTGCATTACGCGTATGGATTAGCCATTATGCGTAATGGGAGCTTGAAGGGTATCTTTGAGAGGGAAGCTTCTTTGATGATACACGTAACAAGGATGGTATTACGTGTAAGGGAGGCCTGGGCAAGGGCCCTACGCGTATGATACGCAGGCCAGGGGCGAGGAATTGAGCCATACGCGTATGGGGCATGGTCATACGCGTATGGACAGAGCTGTTGGCAGATTTTCTCGTTTTTGCGATTTCTGTCCCGATTTCGCTTGTGATGCAGTTTCTTTGAGACGTAAGGCTATGGTGAGGTAAAAAAAAATGAGTAAACTAGTAATGAAGATGAACGGGATAAAATCGGGGATTTTTATGTGACGAGTATAATATGAAAAATTGTGAGATATAGTGACGAATTGTGACGAGTGCGACTTGGTGTTGTATAATGACGTTTCTGTGATGATGATTCATGAATGATGATGCAATTATGACGATTTTATGATGATGATTATTATGACGATTTGCATCATGCATTCATGGCATAGTTAGGACTCTGGTCCATTTGGTGGCTTCAATCCCATTGTGTGTATTGAAGTGTTTTGTGACGTGCTCCGGTTCTTGTGTAGAATTGATTCTATTGGTAGGGATCTTTGGAGGGTGATGGCCTTGTGTCCATCAATTATGATGAATTGGTACCACATGCATGAGTCTATGATGTTGCATTGCATATTGTGTGGCATTGCATTATATTGTTGTGATTGATGTATTAATGACATTGTGAATGATTTGATGATGTTTGTGCTTATGCTTTATCTTGTGCTTATATCTTATATATTGATTCGTGATTACTCACCCTGCCTGTTTGAATGTTGCCTCCACGTGGGTAACGTGCAGGTGATCAAGCTTAGGTTTCTTGGCACATGAAGATTTAAAATTTGAAGTATTTTGATTTCTCCGTTGATTAGAGGGTCTTCCTCTGATATGTAACACCGGATCAGGACGTTTGAGTCGAACGATTTACGTTCTTTTATTTTTTGTTGGCATGATGTTTTTATGATGATTTATTTTATAGAGTTTTGGATTATAAAAGTGTTATCTTAAACTTTGATTTCCGCTGCGTGATGTTTAAATAAATTCAAGATGGTAAAACCCGTGTTCCGGGACAGGTGGTTATTTGATGTTATGTGACGAAATGTGGCGCCCTTTTGGGACTTTACTCTGATTAAATTATTATTTTTATTCCTGATGTTTGTTGGGTAGAAAAGGGTGTTACATAGGTTGTGACTGAAACAAGCCAAAGACCTCGGCGAAATAAAGTTCCTCCAACATGACTTCAGGATTATGAAGTGACTGGTGATGATGAAGTCACACCAGATGGAGAATTAGTTCATTTTGCTTTACTTGCAGGTGCTGAACCAATCAACCATAACGAAGCTTTAAAAACTCAATAGTGGAAGTTAGCTATGGTCGAAGAGTTGCAGGCAATCGAAAGAAACAACACATGGGAATTAGTCAAATTGCCAACACATATAAAAGTTATCGAAGTAAAGTGGGTGTTCAATTTAAAACACAATGTTGATGGGTCGATAGCAAGACATAATGAAAGATTAGTAGCTCGAGGGTTTCTTCAAAGAGAAGGACTTGACTACTCATAAGTATTTGCTCTAGTAGCAAAACTGGAGACAGTTCGACTAATGGTAGCATTGGCATGTAACCAAGGTTGGTCGACATTTCACTTAGATATGAAGTCAGCATTTCTGAACGGTCCGTTAGACGAAGAGGCTATGTCACACAACCTCCTGGGTTTGTGATTCAGAAGGAAGCGAGTAAAGTATATAAGTTGCACAAAGCGCTCTATGGCCTCAAGCAGGCACCTAGGGCAGGGAACAAGAAAATCGACTCATACTTAGTCGAATTGGGATTTGTCAAATGCAAGCCTGAGTATGGTGTCTATGTTCAGGTTGTAACACAAGATATAACAATCATCTTCTTATATGTCGATGACTTGTTGGTAACTGGAAATAGCTTGGAGAACTTGTCGAAGTTCAAAGAGCTGATGATGAAGGAATTTGAAATGTCAGATCTAGGAAAATTATCTTATTTCTTAGGCATGGAATTTCAAATGCTGAAGCAAGGTATGGTGCTACATCAAAGGAAGTATGTCAAATAGATACTCAAGAGATTCACAATGGATGATTTGAATCCTGCATCCTCACCTGTAGAACCAAACTTGGAGTTGGAGAAGCATGGAGAGGAAGACAAAGTTGATGTAACTTTGTTCAAACAAATAGTTGGATCTCTGAGATATGTGTACAACAATCGACCTGATATAGGTTTCGCAGTCGGATTAGTGAGCAGATTCATGGGTGAACCAAGAGTGTCACACATGAAAGTTGTAAGAAGAATTCTGAGATACTTAACAGGAACAACATATTTTGGAATTCTATTTCGACGAGATTCTGAAGGCAAAGGAGCAATAGTTAATTGCTTTTTAGATGCTGATTGATGTGGAGATAAGGAAGATCGAAGAAGTACAACTGGCTATTTCTTTCAAGTATTTGGTGTCCCAATCTCATGGTGTTCAAAGAAGCAACCTGTGGTGGTATTGTCATCGTGTGAAGCAGAATATATAGCAGGATCATATGTTGCATGTCAAGCAATTTGGATCAGATCAATACTTGAAGAAATGGAGGTCGGAGTGAAGAAACCTCTTGTGTTACAAATCGACAACAAGTCAGCCATAAATCTGGCAAAGAATCCAGTTCTGCATGGAAGGAGTAAGCATATCGAAGCCATATTTTACTTCTTGAGGGAAAAGGTAAATCGAGGTGAACTTGAAGTTAGGCATTACTCAAGTGAAGCACAGTTGACCGACATTTTCACCAAAGAATTGAAGATCGATAGATTCCTGAATTTGAGAAAGAAATTATGAATAGTTCAGATCGACTATGACTAGCGTAGACTCGACAACTTGGATTATGGGGGTGTGTTGAAATATTAGATTAGATTTGATTAGATTTGATTAGATTTAATATTTAAATATAATCCAAGTTGTGTTAGCTCAAACCCAATTAAGGTTGTATATAAATAGTCCTAGTTTGTATTATTATTTACACAATTCAATAATATAAATCCTTATTTCTTTATTCTCTCTCTATTTTCTCCTCACTAAAAATGCCTCACGCACTAACAATTTAAACCTAGAATTTGATACTCATCTAAAAATATAATTATGTATATTAACATCACCGACCGTTGTTTCACCAGTCTATTTAAAAATATTATTATGTTTGGATGTCTTGAACAACATATCAGTTTTTTGAATTTGAAAATTTATCATAGTGTATGTGTTGTTAATAGATAGTATCATATCAAAAGTAGGTTTATATGAGGTTGCTAGTTGGTATCATGACTTGAATATCAGTTTCCTACATAACATATAGTATGGCTAGTAGAAGATTCAAATAAGTGGCAGTCCAAAAACAGTACAAAAGATAATAAAATATGATATAACTTTCCTTACATCTTAATCATTTCCACGTGTTCTTTGTTGTTAGATATTTTTTTTAATAAGCAATTGAAACCATCACATTGAAATACAGGTATAATAGGTACTCGAAACCCTTACAATCACGGACTGATAAAAATGAAACAGAAAAAACTAGATATCAGAGTTCATTTGTGGTGGACTTTGACTGTAAATTTTTAAAGTTCTTTTATTTCATTAATTTCTTTCATCATTTCAAATGACCTTGCCATTCTGCAGAGAGAAAAAAAATAGTACAAATGAAAGAAAAAAAAACATGGCTTTCATTTAAAATTAGGGTACAAGGAAAGTGAAAAAAGACGAGTTAGCATATTAAAGGTTAATACAATCATATCATAAAAAAAAATAGCTTTAAACATACACTGCATCACAAATATCCTTTTATTTAGTTATAAGGAACTAGTGGGAGACATGTGCATTTGCACGGGTACTGGTATGGTACGCGTATTTTTTTCAAATTATAAAAAAACTATAATTAAAAAATGTAAAATTTTCAACCAAAAAAGTTATTATTTTTAAAAGATAGAATAAATTATTGTCTATAATCAACAACGAATTTGATCCCGTATATAAATATTAAATTTGTTTTGACATTATTTATATATTTGAATCTATATAAAAATATTTGAATAAACAAAGTATTTTTTTTAGTATTTTTTAATATTTATGAATGACACAAATTTGTCCCATAAAATATTTAAATAAAATTATATATTAAAAAATAAATTAGTATAATTATTAAATATAAGAGATGAAAAGTAAGCAACAATATCAATAATAATATGATTTAAAAAATATTGAAAGTTGTATTAGATAAATGAAATGTTTAAGTTTTTTTAACAAATAAAACAATTATGTTATAAGAGATAATACAATGATCGATAAATTTCTGTTATTCAATATTTGAGGCAGTAATAAAGTTGATCCCGTTTATAACAATAATATTTCTTTTCGTATATACAAATATTTTAATCAACAATATATTTTTTTCCGTATATAAATATTGTTTTTGTTTTGACATTATTTATAAATATATTTTAGTCAATAGTGAAGTTGTTCCCGTTTATAAAAATATTTAAATCATAATACTTTTTTTGTTTTGATAGTTTTTATAAAAATATTTGAATCAATAGTAAAGTTGTTCTCGTTTATAACAATAGTATTTTTCTCCTATATAAAAACATTTAATCAACAATGTATTTTTCCTGTATATAAATATTTATTTTGTTTTAATATTATTTATAAAATTATTTGAATAAACAATAAAAATATATACTCAATCTTGTTAAAACTCCCTCATATTACTCAATCTTTTTTTTTTACAAATGAGATGTTATTTTATAAGAGAATACAATTTTAAAATATATACTCAATGTTGTTAAAACTCCCTCATATTTTTCACATATTTGAAACTAACAGTCGATATACTCCGTCATATTTTTCACATATTTGAAAATAACAGTAAATATATTTTTATTATTTACTATTTGAATCAGTGATAAAGTTTTCCCCATTTATTCAATATTTGATTCAGTAGTAAAGTTTTTCCAGTTTTTTACAAAATGAAGTAAAAAAATTTGATTCAATATTTGAATCAGTGATAAAGTTTTCCCCATTTATTCAATATTTAATGCACGATCATTGATTGAATTTTTTAAACCAAATCCAAAAATTGATTGAATATTTTATAATGTTGTATAATTAAAAATTTATGATGTTTTTAAAGTAAAAAAATATTTGGTGGATATCACAGTTGCATAGTAAAAATAGGCGTTCCATTTTTTATTTATTCGTAATAACTTTGTTTTATATTTATTTTTAAAAAACAAATTTTTTTTGTACTTTTTAATATTTATGTATGACAAAAATTTGTCCCGTGATTTATTTATTCATTTATGTATTTTTCGAATACAAATGTATCAGTTATTATTAAAAAAAATAATAAATTTTTTTCGGATTGGTGTTTTCTCCAACCAGCTTAAAAATATATGTCTTTTGATTTAGTTGAAAAATGAAACATTTCATGTGTCCATAAAATTCAACATGTCAGTCCCATTGCCGAGAAGCATATCCTCCATATTTATGACCATCTTTATCCTGAATAATTAGCACAATTGGGTCTTTGTGGATCAGATTTCCAGTCCTTACAATTTTAGGTGGATCAGATTTCCTTGTGATTTTTTTATCGTGTAAAGAGGTCTGTGGCATGGCATAATGGTTCTCAACTTCGTTGCTTCTGAACTGCCTTTTGTTTCTCATTGGGTGAGTAGAATCATTCCCTTTTAACAAATCAGAACTTTGATTTGTCGGGCGGTTTACCGAGTTTAAACTACATAAAATGCGAGCCTGGAACTCATATGGACATTCGTCATTTGCATGGCTTTTAACTATCTTAGGTGTGGCCACCACTTTTACTGCTTCAACTTGGTGAGTTTGCTGCCACTGTTGCTCTCGCTCTTTGTATTTCTCCTCAAGTTCCTTCATTTGCATGACATATTGCCACGTGAATTATTAATTAATATAAATGAAACAATTCACTCAACAGATGCCATAGACAGAAAATGGTAAAAATTAAACAGAGTGCTCCTCTTTCAATGTAAGGAGGGAAGGGAGTTGGACAAATTAGGCTGTTATTACTATTACTTTCGTTCATTCAGTGTAAGGTTGCAAGTGTGACTTTTATCAAAACAGCATTTAAAATGTGGTGTTCAACAGAAACAAATTAGTACCTGTTGTTTAAGCATGGACTTTGAGTTCTGCTCCTCTTTCACTTGTTTCTCTCAAGCTCCATGATGTGAAGAATAGGAAGCATCTATAAAAAAAAAGGGTCATTGAAAATATCTAAATATAGAAGCAGAATATCGTAGTAAAGGAGCAGTTCTAGTGATTGACAACCTTATCTTTAAGTAAGGAAGATTCAGACTCAGAACCTTGAAACTGATCTTTCAGCTTTTTTTCTAGATCCCAAACCTGCAAACGTACAAGAACTTAGATCTTCCTTGATTTAAACTAATTGTCCAGTCAAACAAAGAAGGGTGAACTTTTCTCCAATATGTTCGTCTTTTGATGATGTGTGTCTTTTATGCTAAGGTTTAGGCAAGTATATAGAATTAGAGAAGTATGGAGGAAGCCGTCATCTAAATGTGTTACAAACCTTCTGTTGGAAATTGTGTTTCTCCGTCTGCAACTGTTCTTTTATTTTTTTTCCTAGCTCTTTGACCTACAGAAGAAGCAAATATTTAGACATAATTTCGAAAGAACCAAGCAAATAACCTATAAAACTTATATGAAAATCTAAGTTCATAACTAAAAGACCAAAACCATGCTACACAACCAATGTTACTGAAAAATGAATAGATGAGCCACATGCCAAATGACAAATGGTAAACAGGCACAAAATTCCTCGTCACAAATTGAGAAATCTCATTAGCTCATCCTCAGCAACAGATAGTGTGTTGCTTCCTGTGACCTGTACAATGGTTAACCCAGCAGAAGCCGCATAATTGAGATCAATGTGATCAGAATAATGTATACATCCACTGATAACTGCTACAGAAATTCAAACTATAAATAACTACAAAAAAGAGTAACATATGTTCAAATACCGCTTGGGAAGCTCTGCGTATAATCCATTCAGGTCCAACAATTCATCATGAGTACCCACTTAAACGACAGGTAAAAGCAGGTTTAGATATAATAATGTGCAACACATTAAAATGTAAAAAACAACTGAGAAATAAGATCTTTTTCCGCCTGCCGTGAATTTGGACCGAGTATTGATTAGATAGAATTTGGTTAAAACCTGATAATAACATGGCAAAACAGAAACCAAAATGAAATGTGTACCTTCACTATCACGGGAAAATTCAACAAAATAAACATCAAGAGCTTTTCACATATGATCCTGAAACTGAAAACAGATCCAATCTCGAGAAATACCACGTGCAGTCAAATCATTTGTAGTTTCAGTATCTTTTTAATTCAGAATAAGGTGAAATATACCTCTTCATTTGAATCCAACTCACACCCATTCTTTGCAGCTAATGCCTTTGTTATTCCTACAGATTCCTGTATTTTGAAAATTTAGTGAATTTGAGAACAAAGTTACCAATCTATTACTTCAATGAAACTAAAAGGAATATTAATTAGGACAAAATAGAGATCTTACCAATATAGCCACATCAGTCATAAGTTCATGAACCAATATGATGGAAATCTTGTGATTGAAGTGCTCACATAAAAGACGGGGGGAAAAGAAAAGAAAATGTAAATTTCATACATGTTTAACTTCTCATTGTTGAGAACAACTTTTGTGGCTTGATCATAAACCTTCATAGCTCGCTTCGCTAGTCTATAATTCTCCTCCATGTTAGCATACTGCAGATATAGAGGATTCACTTGATCAGCCAGGGCCTATTTAGTCAAGCATGACAAAAAAAACAAATTCGTTAGCATATATTGTAATATAATATCAACATTAAGCGGTCTCAATTCCTTGCAAATGGATGCGTTGGCTATTATCACTGGAAAACAGTTGCCCACAAATATGTAAGTTGCAATTATCATTTTCTTCCGATTTACGACAAGTCATGATAGTTCCAACGCCACTTGCTGTTGTTTAGAAGCATCTAAAAAACACAAAGTGATATGAAGACTGAATTAAAAATATATTCCTAAAACAAAATAAGTGACATCATATCTTATGATTAACACAGTGATATGAAGAGTGAATTAACTTGGCAGCATCTGCAATGAAAATAATCAAGAGGATAATCAATAAGAGACAAACTTTTAAAAAAATGTCAAATTAATTCTAAATGTATAGCAATACAAAAATTATTGAACCATGAGGACAACATAAAACCAGGATATATCATTTGCTCACACACCAGTAGCTTACCATTTTGAACAATAAGAGCTCCAAATAGAGTGTTAGGTGACATGATATTTGAAGTCTCAATTTAAATACAGTAAAAAATTGGCAAATTTCTATGACAAGAATCATTGATATAATTACATATCTGTCTCCACATCAGCATCTGTGGCATTACTCTTCTTGCGTCTTCGATCCTGAAACATAACCAAATCATTTTTGGATGACCGATATTGTAAAAAGCAAATCATTTTTTACGGATTAAAACCATACAAATTTAAGGTAGAAACTGAAAATTTGTTCAAGCCTATATTGTACAAGTGTCTAGTAGGTACTGTAAAAGTTAGAGAAGTTATTTAGCAGAGATATATACACGAAATATAAGAGTAGAACAATTTCAATGTGTTACTGCCTAGCACCACGGTTACCCAAATCAGATGCAGCTTGAGCCGCCCGGGTTAGAGCACCAGACATCCAGGAGGCTCCCTTTGAAAAATAGTTACTATTAACGACAGTGTTTGTAGCGACTACTACTGATCTTTCAGTGGCTGATGCAGCTGCTATGGTTGTTTCAGAGACATTATACTTCTGATCGACAGATTTAACAACTTCATAGCCTGCAGATATCATATCAGTGAGGCCGATTCTCTGGCTCAATTCAGAAACCTTGGATGTTGTTGTTGCAGAAACATGGGGTGACTCATCAAAGTCTTTGGCCTTAGCTAATGCATCCTTAATGAGAATATATCCCTTTGCTAGCATGGTATTGACGACTTGTTGAGTCATGGAAACTGCTTCTCCAGCAGAGGAAACAAATTGACAGTTATGCTGTGTCTGAAATTGACTGCTTTTGGTATTCATTGTTCTGATTTGTATGGTCTTCGATCCTGTCTTCTCGCGTAAGTGAAGATTGCAAAAACGACGGCAATGGCTTGCCTAGAAACATGAATTTTACCTTAGTTATTGGATGGGCGATATTTTGGTGACAATTTCTTAGTAACAACTTTATCCATTTTATATCCAATCTGACATTTACATTGAACATTTTCACTTTTGAGAATCAAATAGTAACGATGAAGAAAGTAGACCTTGATTAGAAGCTCGACACTCACATTTCGTAAAATTGGTGATTCCTCATGCAACTAATGAAAGAACGTTTGGATGTCCACATCTTACAATTCCTAGCGTTGATACATCCCTGAGATCTCAGAGTTATCAATTTTTAATCTGGATAAAAAAACACGAAGACAACATTATGAATAAACTTAAATGATATTTAGTGATAGTAATGTGAAGATTAGTCATTAATAATGGCATCAAAATCAGAGTAACTATGAATACATCATATAGCCGATATGCATTTAAGTAATTTCCCAATTATTTTTATTTGATAGAGAGAAAAAAATTCAAAAATTAGATTTTAACAACGAATACATCATATAGCCGATATACATTACTCATAGTACACAAAACAAACACTACATCCACTGTACAATATACATTAGAATCACAAAAAAAAAGTTTCTTACCTCAGGTCGATATGCATATTTAGCAAAATTATTCAAGAGAATCCAATGAAATGTTCACCTGGCAAAAACAAAACAGAACAGATATTAGGAAAAATAATAGACTTGATTACATGTAACACTGATTTCAAGGAAACACTGACTTCGCTTGTAGCAACAACATAAACCGATATGCCTAAATCCTCAAACATTGAAAACACCTGTTGTATACATGTAACAACATTGATAACAGGCCTGATTGTATATCAAAATTGAGAACAAAATACAATGTATTAGTGTTGCAAGCTACCTGAATAACTTCATATGGGAAATCAAATTCCAAAATATGTAAAAGAATCCACCCATTTACGTAGCATAAATTTTTGTAACACATCGTAAGTTTCTTTGACTTCTTCACAACAGAAGAAAAGAAACAGAAAAGGAATAGATTGAATATTGCAAAGCTTTTCAGTTTCAGTGCCCAAGATTTTTGAAACATAGTTAAGTAGCAAGTATACTTCGACTAACCTATTGATAATATAATCTTCCTCACGCAGGCTTTTGATTAACTCATTCCAAAATGGAGCAAACATGGCAGCATATGATTTGTTCATATCCTGAGAACCCTGTTCCAAACAAACCACATTCATTTAGCCATACAGCGTGCTATATATTCTACGCAAATGAATGGTGCATGAATAAGATGACAATAATGGCAAGCAGCATATTTCAACTCGGTTAGGTAGAAAAAACACGACAAAATTTCTTATTATCAATCGCATAACTTTGATATGTACACCAGCAAAGAGTTTCTGCTAACACCAGAACTTAAAATTGACATACACATGCAATAACTAATGTAAAAGTTAAAATATAACTGATATCCAAACTTTGAATTCAGTAAACACATTACTCACTTCAAATGTGAAAATCTCCAAACTTTGAAATCAGGTCAATCAACTTCATATTACTCAAAGACTATTTGATATTGAATTGTCAGTTTCATCTTACAAACACATGAGTGTATGTTTAACTTCATACATGCTTAACTTCTCATTGTTGAGAACAACTTTTGTGGCTTGATCATAAACCTTCATAGCATACTAATGAGAGTATTACCTTCAGTACATAATCTGTTGAAATGCTTGAGTTTTGACCTTCGATTCTAATTTTCTACAACCCTATGACATTTATTACAAAGCATTTCCCCAAAAAAATTCCCAGCTGCAGCTCTCCGTTTTTTATGCTTGCTTCCAGCTGCAATGATCCATAATATTACTAATTTTGTGTTGACACTAAATAATGGAATATGGGATCTAAATCCAACAAAAACAGTCAATTGTATTTATGCTAGACCTCGATTTTCAATGAAGTAGAATACTATGAAGTCGAATACAAACCCATATTCAAAACATTATGCATGATGTCGAATACTATGAAGTCGAATACTAACCTGTTTTCAAAACAGTGACCAACACTCTGGATGTCCGACGGCGGAGGTTTTAGGACCGTCGATAATGGTGGATAGTGAGTGTTGAAACAGTGACCAACACTCTGTAACACATGAAGAAGGTGAAGAATGTGACAAACTCTTATTCTCTTTCTCGTTGTCTGAATCTATAGACGAAGAAGGTGAATCATGGTCATGAATCTTCCCCGAAATCTTCTCCAACAACGGTTCACCCTTTACTTCGTCATGCTCTTGATGATCTGCCATAACTTCTCCTCACGGTTTGTAAAAGAGGAAGATGGAAGAAGAGAAGAGGACAAAGGAAGAGAGAGAGAGAGGATTGATCAATGTTTGATGGTGTTGGAAACAACAATCTGAAAGTTGTGCTTTGAGAAAGGTTCCCCAAAAGAAAACTAAGTCATGTACCCTAAAGCAGAAATTGGTTCGGTAAGGAATTTTTCAGTTACTATTTGGCTACAAGTTGGTGTTAGTATTACAATTAGTCTAGTTTGGATTCAAATAACCCATTATTTGGTTCAAAATAGTTGGAATTAGACACAAAATACCCCCAATTTGGTGACATGGCAAACTAATGACAAGGGTTAATTATTGGTTTTCCACAACCACTTCTTTTCCTATATTATAGATTTAGATTTTATTTTTTTCCAAAATCAAGGGGAATATCATTTTGACGCACCTCAACACTGAAACATCAAAAAAATATTATGGTACTATTCAAAAACTTGAAGGTTTCAGTTGTCTTCTAGGTTAAATGTTGAGGCATTGTTAGTAAACCTGTCGCAAGTAAAATCGATAAACATCCACGTCAGAAACTTCCTTAGTAGCTATTAGCAATTAAAGTCCAATTTTTTTTTTTTTTGAAAATTTAAAGAAAAATGGTTCATATAGCTGTTTGGGGAATAGTAGGGCTGGACAAAAATTGTACAACCGGCCCAAACCGTCCAATCCATATGTCCCGTGAAGACACGGTTCGGGTGGATCAGTTTTTCGGTTCATTGGATTGAGAGTTGTTGGGTTCGTTTGCCTTGTGTAGGTCGATTTCGGATGCTACTTTTAGACCCAGCTAAAACCGGATCCGACCGGTCCAATGACTTAAATATTAATTTTTGTTAGTCATGTGGAGTCTGGGTATGTTCTCTCTTACTACTAGGGTTTAATTCTTCTCCCAGCATTCTCCCTCAACACAACAACGCAACCGTTTCTCCTCATCGAGCTTGTATTTGAGATTACGCCGCCATGGACAACCACACCACCACAAGAGAATGTAAGTTTTAATCACTCATTCTTGTTCTTTTCTCCTTCTCTCAATCTCTTAATCCCAAAAAATGTATTTTCTCTCAATCTAATACAAGCAAAGATGCAATGACAACATATTTGCAAGATTTTTAACTAAAGTATGCATGACTATGATGCTAATATAACTCTTTTAGTTTTGCTACTGAACAATGTTATTGTCCTTTCTTATAATTTGTTACAGGGAAAGTTTTTTAGTACACTGTGTTGGTGTGTTGAGGCATTAGAACTCGATGGAACCAATAACCGGGGATGAAAAAGATGAAAAATTGTGTTTTGTTGCAAAGATGGTGGAGAACTAGTTATCCTTGATCAGAAGTTACTCATTTTCTTTTTCCATTTTTTACTCGTCATCGAAACTGTGTTGAAAATGATGATTCTTTTTTTGAAACGGCAAAATCTTGGACTTGTGGTAAATTTGTTAGATTTGATTTGTTCATGATATTTTACTTGCTAGCTCTATGCAATATAATCACTTCCAACCACAACGTTTGTCTCGAGCATTATGATATACTAATTTGTCACAGATTTTCATTCGATATGCTGTATGAGATATGCAAATGATATTTATGAGGTTAATTGATACAAATGAAAGTAATGTTATGCGTGTATTTTTATTTTCAGGTAGGAATTGATGTTTCAACTGCAAAAAAGAGGCTAAGTTTTTGTGCCTTGCCTGTCCGAATTCTGTATGCAAAAAGTGTGTTTCTGCTTGGGAGTTTATGGAAGTTAGAGGTGGTCGAGGCCTGTGCTGTGACTACTTGGAGATAGTAGAGATTATAGAACTAAAATTGGACCATGACTCCCAAGGGGTAAGTGTCAAAACTAAAATTGGACCATGACTCCCAAGGGGGTAAGTGTCAAAACTTTGATTTGTAGAATATTTATTCCGAGAGGTAAATGTGTTCCCTATGAAATTTGTTTGATTTATGAATTGATTTTGCAGAGTGCAGCCTTGGAGAATTTTGCACTACTGTATGAATTGATTTTGCAGAGTGCAACCTTGGAGAATTTTGCACTACTGTATGAATTGATTTTGCAGAGTGCACTCTTGGAGAATTTTGCATGGCTGTCCACACTTGTTTACTTTGCTTTTTTAATAAATGTTTACTCTCTAAATTGCAATTGACACTTTTATGCAGCATCTGTACTTAATTGGAGTTTGATGTCATTTGTTGTCCTAATAGCATTTCTATTCATTCAACACACTACTCTTAGAAAAGGTGAGATGTTTGCTTTGATCCTTGTTATCTATTAATAACATGAGAGTTATATAGCTTTTTTGACAACTTAAATATTTGGTTTACTGTTAGGTTCTTATGTTAAAATGAATAATTTATTTGGGTTGCATGTTGTTAACTTCTAATGAAAATTACAAACTGGTTTCGATCTTAATAGAATAATTATAGATGGATGTTACTTTTTGAGTTGCAGCTTGCAGGGTCTCATCTTAAGTGATTGTGGATTTTATTGTTGTCTGTCATTTAACTAGTTGTTGGGATTAGTCATGCATTTTGAGCTTAGTGTGAACTATAAATATGAACATAATCAAATAATGTGTTCGTTGGTTGTTGAGTTTATTTGTAAAATATTTGAAGTTTTAAATTTGGATTGCAGCAGATACTATTAGAAACTACATGAATCTATTAGAAACTGGCTTGATAGGTTGTTTTGTGATTTACAATGTTAAATTGGATCATTTGTTATATTTGAAGGTCCATTGTTTTTATTTAATTTTGCTTTACTTACAAAAAATTCATTTACATTTTAATTTTTTTTATGACAATTTAATATCAATTAACCGAACAATCCGATCCATTTTAATTGATAAATCGATTAAACTGAATCCGATCAAACCGATTAAAAATTCAGTCGGAATTGGGCCTAACAATTGTACCCATGGTTTCAAACAGTTTGACATTTTAGGCCCGAATCCAACCTAAACCGACCGGTGTCCAGCCTAGGGAATAGTATGATTGAGGTTGATTGACATTGATGAAAGTAATGATGAATAATTAGGCCGACATAATAACCATCCTACTTAAAGAAAATATCCTGATTAGTTGACTATTTTATATTGATTAAAATAATAATAAAAAAGAAAGAATGATATTTTTATTCCAAAGTACTTAGTACGATGAAGGAGAGTATGTATTGAAAAATAGATTTCAAGAAATATGGGAAAAACTAATAAGGGCCTGTTTGAATGGCATTTGAAAATCAGTATTCTCTTTTTAAAAATTAAAAAATTGTAAAATCTGTTTGGTTTACTTATTTTTTAAAATTGTTGTTTTCAAAACAGAGAAAAATGAAAACTAGTATAACCTGTTTTGATTTTCAATATTTCTACTCTAATCTTTAACCAAATTGAAAACACAGAAAGTTGGAACATTTTCATTAATGGCAATTTAGTAAATAAGTAAAAATTTACAATTTTCATAAAACAATAAAGGGTTAATAGTCATTTACCCCTGCAATATAAGTGGTTTTTTATTTACCCTCTTTAAAAAAATAATTTTGGATTATCTCCCTGAAATTTTAAAATTCTAAGTTTTTTTTCCAAGTAGAAAAATTACCCCCTATAAATTTTTTTTTTATATTTACTTCTTGATTTTTACACACTTAGGGGGTATACCAAAATTTCAGAGGATAATCCAATATTATTTTTTTAAATGAGGATAAATCAAAACTCGTCAATATTACAGAAGATAAATGACTATTAAACCAACAATAAAATGATTCATTCTAAACAAGTTTCACGAACACTTCATCTGCTTCATACTATACATAATGATTCAAATTTAGCTTTTTTTAATTGATATTTTTTGTTTCTTAAAAAATTAGAAATTATAATTAAATTTTATTCTTTACAATGCATGTAGGTGTAATTATATTATATCATTATATTCTAATAATAATAACAATATTTTATTTTTAATAATTTCTATTATATAATTAAACTAAATCATATATTTAATTATAAAAAGTTTATATTTTTTGTTTTATTTAGTGATTAAATTTTATATTTAACTACAGTCTACCTGTAATCTAATAATTAATTATGATAAATTTGTTTACTTTATATTTTTTTATCAATTATAAACAGTTTTGTCTCAATTTTATTTAGTAATTAAATTGTGTATTTATATATTTAATTTTAAATTTGATTATTAAATATAATAAAAATATTTTTCATTTATATTAGTTAATAAAAGGCTAAAATACAGTTTTAGTCACCTTGTTTGTCAAAATTCACGGTTTTGGTCCTCCCATTTTGTTTTTTGACAGTTTTGGTCCCCCACCTCGCACTGTTCATGAACTGTTTATGTACGGACATGTACTGTTCATGTACGGACCAAGTACTGTTCATTATTTTTTTGGGTCAAAATTGGGGAGGGGACCAAAACTGTTAAAAAAAAATGGGGGATCAAAACTGTGAATTTTTACAAACAGGAGGACCAAAACTGTATTTTAGCCTTAATAAAATAATTTTATAAGTCAAATAATTAAATGTATTTTTTACCTCTAAAACTGCTTTTAAAATTTTGTTTACCAAATAATTTTTTATTTTTCATTTTCAAAACAGTTTTGAAAAATTATATTACCAAACAAATTTTTTATTTATTCCCTTCTTTAAAACACTTTTTTTAAAACAGTTTTATAACACATATTTTCAAAAGTAAAAGCCCTAATAATTGTGTAAGCGAGTACATATATGGTTGGCAATTATTGAAGTGGGACTTAAAGTTCTCTCGTAAATAATGATACAAGTAGAGACGCAAATAATGATGTTGGTGTGGCTTTGTGAAGAACGTTATCTTCTCATGTCGGTGTGGCTTTGATACCACACATACTAATTTATGGTACGCAACTTAAACCATTCCATTTCTAGCGTCGCTGTGAATTTTGCATATTCTGTGTCATTTGTTTTTTCTAATTGCAGAATTATATCGTACTACTACTCACATGCAACCGAGTTTTATGAACACCATATATTTTTCACAATCTGCTGTTTAATTTTTCATAATATTCTGTCTGTTTATATTTTTCTGACAGATAAACATGTTTTCAGTGCCAATACTTTTGCTGTTGTTTGCCTCACCATGCTTAGGTTCTTTTGTGAAGACTGAAAATAAGATAAAATCAGCTGTTTTTCTGTCTCCTAAATTTGAGCTAACCCCTGGATCAGTTATCAATAGATATTATTATAGTATTGATTTTCCAAAAGGTCATATAGCACTCAAGAGTTTCAATGCCGAAGTAGTTGATGAGGCTGGGAATCCTATACCTCTTCATGAAACCTTTCTTCACCATTGGACTATTGAACGATATCATCAAAGTAAACATGTCACGCACACAGAAAATGATGGCCACATGATGCCTCACAGCTCTGATAATGTAATGGTGAGAAATAGTGGTATATGCCAGGGAGATAAAAATGGACAGTACTTTGGCCTTGGATCTGAAACACGGGGAACCACGATCGATATTCCAGATCATTTCGGTATAGAGATAGGTAATCCTGAACAAGTTCCAGAAGGATTTGAGGAGATATGGATGGGTTAATGTTCATGCCATTGATACGCGCGGTGTAGAGGATAAGCTAGGGTGCACGGAGTGTAAGTGTGAGCTTTATAATATTACAGTGGATGAATACAGAAAGGCTATAGGGTCAGGTTATAAAGGAGGTGTTTTGTGCTGTTATGATGATACGCACTACACAGTGCAAGTTGAAGGAAGGTTTTGAGGGGCCAAAAGAGAAGCCTGTACCTAAGATACACAGTGAAATGGGTTGATTGGGATGATTCTATAGTGCCTGTTAAGATATATATATTTGATGTGACTGATAGTTTGAGACTATCAGATAATTCAGAAGGAATGAACTCAGATCATAACTGTAAGGTACACCTTCTAGTCACTATTATAAGTAATAAAAAATTTTTTAGGTTCATTGAGTAATTGATGTATCTGATATATAATAATGTCCAGATACATCATTTATTCAATAAATCTAAAAAGGTTTTTGTTGCTTATAATAGTGACCGGAGGATGTAAGTGAATTCATCTAGAAACAATCCTAGTCCGTTACTTTGTTGGGTATATAGTAAGCAAATGGGATCATTTTTTGTTTTAGGTTGAGTATCAAGTTGGATCTTGTAGCATAGATCATAAGGAAAAAAATGGTTGTGTTGATGTGAAGAAGACAAGTGTTCCACTACAAAATGGTGGATATGTGATATATGGTATTGCTCATCAGCATTCAGGAGGTATTGGATCAACTTTATATGGACAGGTAATTTACAAGTCATTTGAAATACATGTCAGTTCTCTTGTATATTTTAACCTTACAATCTCAAAGACATGGTTTTTTTGTGAAATTTATGGATTATATTTTCAGGATGGAAGGGTTATATGTTCTTCAATACCAAGTTATGGAAATGGGAATAAAGCCGGAAATGAATCAGGATATATTGTTGGAATGTCGACTTGTTATCCAAAACCAGGTTCAGTGAAGATAATGGATGGCGAAACATTAACTCTAGAGTCAAACTACAACAGCACCAAGGAGCACACTGGAGTTATGGGACTTTTCTACATATTAGTGGCAGAACATCTTCCATACCAACCCTACAGACATTCTAGTCGTTCTTCATTTTTTATGGATTCAAATAATAAGCTTTTAGATAGTTAGTGACACATATATACGCGTGTGTGTTTGTGTGTAAGGACAAGATTTGGAAGTGTTAATGAATAATAATGGGCAATTTCTTAATGCACCACCCAAGTTTCTTAGGCACCACGTGAAATTATTTTTTTGTTCCTCTATTCCGGATGTGCACATTCGGATGCACCACATTTTTAAAAATCGTAGAGATTTTTCGGATATGCATATCCGGAAAGAATTCTGATGTGCACATCCGGAAGTATTTCTTATTAGTTCGCGCCAGACGTTCTTCCCCCCTCATTATTCACCTTTCCATTTCCAAAATCTCTCAAACTCTCTCAAACTCTCAAATTTTCAATCACCACAAATCTCGATTTTTTCCACTCGAGTTCGGCGCAGAGCAACTGTTACAACGATCAACACACTCCAAATCCTCCGTATCACATTTTAATCGGTAAATTTTCAAATTTTAGAGTTTCGGAGTAATTTTCGAGTAATCGATTTAGAGTAGACATTTAGGTGTAGAAATTGTTAGGTTGTATGAATAACATAGGTTAGAGACAATGTAGGTCATTTTTACTGCTTCAAACGGACGATCAGGGCATAAAAATGCCCTTTTGGTTGTTACAGTGGCCATGGCTGCCCTTTTTAAACTTCAAAATACGTACCGGATGTACAGATCCGAAAATATTGAAACGTTTAGTGTTTCCGGATGTGCACATCCGGAAATACCCAACGTTTAAAATTTTGCGTCCTTCCGGATGTGCACATCCGGGAATACCTAACGTTTAAAATTTTGAGTCCTTCCGGATGTGCACATCCGGAAGACTATTTTTTTTTCCTTTTTTAATTTTGCTTGTTTGTTTGTTTTTGTTTAATTATTTTTAAACAAAATTTAATTTATTTATTATGCTTTGCAGATTAGATGGCTGGCAGAGACGATCGTACCATACATGGACGGACAGCTCAACACGCATCTGTCCGACGTGAGCGGATGCAGTCTACAGCCGAGGCTTCCGATGCAGAGGGAGTTGGGGTAGCCCCTACAGCTGAGGGACATCCTACACCACATCCTACACCACAACCATCCACATCACAGGTTCAGGCCACTCCCTCGTCAGCCGCCGATTCTACATCTCGGAGGCGTCGGGATTCTACTACTAGTTCATCAAGGTCCTAGCCCGCACGCAGGTGTCGTCGGGAGACTACAGCTCCATCAGCTGCTCCTCCTCGTTTCCTTGTTGCTGTTCCTGTTCCAGAGGGTGATCACCCAACACATGAGGGTGTTGACGATGATGACGATTTCGATGAGCTGGGCGGTTACCCCGGGGGACCGTCTAATATGTCCCTACTCGCGTGGTACTCTGAGCATACTGCCAGATATGTCTGGCTAGGACAGGTAACCTTTCTCGGTTTATTTATAGAATTGTATTCGTTGAAAATATGTTTATTTGTAACATTGTTTTATTTGGAAATTTTTAGGATAAAGATTCACAGAAGTTCTATAACCATGGGGGCAAGGTTATGGACACGATTGAGATGCTGCCAGAGGCTGAGTGGTTCACGTCTGCATTTGCGGAGTCTGGTCTTGGAGGCCTGTCTAAGATTGGGTATTCCCATATCCAGTACAGTATCCTGATGGCATTTGTTGAGAGATGGCACCCTGAGACATCCTTATTCCATCTACCGTACGGCGAGATCACGATCACGCTAGACGACATCTCACGCCTCTTACATCTACCAATCACGGGTACCCTTCTGAGTCACGGTAGGATGACGAAGGCGGACGGCATAGAGTTGTTGGTTACAGAGCTTGGGGCTAGCCCAGAGAAGGCACATGCGGAGGTGCACCAGTTGAGGGGCGCACACGTCCGGTTCTCATTTTTTATGGATAGATTTACTTAGGCGCTTGCAGAGGCAGGACGGGCAGATGGTGATCCAGCTAAGGTGGCGATCCACAGGGCGCGTGCCCTAAGGTGCTACTACTTGTTTTTGCTAGGCACGCAGGTGTTTGTGGACACCAGCTCCTATTATGTTGATATCGTCTACCTCAGGTACCTTTCGGATCAGACAGAGATCCATCGGTACAACTGGGGGGCGGCTGCGCTGGCATTCACCTATTCCAGGCTCTCTGATGGTTGCCGCTGGGCAGCCAAGACTGTGGCAGGCAGTTGTACGCTATACGTGGTAACAATATAATATTCTAAGTGATTTTTTCATTTCTTTTCTTTCTGTATTCATTATAATGTTTGACACCCATGTTATGTTTTCCATTTCAGGCGTGGATTTTACAGCACTTTCCCTATATTACTGGTTGGGGGAGTGCCCAGGGGTACACTGAGGATATGCCACGTGCTGCTGCATTTGTCCTGCTCAGAGGGAACCAGGCGCCGGACCCCTTCAGAGTGTATCTAGATCGGATGGCTGCTGAGGACGTTTTGTATTGCCCCTATGCCGCTCACCGTGTGACGCGCCCGTTCGATGAGGTTTGTTTGTTCTCAGGATGGTTGGCATGCAGTTTGACCGTTATTGCCCGATACCTGCCAGAGCGCGTCTTGCGTCAGTTCGGTTACACGCAGACGATCCCCAGGATGCCTCATGAGTCTGCTCCTCAAGGCTTGACCCGCAGGCAGATAGATGAGCTATATGCTGACTACCAGTCCCACTTGGTACCGGAGGAGGCTCGGGCGACCAGAGTGGAGACAGACTGGAGTGTTGCTGCCGGGTACATCGTGTGGTTCTACACCGTCTCACACCCATGCATGGTGCCCACTGCTGAGGGATCGCCACCCAAACCTGCTCATCAGGAGATATTAGAGGAGCTGCAGTCTCAGCTGGACCACACTCAGGATGTCCTACCACGCTGTCATCAGATAGAGCAGATAGCGCAGCAGGCCATTGCGGACAGTCACCTCCCTGAGGGCTTTGGTGCCAGACTTGCCGTGGACAGGATTATTGTGATTGCTCAGGGGGCACTTCAGTACCGCAGACATCGATCCAGGATGGCGGGTAGGGGCAGAGGAGCAGGGGAGCCAGGAGAGATCCTTCGCCATACGCAGTAGTTTTTCGTTTGATGTATTATATTTGTATTAGATGTATGCACTGTATTTTGACAGAGATTTATTATTATTATTATTATTATTATTATTATTATATATATATATATATATATATATATATATATATATATATATATATATATATCATTTTATTTTATATATGGATGTTGTCAAATGTATATTAAATTGCGACGATTTATTAACATATGCGACCAAGCAAAAAAACCGATTTTAAAAAAAAAATAATGTTCTGCCTTTTCCGGATCTGCAGATCAGGAATGTTTCCGGATGTGCACTTCCGGAAAGAATCAGCGTTTTTAAAAAAATTGGTGCGTCCGGATGTGCACATCTAGAATCAGGGGGCAAAACCGGAAATTCAGATGGTGCCTAAGAAACAAGGGTAGTGTGATAAGAAATTGCCTAATAAAGTTCTCTCTATGTGCACAGTACAGGATGTCGGCATATTGTCAAGTTTACATCAATTTTTTGAATTTTTATTAATGATATATAGTTTGTATTTTTGGCTCAATACACTATTGGAACATGAATGATATTCCTACACCACTCCCCTACACCTACACCGTATTTCACTGTTCACTAATACGGTGAACAGTGAAATATTATAATAATATTATTTTTTGTTTTTTTTTTAATTTTAAAATTTTTTTTAAAAAAATATTGATATAGAATTGTGTGATTAACCAACTTTATAACTACATTAACCAATTTTTTGCATTGTATTAACCAACTTTAATTACTGTTAAAAATTAATTTTAATATCTGAATGATTATTAACCAACTTCATAACTGCATTAACCAACTTTTTACATTGCATTAACCAACTTTGTTGTACTACTAAAAATTATTTTTACATCTGAACGTTTATTAACCAAGTTCATAACTTCATTAACCAACTTTTTACATTGTATTAACCAACTTTATTTACTAGTAAAAATTATTTTTAATATATGGACCTTTATTAACCAACTTCATCACTATATTAACCAACTTTTTACATTTCATTAACCAACTTTGATTTACTATTAAAAGGCACTGTTCACGGATATTGTTCACAGACACTGTTCATGTTACTATTCATGTACGGATGTACTGTTCACAAACACTATTTACATCACTATTTATGTACGGATTTACTGTTCACGACACTGTTCACAGTATTTATAAACAGTGTATACGGTATAGTGTAAGTGTGGATGTCAAGATAGCATTGTTGTTGTAACATATGACTTTGCCTATATATTTTGTTTGTTTTATCATATAGTTGCTTCATTATAATTACCGTAATGTAAAAGGGGCTTCCATTTGCTATGAAATATTTTTCTCTCGTTAGAATTTCATCAGCCGTTTTATTATTTTGATGTTACAACGTCACAAATTATACTTCATAGATATGTATAAACGTTTCACATTTATATTCTGAACAGTTAATGCGCTACAACAAATAATATATTTTATGAGATAATTTTTACTTTGATTAATCAATAATCGAGGTATATGTTTTGGGATTGCCAAGATTTTATTTTTTAATATATATATACCCTTTTTTTTTTAACCGAGAAAATATATTTATCAAGAATCTCGCTCAACGTTACTGTATTTTTTTTCAATTGCCTTTGGAACCAAACGTTACTACTTTACAGTTGGCGTCTTTTTCTTTTTTGTTTTTATTTATTTATTTTGAAGTACGAAATTAATATTTTCAAATGACTTTATTTTTTTATTTTTAAATTTGTATTATCCCTCGGTTACTTTGCCCAACCAGAACATAATATTATTTGCATGAATTTTCTAGAATATGATGCTTTTCTATTTTTTTTAAATAATCTATTCTCTTGGTTTTTTCCAAAGTCCGACGTGTAAGCTCTTTTGCATGAATACTTCACAAAACGAGACTCTAACTTTTCATTTACCTATCAACGCTCCTCGTTTCATCGTCATTCTCTTAAAAAACTAGGCGATTTTCATATTCTTCAAAACTCAAATTTCATCATCTCTTCCAACATCAACTTGAACACCAACACGAACATTAACTCTTCAAATCTAACTCGTTGAAACTTTGTCATCACGTTTTCAAGACGTAACTGACTTTATCTAGTGTTAGTTTGAGAAAATGGTGTCATTGACCGCTGAGATGTTGATATATGTTATTTTTCTTGAATAGTGTTAGTTTGAGAACATGGTGTCACTGACCACTGAAATGTTGATAAATGTTTTTTTTAAATAGTGTTAGTTTGAGTAAATGGTGTTACATACTGACCACTGAAATGTTCATAGAAATGTTGTTTTTCTTGAAAAAAAATTAATTGTGTTAGTTTGAGAATATGTTGAATGTATGTTCTTAGGAAGTGTACCATGAGTATTGTATAGTTCATATGCATTAGGTGTCTTAGCACAGATTTATTGATTTGAGTAATATGGTTCTTGATTTACATATTAGTGATTCAACCAGTACCTCTCATACAACATATGCTACAACTTCTGTTAATACTAAAAGTAAAAGAAAAACTAGAGGTGCGACGATGTTGACCAAGGTGACAAAAGCCCACGAAAGTGGTGTTCGCTTCCCGGTTAGTTTTTGTCCAATAGCTGGTAAGGCTTATGGTGAACATGTTGATAATTTTAGGGATTACGTGTCAGTACAAGATTGAAGCAAAGACAACATTTTTGATAGATAATGGGCACAAAGTTGTCCTTGAATTGAAAGATAATTTATGGACCGATATTATGGAATTTATCATAAATTTTATGATTTGGTTTACAAATATAGATAACCATTTGTTTTTTAGTTTAATACTAATATCAACTCTATTATGTAAACATATAAAGTGTTTATTGCTCTAGAGGATAATATGCTAAAAAGAAATAGATTGGATATGTTGGTGAGCGTTGGAAGGGGCTTTAAGACACAACTCACACATGATTATATTACAAATTCAAAGGGTAACTTACAGCCTACATATGTTAAGTATTCATATATTGATAAGAACGTTTGGGAGGAGTCTGTCAAGTTCTGCACCACTATTGATTTCATGGCTAAAAGCCAAATAGGAAAGGATAATAGAGCAAAAAACATGTATCTACATAAATTGTCTCGTGAAGGTTATGATAAACTGGAACTGAAAATGATTAATGAAAAAAGAAAACAAAGAGAAATAGAGCTTGGAGATCCTTCTAGAAGCCTTGATCATAACACATCTCCGTAATCATGCCATGAGAAATGAAAGATGTCACGTCAAAGACCAGGAGGCGAGTTCACATCATAGGCTACACACGAACTGGCTAAAGAGATTGTAAGATAATTTTTTTCAACATTACCTATTTAAGTTAATTTAATTTGGTAAAGATGAACTTGTATATGTGTTGTAGTATTTACTGGTTGAAAAATCCAAAGATGGTATTTTTGTTTCACGAGAACGTTATTACATCTTGGTACAAGCGATTGGAATAGAAGAGCATGGTGAGCGTGTTGTGGTCTTGGAAGAGTAATGATAAATCGGCAAGTGTAATGGTAGTGTCTAAGTAATACTTAAAAGATCGTCTCCATGAGGTTTACAATGTAACAAGATGTACGATTGTGCGATTAAACAAAATAATGGGGAGTTTTCTAGTTTGAAAACAAAAAAGGAAAATAGAAAAGTTATAAAATTAAGAAAGGTGGTTAGGTTTCATCTTGAATCCCCTGTATGTCTTTGTTGATGCTAGTGTCTATCTACCCTTATGATGATTATTTCGATTACCACGATGGTCTAACTGAGCCAGTATACCCAATCTCTTGTTGTATACCTCACTATTCTAAGTTATAATCTCCTAATCTCTTAGGAAAATTTGATAGTTAAAATAGGCAATGTTTGTTAGTTAAACACTAAGTCACAACCTTACAATTTCCTATCTCAATTATTAGGTTGAACTGTTAACTTAGATCTTACTCACACAGTTAGGGTTAGTACTCAGCATGAATCTGAATGATACATGGACATTCGTAAACGCATGTAAAGCAATGAACAAAAATATTAACTGAATAATAAAAAACGTAGACAGTACAAAGTCCTAACATATCTTCTCAACAAATCCATACAGGTTCATCTGAACGAAACCTAAGCTAAGAAAATTAGCTACTCATAACAAAATAATTCATAAAGCAAGGATACATGGATTACTAGTTTAGAATTTCAATTGTAAAACCTTTGCTCTAGAGCTCCACGGTATTTCTCCACAGTCATACACTACTACAAAACGCTCAAACAACAACGCGAGGTTTACAACGGCATCCTATACACTGTTCTTATAGTGCGTACTGGATGCGCGCGCATTATTTTAATTAGAAATCTCAAGGGTATAATAACTGTTGTTATGAAAACTGTGGTGATACAATCTAGCTATCACGGGTTCAAACCTCATCGCCCTCAAATAGTTTATCTCTTTGACGTAAATGCTCCCTTTTAAGTTTTATTAATATTTAACTAAAAATAATAATGATATCACGACGGCTTTTTCTTTAAACCGTTGTTACAAACTGTTATGTATTTTAAACACCAAGTATATATCAATTTATCCATTGAAAAAAGAAACAAGATGAAACAACCCTAACACTAACGCCGTCACCATTATCGGGAAGAAGACAACAACAACAAGAAAGTGTTCTACTTTAAGGTGTTGCAATGTCACATTTGAAGACAAAATCATCCAAAGGTGTTTCTACATCTTCTTCCAGTGTAAAATATCGATCTGGAAATTTTTGTGGTTGTGATGGTCGTATGGTTTCGTATCAATGCAAGAAGGGACAAAATAAAGGAAGGTTTTTTTGGAGATGTCCATTTTGGAGGAGCGATGAAACATATAATTTGTTCATATGGGATGAAGACGTGGGAGAAAGAGATGGAAATGACGATGAGAGCATTATGAAGTCAGAGTTAGAAGCTGTGGGATATCTGAAGGTTATGTATGAGGATTTAAAGAAAAAGAACAAGAATTTGAAGAACAAACTGAAATCAGAGATATTTTCTAGAAATATCAAGATGTTATGTTTTCTTGTCTCCTTTATGTTTAATGTTTACTTTGTTATGAAATGTAATAGTTGAATTAGGGTTTGAATTACACTGTTGATGATTAAACTGCAGATCCATTGTAAATTACATTGTTGATGTTTAAACTTCAGATGCATTAAGTGAGAAGTTAAGGTGCACCTTTTCTTTTTTATTTATTTTAAAATTCACAAATAAAAGGGTTATCACTACGGTTCTCCTGGTCAACCGTAGTGATATATTTATAATAAATAAATACCTATCTATAGGGTTTTTATTTATTTTAAAATTCACAAATAAAAGGGTTATCACTATGGTTATTCTAGTTAACCGTAGTGATATATTTATAATAAATAAATACCTATCTACACGGCTGTGATTGCTAACGGTTGTGAAATAGTTTACCCATATATAAGCAAAATAACTTTCACTTAATTGACAGTAATGTCGTTGCCTTCAAAGTGAAACCCTAGAATCCATTTTTTCTCTTCGTTTTCACCATTAGCCGTGAATCATACATTATGGTATTCTTCTTCTTCCATCTATTGTTAGATATTTCCCATTATCTCGTTTGTGGATTGTTGTTTTTGTTGATTGTTCTCATTTTTCAGATCCGTTTTCACTACCTTAACAAAGACCATGCTTTGGAAACTTCATAATGTTTGCGTAGCTATGGAAAAAAGTACAAGAAGCATGAAGCTATGATAGAAACTTCATCCACCTTATACTTTTTCTTCATAGCTTCACGAACAAGATGTTAGTAAATGAAGAATCAACACTGTAAGCAAACTTTATCTAGTTTTAGAAACAATGAAAAGAAGTATAAGAAGTATGAAGCTTTTGTGTAAGCTTCTTCCTCCTTATATTTCTTTTTCATTGCTTCCCAAACTAGTTCAACATCATAACTGATTCCTGTTCCGCGATTAGTTTCATAAAAATGTGTGTTATTCCTGTTCCTCTCTTTACTCTTCACTGGATTATGGTTTTAGGGTTTGTTTTCAACTGAGGATGCTCATTTTTGAAGTTTGCTTTGTTTCCTTTCAGGTTAAGGGGATGATACAGGGTGATGATGCTGGTGGAAGCAAGCGTATTATATCAGTTTATAATTTCTGGATCTGATATAGAATGTTGTTTGAGTTTATTATATTCTATTTACATTGTTTGTTTAACTAACCCTCACTTAAAGTTTGCTGGTGGTAGCAAGCGTATTATATGAGTTTATAATATCTGGATCTGGTATAGAATGTTGTTTGAGTTTATTATATTCTATGTAGATTGTTTGTTTCACTAACCCTCACTTAAAATACATTCAGTTAATTTGACATAGATACTTATAATCTGCAAATTAAGTTGTATTTGAAAACCAACTTAAACAAACCATTGTTGTTTTCTGATTGCATGCCTCTAATCATTTATCTCACGTTATTTTATATATAGATTATGGTATAATGATCTGGCTCCTTAGATGCATCGCCATCTTCCATTATAGTTAAATCAAAGATGAGGCAGATTATCCAATGTCTTGTTGATCTTATGGAAATTTAACTATAATCGAATATAGCAATATATCGAAGGAGTCAGATCAATAAACCACAATATATGTAAAAGAGCGTGAAATGCACGATGAGACGAATGTAATCAGAAAACAACATTGGTTTATTTAAGTTGGTTTTCGAGAACAGTTTAATTTTTAGATTATAGACATCTTCATCAAATTGAATCCATGTATATTTATTTAGTGAGGTGTTTGGAAAACAAGCAATCTACATTTAATATAATAAACTTAGGGTACTTACAACAACGGTTATCTATTGTAACCGATATCATAAGTAATTTATGTTTTATATAATTTCGCTGCTGACGGGTTTCGAACCCAGAACCTAAGTGTATGTATCACAACGGTTTATTATCATAACCGTTGTGATATATGGCTCGCGCCCTACCTTTCAATAACGGTTTCCAGCCCGTTGTAGAAACAACTAACTTACAACGACAATCTACATAACAACGCTTTCGCCCGCGTCATTATATGTCATTTTCAACCGTTGTTAAATGGGTTTTTCGTAGTAGTGATAATTAGGTTGCTAGAAGAAGATCCATAAAAATATGCCAAAAGTCCCTTTAAAAAGCTTCAAAACGTGTCTTGGTACACATGGCATTGTGCCACGATGAACTGAGCATCGTTCCGCATTGGGGTGCAATGGTTGTAGTTTAGAATTTCCTCAAAGTTTCTCTTTTTCACACCTTTTCTTCTTTATCCCTTTTTCTTCCATTTATTCAAAAACATGGTAAATCCTAATCAAACTCAACCAAATGACATGAAGCGTAATAAAATAACTGATAAATTGTCATAAAAATTACCTGTTGATAGAGTGTCATCATAACCACAAACTTACATTGTTGCTTGTCCTAAAGTAACTCCTTCATACATGTGAATTTCAGAACTTCATACTTATCAAACCAATGACAGACAACAATGCTTGCAGAGTCTTTACTTCCATTGTTTTGGATCTCAATTTCGACGCCTGGTTTGATTCATGTCACAAATGAAGAAAAGGAAATTTTTTGCCAAGTTATGATGCATTTCGACTAGGCAAGTTCGATGATGGATGCTCGGTCGAAGTCATTCCTTACGAAAGGAAGGATGACCAGGTGAACTTATGAAAATTTTCTAAGTATTGAATTGGTGTTTCGACGGAATGTTACGGATGGTGTTTTCGACTTGAGTTTTGAATTTGAATCAATGAGGGAGTATTGTCCTTATCCAGTTTTTAAACAAAGACATGTGGAGTATGCTGGAGAATCGAAGACATGCCGAATGCCACTTGTATTGATTTAAGAGAAAGACCGTTAAAAGTAGTTATTTCAATTCATTATAAATAGGCAGTCTTAGTGATAGGATTGTGTGTGTTCAAAGTTGTACAAAATCTCTAAATTACTCAATGTACCCGTGTGCAGAGAAAAGAGTGTGTTGAGAAAATGTATGTTTGATATAAACACCATACTTTTACATTTTAATTCAAGTTTATCTTCTTTATTGCCCAAGTTATTTTTAATATATTTACTTGCTTTTTGATTAAGTTCTGCAATTTACTTTCTTTGGAATTCTTAAAAGTTGTTAACTTTTAAATCATACATGTTGTCGAAGTATTCGTCATTTTCAAAACTTTATTTTAATTATTATCACATGTAACCCAATCCCTTATTGATTTGGGAGACCAGCGGTTGTTTATTAATTTTCACAGTAAACACATTGCTTGCTTAAATTCAACACTTTCCAATGGATGTTCTTATCGCGGTGCAAAAAATACCACGGACGTTTGCATGCTTGAAATGATAATAGAGTTGCCACCGAAGTTTATTTATTCAAAAAGGAGAGGGAAAATATCGATAAAACCCTTTAATAAAAAATAAAATGGTCGTCCCAAGCAAATTCAGGTTTGAGAGTCAGTTATGCAAGGGGGGAGGGGGGGTATTAGCACCCCTCACATTTGTTATACTCAACGGTAACCATTTAGCTAGATTTACGAATAGGATGTTAATTTTGTTTATGATTTATCTAATTATGAAAAGTTTGAAAGGAAAGAGAAAATGACTAAAAAAATAGATTTTTTATTAGGGTGTCTGACGAGACGTTTCAATCTTACTTCTACGTATCCCCAAGTGCGATGGAGAACTTAAGACTACGTAGTTCTAGGTAGCAAATGTTTGTTGGTTGGTCAATTTTAGCGAAAGGTACTTAGTCACATTCGAGCGGAGAACATCGCTTGCTACCCAAAACATGGAGAATTATACATTGGCATCGCGTCAGAATGGACAATATAACTTGGAATCTCACAGAGTTATGTTCTCACCGCATTCAAGCGGAAAGCATTCTTACTTCTTGTGCATAATAAGAACGGAGCATTGTTTGCATCGTCTCAGAACACGTAAAATATATTTCATTTATGAAAAGGTTTTTACATCACACTAAGGCGGAAAAGATAAGTTTTATTTGTTGGATTGTTTTTAGGTGGAAGACGAGTACCCACACATCAAGCTATATAGTTTGTATCCAAATACTTGGGGAAGAAAGAGGCATATGCCCAATTAATCCTTTTTCATCCAAGTTTATTGTAAAAGATGCGAGGTGAATTGAGAAATGGTTCCTCAACAGAAGACGAGTATTCACATAATGAGCTTTACATCCACTATCAAAATACTCGGGGAAGAAAGAGGCATACGTATAATTAGTCCTTTTTCTTCTATGAAAGAACAAACCAAAATTCGGTTGAGTATAGTATTTTAATACGGAAGACGAGTATTCGAACATTGATCTCTACAACCAATGTCCAAATTGAGCCCCGGTATCATCAAATAAACATCACAAAAAGCTTAATCGAGCCAACAAAAGTTATGAACCCTAACCCCCAAAATCTTATCTAAACCTCAAATAAAACTTCAAATGCCCTATTTCCTCAAACAAAACCAAAAATAAATAAACACAAGACCACAAATCATGCAGAAATTTAAAAAAAAATCAACCCTCACCCCTCGAAACCCTAATTCCAAAATCCATTAAACATTCATTCGGTTTACAAATTACAAGAGAGGAAGGAGCAAAGGAAGCATTTAAACGAAAATGGAATAAAAAGTAAGTGAAAAGCTACCCAAAAAGAGTCTTTGGCGAAGCTCCTCCACCTCCGGCGCGGCGGTGTGATTTCTGGCGAGTAGAAAGGTATCTCTTTCTTCCCTTTTCCTTGTTCTTTACTCTTCTATTACTCAACCTTGCTTATGTGTGTGTGTGTGGTGTGTGTGTGTGTGTGTGTGTCGTGAGGCTATCTAGGGTCTTAGCTCAGGACTATCTAGAGCTTTAATATGAATCTCTGGGTAGCTTTAGGGGAGAGCTTTGAGTGCAGTTTTATGGAAATTACAAAGAGTGAAAATTGCTTAGAATTAGGTTTTTTATTTTTGTGTTTAGAAGAGTTGAGGGAATGATTTATAGCAGTTGTAAGTGTGTGTGTGTGTGTGTGTGTGTGTGTGTGTATGTGTGCGTGCGTGTGTGTGTGTGTGTGTGTGTGTGTGTGTGAGAGAGAGAGAGAGAGAGAGAGTGAGAGAGAGAATCACAGTGGGATACGTGTGAGGAGGAATCATATGAGAAAATTTTTTGTGCAATGAAGTGTGCGAGTTTCTTTGTAAAATGGATAAGGATTGAGTTGTTATAGGGGATCAAATGATCCCTAATTTTGTGGGATACAGGTGACTGGAAGGAAGAAAATTTGTGCGTGGTCCATGTGCCAAGTTTTGAAATGTGAATGAATTTTTCTTTTCTTCTTCCGTTTTACTGTTGCAGTTTATGGTAATCTTTTATGATTTTTTCTCTTTTTTAATGCTATGAATTGTGCAATAGCTTGGTAATTCAAAAATCAATGTGTGCTACTCTTTGTTTTCCTTATCTTGTTTTTGTTTTATGTGTTATTTGTTTGAACTATGAGACTATGGCATGTAAGTTTGTATTGGGCTATGCTTGATTTGTTTTAACTAATTTCTCATTTTGTGGATTTTCGTTAGGTCTCATATTACAGGCTTGGAGATGACTTGAAGGTTAGGTAACAAACCAATGGAACAGTGCCTTTAGGTTTAGGACTTTGCACAAGTAGAAATTTGGTTGTCATGTACTTAGGTTCAATGTAAAATTTTGTAATTGTAAGCTTTGTACAATCTTGAATATGCCATGTTAGTACTCTCGTAAGAATGTACTATATTCAATTTTGAAATGAAAGTAAAGTACTTTGAATTCAAATTAACTTTGCAAATTCAATGTAACTTGTAACTGAAACTCCTTCAATAATAAAACAAACAATGAATGAATGAACATAAGTTGAATGAGTGACACAAATGAAGATGCATTATCATACTAAGGTATATAGTAAATTGGAATGAATGTAATTAGAATGAAAAACTGAAAACCATAATATGATAAACAATGAATGGTTGTGTTGAAAATGTAATGCAATGGATAAATGAGATTTAAGGTAATAGATTTGCAAAAGTTTCGCATTAACTAGATATATTGACTTTTAAATCAATAGAAATAGGTGATGAAATGACTCAATAAGGACATAAAGGAAATGATTGGGAATGAGTGCATGATGCAAATATGCACCTGACCAGCTGAATAAGTCAAATTGTTGACTTCTCCTTCTTTTGACTCCTATGTATGCATATGATAACTAATGGACAGATGAAATGGTCATAATATGATGATGTAGATGGACTAGATGCAGTTAACTGGTGAAAATTATTAGGGAAAAATTTAGGGCATGAAAACTGCCCCAATTTAAATATCTTCAACTAGAGGGTATGAATGATGTCAGTCTTCTGATGATCATGGTAGAAGATTGTTAAATACTAAAGACTCAAATTTTGTCGCTTGACTGGATGAAATGAAATGATATGAGATGTTATGTTATGATTTTATGGAAGATTTCTCTTGTATGGAATATGAAAATGTGAAGCAGACTTTTTGGGGGTTGCTAAGATGATTGGTAAAGGTGGTATGTTAGGAATGAAAAAGGTAAGGCGAAAAGACTCAGTGGGGAAAGAAAAGCTAGGTTTTTAAAGTTTGACGGAACAAAAGTGATGCGTTACGAATTCTCACGTAACAAAAATGACGGGTTCTGGCTTCTCACAAAATGATAAGTAGGTTACAGATTCTCAAAAAAATAAGGTTTCAGCTTCTCACCGAACGATGATGGTAAGTTATGGCTTCTCACATAACAAAGATGAAATGTTTTGGATTTTCACATAACGATGATGGTAAGTTATGGCTTCTCACATAACAAAGATGAAAGGTTTTGGATTCTCACAAAACAATGATGGTAAGTTACAGATTCTCACAAAGCAAAAATGTTGAGTTAAGGATCCTCTGTAACAAAATAAGTAGGTTCTAGCTTCTCATATTAAAAAAAAGACAAGTTTCGGATTCTCACGTAACAAAATAAGCAAGTTATGGCTTCTCACTGAATGAAATAGTAGTGGGTTCTGGTTTCTCACAAAACGGTAAGGATAGGTTATGGCTTCTCACATGACAAAAATGACAAATTACAACTTTTCGTGTAACGAGATGAAAGAGTTATGGTTTCTCACAAGACGAATATGATAGGTTATGGATTCTCACATAACAAAAAGATGACAAGTTACGGATTCTCACGTAACAAAAATGAATAGGTTTTGGCTTCTCACATAACGATAGAAGAAAATAGGTTATGGATTCTCACATAACAAAAAGATGACAAGTTACGGATTCTCACGTAACAAAAATGAATAGGTTATAACTTCTCACATAACGATGGAAGAAAATAGGTTATGGATTCTCACATAACATAAAGATGTCAAGTTACAGATTCTCACGTAACAAAAATGAATAGGTTTTAGCTTCTCACAAAATAATAAGGATAGGTTACGGCTTCTCACGTAACAAAATATGAAAGGTTCCATCTTCTCACAAAACAAGATGATGAGTTACAAATTCTAACGTAACAAAATGAAATGTATTCCGATTTCTCACAGAACAAAAATGACAAGTTACGAATTCTCACGTAACGAAATAAGTGGGTTCTGGCTTCTCACATAACAAAAAATTTGGGTTCTAGATTATCGCATAACAAACCAAATGGCATACGGTAACCCACAGATTCGATAGGCCTTTGAACCTTGTTGGACAAGAAACTAGCCTTTGTAGCTGCCAAATGATGTTGGAATTCGGGCCAAGGGGTAAGTTGTTGACTACAAAAGGTATGCATGATATGCATATGAGCACAATATATTTTGATCTATGCATGATTTATGATGCATGGATGATCAATGCATGCAATATGAAGATCGGGTTAATGTGCTAAGCACAATGGAGCTTTTGTGTGGTTTTGGATTTTTGATTCCCCAACACACGGAATTTTTCCAAATCTTGCTGCAGATAAAAATGCCTTTGAGGCGCTTTTGTTAAGCATATTAGTCATGTACCAGGCTGATGATCCCTTTGGAAAGCTTATGGGTCATGCCCCACAGAGATTCCTTCTGTGGCGATTCAAGATTGTTTTATGACTTTATGACCTTCTGAAAAAACATTGATTTTCCTTTAATAATTTCAAATGTCAAAGCGCTTGTGTTTTTCAATATGTTTATTATTCCTTAGCTTCAAAATTTTTCATAAAAAATAAATGAAATATGCAAAAGAAGGGGAAAAAAACACAGATGAAAAGCTTTTGATAGGCGAATATGGATTTATTCATAGAATGGTAGCACAAGAAGGTATAGCACCATATAGAATATTACAAAGGGGGTAATTGAAAACGGAAATGGGAATGAGAGTTTACATTGAATCACAACAACCACTACTTTCACTATAACCATGAGTCCTCAGAACCTTGCTTCTAATGAGAGCAATTGGATTAATCATTCCTGCTTATGGTTCTTCTAGATTGATCAGCCTTTCCTGATGCATTATCTTTGCCTTTAAAAAATCCCTAACTTTTGTTTGGATTGCTCTTTTGATTTTTCAATCCATCAGGATGCTCTTTTTTTGCCTAAATCTCCCTTCCGAGTTTTCAAATTAGCGAGCTGACATAATTTTTATATCCCCAATTTTTGCCTGGATCGTCCTTTTAGGTTTGTAGTCCACCGAGATGCCCCTTTTTTCCTATGTCGCCCCTTTGGGTTTTCGACTTAGTCGGTTGTCTTTTTTCAGGCATAGTATCTTTTGACTGCATCAGAGATCACAGGGAGTGGAAACTCTTCGCCATCCATGGTTATAAGAATCAAATCTCCTCCAAAAAAGGCTTTCTTTACAATGTATGGGCCTTCATGGTTTGGAGTGCATTATCCACGTGAATCTTTATGTATAGGCAAGATCTTTTTTAGCACGAGATTTCCTTCTTTGAACTCTCAAGGATGGACCTTCTTGTCAAATGCCTTTTTAGGCATTTTTTATACAACTGACTATGGCATAGAGCTATCATGCACTTCTCATCAATAAAGTCCAATTGGTCAAACCTGTTTTGGACCCATTCAGCCTCTTCTAGCTTGGTCTCCATCAAGATTCGCATTGATGGGATCTCTACTTCGATAGGAAGTATTGCTTCTATACTGTATATCAAGGAGAATCGAGTTGCCCTTGTTGAAGTGCAAACAGACATCTGGTATCCTTGCAGTGCAAAAGGTAGCATTTTGTGCCAGTCCTTTTAGGTTTTTACCATCTTCTGCCGAATCTTTTTTATGTTTTTATTAGTTTCCTCTATAGCGTCATTCATCTGTGGTCGGTACAATGATGATTGATGAGTTATGATGCTCAATCTTGAAGCTTTCGCATAGCTCTTTTATCATTTTGTTGTTTAAGTTTGACCCATTATCAGTGATAATTTTTCTAGGAATTCCATAGCAACAAATTATCTCCTTTCTTGATAAACCTGGTGACCACTTGCCTTGTTACATTGGCATAGAAAGCAGCTTCTACCCACTTGGTGAAATAGTCGATGGCAACCAGATTGAAACGGTGCCAATTGAAAGCTTTTGGCTCTATGAGACCGATCATGTCAATGCCCCACATTGAGAATAGGCAAGGAGATGTCAAGAAATTCATAGGAGTAGGCGGCATGTGCACTTTATCTGCATAAAATCTAGAACTTGTGGCATGTTTTGGCATAGCAAAAATAATTTGTTTCTATTGTCAACCAGTAATAGCTAGCTCTTAGGATCTTATTTGCCATGGCATGCCCATTGGCATGGGTCCCAAAGGATCCTCCATGGATTTCTTTGATTAACATGTTGATTCATGTCTATCCACACACTTGAGCATAATCATGTCGTGATTTCTTTTATAAAGCATATTTCAACTCAAGAAGAATTTTGATGCTAACTTTCTCAAGTTTTTCTTGTCCATGTTTGAAGTATTTGCAGGGTACTCTTACTTTTGGAGATAGCATTCGATGTCATTTGCTTCATTGGTGGACATTTGAGAATGAAAGCTACATAAGAACAAAAAGAAAAAAAAGGTTGCATCATGATTTTTTCCTATATAAATAAGGTTTAACCTTTTTTATTCCCGCATTTACAAAACATTTGTTTTACTTTAAATTATAATAAAATATAAATAATAAGTATGATTTTTTATTAAAATGATAAAGGTATGCATAAAAGAAAAAGTAACAAGCTAAAAACTATAAATGCAAAAACTATTTCTAATAACTTTTGAAAATATATCATAAGACAGTAAAAGAAATTATAAACTAAAAACTAAAAATAATTATCAAACATAATTTTTGAGAATTTCTTATAGCACCATATGTATTTCTACCGCGCCATGTGAAATTTCACATATGCTCTTTGATTCTGGAGATACATCTCCGGATGCACCCAAAGTTTAGTGAATGTTGAAATATTCTGGATATATATCTCTAGAACAATTTGGAGCATAAGTCGCGCCAGACTCTTCTCCTCCCTCATTTCATAGTTTGTTCTGACACTACCTTAAACTCACCTCAAACTCTTTTCAATACACTTCAACTTCACAACATCAAATTTCATCCAACAAGGCTCAATCAAAGGAATATCAAACATCATTAATAACATCATTCAACATCATCAAAACCATAAGTTTCAGGTAAATTTTGAGTTTTATTGTAAATATGTAGAAATTAATTATTAGGGTTAAAAATGTGTAGGAATCGCATGTAACATAGATTATACTTAGTGTATGACTTATTTGTTGGCTCAAAATGGAGATCGGGTCATATTTTTTCAACTTGCATGAGCCGTATTACGCCATTGTCACGACCTTTAGGTTGCAGAACATTCTGGTGATACATCTCCAGAATAGTTCATAGTTTTATATACTTTGGGAATTTCCGGAGATGCATCTCCAAAACTCTTCAAAGTTAATAGTTTTATGGTGTTTCCAGATATGCATTTCCGGAATTGTTCAACGTTATTGTTTTATAGTGTTTCCAGAGATGCATCTTCGGAATTTCCTGTAGTCTATTTTTTTTCTTGTTTGTGTGTTTTGTTTGTGTGCACTAATGATATGTCTTACTTTACCTTACCGGTATAATGGCTTACAGAGTCGACAGACTGAGAAATGCAGGGTAGCCCAGGACGCATCTGTTTGGAAAGAGCGGAGCCAGCAGGTTCCGGAGGCAGCAGGTACCTCTGGTCAGGCAGAGGCGTTGACTTCTAGGGCGTCGTCTACTTTTGGGAATCGTGCTTCGCCTCAGGCCACTCCACAGTCTTGTTCTTCCCGTAGGTGACGGGAATCACCATCTGACGCATCACTTCCTCCATCCTTCTGCAAGTATCAGGATTCAATAGTGCAACCTCCTACATATCTAGTGCCACCTCCCGCTGATGATACTGCTGATTCAGTGACACCTCCGAAGGGTAAGGCTGCTGCAGATGCCGAGCCAGAGGGTTTTAGAGGAGGTCCATCTGATTTGCCCATACTTCCTCGGTATCTTGACCACACTGCCAGACATATCTGGGACAGAGAGGTAGCATTAATTGGATTTTTTATTTATCTTTTACGTTAATTTTAATTGCTGGCATTGATTATTTCTAACATTGATTATTACTACATTGATTATTTCTGGAAAATTTCAATTGCGTGATCCCCAGAAGTTTCTTAAACATGGGAGAAAGATTGTTGGCTTAACTCAATCGGATGAGGATTGGTTTCAGTCGGTTCTATCCTTATATGGCTTGAAGGACCTATGCATGACCGGTTACACTCTGGTCAATCATGATATGCTTAATGCATTTGTAGAGAGATGGCATTTTGAGACCTCTTCGTTTCATCTCCCGCATGGTGAGATGTCTATCACACTAGACGATGTCTCGTGTTTGTTACATCTTTCGATCAGGGGGAGATTCCTCGATCATGGTAGGATGACCAAAGACGAGGCAGTCGAGATGATGCTAAAGCATCTAGGGGTTGATCTAGGAAGACGGTTGAGGAGGTGGAAAGGACCAGGGGTGCGATTTGAGTTCCTGAAGGAGAGATATGATGATGAGATCCTTGCTACACAACTGGCTCATGGTGAGACTGAGCAAGTGGCGGTACACAGGACTCGTGCTTTGAGGGTATATTTTCTTTTTTTTAGTTGGCACTTGCATTTTTGTGGACACGAGTGCCACCTATACTGATGTTGCATACCTCTGGTACTTCTTGGATCTCACTCAGACCCATGAGTACAATCGAGGAGCGGTTTGCCTGGCCTATCTGTATTCGAAGTTGAGAGATAGATGTCGGTGGAAGACGAAGCGGGTCAGAGGTAGAGTGACACTACTGGTGGTAATATTTGTTGATCCTTGAATCTTTTTTTGTCATTTTCATTTCATATTTGCTAAACCATTGTTGATAATACTTGATTCTTGAATGTTTTTTTTTTAATTTTCATTTCAGGATCGGATCCTCCAACACTTCCCGCACATTGCTGACTAGGCAAGTGTGCATGAGTACACTGAGGAATGTCACGTGCCTATGCTTTTATCCCGCTGAGAGGGAACCAGGCGGTCTAGTCTTCTAGAGTTTACCTTGACCGTTTGGTTACTGAGGACATGCACTTCAACAGTTACATGGATCACTATCAGACGCGGTCATTTGACGAGATATCGCTATACTCCAGATGGTTGGCCTAAGGATTTCCTATCACTGCTCCTCATCTGCCCAAGCGCGTCATGTGGCAATTTGGGTACACCCAGACCGTCCTCAGACACCCTGATGTCACTGCTCCTCCTGTCTTGACTCGTAGACAGATAGATGAGATGTTTACTAATTATGAGAGTTATCTGGTTTCAGAGAAGGCATAGGATACCATAGCGCCGAATGACTGGAGTGACGTCGACTGATATATCAGGTGGTTCTTCAGGGTGTCACACTCATACATGGCGCAGACCGCTCCAGGAGATCCGACGAGACCATCTCATCAGGGAATACTAGAGGGGGAGCAGACTCGGCTAGATCATATTGATGATGTCTCGCCTCAGTATCATTGCATAATGGAGATTACGCGGGTAGGCATTGGCGAGGGTATCATTCCTGAGGGGTCGGCTGTCAGGCGAGTCCTGAATGCCATTGTAGCAGAGGCAGAGGGGGCATTGTTGTACTAAAGACATCACCGGAGGACATGGGGGATTGATGGCAGAGCAAGCAGAGGAGGCATAGGAGATGTTGCCAGGCACACCTAGTAGTATTATGTTATTATTTTGTTGTATTACTATACTCTCTACTTTATTTTTACGGTTTTATCACATTTTGGATTTCGATTGTACGATATTTTCTACATATATTGTTATACTTCATCCAGTATTAGTCCCTTATTATTTTTGTACGTCTATTTTTTTATTCGAGATTGTTCGTTATACTTCATCTGAAAACAAATACACAACTTATAGTAAAAAAACATTTGTTCTGGTACACTTTAGAGATGTATCTCCAAAAAATTACCGGATATGCATCTCCAGAACAATTCAAATATAAATGGTGTCTAAGTAATATGTTTTGAATATTTAAAATGGTTTCGAAGATATATCTTCTAAATATGTCAACGTTTATTCAGAAATAAGTGTGTCCGTAGATATATCTTCGAAATCATGTAACATATGTGAAAATTCATATGATGCATAAGAATCATCTAAGGTGCAATAAAAAATTATCTAACTTTTTTTATTAAGGCAAAATAACCATTTTCGTCCCTTAACTTTACAGAAGGGTCCAGATTAGTCCCTTAACTTTAAAAAGTGGCTAGTTCGTCCCTTAACTTTTAAAATGGTGTCAAAGTAGTCCTTGTCGTTAGTTGGGTCAAACGTCCGTTTATTCTTGGTTACGTGGCAGCTGACATGGACTTGGAATATCATCTTCTTCCTTCTTGGTTTCGTTTGCAGTCGTTCCCCCTATTTCACTTGTTAGGGCAAATTGAATTCATCTTCTTTCTTCACAATTTCACTCAAAATTAAAAGTTAGTTTTCATCAAAACATGAAATTGGGTAGTTCTTCGTCGTTGTTGAGTAAGAGAAATTCAGAAAGTGGGGATTCAACAGCCAGTGGAAGTTCTAGAAGGAAGCCCATGTGTTATTGTGGAGACATGGTTGCTCTTCAAAGGGCAAAAACTGTGAAGAATATGGGGAAACTATTTTGGGGTTGTCCCAATTATAAGGTATCCATTGTATGTTATGTGTCTTTACTTTCTGTTATAGATTCACCTTTAACCTCTTTGAAATGTAAATTTCAGATGCAGGCTGGATGCAATTACTTTGGTTGGTTCCATGAGGATGCCTTTGATAAGAAAGAAGAATTTTTGATGCATAGGATGGGTGTGGCTACAAAGGGACTGGATGAAGCAAAAAAAGACATTGAAGAACTTGGGAAAAAGTTGATGATTATTGATGCTGAAATGAAGAATGTCATCAAGTGGAAAAAAATATGGAATTTGATGTTTTTGATGATTATCATTGTATTGATTTTTAGGTTGAATTAGGTTTGTTAGATGGTGTATGTGCTTGTATCAGTTGTATTTGTCGTTATGTTGAATGAATGTTGAAATGTTTTATGAATGAATTTAATGAATGTTGAAATGTTTTATGAATGAATGTATTTGCTGTTTTATGAATGAACTTTATGTATGTGCTTGTATCAGTTGTATTTGCTTGTATCTGTTTTTAATGTTGTAAGTGACCTATAATTTTTGAACATGACCTATAAATATTGGCATGACTTTTAAAATTGGAAATGAACTATACAGTGTTGTTCATAACAAATTTGGACATGACCTATAATTTTTGTCCATAACAGAATGTAGTCATAAACTGCAGTAGATATTTTCACAGAATACAGTTATGTTCACAACCAGAATATGTTCATAACAAAATATGTTACTAACAGAATGTAGTCATAAACTATAGTAGATATTTTTGTCCATAACAAAAGCACCAAAGTGCACCAAACTATAATTAGGTTCATAACAGAATAAACTTGTTCAGCACCATAACAAAATACATCGGGAACTAGTTCAGAACCATAACAAAAAACACAATAAACTTGTTCATTACATCAATACCATAGTGCACAAAATACAACATAAAATACTTCATCCTAAATATTTCTAGGGATTCTTCTTTGCAGCTGTTCTCTTATTTGAAGTATATCTCCTAGTGACTGGACCAACAACATTCTTGGATGCAGACAACCTGGTTGTAGGCCCAGGTGGAACAAATGGCCTTGGTGTCTTCCTAACAGGTAGCTTTTGTATCTTCCCCTTGGCAGAACCATGAGTCTTCTGAGCAGTCTTCCCCTTAGAGGATTGAGTAGAACGTTGTGCTGATCGGGTCGTTATCTGAGAGGCTTGGGTAGTTTGTAGAGCAGACTGAGTAACAGTCTGAGATTGTTGGGCAGATTGTTGATTAGTCTGGGTAGATTGTTGAGCAGACTGTTAGGCAGTTTGTTGTGCAGCCTGAGTAGATTCTTGGGCAGATTGTTGAGCATCCTGTTGTGCAGTCTGAGTTGTTGTGTCCTTACAAGTAGACTTGTAGTGTCCTGCATTCTTACACCTGCTGCACTTCACCAAGAAACCAGTTCTTCTCATTTTGTGATCAGAGTCATCAATCTCTCCTTGTTCTAAATTCCTCCTCTTTTTGGGCCTACCAGGCATCTTCTTGAACTTTGGGTGGTTGCACATCAGGGTATGGTGTCTTAACCCACAAGTTAGATCCATTAACACGGTAGATGACATGCTTATAAATTGCCTTGTATTTTGAAACCCTATAATACTCAAGGATGTAACTGTCTATTCTGAAATTCCTACTCTTCATAGCAGACAAAACATGAACACATGGGAGTCATGCAAGTTCCAATCTTCTGCATGAACATATGTGCTCTTTTAGGTTCACAACAAACTTATCAGTTTAATTCTCCAAGTGCCTTACTTCAAACATATGCTCATCAGAAATCCTAAAGAAAGAAACAAAATAGAATAAATGAGTCACTTGTATGTGCTTGTGATATCAACAGAATAAATGGTAGTTTGTTGATCTGACATACTTTACTAGCCAATTGTTGGTGTATGCGCTTGTGATATCAACTTTCTTTCTAATATTAGGCAATATGTCATTCTCATCCAAAGTACCAAACCTCATTCTATTATTAGCCCATCTCTCCATCAAGTAGATTCTGATGTCTTCCAGCATGGTGATTAGAGGTTTTGCCCTTGCATCAAGAATTACACTATTGAAGGATTCAGACATGTTGTTGAGAACAACATCACATTTGTTTGTAGTCCTAAAGTAAGATCTACTCCAAAACCTTGGTGGGGTCTTCATCATATGCTTAAATGCTTCTTCATTTATGGACCTCATTCCCTTCATCTCTCTTTCCCATGCTTGTGGGTATGTTGACTTGGTAGCCTTCCATATTATGTCCTTCAACATCTTCCCAGGAAACCTCTTCCTAAAATTGTTATAGAGGTGCCTAACACAAAACCTGTGCTCCACCCTTGGCAATAGCTCATCCATAGTGGGTAGCAGCCCCTGCAATATCATAAAATGTAGCATAAAAATATAGTATAACATGTACCATAAGATATAAGAAAAACAGAAGAGCATAAGAATAAATGAGAAACTTGCCTTTTGTTGGTCTGAGATGAAGGTGTAAGTCATGCATTGCTCTTTGCCTCCAAGATCATCAATTAGGAGCTCTAAAAACCAAGTCCAGTTATCCTTGTTTTCACCCTCCACAACTGCATATGCTATGGGAAACATCTGGTCATTAGGATCCCTCCCTATAGCAGCCAGAATCTGCCCTCCACACAACCCCTTAAGAAAACACACATCTAGACCTATTACATGCCTGCACAACTTAAAGTTTTCCTTACATGCAGCATAGCATATGTAGAGCCTTCTAAAACATAGCCTGTGATCCTCAACACTTTCTGGTACAGGATCCACATTGATCTTAACTGTTGACCCTGGATTGGCTCTTAACAATTCATGACAGTAGTCATAGACCCTTGTGTAATCTCCCAAAAATGATCCATTAACATAATCTCTTGCAGCATACCTTGCTCTTATTGCCTTTGTTTTGTTCACCCCAACATTCCATTTTTTTGTGCCTTCTCTTTGATATCCTTTATGATCAACCTTGGATTGTTTTTCAAACTATTTTGGATTCTTTTACTCAACCATTTTGTACTCATCAGTTTGACATTATATTCCCTACTGCAACTATGTTTGTCAACCACCTTCCTGAGTTGCCAACTGTCTTCATTGGGCAACATGCTGCAATATGCCTCCCACTCACAACCAACCTTACATTTAACCCTTACCCTAACTCGGTCATTCTTTACAAACCTTAGGTCTCTACCATTTTGCACAGCATAAGATGGTATTGCCTCCTTAAAGTCACCCTTTGAACTAAAATAAACTCCCACATCCCACTTGAAATTTGCCATGTCTTTTGGTTGTCTAAAAATTGGATGTTTTATTCTAGGAACTCCACTACTATCATCACTGTCACAGCCATTTTCCATGTCATCGCTGTCATTGTCACTGTCTTTATCTTCTCCAGACTTCCCATTATGTTTATGGACTTTGCCATTACCTTCAATTTCAACACCAATTAGGGCATCAAGTTCATCCTCCTCAACCTCATCAAACCCATCAGACTCATCCTCAAAAGCCACATCTTGTGCACTATCATACTTGTAGTCCTCATCTGCACTATCATCAGAACTTAAACCATCATCAACTCTAACATTTGTTCCCTCAACTCCAACATTCACTTGTTCCTCAACATTAACTTGTTTCTCAACATTAACTTGTTCCTCAACATTAACTTGTTCCTCTACATTAACTTGTTCCTCAACAGAAGTGGTATGTTCACCTCGAACAACATCATTAACCAGCTGACTAAGTAGCTCCTCCACCTCATCCACAATTTCTGCAGGGCCCTCATCAACATTGTCAACAACATCATCACAGTAGTCAGGTTGAGACAGCGTGTGTTGAATGTAAATATCAACACGTTGGTGAACCCTATACAGATCTGTTATTTCTAATGCACCCTTGTCATCAACAAGTGCATTCATACCAAATTATGGATCCTTGTAATAGATTGTTTCAAACTCCCTATAACCCAAGTCTTTTAATACACCAACTAGCTCAAAATAACTCCATTTGTTTACATCTATCCTCAAATCATCTACTACTTCATTCTCATATACACTAAGACCTTGATCAGTGAATTCACCACTGTGATGAATTTTGAGATTAATGGCTTCATTCATGACACCTAACCACAATATCTAAATAATTAGGGTTTACCCTAACAAATTAACATGAACCCTAAAACTGAACATGAACCCTAAATTTTCGTAAATACCTAAATCAAAAAGCAATTAACTAACCTTTTGATAAACTGCAGTAGATAATCTTCAATCCTTCGCGTCTGCAACAATGATTTGCAACAATCCTTCGTTGAGTTTCTCCTTTTGCGTTTGCCCTAGCAGAGCTTCGTTGAACTTCACTCCCTTTGATATTGTTAGGTTAAACTTTTCATTATCTCCAAATTCTTTTAAGGCTTCCTCGTTTCCACGTCAACCACAGAAAGCCCACCTGGACATACGTGGCATGTGATTTCAAACTTGGACTAACGGAACCAAACAGAAGGATAAACATGGCATAATTTTATAAATTAAGAGACGAACTTGGCACTTTTTTAAGTTAAGGGCCCAAACTGGACCTTAGTGTAAAGTTAAGGGACGAAAAATGTTATTTTGCCTTTTATTAACGAGAGCTAAAAAGTTAAAATGTTAAAATCAAGTTTTTAAGTCTTGCCAAACAAGACTCTTATTAAAAGGTTCCTTTTTTTAGCAATAAAGCTCTTTTTTTAGAGTACACCAATGAACCACCTTGTCTATTCGGCCCTTCCATTGGTTATATTCATTCGAAATATTATCGATCACTAAACATAAATATTTCTTCTAGCACATGATTAAAGTTGTGGTTGTTTATTTCCTTCCGCAAAAATCAACATTCTTTAATGCTTAAACCACATTAAATATAAGAAAAAAGAGCAACGCTTGATGGGGAAAAAAAAAACTAAAACACGATCTTCTGTTTCGATAAATGCAAAAAATAACCAAAACATTGTTTTTCTGAGCGTAAGGATTCTACCATATAAAACCAGCATGTCTATTGAAGAAACTGCACTGTTATTATTTAAAACTTCATGTCACTCTAGGGGAAGACCGTAACTTTTTAACCATTCAACTCCACAAAATATCTCAGAACATATATATATATATATATCCTTCAATCAATTTCAGATTCTCAACGGTCACAGATCAAAAGACACAAAACATGATCTAACCAAACCCATGCCTCAATTTCCTACTCTCAACGGTCACAGATCAAAAGACACAAAACATGATCTAACCAAACCCATGCCTTAACTTAACCTATCAATACTTCTCTCTCTTATCTCCTAGCATCCATTATACTTTTGCTTGTCTATATGCAAGCCAAGCAATCAGAACTGTACACATCTCATTCTGTTAGCTTCTTTTAAAGAAAAAAGAAAGTTATTTGCTTTTGCTATTCCATTCCCATATTACATTAGAATGGTTCTCAATATCAGTATGCTTCTGGCCATCATCTTCATAACTCCATTCTCTTTTAAACACGGCAATCTGTGAAGCAAAACCTGGTTCAGCATCAGCAGAACCACCTACCCCACTGAATTCCACATTGTAATTGTGACGTGCAGCCAAGTCAGATGCCCACTGTGTGAACTGTTCTCTGGTCCACTCAAATTTATGGTCATTATTGCGAAACTTGCATGACTGTAAGAGGTTTTGCCCGTCCAATTCTTCTTGTTCTTGGGTAGGAGGCTTCGACCCCTGTAGCACTACGTTGTATTCGAAATTTGGTGTAGAAACAATGAGAATCCTTGGACGAAAACAACTTAATGCCACATCCCCAAAGAGACAGGCTTGATCTTCATCCATATGTTCAATCACCTGCATTGTGTCAGCAATTTATATCGGTTGATTCAGTTCAATGATAAGCATAGTTTCTACACAGATGCAGATTTATAGGTTTAAAAATTGAACAAAACATTGTCACCACAAGAAATGACAGTGGTTGCATGATAGGCAATCAATTAAAAAGTATATTTCAGCGAATTGAAGCAGAGGTATTCATATACTATTCCAAGCGGAAAAAATGTAGACATGCGTGTCCAAGGGCTAAAGAACAAGACCATGTCAGCAGCATGGGGTTTAAACGGCTGCTAAAACTATGGTGTGTTTAAATGAATGATTGAAAGCATGGGATTTTATCTCCTCTAAAGTGAGATCAAATTTTAGAGGGTAAAGGAAACCGTCTCAGGTCTTAGATCAGAAAATTGCTGATTCATATTGTAACATACACATGATTATGTGCATTCATGTGGTTTCATATGTTGATTTTTTTTTATCAGTAGTTGAGGTCCCATACTCTTTACCCTTTAAAATCAATTGCTCATTTTAGAAGTCATCTGACAGTGTAATTTAAAATATCAAACTAAGTTACAGATAGTGAACTTAATTATCAGATGATAAACACATTATAAATTCAGCACCAAACAAACCATAAATTATAGATGATTTAATAGAAGGAATTAAGAAGTATTAATGTATTATATCTTGATTTAGGACACACCATATCAAAAATGAAGTCAACAATAATGGGAATATAAAATGGATTAAGAATTACCTCTAAACAAGTACCAATATCAAACCCATGCAACCTGGAATCAAAATTTGTAATTGAACCTTCATAAAGAATAACTGATTTTATGGGTTTACTTGTCACACCTGTATCTGGATTTGCATCTAATTTTGAATGTAGCACCTGCACAATTTCAAGCAAACAAAATCAAGCAGCTTACAGACAGAAAGTTCACATATATGTACAAGAACAAAATTATGATTTCAGTTGCCTGCACAAAGAACTAGCAGGTTCTTAAAGACCAAGACCTTCAAGATCAGATTAAAGACTGCCTGCATCAACTACACATCCAACATAATCTTTTACATAAACAATATTTCCACAGTAAGCAGAATTCAAGTCAGTAAATGGGGGTACTTACAATTATCATGTATAAATAGGAAGGTTTTGATCACAGATGAGAAGGATTCAGACTTGTAACATCTAGTAAATAGAGCAGTGGCTCTATTGTAGAGTGGGAAACCCTTCGAAGAGGGTTTTCTGTCCTATTCTTTCTTATTTTCCCAACTCAGTGTTCTTTCATTAATTCTTATTAATTCAATTCTTGGGTTTCTAACAATTATGCACAAATAAAACTTACATATTACATGATCGATATAATAAACTTCTCAAAATCATGATAGAGTTGGGACAGTAATGATAACAGTCACTACTTTGGCATATTTAGGATCAATCTTGTGTAGACAGCACTCCCAGTATTATACATTCCAAACAACAGAAGATACTTTTTTCTTGCGCATCTAAACATAAACCTCAGAAGATACTTTTTTCTTGCGCATCTAAACATAAACCTTAGCCTTAAAACAGCTAAAATGCAAACTTTTGGATAGGAAAATGCATGTAAACCTTTGCAGCACGTGTAAGACCCTTCTGTGAAATATCAACACCAGCAATTTTCTCCAATGAAGTTGAGTAATTTAGCAATGCTTCCAACAAGCTTCCAGATCCGCATCCAAAATCAACCTGTGATGAAAGAGAACCTCAAATTCACAACTCAGACTAACAAAAGAAAGTAGAAGTTGAGAAAGTTTAGCATACCAAAGTAGTAGCATGGGATTCTAAAATGTGTTGCACTGCAAATTCCACTCTTTGCTTTGAAAGTGGAGGGCTAAAAAAAGCCTGCTCCATTCTTTCCTCTGGAGGTTCTGCAACTTTGGTCAAACTTATTTCATACTCCACACAGCAGGCCTCTGAAAAATTTAGAATCAACAATTTAGCCACTTGCTTAACGGCGTACATGTGTGTGTTTGGGGAGCAGGGGGTAACAGGAGAAAGTAACTCACTAGATGATAACAAGGACAGCATTTTGGCTGAATCACCAGCTGAAGCAAAAATCAAATCAGAAGTGAGCAAGTTCGTTTTGAAATAAGCATACTGGCCAATAGACATCTGCATCACAACCTCCTCAACGTAAGAAATCACAGCACCAACCCCGATTTCAAACTCAAACTCATTACAAACTTCAATAACTTCTTTGGTATTTTCACCATCCACAACCAAATATACTGAATAACTAATACAAGGTAAAGATCCATTGCATGGACAGACACCAGAGTCTGGACCTTCAATCTTTAAGTTGCAAGCCCCATTTCCTGACATGTCTTGTGATGAAGTTGTACACATTGGTTCAAGTACTTTGTTGCACTGCATTGCATAAATCTGGCAATTCTGAATGGATTGACCGATTAAAATCTCTCTGAAAAGGTTTTTGGAAAAAATGTGAATGCTGAAGTTGCATGCAGTCTCATAAAGCTGGTCAAAAGGAGCAGTTACACTATTAAAATACTTGTTCAGCCATGACAGAAGTTTCAATGAGGCATTCTGAATAGCGTCATTCTGCTTCTTATAACAATCCTCAGGGGAACACAAAAGTATTACATCCTTAGACCTAGAAAGCAACTTTACTTCACATTTAAACATCTCTGAATTTGATTTCTTTGGAGATGCATTTACAGATGCCCCATTGGCACATTCAATCACATTAGTTCCCAAGTCTGCAGCCTTAAAACTTGATTCTGATGATTCTGTTAGTATTTTGAAAAAATGACTTATAATGGAAAAGTCAGGTTCGGACAGGCGATGCTGGCGGCAAAACATACTGAGTATATCCCTGGGAAGGGAACCCCTCCAGTTAACTCTCGTGGTAAATTTTGAAGGCAGCTCAGCTGTGAGTATTGCCTCTCTGGATAACTTGTAAATGCCCCCTGGAGTCTTCCCTAGAAGCATCCTGCATAGAAAACCTAGCAATCACTAAATGATGCAAAGTTGAGTAAAATTTTTTTGGTCAAATAGCCTACTGGCTGGAATTCACCCTTTAAAGGTGAACAGATGGAATGTTGCGGGTTCGAACCCGCGCCCCTGCAACTGGTGTCCCTGCACAGCTACCAACTGAATGACTTACCGGGATCAAAGTTGAGTAATTTACACAAACAGAAACTCACAAACAATTCGAACCAACAAAAAAGACAAATGTTAATCTAAAAAATTCAACGGATACAAAAATGCATGGGACAAAATTAGTATACATCATTCCAAGAAAGCATCATGCAAAAGAGAAAAAATGGTGGAAGATCAGAAAAACTTTCGAGTAAAATAATAAATTTTTCTACTTTACAATGAACATTCAGTTTGCAGCAATATAAGAAAGGCCTTTTATCTTTCTTAGCAACCATGAGATGCCTGATAAAAACCTGGAGAGTTATTTATTAAATAGGTTGACCAGCAAATAAGTTTGTTGGGATAGAAAATTCCAATAGAGGTAGACAAATTATTGGGACTTTTAGAATACAATCTTTTTGAGGACATGATTTCTAAGTTAAGTTATGAAAAATAAATAGGAAATCTACTCGTAACTATTAAAAACAAGTGTTTTTTACAGGGTTGGTCTACCAAAATAAAAATACTTCAGTTGGCCACTGTAATAAAGCAAAAGTGCATGACATAATAAAACTTATTGTAGTTGTATTGGAGTCCCGCACTACCCAGGTTCCAAGGCAGTTGGATGTATAAATGTGTTTTGGCACCTTCATCCTTTGAACTAATTTTTGGGATGAGATCCAAGATCATTTAACATTATATCAGGGTGGGTATAGAAGTTATATTGGAGTCCCACATTGCTCAGGTTCCCGGATTGTTGGATGTTTAAATGTGTTTGAGCCCCGTCATCCTTTGAGCTAGCTTTTGGGATGAGATTCAAGTCTATTTAACACTTCTTTTCATCAAGTTTTAAGTTTAGCCAAGAAGGTAATATAAGGTTGACCATTAAACTACTAAAATGACAACAAAACATTTAAATGATAACAAAACATTTAAATGATAACAAAACATTTAAATTTAAAGAGACCTGTGATACAATTGAACTGTTACATCCTCATAGAAAAGATCTCTAGATTTCCGCGTATATCCGATGCATGCTAATATTGCATCACCAACCATATCATGCCCAGACAAGTATCTAGCCCTTTCATTTAGAGATCCCTCAAATCGAATGGTTTCTTTTCCATTTCCCGATATAAAAGACCGATCCAGTAGATATGATTGTGGAGCAGCAAAGAACAGTCTCGTCTCAGAAGAAGCTTTACCTATATTCCTATTTGATTTGCAAAGATCATGATCAAGTTAGAAAGCAATTATCTAGTTTAAAAAATTATTTGTAAATTCATCATACCTTGAAATCAGAACATTGGCACCATCTTCTAAACCAAGTTCATTTGCAATGATATCAAGGTAGTACTCTCTTAAAGACATACAGAGAGTCACAGCTTCAACACATTTTTCCATTGAACTAGGAATGCGTATGGCCTTAACCTGAATGCATTCCTGTGAACCACCTTCTTCCAATAATGACTCTATAATATCTTGCGGATATGGACAAAGCTTTTTAATCCAAATATGTTGTTCAGAGGTAGTAAGAAACTCATGTAACTTTGTAGCAGCCTTTACTATGTATGGAAGGACCAAAAATGGATTTGACTCCACCTCAGGATTAATACATTTACACAAACTAAAAATCTTTGGGTCACTGACAGCAATGACAGAAACAGGAATCGATCCACAATGATTGCCTTTCCTTCTTAAGGTAGCTCGAATGTGACCACCGAGTGGATGATCAGATGTAAGAAACTGTAGAATTGTTGAATGGAAAAGAAAAATGGTATCAGACTGAATTTAAATTCACTGACAGTCACGCATAATATTGGAACATCAGAGTCCAAAAAACAATACTTCCTTTTGACTAATTTTTCAATGTAAATTATAGCATACAAAAAGATTACAGAAGCAACAGAAAAAAAACTAAAAGAAAGTGAATAGTAGATTTCCTAAAATAGATGTTTTCAACCTATGAATGTCAACAACTTCCAAAGATCAGACCAATTCTAAAAGAATTATTGTTTGCCATCAGACAAACTGGAATGAAAGGATTAACAATCTAGACCCATAACTGAAAATAGGTAACACTAGATACACAAGAAGAAGTTACCTACTTTTTCTGAAAACAGATAGGCGATTCGAGCAACTAAACTTTCTTGTGCTTCCTGAGGAGTAAGATCAATGGTCTCTGGAGTGATACTAAGCTGCAGGAGAGCAATTCAAAGTTAGAACATTGTGAAAGTTAAAATGTCATAATCCTCTCAAGGTAAACACTTGAAATAGAAGATATAATACAAGTAATCATCAATGGCAGAGATCTAATTGAAAGGATAATTGAGTACAAGCACAATGATATTAGTCATTATTATCATATAATTTGTATACTGATGGGAAGTGAGTAATACCTTCTCTAAAGCTATCTCTGCTGCAGATTGTTCTGCGTCCTTCTTTTTCGTAAATGTCCCCGACACAACCCTAAGTTCTGGAAGCTGCAATGTGCAACGGTAAAGGCAGGGTCCCGTCTGTGGAATACATAACCCCTGACATTCAGTTTGAGAAACCTCCTTCACCGCCTCTACCGTGTAGCAAGCTGTTTTGCCAAACTTTTGGTGTATTATAGCCTTCGGTGTAAGGTTTGATTTTTTCGGTGCAACGGGAGGATGCACTTTCATTTCCATGAGAAAGCTTAGAACATTTGTGATCTATTCTTGAAAATCATTGATTAAAAACATATCAGCCATAAACAAACCTATCCGCTACAAATTGATAGTTGATATAATAATATCATATAGTACTTATAAGCAACAAGCCAATAACCAATCTGAGAAACGCTAGAGTGAATTAGCACATGACGGGATGACTCGATCTGAATTTTTAATACATATTAAATAATCAAATAAATGTTGAAAAGTATAACAATTCTCAAAGTTAATGAAACCTTCTTAAATAAGAATCAGACTTAATAGTATGTCTTAACTCTTAAGCAAATCACCAAGTAAACCCCTAAAAAGCTACCAAAATATGATCAGAAGAAAATATCTAAAATATCTCTAATATAACGTGTAGTAGCGGTTACCGGCCACTCCGGTCCACGACTATAGCGCACTACTGACTACAGAGCAGAGGCCATAACTAGCACAAAATCTAGTACGGAAAAAACAAAACGAAACGCTGAAAACCTAAAACACAGAAACGATAAACAAAACGCAAATCATTTTTCAGCAATATATGGCATAAAAAAGCACGAGAATCTCTTGCAACAATGTTGATTTTGATAAAGTCAAATAAATTAAGCTTGGAACGAAAAAATAACAGTGAAATTCGAACCGAGAGAATAAAGAGAGTATGGAAAAGAGAAAGAATCGGGATTCTGAAGCAAGTTTAAGAGTGTAAAAGCTCTTAGAAATGAAAATGAAAAGAGAGTGAGCAAGAGAATGTACCTTGCGTATAAAATTAGGTTTGAAAAATAGAATGAAGAAAAAGTATATAAGAATGAAATGAAGTGTGGGGAAAAAAACCGAAGACGAAGAGGGTAAGGTTTTTGGCTCACTCACTACGAAAAGTGCCTGCGTTTCCGTAACTGAATTATACGGCTGGCGTGTTAACTTGCAAGTTACTAACACAAAAATAAAAATTGGATTTTAAGTAAAGCCTCTCCTTTGGCTTTTGTTTTTACGTGGAATAGTTATTTTAATTCTTGAAGTATCGCTTTCTCTTCTACTCAAATATAAAAATGTAAATAGAGTTATAGAAACTATACTAGTTATCAAACAAATTGGCTCTTGGTTCGTTTAGAAGTTGAGACTTCAGATAGGATGATGGTTACATTACTAATTTGATGCATTGAAAAATATTTGGCTAAAATACAATTTTGGCTAAAATACAGTTTTGGTCCTCCTATTTATTAAAATTCACGGTTTTGGTCCCCTCATTTTTTTTTTAACAGTTTTGGTCCCCCACTCCAATTTTGGCCCAAAAAAATGATGAACAGTACTTGGTCTGTACATGAACAGTACATGTTCGTATATGAACAGTGAGGGGTGGGGGACCAAAACTGTTAAAAAACAAAATGGGGGGACCAAAACTGTAAATTTTGACAAACAGGGAGACCAAAACTGTATTTTAGCCAAAATATTTTAATGATTATTTACTATTATATATTTTATAATTTATTTTGTGTTTTTTTTTATAGAATAGTGAGAGAGAAATGTAGAGAGGAGAAGGTAGTAAGGAGAGACTGGGGGATGGAAAGTGGAATGAAGTGGAGAATCTTTCTTGAAATAATGTTATGTATCTTTGAACACGAAAAAAGAGAACGAAGTAAGAGAGGAAGGGTAACTAAATTTACATTGAAAAAAGGTGAAGAGGAAAATGTAAATGAATGAAGTCGACTTTTTATTTTTCACATATATCAGACAATTTTGACATCAAGTTTGTGTTTAATATTTTTCATAAATATAGAGATATATATGAGGTGGTTATACCAGCAAAACGAAAAAGGTAAAGAAAGAGGTTGGTTTTGCGAGATTATTCAAAGTTAGGGATGAAAGACTATTAGGGTGCAACTTGACAATATTATCATAGGAAGAGTTGAAATTCATGTGAATCTACCAATAATTCAAATATCAAAGCAAGTTGGAGAGACAAATAGATTTCAAGATAGAAGGATAAGGAATAGGGTTGAGGGAAGCAACATTTACGATTGAAAAGAATATGGGAGTGTTCTTACGCATATGCGGTGATAAATATAAAAGAAAAAAGATATTCTTCATGAGGTGTTGACAAGTAAGGAGGTAGACAAACATGGCAAAGATAATCAGGGGATGAGAAAGGAGTTCGCAAATTTGTATCCATTGTGAAAAAAAGAAGAAAGAGAAGGATGTGTCAAAGATTTCATGGGAGTGGTCAAGTCGTTGGGAAAGACATATTAAATGCATGGGGAATTTTGCATGCATGGATATTTCAAAGTCCAAACGACACCTATAGGAGCAAATTTAGTTTTACTAGAAGAACATAAAGAATGTGATTTATTGGCTCTTGTAGAATATGTGAAAGATTGGTTGGAACAATGGTTTTTAGAGGTGAGACCATGGAAAGAAATGAACATAGTGTTATCTCAGATTTTTGACACAAACATTAATTACAGAGATGAAACAAAATCCATGCAATATTGAGTTTTTTTAGTGATAAGCTGAAATAGTTGATTATAGCCAATTTGGTATTTAACGGATTCGACTAGTTGAAAGGATGGGGTTAAGTTTGGTCGAATATTACAGTGAGTGAAAGGCCAAAGGGGTTCGTTGAGTTTGGGACTTAATGAAATTCAGAGTTCTCAAATTGTTTCTCTACGGAGTTGAATGAGTTGGAATTGGATTAGATCAGGTAGTTATTTAAGGACACGTGGGGTCTGTCGAGAGGTAAAGGTTGCATGGAGAGGAAGACGTGGTGTGTTTTGTCTAGTCGGTCGTTGTATACGGTTATGTTTGATGTTTGCTTATATTTTAGGGGTCCGCAATTGTACATTATTCTACAAAACTCAAAGTATTTGTGTGATTGAGAAAAGAGTCAAGAATGTACGTATATGTTCCACCTTTTACAAATCAAAGTCTTTATGTTCAAGTCATTTTTCTGCAGTTAAATTACTCAATCATTTTATCTTAAGTTTTCTTTACATTTTGATTTCCGCATAGATTTCAGTTATTATTCTCAAACTTTGTATTTCAATTTTGATGTCAAGATTGTTTAACTTTTATTATTCGCGCAAATATGTCATGGGATCTTTTCGAGTTTAATCCCTTAAGTATTAATTGAAACTTGTTGTGTTTACTAAATTTCACAGTAAACAAATTGGTGCACCCAATGGGACCCTTTTTGTGTGAACTTTCACTTTTTTGCTTTTGAAAAATTATGTTTGTAAACTTTTACGTTTAAGAAACTTCTCAAAGTGTGAATGTGCATGAGATTGAGGAGTGGTAAAATAACCAAAAAAGAAGTTGGGAAACCAATAAGGAAATACACTAGAAGAATGATTTCTCCTAGAAACAATAATGGAGAATAACCATCTAATAGCACGGGGGTCGGCACAGTCACTACGAGTTCGACTGAGCTAATCCCTTCTTTTGTTAGCACGATGGCTACACCGTCAACAACAGTTGTGCCATCAATTGCTCAAGAAGGGACAGTTTTCTCCCCTTCGATAACACTGAGTCACCTAGTGACTCTCATACCAGATATGGCAAGAAATGTTAGACCTTTTACCATAAGTTTTACAATGCCCATGTCTGGGCGTGAACAACCTTATAGTATGCCAACATCAATGATGGCAAACCTACAAAATAACCCTTCAACATTTGCTGACAATGTTGCAAATGCATACTCGCCAATATTGGCATCTGGGTTGGCCATAGGTAACCATAGTCAAATCATACAACCTCAATTAGGGATGGGATTTGGTTCTCAAGCAATGCCAACGTTCACTGCGAATTTTGTGATGGCAATGAGATAACAAATGGATAAGAGTAATCGTGATATGGTCAATACTCTCACCCAATAAATGGGTACCATGTTTATCCCATTAATTCAAAATATGAACCAATGTTACCAATAATTAGCAACTCAAATGAATCAAATTGTTGTTTTTTTTGGCGCACCTCCAGCACAAGTTCGATCCATAGTACAACCTCAAGTGGTCGGCCTAGTTCGAAACTAATCGGTAGTCCTTGACAAAAACATAATAATTCGGGGGAAACAATTTGTGCCCCATTGTTGGTGCGGTAAAGCGGCAAGCAACAAAAGTTTTGGAAGTATTTTTCCAGGAATTTATCGTGTCCACAGAGATCGGTGTTATTGAACTGCCATTCGACAAGTCTCGCGTTTACAAGTTTGGATTAAATTGGTTAAAGTAAAAGCAGAAAAGTAAATATGAATATAAAAAGAATTTATTAATCAGAGAGAAGAAACTTATACGGTATGCATATAATCAACTCCTCACAAACTTAAACTGACCGATCAGTTATCCTCAACCTACAATACTCCTTAATATCATCCAGCATCGCTCACAACAGTGTCCATCTCTGACACACTGAGCTGAGAGAACAACCGTGTTATCCTCGTCGACGCTCTCGCACCCGACTCGAGATACGGAGGCATTAAGCTCTGACACCCAAAAAGATTGTTAGCTCTAAATCTATCTCTAGCATTTAGAAACTAACAGATAATCATCCCTAATCAAAGTTTGCGATGTTTATCTTTAACACAACCCAAACCCCGAGCATAAAGCAAAAATCAAGGACAATCGCCGATAAAGATTTGTAAAGCAAATTAGATACAACGCCATGGGCGACAAATATACACGAGTTCAAAGTAATTACATATACAACAACCCAATAAAGAAGAAATACACAAAGAAGAAAAGAAATAAACCAAACATCTCACGGTTTGTCAACGTCGGTCAATGAGAAATCCACCCTGTATCATCCGTGTGCAAGCTTCAATGTTGTTTTCTAAGCTAATCCTACTGAAAAATGAGTTTGATGGAGTTTGGAGCAAAAATCCCCAAAACCATAACCTAAAAAATGAATGAAATGACTTATATATTATTTACAAATTGTCATGTTCGCAATGCGAACTTTTATTCGCAAAGCGAACATCAAATTAGGCACCTGATGTGCCTCAGAAACAGTTAAATCGCCTCTGCGATTCTGCATAAGTTCGCAATGCGAAATTTTATTCGCAAAGCGAAAATTTGCTGGAAAGTTCGCAATGCGAACTTTGGTGCCTTTTTCTACTGCCTCAAGTCTAGGAGTATTCGTCAGAAAGTTTGCAAAGCGAACATGACAGCACACTAGCCCTTGTTTTGACCATAACTTTTGAACCGTAACTTCGTTTTTCACCCGGTTCGAAGCGTTGGAAAGCTTATTCAATTCTCTTTATGAATATGACAAGATATCCTTACTTGAATACCTATAAAAATAAATGGAAAACAATTAAACTCAATGATATTTACACAATAACGCAATATATATATATTATAACGTAAAGTAAACGTATTTACAAACAAAGCAGGGTTTATTCGAACGATATTAACAAAAAGTATCGATAAGTGCAACAAAACTTATATACAAAAATAGCTACAATTTGCACTTATCAAACTTTCCCCAACTTAAACTTGTTTGTCCTCAAACAAGAATCGAAAAAACTTTAAAACACAAAAGCAATAACCAAAGAATGATGAATCAACAAGTTTTGAAAAACGGAAGCAAATGTGTGGTTCAAATGAAAAATGGTACACGCAAAGTAAATATTTACTACTAAACTACGATGATAACATAGTCACGAAACAAATGCAAAATACAAAAACCATGCCAAACATCCTAAAACAACACACGTTCAAACGTGAATCACACCTAGCAAAAACAATCATCGGTAGATGAAAAACACAAAATGAGGTACTTTTTACTCACACAACAATTTTGCAAGCAAAAGACTAAATTATGCAATCATCCAAAAATCATATTGAAAACATAAAAGCAAGAATCACAAGGGCTTTCAAGGTTGTAGCGTGGTCGGGTAAACAAACAAGGGGCAATTTCTAAAAGTAATTGAAACAAAAACTTGCCTAAACCTAAGGGAGTGATCAACTCACAAAGACTCAAACACAAAATTCCAATCAACTTCTTCCAAAATCTCAAGTGTTACACAACACACAATACTTATTTAGCACAATTATTTGCACTCTTTTTGTTTCCTTTCTCAAGGATTTTCTTTTTATTTCTTTTTTATTTCTTTTTCAAATTTGTCTCTTTTTTTTCTTTTTCAACCTCATAGAAACCAACCAATGAGTAAACAATCATTCTCTCCCCAACTTGAATTCAACCATATCATCATGTGAACACTCCCTACTTTCTAAGACAAGGTAAAAATTCATACAACAACACAAAGTTGAGGGTTCAAGAAAAAAACAATCAATCAAAATCCATACAAAAAGTGAATTCAATACTCATAGACAAGCATTAAGTTCAAACAACATGGATAATGATAGAAAGGCACAAAGGGGTTACGAAAGATCTCACACTCACAAGGTAAATGACTATTTGGTTAGTTAGTTGTGCTCAAAATGAAACAAAATGCCTTGATCATTTTCATGCTTTCATATAATCAATACAAACAAAAGATTAAGCATAATAAAATCCAGTTAGAACAAGAATGTTGGGACTCCGCGCATTTATGAACAATGGAAAGCTACCTCACAAAAAGGGTGAGAACTAAAGTGATTCACATCAAGAACAAGTATACAAAAAAATGAATGGCATGGAAGTGTGTAAAATGCCTAAGTATCATGAATATGCTAAAGTCTAGAAAGCGATAAACACATACCTTGGACGTGTACAAAACTTAACAATATCATTACCATACATTCGCAAGTTGAAATGATCAAACTTGGAACATCACCTTAAATTCCCTCAAGCTACTCAAAACAAGCTTTTAGACAAACACACAAAAACTATTAATATAAACAAACTAAAAGACCAGTTGAAAATGGATTAAACAAGTTGTAAAGTGAAGATTTGAGAATTTTACGAACAATCCGAGTACAACTTGTTTAATGAATATTCACCACACTACCTAAGCTAGAATGAAAAAGTAATAATGAAACAAAAGACGATAAAACATTCTTGTTTTACGTCGTAAGCTCGACGCCTTTACTGTGCTTAGGTAGTAACTTCCTCCCTTCATGCCATGGTAATGCCTCACCGCGCAAACCAAAAGCAAGTGTCCTAACCAAACACTTGAACAAATGTTACGGGAACAAAATGTATACAACATTTGAACAAACATAATGGAAAATAAAAGCAAAATAAGTATCTATACAAGCATATATACAATATAAATAATTATGTACAAAGCTCCAAAACATCGAAACTATCGCAATGCAATTCAATATCAAAACCAATCTCCGGCAACAACGCCATTTTGTTTGTGCGGTAAAGCGGCAAGCAACAAAAGTTTTGGAAGTATTTTCCTGGGAATTTATCGTGTCCACAGAGATCGGTGCTATTGAACTGTCGTTCGACAAGTCTCGCATTTACGAGTTTGGATTAAATTGGTTAAAGTAAAAGCAGAAAAGTAAATATGAATATAAAAAGAATTCATTAATCAGAGAGAAGAAACTTATACGGTATGCATATAATCCACTCCTCACAAACTTAAACTGACCGACCAGTTATACTCAACCTACAATACTCCTCAATATCATCTAGCATCGCTCACAATAGTGTCCATCTCTGACACCCTGAGCTGAGAGAACAACTGTGTTACCCTCGTTGACGCTCTCGCACCCGACTCGAGATACGGAGGCATTAAGCTCCGACACCCATAAAGATTGTTAGCTCTAAATCTATCTCTAGCATTCATAAACTAACAGATAATCATCCATAATCAAAGTTTGTGATGTTTATCTCTAACACAACCCAAACCCCGAGCATAAAGCAAAAATCAAGGACAATCATCGATAAAGATTTGTAAAGCAAATTAAATACAACGCCATGGACGACAAATATACACGGGTTCAAAGTAAATACATATACAACAACCTAACAAAGAAGAAATACACAAAGAAGAAAAGAAATAAACTAAACATCTCGCAGTTTGTCAACGCTGGTCGATGATAAATCCACCCCGGATCATCCGTGTGCAAGCTTCAATGTTGTTTTCTAAGTTAATCCTACTGAAAAATGAGTTTGATGGAGTTGAGAGCAAAAATCCCCAAAACCATAACCTAAAAAATGAATGAAATGACTTATATATTATTTACAAAATCTATCATGTTCGCAATGCGAACTTTTATTCGCAAAGCGAACGTCAAATTAGGCACCTGATGTGCCTCAGGAACGGTTAAACCGCCTCTGCGGTTCTGCATAAGTTCGCAATGCGAACTTTCATTCGCAATGCGAACTTTTATTCGCAAAGCGAACATTTGCTTGAAAGTTCGCAATGCGAACTTTGGTGCCTTTTTCTACTGCCTCAAGTCTGGGAGTATTCACCGGAAAGTTCGCAAAGCGACATGACAGCACACCAGCCCTTGTTTTGACCATAACTTTTGAATCGTAACTCTGTTTTTCGCCCGGTTCGAAGCGTTGGAAAGCTTATTCAATGATCTTTATGAATATGACAAGATATCCTTGCTTGAATACCTGTAAAAATAAATGAAAACAATTAAACTCAATGATATTTACACAATAACGCAATATATATACTATAACGTAAAGTAAACGTATTTACAAACAAAGCGGGTTTATTCGAACGATATTAACAAAAAGTATCAATAAGTGCAACAAAACTTATATAAAAAAATAGCTACAATTTGCACTTATCACCCATGTGGTTGACCAAGCGAGGCCTAGGGAAGATGAACGCCCACCAGTTTTGAAAGTTAATCGAAATCAGGATCCAGATCAAGTGGTTCATCAAGTTCGACAGGATAACTTTGATAGTAGATTTTCATGAAAAAGTTAGATAAGGGAGGTATGATAGAAGTCATGGTGCAAAAGCTTATTTTAAATGACTACCAGATTATAAGATTATTTCAATTTTTCTAATTGTACCAGTGTTTATTAAAAAGTTTATTTAAACCTGATATAAGGCGATTAACATTTTCCAGGGATTAAAAATAAATGTAGTCTTACATCATCATCAACACCAGGAGCCTTAGGAGGAGCAAACTTTACATGGTAGGTTCTGCCACTGGGAGGGTGTATCCTGCGACCAGTATCCTGTTTTTCCATCATTTTATCAAACTGCAGCGAATTGGAATAAAGGAAGGTTCATAGTAAGTAGTGGAACGTCATCCAATTCAAGTCATTTTGTTTTTTTACACACAATCCCTTTATTTCAAACAAAAGAAACTCATTAAGTAACTCATATGTCAAGCAATGCAATACCTTATGTGCTTGGACCACGGTTCTTAAAAAACCATCAAGAATGAAACCTTTCTGACATGATGCTTTTTTAATTGCTTCATTCAATGCAAGTTGAAAAAGAAGTGAAGTCTTTCCAGTGTGTAGAAAATTGATGATTGATTAGAAGAAAAAGAAAAAATGTAGAGAGAGAAAGTGAGACAGATTGTATTATGAAGAAGGAGCAATGTTCTATTTTAAGTCCCACAATGATTTTCTAAAACATAAGATAAGTGTATATATAGCTTATCAATACCAAACTCTTTGACATCATGGATACTTAAATGATACTGCAGCAGCATGGGATTTATGTTCAAAACTTTAATTTCAAAATTTTAATTAATTTAACTTCTAAAAAATTAATTAAAGTTATTCTTTAATTTAATTAAAATAATTAATTATCTATTAAAAAATAAATATCCTAGTCATCCTTGCCATTTAATTAAAAATAATTTTTTTATCCTAATTATCATTGTCACGTATGCAAAATTGGAGGGGGACCACAAAAAAACCAAGGGTCATCAAAATTAAGGGACGAGAATCACTGGTTTTGTAATAGGGAGACCAATTATTTAAAAATCCCAAACTAAGGGGACCAAAAATGCATTTAAGCCAAGAAAGAAAAAGGATGAGGATGTAGAGGCTCTCTCCCCGAATGTTCAGACATTGTTGTATCGCTCCCTGTCTGAATATTCGTCTTCAGACTTAAATTCAATCACAACCAATCAAATTCAATATTCTGCCTTGGGGCATTCAAAAGGCTTTTCACAAAGAACATGTTATCACGGAGCTCTGTTTTTCTCATTGCACTATGAGAATACGTAGGCACGGGATTTCGAAATCTTAGCGAGCACACTAATTAAAAACTTATTTTCCCTTAATTAAAACAAATTGCAAGTAACCTTCAGATAATAACATCCATCCATGCAAGAACAATCAAAACTATTTATGTTAAGTACAACAGATATGAGGGGTGCTAATATCTTCCCCTTGCATAACAGAATTCTGAATATACTCTTGTTGCGAAGACCATTTTTCTTTAAGGGTTTTATTGATATTTTCCCTTTTCTTTGGAATAAATAAAGTTTGATGGCGACTCTGAATTTTTCGCGGCGCGACACCTTTCTCTCTAGTCTCTTCTATTTTCACCAATTCTTATTTTAGAGAGATGATAAATGTGATAAATAAGGTTTTCAACTCACGGTTTATTTTAAATAGGTTGCCTTAATTTTTACGAATTCGCCCTTGATACTTAACTCAATATACTAATCAAGCAACTCCTCACTAAAAATGGATTAAGATTTATATTAATACTCTTAATCCCTTATATTCTTAGCCAAATATATTACTTAATGGATGATAGTATGCTTAGAGAATATTAGGGTATTACATTGAAAACCAAGTAAGAAAGTAAGTTAACCAACCAAACTCATTTCGAATTCATATTACATTTGTTGAACAAAACATTCTAACTTCATGGTTAACATTCCTCCAAACACAATGTCATCCATATAAACAAAGTTTTGTCAATTTCTTCTCTAACATACCTATTGTTGGTGAGAAACTCTATGAGTTATTTATACCAAGCTCTAGGAGATAGTTTTAACCCATATAGTGCTTTCTTGAGCTTGTAAACATGACCTGGATAACAAGGATCAATGAATCCTTTGGATTTTTCAACATAAACTTCTTCATTTAAATATCCATTTAGAAAGGCATTTTTCACATCCATTTGATACAATTTAAACTTTAAAAGATATGATATCCCAAGTAACAACCTTATAGCTTCTAAACAAGCAACAAGGGAAAAAGTTTCATCAAAATTCACTCAATCTATTTGGTTTTACCCTTGAGCCACTAGAAAATCCTTGTTTCTTATGACATTTCCATTCTCACCAGACTTCTTTTTATAGATCCACTTGGTACCAATAGTGTTGGTTGAGTTAGATCTAGGAACCAACTCCCAAATTTTATTCCTTTCAAATTGACCAAGTTTTTCTTGCATGAAATTTATCGATTATTCATCCTTAAGGGCTTCCTTGACATTATTGGGCTCACTTTTGGATATGAAGTGTAACGCCCCGAGTTGTTTAATTGTATTTATTTATTTCATTTATGTGAATTTTGTGAAATGTGTGAATTTATTGTATTTTACCTACTAATTGAGTTAATTGGTTAATTTCCCTGATAGGTAAAATATTTGCAATAAATTATAATTTCTTTTCAACTTTTATTTCCCGAAATATATTTCATCGATGTTTATGTTTTATCGCATTCTAAGAGCGTTTGGGAGATATTTGGGCGTAAGGGTAAAATGGCCAATTGATTAGTTAGATACTTATATAAAAAGAGAAATAGAAAGAAGGAAAAGAAGAGAAAGAAAAGAGAGAAAGAAGGAAAAGAAGAGAAAGAAAGAGAGAAGAGGAGAAAGAGGAAAATCGAGAAAACCTCCGTTTCAATCGCGATTAATCGGGTAAGGGTGAGAAGTTTCGATTATATCTTGCTTGTATATGTATATGTATATGTATGTGTATGTTTGAATGTTTACTTGTTTCTCTTAGTTTTTCAATTATAGGTCGAAATGAGATAAACGAGTAGAAATCGATGTTTTCACGGTCGGAATTCGATATAAATTGCGTTGTATGATCACCCTGTGTTTATGAACAATCGTTGACACTTGTTTTGCTGTTGGAATTGATTTGGGATGAAAAATGGGATTTTTGGGGGTTTTGGAACAATGTAACCCGCAGCAGAAAATTCTAGTTCTGGTGCGATTCTCCAGGCAAATTGGGAATTCGCCAGGCAAATTAGGTCTCGCCACTAGTTCGCCAGGCGAAGTGCTGGCGAAGGGGGATTCGCCAGGCGAAATCGTAAGTCGCTAGGCGAAATCGGAGAGACAGAAATGGGTTAGCTTCTGTAACTCTTGGGGTTTTTTCTAAAATTGTGGTTTGCCACTAGTTCGCCAGGCGAAGTGCTGGCCAAGGGGGATCCTCCAGGCGAAATCCTAAGTCGCCAGGCGAATCTGGCTGTTTCTCAATAAATTCTTTTCTTTGAAAATTCATAACTTTTGATCCGTAACTCGGATCGAGGCGTTCTTGGTACCGTTGGAAAGCTTATGAAATGCTCTTCCTTATTAAAATGGTTTTGAGATTTGTGGCCGATTTAATTATGTTGGGAATTTGGAAATGTGTCGTTTTGTCGACTTTTACCGTTTTAATGGTGTGTAATTGATGTGTTATATGCAATATGCTTTTGATATATATCGTATGACTTGTGTGATGTTATATGATGTGAATGCATGTGATGAAATGTTGTGATGATGGTTTGTGGCCTAAGGGCAAGAAAATGCATTGTGTTGTGTTTGATTGTATATGCATGATTATGGATGTGTATATGTGTGCATTTGAATGTCATGAGTCATTGTATGCCAAGCATCATGATATGCATTCTTGTGATGTCGTGTGCCCTAGTGGATGTGAGCGACGAAACGGTTCCAAAGGGAATCCGCTATAACATCGTGAGCCTTATATCGAGAGGACCTAAAGCGATGATTATAGACGATCGTGAGCCTTATGCAAAGAGGGCCTAAAGCGATCGGATCGTGAGCCTTATACCGAGAGGACCTAAAGCGATCCATAAACATCGTGAGCCTTATACCGAGATGACCTAAAGCGACGGGGAACATCGTTTGCCCGACGGGGAGTTACACTAAGTAACAAGCGATGATTCCAATAGTTCCTGAGTGAACTGATGATGAGATTGATGGATGGATGGATGGTACCGCATTGCATTTGCATAGAGTCGTTGTGTCGGTCTCTCTGCATTTGCATAAATCATGAATGGATTGATTATGTGTGGGAAATTGTGAATTGATTGATTATGTGTTGAGTTTGTGATAACATTGGTGAATTGATGTGCATTGGTGATAAATGCATTGGTTATGGATGATATGTTTTATGTATAGACATATGCTATGTATGTGGGGATGTTGTACCTTACAATGATTGTATTAATTCCCTATGGTATGTTATATATGAATATACGTGATGTGGTGGTGTGTTTTCATATGTCATAACCTTGGTATGCCTTATACGTGAATATGTGATTATGTTGGTATAAGTGATGTATGCTATGTGGTTGGATTATTAGAAATATGTTGTGTATCTGTGGCATGCTATATGTATTAGTATGTAATGCTTGTGGTGAGAATAATTACGTATATGAATTTATATGTGTTTGCATATTATTATGCAATCTTGACTTAGTTGTTATTTCTCACCCTTCTGCTGTGGTTTGTTGCTCTATGAGGCAATTGCATATTTGTGTCTTGGAGGCTTTTGTGAAGATTTGTTCTCCATCCTTTTGTCGGTCTGTCTGCTCTGATACGTAACACGGGAGTCGGGGAACACTTTTGTTATATATGTATACATTTGTTGGATATATTTTGTATTACCTTTGTATGAATATTTTGATGTTATAAAATAATTTATTTTGTAAAACAAGTCAGTTATGGATCTTTTCGCTTTAATCCATAATTGAACTTTCCTTTTGTTGGAAAAAGTTTCCCTTTTAGGTTTATTCCACTTTGTGTTATGTATCAAATTTATGAGCAGGGATTGTGTTTTCTTTCTTTAAATGTGGCATCCTTGTTTCTATCGGAAAAATAAATTTTTATTCACTTTGATTTATTTATGTATTATTTATTCGTGATGGGAATTGGGGTGTTACATTAGTGGTATCAGAGCAGGTCGGTCCGTCCGGCCAAGTTGTTGAGTCAGTTGAATACTGTCGATGTTGTTTGTCCTTTAGTACGTGATATGTGTGGGAAACACTGTCAGTACTTCTGGTTTTCTAATCCTTTATCTTCAGGTGTGAGAATGAGATAAGTGGGGGAGAAGCTGGTGTTTCTCCAAGTTGCTTCAGGTGTGGAGCATTGGCTCAGTGTGCCGTTGGTTGCAAGATTGTAAGTGTTGTTTGGACAGTGTGGTTCCCGGTTCCAGAGGGAATGCGGAGGTAAGGTTTACGTCAACTAAGGATTTGTGCCTTAGGTAGTTTTGTGCACAAGATGCAAGAAATGCTATTATAGTTGGTAAAGACGGTTTATGCCCCATCATGATTGTCGGTTGTCTATTGACTAATTGAGGAACTTATCACCTTAATCTCTTGTTGATAGTAGACGAGAATTATGTTGGATGGAATAAACGTGTCTTTTCGGCTTTGATAGTGTGTGCAATGAATTGGTTGGAATTGAGAAAATGATTACGGATTATTTTGTTGAGTCGATGAAGATTCTTATATCGGAAGATGAGACGGATTAGAAGTTTTGGTATGTTGGTCAAGTTGGGAAGTCATTGAGAGAGAATGATTGGGTATTACTAATGGCTGCTTCTCAGAGGGTAGAGAGTGAACTTAAATTGGACGAAGGTGAATAGTTGAGATTGATATCTGCTAAGTAAGTAGAAAACTCTTAGGAGATGGGACTAAGATGTTGGTCATGTTTGTGATGATATTGTTCTGGAAATTGGCAGGAAAGTCACAGTGATGAGCCGTCAGTTGTGCGTGATTTTCAGATGTGTTTTTGAATGGAACATTAGTGTGTCGACTTGAAGAGGTCCAGCATGGTTGGTAAGGAAGAGGATGATAGCATGAGGTTGCGTGTTAATCAGTGAGTAGTATGGAGACTTGCAGTTGTGTTTTGGATAGCTTAAGTGTTGGATTGTGACGAATCACAAACAATTTGAGAGTTCTTTTGGGTTGGTTGTTGCTACATGTTGGGATTTATGGAATCTGGACTGTCACGAGAAGAAATTGTGTATGGATTACTGACAGTTGAATAAGGTAACGATTGAGAATAAGTGTCCACTTTCAAGAATAGATAACTGGAATGGTTTGGTTGAGCTTGAGTGAAATTACAATTGTTTGGAATGTTTGTGGAGTATATGAATCGTATCTTCCATATTTATTTGGATAAGTTCGTAGTGGTTTTGATGGAGGGTATTCGGATCTGTTATAAACTCAGAGGAAGAACAGGTAGAGTGTTTGAGATTTGAATTACAAGTGTTGAAAAGAGACGAAGTTTTATGCTAAGTTATTCAAGTGAGAATTTGGGTTGAAAAAGGTTAGTTTTCTTGGGTATGTTATTTCAGATGAGAGTATGGTTAATGGATCCATTGGAAGTAGATGCAGTTCTTCAATGAGAGGCTCCGAAGTTGGTTATGGAGATTAGAAACTTTTGGACTTAGTTGGTTGTTACGGCAGGTTATGGAAGACTTTGCTAAGTTAGTACTTCTGTTATCTCAGTTGACTTGCAAAGGGTGAATCGTTTGTTTTGGATGTTCGTTGTAAGGAAAGTTACAGAGAGCTAAAGTAGAAGTTGTCTACGGCTCCAGTTTTGATTCTGTGTGATCATAATAAACCGTGTGTGAGGTAACACAGTAGGGTGCGAGGTTGGGTATATTAAAAGTGAATAGTGATTTTTGGTGAATATGATAAAGAGTTAGACTTTGGACGTGGAATTGGTAGTTTTGATGGTTACGAGTAATCAGAGTACGCAGCAAAAGTGTGATGTGGCACATTTCGTATATGCGTGTGTGACTGGTAAGAGTTCAAAGGTTGAACATTGGAAACATGTGGGAATGATGAAACTATTGGACGTTTCAGAATGGAAGTGTTAGGTGAAAAGTTTAAATATTATTCATGGGCTACTGTGTAGATGGATGTTGTGGTTATATGTTCGATTGGTGAATCGTAGCATTGTTGTATTAATGTTATGTGACAAGGATGTTGGTATTTTGGTTTTGTTGAGGTTGTTGAAACGATGTTGGGTTATGGAACTTTATGTTCTTGTTTGTGTTGTTGCCTCGTTTCTATCGTGTTGGTTCGAGTGCGAGTAGCTAATTCCTGTGTGGGGGATTAAGGGAGTGTTACCTAGGGTGAGGGTAACGATCTTGTTGTGTTTCGGTTCAAGAGTGAACCTGTGTGTTCGTAACTTGGGTATTCTTTGAGTCGTGAGTTAGTCGTCAAGTGCATTGTATGGGCTTTGCATCTTGTCGTTGTAGTTGTCATCGTTGTCGTGCCGTTGTTGTAGTTGCTGTTAGCAAGGTGGTTTGTTAGTTTGTGTTATTCGAGGTGTGCCTAGTGTTGGCATGTTAGTTGGTTAGTCGGATGTGAGAGTCGTATCCCGAGTTGTTCGTCTCAGTTATATTTTCGAGGACGAAAATGTCTAAGTGGGGGGAGAATTGTAACGCCCCGATTTATTTAATTGTATTTATTTATTTCATTTATGTGAATTTTGTGAAATGTGTGAATTTATTGTATTTTACCTACTAATTGAGTTAATTGGTTAATTTCCTTGATAGGTAAAATATTTGCAATAAATTATAATTTCTTTTCAACTTTTATTTCCCGAAATATATTTCATCGATGTTTATGTTTTATCGCATTCTAAGAGCGTTTGGGAGATATTTGGGCGTAAGGGTAAAATGGTCAATTGATTAGTTAGATATTTATATAAAAAGAGAAATAGAAAGAAAGAAAAGAGAGAAAGAAGGAAAAGAAGAGAAAGAAAGAGAGAAGAGGAGAAAGAGGAAAATCGAGAAAACCTCTGTTTCAATCGCAATTAATCGGGTAAGGGTGAGAAGTTTCGATTATATCTTGCTTGTATATGTATATGTATGTGTATGTTTGAATGTTTACTTGTTTCTCTTAGTTTTTCAATTATAGGTCAAATGAGATAAACGAGTAAAAATCGATGTTTTCACGGTCAAAATTCGATATAAATTGCGTTGTATGATCACCCTGTGTTTATGAACAATCGTTGACACTTGTTTTGCTGTTGGAATTGATTTGGGATGAAAAATGGGATTTTTGGGGGTTTTGGAATAATGTAACCCGCAGCAGAAAATTATGGTTCTGGTGCGATTCGCCAGGCGAATTGGGAATTCGCCAGGCGAATTAGGTCTCTCCACTAGTTCGCCAGGCAAAGTGCTGGCGAAGGGGGATTCGCCAGGCGAAATCATAAGTCGCCAGGCGAAATCGTAGAGACAGAAATGATTTAGCTTCTGTAACTCTTGGGGTTTTTCTAAAATTGTGGTTTGCCACTAGTTCGCCAGGCGAAGTGCCGGCGAAGGGGGATCCGCCAGGTGAAATCCTAAGTCGCCAGGAGAATTTGGCTGTTTCTCAATAAATTATTTTCTTTGAAAATTCATAACTTTTGATCCGTAACTCGGATCGAGGCGTTCTTGGTACCGTTGGAAAGCTTATGAAATGCTCTTCCTTATTAAAATGGTTTTGAGATTTGTGGCCGATTTAATTATGTCGGGAATTTGGAAATGTGTCGTTTTGTCGACTTTTACCAGTTTAATGGTGTGTAATTGATGTGTTATCATGCAATATGCTTTTGATATATATTGTATGACTTGTGTGATGTTATATGATGTGAATGCATGTGATGAAATGTTGTGATGATGGTTTGTGGCCCAAGGGCAAGAAAATGCATTGTGTTGTGTTTGATTGTATATGCATGATTATGGATGTGTATATATGTGTATTTGAATGTCATGAGTCATTGTATGCCAAGCATCATGATATGCATTCTTGTGATGTCGTGTGCCCTAGTGGATGTGAGCGACGAAACGGTTCCAGAGGGAATCCGCTATAACATCGTGAGCCTTATACCGAGAGGACCTAAAGCGATGATTATAGACGATAGTGAGCCTTATGCAAAGAGGGCCTAAAGCGATCGGATCGTGAGCCTTATATCGAGAGGACCTAAAGCGATCCATAAACGTCGTGAGCCTTATACCGAGAGGACCTAAAGCGACGGGGAACATTGTTTGCCCAACGGGGAGTTACACTAAGTAACAAGCGATGATTCCAATAGTTCTTGAGTGAACTGATGATGAGATTGATGGATGGATGGTACCGCATTGCATTTGCATAGAGTCGTTGTGTCGGTCTCTCTGTATTTGCATAAATCATGAATGGATTGATTATGTGTGGGAAATTGTGAATTGATTGATTATGTGTTGAGTTTGTGATAACATTGGTGAATTGATGTGCATTGGTGATAAATGCATTGATTATGGATGATATGTTTTATGTATAGACATATGCTATGTTTGTGGGGATGTTGTACCTTACAATGATTGTATTAATTCCCTATGGTATGTTATATATGAATATACGTGATGTGGTGGTGTGTTTTCATATGTCATAACCTTGGTATGCCTTATACGTGAATATGTGATTATGTTGGTATAAGTGATGTATGCTATGTGGTTGGATTATTAGAAATATGTTGTGTATATGTGGCATACTATATGTATTAGTATGTAATGCTTGTGGTGAGAATAATTATGTATGTGAATTTATATGTGTTTGCATATTATTATGCAATCTTGACTTAGTTGTTATTTCTCACCCTTCTGCTGAGGTTTGTTGCTCTATGAGGCAATTGCAGATTTGTGTCTTGGAGGCTTTTGTGAAGATTTGTTCTCCATCCTTTTATCGGTCTGTCTGCTCTGATACGTAACACGGGAGTCGGGGAACGCTTTTGTTATATATGTATACATTTGTTGGATATATTTTGTATTACCTTTGTATGAATATTTTGATGTTATAAAATAATTTATTTTGTAAAACAAGTCAGTTATGGATCTTTCCGCTTTAGTCCATAATTGAACTTTCCTTTTGTTGGAAAAAGTTTCCCTTTTAGGTTTATTCCACTCTGTGTTATGTATCAAATTTATGAGCAGAGATTGTGTTTTCTTTCTTTAAATGCGGCATCCTTGTTTCTGTCGGAAAAATAAATTTTTATTCACTCTGATTTATTTATGTATTATTTATTCGCGATGGGAATTGGGGTGTTACATGAAGCACATATTTTCTATCACTTCTCTATAGTTGTTAGACTCTTTTGATATGGTGATGACTCCTTTATTCAGATCCCCAATTATTTTTTCAATGGTATGGTTCTTCTTAACTCTTGTGGAAGGTCATGTGTTTATAGGAGTATTATCTTTTTTAACTTTTGTGTTCTCATCTTCAGCTGGAAGATTGATATTGGTATTCTTGTTTGCTACATCTTGTGAGAAATGTTGCTCAGGAACTATAGACTCCTCATCTTCTTGACTGACATCTTTTTATTGGGTGTCATCAACAATGACATTTATGGATTCAATAATGGATTTTGTACAACTATTGAATACTCGGTATGCCCTACTATTATTGAGTATCTCAAGAAAATGCCTTCATCACTTTTAGGATTCAACTTCTGTCTTTGCTCTCCATCAACAAGAATATCATTTGCTGCAAAAAACATGAAAGTATCTCACACTTGGATTTATTCCTCTACATAACTCATAATGGGTGACTTTAGTACCTAGTCGAATGGTAACACGGTTGTGTATGTAGAAAATAGTGCTTAAGGCTTCTTCTCAAAAGGGATATGGAAGATTTTTGGCATGAAGCATGACCCTAGTCATTTCTTGATGAGTGTAATTTTTAGGCTCAACAACCCCATTTTGTAGAGGTGTGATGAGGGATAAAAACTCATGAGTTATACCTTCAGCCACACAAAAATATGAGAATCTAGAATTCTCAAATTCTCTTTCATAATCACTCTGAATGTGAACAGTCTTTCCAATTTCTTCTCCCTTCTCACATTCTAGACATTGACACAAATTTTAAAAGATAGAGAAGGTATCTGATTTTTCAAGTAGGAATTCAACCCACGTGTACCTTAAAAAATCATCAACACACACAGAAACATATTTCCTTTCTCCTAGACTTTCAACATGCATGGGTCCTATAAGATCTATGTGAAGTAGTTTAAGAACTCTAGAGGTGGTAAGATATTGTACCTTCTTGTGTGACATCTTGGTCGGATTTCTTATCTGAAATTCTCCATAAATCATGCCTTCTTCAATCTTGATATTAGACATGCGAATAATGGCCTTTTCTAAGACAGTATTTCACATGCTTTTGAGATTTAAGTGATCGAGCTTTCTATGCCATGGCTCAGTTTTATCAAGTTTGGAGATAATGCATGATCGAGGTTGATTTTTTTAGGACACCACATGTAATATTTGTCTATTGATTTGGATCCCTTCATTAATTGAACTTAATGTTTGTCACTGACTGTACAATTCATAATGATTAAAATTCATGCAGAGATCTTGATCACATACTTGATTAATGTTAATGAGTTTGGCAGTGAGAACTTCAATAATAAGTACATCATCCAAACTTGGGAGCCCTGGACAATCTAACCTCCATTTTCCAACATTTTTACCTTTGGCTCCATCACCGAAAGTTACATAGTTGTTTGAGTAAGACACTACGTCCTTCAAGTAGTTCTTTTCTCTTATCATATGTCTAGATTAACCACATTCAAAATATCGGCCTTCATGTGAGGAGTGTAACACCCTAATTTCCCCCGCATAATTATAATTAAAATCAGAGTAAAATAAAAACAAATCATGCAATTAGGATGTCACATCCAACAATAAGTTGCTCATATATTTCGACATGCAATACATATAGTAATTAAAGAACACAACGAAAGTTTGAACTTCAACATTTTGTTAAGCAGCAGAAAACATCGGAACTGAATAGCTAAACTCTTCCAACATAATTATAACAAAGGTAGTTATAAGGAAATTATCAACAAGAGAGATTCACATAACAATCTCCATCAACATAAAATTATCCCACAACGGAGGTATACATATAGTTCCCTCCCAACACAAACAAAACAAGCGTCGACCTCCAGTGTTACATATCAGAGCAGACACTGACTCGACAAAAGCATAAAAGAGAGTAGCCTCTTCTACTAACATTCACCCTTCACAGCGCATCACCTGCGCGTTACCCACGTGGAGGCAACATTAAAACTGAGGGGGTGAGATATCATGATAATATAAAGGAAAGCATGATAAACAGTATGCATTAGGTTAACACATGCAATATCACCCAATATCAGCACCAAATTATCCAAGCATAAGGATAACACAACAACAATTCAACCAAATATCTCATATAAATCAACCAATAACATCATCACTATTTATCCACCAACCAAAATGGAATCACATGATAACAAATTCAATTAATCACAACAATACCACATATTAACAACATAGCGACATAATTAACATATAACACAATGAGACTCACAACTTGACTTAATGCTAATGCACATGGTACCAATTTTCGTGAACACTCAGGTTCACCGTTCTGATCTCCACCTCCTAGGATCAGAACCACTCACTAATCCATAACCTCCAGAACCAGCTACCGGCCCAATCCACACAATGGGATTTTAGGTTCACCAACAACGAGCCATTGTCCACAAAAGTAAGCAATGCGACTATTTATGCATACCACAACGACAACATCATCGTGCACAATAACCCACCACCATGGTTATTATACACCGCCCAAATTGGCTAACAAGCATAAAATATAGTTCATACAACATATATATCTTTTATGCAATCACAATAACTCAAAATAATCACATTTGAAGTAATGCATTATATCACACCACATTATAACATAACCTCAATCACATCGAACTATAAAATATCACTACTCATGCCCACAAATGTATGCAATGCGACTATTTGTGCATACAACAACGACAACACCATCGTGCACAATAACCCACCACCATGGTTATTATACACCGCCCAAATTGGCCAACAAGCATAAAATATAGTTCATACTGTAACATCCCAATTTTAGTAATTATTTATTTATTATATTAATTAATTAATTGTGTGATTTTGTGACTAATTGATTTAATTGAATTATGTGATTTATTTTAATTAATTGAATTAATCTATTTATTGGATTTATTTGAATTATTTGATTTAATTAATTTATTTGAAATGATTGAATTAATTGAATTATTTGATTTATTTGGTTTATTTGAATTATCTAATTTATTTGATTTACTTTATTTGATGGAATAAAATAGAATTGATAGAATTATTAATTGGGCCAATTTGGGAGTGTGAATAATAAGTGTGGGAGTGGGTTAGTAAGCCCAATAAGAAATTGTGAGAGTTAATAAAATAAGAGTGTGTTTGGATGAGGAATTTGAGAATTTTTAGGGAATTTAAAATTCTAAGTAATTCAAATGATTCAATTGAAATTCATTCATTTTTAAATTCTTTTGTTTGGATGGAATATTAAAATGATTTAATGTAAAAAATTTGGGGTCATTTTCATAATTTTTAAAGCTTTTGGGTCAAATTTAAAATATGAAAAATAGGGACTAATTTTTAATTTTTGAAATTTTGAAGGGACCAATATGTAAAATTTAAAAATTATTAGGGACTAATTTGCAATTTTTTGAAAATTTTGGGGGTGAATTTGGAATTTTCATAAAATATGAGGATCATCTTGTAAAATTTTAAAAATTAATAATAAATAATTTAACATTCATATTATATAGAGTTAAGAAGTAATTTGAAATTCTTTACTTTTTGGTGTCATTTTAAATTCCTTAAATTTAACATGAATAAAATACTCCATAAATTTGCATCATTTTAACAATTCTCCATATTTTTTATCCAAACAATAGATTTTGATCAAATCATTTCAAATTCACTCAAAAAATTACTTTCCCTCATTAAAATCCTTCATCCAAACACACTCTAAGAGAATGAGATAGAATAGGGTTAGAAGATAGAAAGGAGGAAAAAAGAGGCTAGAAGAGAGAAGAGGAGAAAATCAAGAACAAGAATCCATCAAAATCAATGTAAGGGTGAATTTTTATATGATTATTGAGATTGTTTGATAGTGTATAATGAGTAGAAACATGTTTAGGATAAAACCTCTAAATTTTCATGATTTTATGATAGTTAGGTTTTGATAATAATCTTTGACATGTAATGAATAATTTTGATTGGGATTGATACATATTGGTGTATTTTGTTAGTATTCCTCGAAACCAATTGAATCTTTAAAGAAAAAGTAATATGACTAGTATTATTTTAGTACCTGTAGCCTACTACTCTCCAACAAAAATGCAATTTGTATAATTTTAATTAAATAGAGTACCACTTGAATTGCATCGAATCGGTTTAGGTAGTGTATACCAATTGATAGTCACGCAAAAGGCATTGAATCGGTTTAGGTAGTGTATACCAATTGATAGTCACGCAAAAGGAGGTAATTTTTATAGCAACTATGGACTGTAGTGAGCATGTGCTTTAGCCAATTGAAAAACATGATGTTTCATACTGTAGTGCATGCCTTGATGTAAAATAAATAAATAAATGTGCTAATATTCATAGAGACTGTACTATAGTGTCTTAATTTAAGAATGGAATTGTGATGGATTCTATTAGAATTATGCTACAGTAGAACAAAAGTAATGAAACATGTGATAGGCGCCACTTTCTTGAGAAATAGAAACATGATATATGTGTAGTTGTAACTGTAGAGTCTTTATCTTCTTAAAAATTGAAATTTGAGCCAAAGGAAAGTAATATACATATTTATGATTACTGTATCTCAATTCCATATGAAACAAAAGGAAATATATTTATATATTATTTTCTTCAATTGATTCTAAGAATTTCTGTCTATTTAAAAGTATTTCATAGCTAGTACGTCTACAATAGAAGTTAAGAAAATGTAGTGACTTCTTGGAATGAGTTATGCTATATCATTGGACTACTTTCCAACTAAAAAAAACTATATTAAATTTGTGATAATTTGGTGATTAATTTGGTGATTAATTTGATGATTAATTTGGTGATTAAGTTGGTGATTAAATTGGTGATTAATTTGACGATTAATTTGGTGATTAATTTGATGATTAATTTGGTGATTAATTTGGTGGTTAAGTTGGTGATTAATTTGGTGATTAAATTGGTGATTAATTTGATGATTAATTTGGTGATTATTTTGGTGATTAAATTGGTGATTATTTTGGTGATTATTTTGGTGATTAATTGGTGATAATCTTGTTGATATTTTGTGTATTACTTGCCAAGTGTGATGGTAATATTTAGAGTAAGGATGACATGATTTTGAAAACGTGTTGTATGTGCAATCGTGTGGTAATTCAAATGTGATGAATTATTGTGATATGCATGAATATTAAGATTAGGGAATGATCTTAATTGCATATAATTGTTAAAATTGCACATGCATAATTTGTGTCAAGAGGCAATGCTTGCTAGTTCCGTGGGAGTTAGTGACTTGTCCCAAACCTAGGGGACGGGTTTGAAAGCTTAGAGGACGGGCTTTTGTGTGTTATCGGTCTAGGGGACGGACCCGGTTTAAATATAAAAACCGAAAAATGATAACAAGTGATTGGTACCACATGCATGAGTTACATTTGAGTCTTGCATCGAGTCTCATTGTGTCTATGATTGCAATATGAGATTATGTGTATTATGTGAATTGTTGAATTGGTGAAATTGTGGATTGTGAGTATATACTTGTGAATAGTATGACTACTTGACTGATATCATATTGGTGAAACTTTTGAAGTGTGAGAATAATTGTGATTAAGCATGTATGCCTTAAATTATATATTATCTTATGATTTCGATAATTATATGAATTTTCACCATTCTGTTGGAATGATGTTTTATACGACATCGCTCAGGTGCTGAAGATTAGAGTTGTTTGCTAGCACGAGGTAGCCGTTGGAGTAGCTTGTCTTAGTTTTTTATTTATTTTGGGTCGAGTTGTGCTCTGATTCATGTAACACTAGGAACATTTCGATTCATGTTTTGAGATGATACTTTATGTACTCTACTTTACTTTGCTGTTGTTATCTGAATTATATGAAGTATTGGCTTTTATGCCTAAGTGATGATTATGAATGAGTTAATCATGAAATTTTCATTATGTCTATTATGACTAAAGCGAATCCGCTGCTACATGCTAATGAGAAGTATTTGAGAAGCATGAATTTATTTAAGTGTTATTGAGCATGACATGTGTATATATGATGTATTTGAAATTATACGTGACACCACTGGTGAGATGCATGATAATTACTCTGATTATTTATATATTTTCCGCGGGGTTTAGAAGGGTGTTACACATACAACATATATATCTTTTATGCCATCACAACAACTCAAAATAATCACATTTGAAGTAATGCATTATATCAACATCACATAGCATGTATACACATTAAACATACACATCATCAAGTTCAATCATCATAACAACACCACCAACATCAACATCTTAGCAATATCATCGTAACAATATCAATATAATAACATAATCAAACTTCATCATAATATATAATATTAATCATTATTCACAATAATCAACAACCGACATCAATAGCAATAACTTTGCAATTGCACAACTGTATACACTCAATCATGTTACTTCATTATAACTCCACAATTCGCTAATCGAGCATACAAACCTTTACAAACATCCATATAATAGACACTTGAATATTAACAAAACATTTCACCAATCATTTTCATGTTATAGCCCTGTGCGTTAGCTTTCTAACGCTTCGAATGGTACTCGATTTGGACTTACGGATCAAAAGTTATGATCGAAACGATTTCATTGTACAAAACTAGGGAGCTGTTACGGCCGCTCGTAGCATGGGCTACGGCCTGTAGCATTATGTTGATTGCAGAATAGGGCAAGCAAGCAAAAATATTTATTTTTGGAAAGAATTCCCTCCGGGATTTATATCGTGTCCACAGAGATCGGTTCGAGGGAAAGAATGTCGTTCGACAGTCTCTCGCGTTAATGAGTTTGGGTTTAAATGGTTTAAACAAAGAAACAGAAAAGTAAATATTAAAACAAAAAGAAATCATTCTTTAGATAGAAAAACTCGTCCGACAATGCATACAAATCACTCCTCACAAACTTAAACTTACCGACCAGTTATACTCCATCTACAATACTCCTCAATATCACCCAGCATCGCTAAGAACACAAGTTATGTCTAACGCAAAGTTGAGAAAACAACCGTGTTACTCTCTTCGTCACTCTCGCGAGCGAAGCCTCGAAACACGGAAGGCATTAAGCTTCGACGCCTATTGAAGATTGTTAGCCCTAAATCTATCTCTAGAATCCAGAAACTAACAGATAATCATCCATAATCGAAGTTTGCAACGGTTATCTCTAACGCACCCCAAACCTCGCGCATAAAGCAAAAATTAGAGACAATTACCAATAAAGATTTGTAAAGCAAGTTTTATACAACGCCATGGGCGATAAATATACATGAGTTCATAGCAAATACATATACACAACCCTACAAGAAGGAATACACAAAGAGGAAGAGAAATGAACCAAACACTTCACGGATTGTCGGAGCCGATCGATGAGAAATCCACCTCGGATCATCCACATGCAAGCTTCCATGTTGTTTTCTAAGCTAATCTACTGAAAAAATGAAGTTTGATGGAGTTGGAGCAAGAATCCCCAAAACCATACCTAACAAAATGACTGAAAAACTAATATATAAAATCAGAACTTCGCAGGTTCGCTAGGCGAACCTTTTATTCGCTAGGCGAATGGCTCAAAAAATGGCACATAAGTGCCTCTGAAATGCTAAACCGCCCTTGCTTTCCTTCGCGGGTTCGCTAAGCGAACGATTTATTCGCCTAGCGAAAGCTCGCTAGTTCATTCGCCTAGCGAACTATGGTCTTTTTCTCCTTTGCAACTTTCTGCCTCTACTCGCTGGGACCTTCGCCAGCCTTCGCTAGGCGAACCTTCGCTATCACACTCGCTAGGCGAACATGACAGAAAAACAGCCCCTTATTTGACCACAACTTCTGAACCGTAGCTCCGATTTACGCACGATCGGAAGCGTTGGAAAGCTTATTCAATGCTCTTAAAGAATATTGCACGATGGCCTTTATTAGTTACCTACAAAAATGAGATAAAAATCAATTAAACTACGTAATATTTACACGTTACGCAATATATACACTAAAACGTAAATTAAACGTATTTATAAACAAAGTGGGGTTTATTTGAACGATATAAACAAAAAGTATCGATAAGTGCAACAAAACTTATATACAATAATTGGTACAATTTGCACTTATCAAACTCTCCCCAACTTACCTAATTGTTTGTCCGCAAACAAGAATCAAACAAACTTGAAAATGCGCAAGAAATAACCAAAGAATGACGAATCAACAGGTTTTGAAAAACGTAAACGAATGAATGGTTCAAATGAAAACGGTACACACAAAAAGTAAATACTTACCACTAAACTGCAACGATAACATAGTCAAGAAACAAAAGCAAAGTACAAAAGTCATGCCATAAATTCTAAAACAACACAAGTTCAAATGTGAATCACACCTAGCAAAAACAATCATCGGTAGATGAAAAACACAAAATGAGGTTCTTTCACTCACACAACAATCTTGCAAACAAAAGACTAAATTATGCATACATCCAAAAATCATATTGAACATACAAAGGCAAGAATCACAAGGGCTTTCAAGGTTGTAGCGTGGTCGGATAAACAAACAAGGGGCAATTTCTAAAGGTAATTGAAACAAAAAGTTGCCTAAACCTAAGGGAGTGATCAACTCACAAAAGTTCAAACACAAAATTTCAATCAAACTTCTTCCAAAATCCCAAGTGCTACACAACACACAATACTTATTTAGCACAATTATTGAAACTCTTTTTGTTTCCTTTTTCAAGGATTTTTCTTTTTTCTTCTTTTTTCTTTCTTTTTCTCTTTCACAAATTTTTCTCTTTTTTCTTTTCTTTTTCAATCCTCATAGAATCCAACCAATGAGTATACAATCATTCTCTCCCCAACTTGAATTCAACCACATCATTATGTGAATACTCCCTACTTTCTAAGGCAAGGAAAAAATCCATACAACAACACATAGTTGAGGTCCAAGAAAAACAAAATCCATTCAAAAATAAGTGAACTAAATACTCATAGACAAGCATTAAGTTCAAATAGAAACATGGATCAAAAAGCTCAAAGGGGTTACGAATTCTCACACACTCACAAGGTGAATTGACTATTTGGCTAAGGTAGTTGTGCTCAAAATGAAACAATTGCCTTGATCCTTTTCATGCATTCATATAATCAACACAAATAAAATATTCAACATAATAAAATCCAGTTATAACAAGAATGTTGGTTCTCCGCGCATATATGAACAATGGAAAGCCACCTTACAAAAAGGTTGGGAACTAAAGTGATTCACAATAGAACAAGTATACAAAAGAATGGATGGCATGGAAGTTTGTAAAATGCCTAAGTATCATGAATATGCTAAAGTATAGAAAGCGATAAATACATACCTCGCACGTGTACAAAACTTAACAAAATCATTACCATACATCCGCAAGTTGAAACAAACCAACTTGGAAAATCACAACAGCATCCTCAAGTAAGTCAATCAAAATCTGTGAGCAAACAACAACCAAAAACATTCGAAAAGAAAAACTATAAAACATACTTGTTTTACGTCATAAGCTCGACGCCTTTACGGTGCTTAATTAGAAACTTCCTTCATTCATGCCATGGTGATGTCTCACCGCGCAACCAAAAGCAAGCGTCCTAACCAAACACTTGAACAAACGTTAAAAGAAACAAAAATGTACAAGTATCAGTATAGACAAGTGAAAATATACAAAATATACGATATCTACAAAACTCAAAAACAAAGAAACTATCGCAATGCGATTCAATATCAAAACCAATCCCCGACAACGGCGCCATTTTGTTGATTGCAGAATAGGGCAAGCAAGCAAAAATATTTATTTTCGGAAAGAATTCCCTCCGGGATTTATATCGTGTCCACAGAGATCGGTTCGAGGGAAAGAATGCCGTTCGACAGTCTCTCGCGTTAATGAGTTTGGGTTTAAATGGTTTAAACAAAGAAACAGAAAAGTAAATATTAAAACAAAAAGAAATCATTCTTCAGAGAGAAAAACTCGTCCGACAATGCATACAAATCACTCCTCACAAACTTAAACTTACCGACCTGTTATACTCCACCTACAATACTCCTCAATATCACCCAACATCGCTAACAACACAGGTTATGTCTAACGCAAAGTTGAGAAAACAACCGTGTTACTCTCTTCGTCACTCTCGCGAGTGAAGCCTCGAAACACGGAAGGCATTAAGCTTCGACGCCTATTGAAGATTGTTAGCCCTAAATCTATCTCTAGAATCCAGAAACTAACAGATAATCATCCCTAATCGAAGTTTGCAACGGTTATCTCTAACGCACCCCAAACCCCGCGCATAAAGCAAAAATCAGAGACAATTACCAATAAAGATTTGTAAAGCAAGTTTAATACAATGCCATGGGCGATAAATATACATGAGTTCATAGCAAATACATATACACAACCCAACAAGAAGGAATACACAAAGAGGAAGAGAAATGAACCAAACACTTCACGGATTGTCGGAGCCGATCGATGAGAAATCCACCTCGGATCATCCACATGCAAGCTTCCATGTTATTTTCTAAGCTAATCTACTGAAAAAATGAAGTTTGATGGAGTTGGAGCAAGAATCCCCAAAACCATACCTAACAAAATGACTGAAAAACTAATATATAAAATCAGAATTTCATAGGTTCGCTAGGCGAACCTTTTATTCGCTAGGCGAATGGCTCAAAAAATGGCACATAAGTGCCTCTGAAATGCTAAACCGCCCTTGCTTTCCTTCGCGGGTTCGCTAAGCGAACGATTTATTCGCCTAGAGAATGCTCGCTAGTTCATTCGCCTAGCGAACTATGGTCTTTTTCTCCTTTGCAACTTTCTGCCTCTACTCGCTGGGACCTTCGCCAGCCTTCGCTAGGCGAACCTTCGCTATCACACTCGCTAGGCGAACATGACAGAAAAATAACCCCTTATTTGACCACAACTTCTGAATCGTAGCTCCGATTTACGCACGGTCGGAAGCGCTGGAAAGCTTATTCAATGCTCTTAAAGAATATTGCACGATGGCCTTTATTAGTTACCTACAAAAATGAGATAAAAATCAATTAAACTACATAATATTTACACGTTACGCAATATATACACTAAAACGTAAATTAAACGTATTTATAAACAAAGTGGGGTTTATTTGAACGATATAAACAAAAAGTATCGATAAGTGCAACAAAACTTATATACAATAATTGGTACAATTTGCACTTATCACATTCCTAAGCAAAAATTCACATTTTGGGCACGCCCATGATGCCATAGTCCAGGGGGCTGCTACGAGCACCCATAGTAGCTGCTACAGCCCATAGCAGAGCCCATAAAACCTTTTTCATTGTGTGATTTCTCTTATTTTTCAGCCTTCCAACATACCCCAAACCCCATGTTTTGACCTCCAACAACACCAAAACACAACATAACATATATAACATCATTTAAGGGGATTAAACACATATTATTTATCAATTCCTTCACAACATTCATAGCATTATTGAAAAAACACACACAATTTATCAACAATGAGGGATCAAAGTTCATAGCATAGGAAAAACTCAACAATCCAACAATACAAAAACCTAAACCCTTACCCAATATTCATCATACTATCCTTTAAAGAATCAGAACCCCACCCTTACCTTGTAATTGAGCTTTCTAAACTTTCACAAATGGTGGTTCCATCTTCTTCTTCTTCAACCCTAGCCTTTTCTCCTCTTTTCTCACGCTTTTCTGTTTTCACGATCAGACCACTATTTCTTAAACTCCCCATTTTTTGCTATTTTATTATTATTATTATTATTCCAAAATTATTATTATTATTATTATTATTATTATTATTATTAATTTTTGCAACTTAAATAATAATAACAATATCTTCTAATAATTTAAATTAATAGTATTAATCAAATATTACTAATATTAGTTTATTAATCATTCTCACCACACCACCAAATTCTACAAAATTAGCCACACACCCCTCACCCTTAAGGTCATTAGCACTAAGGTCAATACCCCCTACCGCAGGGTACCCCAACATAACAAAACACACATAAACACATACATACACACAACACCAGATAATTTTAATTAATTAAAATAAAATGGGGCGTTACAAGGAAACTATTAAGAAAGTGTAGACTATATGACTTAGTGTTTTCTCCTTGGCTTTCCACACTTGTTGGGCGCATATCTTTTATATCATTCCAGGTATGAGGAGACTGATAATGGTAGAAGGGTCTACCATATAACTTGTAACAATATAGTTGTATATGACATTGTCGACCATAATAGTGACGTACCCAGGATGATCTGGCATAAGCATTAGAGTAGTGGTTAAGATGTTTAACAGAGTGTTGTGACCTGTGGTATGACATGCTAAACTCAATCTTATTGATATGTGGGACAATTTTTGTCTTCAAGTTTAATGAATCATAATAAAAGCCAACTCATTTTCTGTCTCTTGCCATTTTCCCTACCCATAGAGTTTTTTCAACAGTTTCAATTCCAGAATTTAACATGCGTACAAATTTAGTCATACCTTCAAGTTTGAAATTTAAGTGATCAACTTCTTCCTTTAAGTAAGAGATGTTAGCGTTGCACTTGTTATGGAGTAGAACTTCAATATTGTCTTTTTTGTTTTTCACTAGCTTTGCATTCCTCATTCCATTTGAGATACAACATCTTGTAAGCATTATTAAGAGCATCATCAGAAAATTTGTCATCACTTGTATCACAATCATTTTACAAAGTTGACTTGTGTGAGCTGTGACAACAACCACATTGTTGGCTTGTTCACCTTCACTCTCCTCGTCTGATTCATCACAAGAAAAGGTATCAATATATCCCTTCTTTTGTTTCCTAAGAAAGTTGGTACATTCAGCTCGAATGTGACCAAAACCTTCACATTCATGACATTGAACTCTCTTTCCCTTGTTTTGTTTCCCCTTATTTTCCTTTACAATGAGGGTTAAACCCTTTGAAGTTATGGGATTGATTATCTTTGACATTGTTTGTCACATTATTCATCAATCTCCTGTCAATCTCCTCATGACCTAGCCAAATATTTTGGCTAGAAGGGCAATAAATTCAATTAATTTTTCATCATTATCACATTCTAAATGGCCATCACCTTCTTCAACATCAACTTTGAACGCCACACTCTTCCTCTTTTTATCAGACTTATCATTAATCACCATTTCAAAAATTAGTAGAGATCCGATAAACTTTTCAACTTTCATTGTCTCACATCTCATGATTCTTCAATGGCCATGACTTTCATATCAAACATCTTTGAAGAGATCTAAGAGTTTTTTAGCCAGTTTTTCTTCTGATACTTTTTAACCAAGTTTAATGAGTATTTTGGAGAGTTTCCCAAGCTTCCTTGGCATTCGTGCATGTGTTGATGATTCTAAAGATATTCTTGTCAACTCCGTTATAAATGCCATTAAGCACACGAAAGTTACCAAGTGCTTATTCATTTTTTTCCTTTGACTGGTCTTTTTCATGCTTCAAGGTTTCAGTGTTGTCTTCAGTTGTAACCTTTAGAGGAGTCCATCCATTTATATCTGCTTTCCAAGTCTTGTTGTCCACATACTAAAGAAAGGCAACCATGCCGGCCTTCTAATAATCATAGTTTGTATCGTTAATAATAGAGGGTCAATTCCTAAATCCTCCTTATTTAGCATTGTCCATTTTGAACAAAATGAAGAGAAAACCCTAGAGGTCACCTAAATAGAATAAGGTGTTTTCTTTGATACCTATTAAAATTATGTTATACTGATAACAAGATGTTAGACACAATGTTAGAGTTATGTGTATGACTATAAGGTTGTGTAACAGGAAGGATAAATGCAAAAAAAAAAACCGCAATAATTCTTAACCCAGTTCAGTGCAAAGTCATCTATGTTTGGGGGCATTAAGCCAATGAAAGGAAATTCACTCGTAATAGTCAAAAGTACAAATTGTTATTATCTAAATTCTCGCAGTTCAATGCGTTTTTTCTAATAATATCCATGAACTTTAATCCAAGGTCCATGTGAATCCCAACCCCTCAAATTTTTGTTTAACATGTTGATTTCCATTAATGCGTCATAACCACTTCAATATGAATCTTTTTCTTAAAACGTATATAACTCACAGAGCTAAATTCCACAAGATCTTTACTCTATCTTTAATAAGTTCACCTTCTCATATCCAAAGTTCTGCTCCAAGCCTCCATCCACGACGTTTTTCACTCAACCAAGCTTGAAGTCTCTTGTCTGAGTCTTTGATCTCATTGAAGGAATCAGAAACTCCAACTTCGTTTGTAGAAACCTTCACTTAAACTTACCAAACTTTTCCTTGGAGGCGAAATCTTCTTTTTATTTGTATGATTGTCAATCTTAGCTACACAGTCACAACTCAATTCTTAGATCAAATACTTAAATTTCATAACAAATTAGCACCAAATGACCTTCCTTTCACTAGATCTCATCTCTGAAGCACAACCACTTCTAAAATAGTGGAGTATCAGTACCATGTACATGTACCTTACTCATGGTACTTATATACTTTTCAAGTATTTAGTTTCGAGTGAAATTTATGATTTTCTCATATATTAATATAATATATTTTTATTTTTAGTTTATTTGTTATGATAACCTAATAAATTTTTTATTATTTAGATTTTTAATGTGACGCTTTGTTATTAATTGAACAATTTAGTTCTCTATTAATATATTTTATTGACAAATTCTTATTTTCTATTGATGTACCAATACCTTAGTTTTATCAAAGTGTCGCATTTTGTTTTGGTACTCGTAACCACGCCGAATATCATATCCATACCTATGCATCATAGGATCTCGCACTCTCTCAGAGTTGAGAAGCACACACACAAAAATCGTATTTTTTTAGAGATTGAAGATGAATGATTTCATATGCAATCTCACACAACAATGCTTTAGAACTCACAAAATTAAGAAAATAAAAAGTTGTTCTTCATGTTTTATTTGAGAGAGATTTTGTGTGATTGACAAAACTCAGAAATGGCTTTTTAAAAAGTTGTTGAAGATCTGTTATCTATAAACTTGTTTCAAAGTTATGAGCTAGAGAGAATTTTTTTGATTGTGTGTGTGTGTGTGTGTGTGTGAGTGAGAGAGAGAGAGAGAGAGAGAGAGAGAGAGAGAGAGAGAGAGTTAATGCACTAAAAATGAATAAAATAACCTTATAATTCGAATCAAGAGCAAAGATTATGATTGAAGTCAAATGATATAATGATTTGAAACAAGAACAGAAGACTCAAATTTTCACCTTTGATTCAGATCATTTGGATCATGATTCAAGTCATGCGAGTCAAGTTAAAGAATTTCATAATTTCAAATCACAAAACCATAGAGGAATTCAAAATTTTGAAACCCATTTATAATTCAAATCAGGGGATTTTGTAATCCGAATCATACAACTAGAAGCAAACCGTGATTTACACATTCATGTCATGATTTGAATCACATTTAATCTTGATTTTAATCACACTTCTAGAATTAAATTTAAAAAAAAAGTGACGTGTTCATGATTCAATCGAGAAGTCGTCTGACTTGAATTATGCATTCATGAATTTTTTGATCCAAAATTTTGACTTTTTGACTTGAATCAATTTATTTCAATTTTAGATAGAAAGTTCTAATTATACATGCAAAATATGATTAGTGAAAAACATTCATTTCTAAAAGATGTGCAATGATTTAACTAAGAGAAAACTTAATTATTAAAACGATAATCAAAAGACAAAGAACAAAATCCTAAGGGTCTGGATAAACTAAAACTAATGGAACAGAGCAAAATAGAATCTAATATAATAAAGCAATATGAAATGGAACATAAACTCATTATTGGCATATTTTACACTTTGACTAATATTTCATTCCACTATATAGAAATTGGACGGAGCGGAAAACATTATAATACTTTTATTCTATTTTCACCCTTTACTTCAAAAGTATTAACATGGTTAATGAAAGTAAAAATTGTGTTGTGATCAAGAACGATACCTTTCAACACTTTCTTGAATGAGAAACGAAGTTTCTTGATTGAACAATGAGACGGTTAGCTTTCTAAAGAGAGAAAGAAGAAAAGATAAAGAAGAAAAATGGAAGAAGGATCTGGGCAAACTATTTACTATTCACTTTCTCATTTAGGGTTTAAAAATGAATAACACAATTGGCCTCAGTCAACAACCTGAGTGATCTAGCCTATTTATAGAATATAAGGTAACTTAAATAACAAGCTAACCTAAACAGTTGGATCCTTAACTCAAGGCCCAATTCGACACTACATACTAGAACTGGCTTCGACTACAGTATGTAAATACTTCGACATCTGCATGTGAGCAATCTTCGACTTCATGCTTGTCTCCTGTCGAACCATGAAAGTTATCCCAGTCGACACATCCCAATTGAAAATACTAGAGTTTGATCCAATATCTCACAAATCTCCCCCTTGGATTAAACTCTACAAACAACAGGGAATAAACTAACTTTCATCATGCAGCTTTATCAACTGCATATAGTGGAAAAACTTGCAACTCGACAATGTCTTGGTGATCATATCAGCAACATTGTCATCAGTCAAAACCTTCAGCACTTGAACTTCACCACGCTTGATTATCTCTCTGACGAAGTGCAGCCTTACATCTATGTGCTTGGTTCGCTCATGATAGGCTGAATTCTTTGACATGTGTATTGCACTTTGACTATTACATTTAACAGTGATAACTCTACCTTGAAGTTTCAGCTCATTAGCAAAACCTTCAAGCCACAATGCTTCTTTCACAGCTTCAGTGAGGGCAATATATTCTGCTTCAGTGGTTGATAAGGCAACAACCTTCTGAAGCGTCGCTTTCCAACTAATCGTCGGGCCGAACATAGTGAACACATATCCATAAATAGATTTTCGGGAATCCATACAACCTGCATAATCAGAGTCGACAAACCCTTCGATTTCGACTTTGCTATCATCACCACTGGCTCCAACATAAATCAGGACTCGACTCAGATACCCATTTATGTACCTGAGAATCCACTTCAAAGCTTGCCAGTGTGCCTTTCTAGGATTGGTCATATACTCTCTTACAAGGCTCACTCTGTAACGCCCCGATTTCGATTATTCCCATTTTTTTGAGTCTTTTATTTAAATTGTGTGATAAATTATTTTATTTGTGAAATTGGTGTGTTAATATGCTATGTTGACATGTTATGATATTTTACCGTTTTTGAGAGTTTTCGGGGAAATTAGAATGGAGGGTATTTTGGACATTTCTCAATTAATGGTAAGTTAGAAATTTAGTAAAATTGGTAGAAAAGTGATTAAGTGAAGAATTACGTGAGAAAATAAATTAATTGAATTTGGGTAGAAAATAGAAAAGAAAAAGAGATAAGAAGAAGAAATAGGAGAGAAAGAGAAAAAAAAAGAGAAATAGAGAGAAAAAGGAGAGAAAGAAAGAGGAAGAAGAGAAAAGAGAAGAAAAAGAGGAAAAGCTTGGAAATCTTCAAAACAACTTCTAGGAATCGATTTAATCGGGTAAGGGTGTGAAATCTTATTATCTCATCAATGTATATCATTATGTATGATTGTGTTGTTGTTGTTGTTGATTTTTATGAGTTTTTGTATAAACCCATTTGTGTAGAAGTGTTAGAATTCGATTAATTAGTGTTGGAAATGATGTTTTCGTGTTCCTTGTTGTTGATACACGATTGATATATGTTGTTGTACATCAAATTGGTATTTTTCTGAGTTTAGATGATGAATTTAGGGTGTTTTGGATTGGAACCCATAAGCAAAATTATGCAGAAGAATTTTTCTGGTTTTTCCAGGTCATACGCGTATGGGGCATGCTCATACGCGTATGGACCTTGGCAATACGCGTATCGTGGGTGAGCTATGGGCCAATACACGTATGAGATGTTATTTCACTCGGCCATCTGCCCATTTGCGTATTGTACGCGTATCACTTCAAGGCATTACGCGTATGAGGGGGTGCACTACGCGTATGGGGTTCAAAATGGGAATTTTGGGAAGAAAATGGTTCTGCCCATACGCGTATGGCCTTGGGTAATACGCGTATGGCATGGCGAGGATTTTGGGAAATACGCGTATGGCTCAGGGCAATACGCGTATGGCCAGGAGAATGGTAAAATGGGACTTTTCAAAATATCATTTTTCGTTTTCTTTCGTAACTTGTGTTCCGTTCATCCGATTTTTACATTCTTGGTATCGTTGGAAAGCTATTGAGCTGTACTATATGATTATGATGATTTGGAAGTTGTTGGCCGATTAAATAAGTCGCAAAGTTGGGAATAGTGTTATTTAACGACTTTTACCGTTTTGAATGTGTGTTTTGGATGTGAATCATACAATAGTGCATTGATGTGAATGTATATAGATTGTATGTGATTGTATGAGATGAATGCATGAATATATTGTGAATATGTATGCATTTCAAGAATGTCTTGAGTCATTTTGTATGTGGAGCATAATGATGTACATTCTTGTGTTGGGGGATTCTAATGAGAATCCGTTGTAACGTCGTGTGCCTATGTGAGGTGTGAGCGATGATTACAAACGATTGTGTGCCTAGGTGAGGTGTGAGCAATCGGATTGTATGCCTATGTGAGGTGTGAGCAATCCATAAACATTGTGTGCCTATGTGAGGTGTGAGCAATGGGTGAACATCGTAGGCCCGACGGGGAGTTACATTGGTAACGAGCGATGGTTCCAATAAGTTCCTGAGTGAACTTGAGATGATTGAGTCGGTACCGCATTGCATTTGCATAGAGTCGTGAGTCGGTCTCTATGATTTGCATTTATCATCTTTATAATTGAGTATTGATGAATAAACATGAATATGTATGTTTATGTGGAATGATGAGAATTGTGAAGGTATGCATGATGAATATGCTTGGTTCTGTATATATATACATTGTGATGTATATGAGTGGGTTGTGATGAATTATGGTGAGAATGTAGAATATGTGTATTTTTATGCTAAGATATATAATTATATGCATTGTTATTATGATAATATTTCTCACCCTTCTGCTGTTTTATGATGCTCTTTGAGGCATTGCAGAGTAGGTATGCTGGTGGTCTTTTTGTGAAGCGTGTCTTCATTCTTTTGGTCTGTCGGCTCTGATATGTAGCACCGGGTAGCTAGGATGATTATGATTCTTTTGTGATACATTTGTACATGTATCTTGTTGATGAATGTTTATGTAAACATGAATTATGTTGGTGGATAATACTTGATGATATATATATATATATATGTATATATGTTTGATGTTATTCAATGTTTAGATTTTCCGCTTTTAATTCTAAATATTGAGATGTGGGTGTAAGGGCTAAGTTCCTCTGTTGCAAAGTTACCCCATTGTTGCATATCAATTGTTGAGCAGGTGTTGAATGTTTTAATTTCAAGTATAATGTGACATACCTCTTTTATACTATGTTTATAATTATACTCTGACGGAATTTTTAATATGTGCCTAAATGATTATGTGATTATTTGGGGGTATAGAAAGGGGGTGTTACATTAAGTGGTATCAGAGCTAGTGTTGAGTCAGTTGTGTCTGTCTTGTTGTTGTGATGGTTGAACTGTTGTTTAACCTTGTTGTCATTTTTGGGAATGATCAGAATATGGCTGGTAGAAACGACAATGCGATGGCTGCTGCTTTGGAAGCAATGGCTAGGGCTGTGCAAGGTGCGCCGAACGTGAATGCTAATGACGAGTTCAGGAAGAATCAACCACCGGTCTTCAAAGGAAGATTTGATCCCGATGGTGCTCAAATTTGGTTGAAAGAGATTGAAAGGATCTTCAGAGTCATGGGCTGTGCGGAGGAGAATAAGGAGAGGCTTGGGTCTCACATGCTGAAGGAAGAAGTCGACAATTGGTGGGTCGGTATGCGTCAAGTTCTTGAGGTGGATGATGAAGAGATAACTTGGGATTTATTTCGTACCGAGTTCTTGAGGAAGTATTACCCTGAAAGTGTGAAAGGGAAGAAGGAGATGGAGTTCCTTGAACTGAAACAAGGTAGTATGTCTGTGGTGGACTATACTGCTAAGTTTGTGGAGTTGGTTCAATTCCATCCTCACTATGCTGCAATTACTGCTGAGTTCTCAAAGTGTATTAAGTATGAGAATGGTTTGCGTCCCGAGATTAAACAAGCTGTGGGATATCAAAGGATAAGAAGGTTTACGGATTTGACGGAATGTTGTAGAATCTTCGAGGAAGATAGCAAGGCTCGTTCTACACATTACAAAAGTTTGAATGAGAGGAAGGGAAAGCAACAAGCTAGAAGTGGACCTTATGTGACACCCGTTGATAAGGGCAAGCATATGGGAAACTTTGAGAAGAGATCTGGAGGAGGAGGTTCCGGTTTCATTAAATGTTACAAGTGTGGTGAAATGGGTCATAAATCATTTGAGTGTGGGAAGACTGTGGTGAAATGTTCTAACTGTGGAGGCCTTGGGCATGCTACTACCGATTGTAGAAGGAATATGGTGAAGTGCTATAATTGTGGAGAAGTGGGTCACATTAGTACTAAGTGTACTAAGCCGAAACAAGCTCAAGCGGGCGGTGTAATACCCCAAATTTTGACCACTAAAGTTTCCCATCATTGTGCAAATCATCAGCACAATATGGATGTACCTTTATGCCTCATCAATGCCTCAAGGGTTGTTGAGCATTCACTACAATCCGATTTAGGGTTTCAAGCCCTCTCAGAGCTCTTAGACAAAGGATCAGTCAAGGAAAGACTTGATCTTCAACTTGTCTAACCTCTCAAGCATCCACAAAGGATCAAAAGGACTCCCACTTCAAGGATTAAGCACAAAGCTGCTCCCTTTTAGGTGGATCAAGCCTCCAGATCGGCTGTGTCACCAAATTAGGGTTTTGATCGCCCAGGGCCTCCAGATGGGAAATTTCATCTGGGCACAAGCCAATGATCCAAAACATAACCTAATATACTTCATGGAACCTCATGAACCCATTTATCAAGTCAATTTTGCCTCAGGGGATGCATACATCAAAAATCAGGAATTAGGGTTTCTTGACCTAATTCACCCCTAAGTTGACTTTTGGGACAAACCATGAGCCAAGACCTCAAGACATGATTTTAGGGTCTCTAATGAACCATATTGATCCATTTGGAACAATGGATTAATCCAAGAAGCTTGAGTAACAAGTCTCAACTTCATCTGCACCACAATTAGGGTTTCGCGAGAAAAGTCAACTGTAGCTTTGACTTTTGACCTGGACATGCTCCCAAACCCTAAGACATGATTGAATATACCCTATGACACCCATGGAACATGTCCATCAAGTTTGATTTAGGTCAAGGACATGATTTCCTGAAGAATTGCACAGTTTGGAATTCATCTGACAAAAAGTCAACTGTGCACAAAAGTCAACTTTGACTTTTTGAGATTTTTCACCAAAATGGATTTTTAACCCTAAAATGATGTTAATGTATGATTTGAATCATCATTCATCAAGAAAAATCAAGTAAAGTTGGATAACTTGTAAAAGGGGTAACCATAAAAACTTAGAAAATTTTCTAAGTTAAAAATAAAGTGGCTAGGGTACCAACTTTGGAGGACCATAACTCCTAAACCACAAGGCCATTTTTTCTCATCCAAAGATGGATTTGTAGCCCTCATTATCATCTACAAAAACTTCAACTATAAGTCATTCCAATTCATTAAGGATTTTGAGTTATGGAATGATCAAAGTGGTTGAAAAGTGAAAATGTCACTTTTTCCAACACTTAGTGAAATTTTCACTAAGTCAGAATCTGCCTTCACTTTTTGCCAAATGTAGGGGGATTTTTCACTTGGAATCAAAAGAGATCAAAACCAAACTTGTTCAAACAGTTGTTGTATCATGTAAGAGCTTTCCAAAATGGCCAAGAACATTGCCAAATTCAACTTATACCATGAGATATGACATTGTCAAGTTGCCTTGCTGAAATCTGTCAAAGCAAGGCAGATTTTGCATTTTGGCTCGATTTGCCAAAATCAGCCAATTTAAATCACTCCTATCCACTTGGACACCTCTGAGGATTGAATCTAAAGGGGACAATCACTGAGCCAAGCCTCCAAAGTCCATGGAACAAAAAATAGCATGTTGAACCTAGAGTTGCCAAAATAGGGACAAGACTCCAAATTTGGAATGAGGCATTCAATGGAACCATCAAGGTGGCATGGACTGAGCCATTCTCATCTGAAATCAGTCAAGACTTATCCAAGACCAAGGGAACCAAAGCTCTGTGCCCTAACCTCTAGTCAATGGCTAGAGGAGACTTGAATTCTCATTGGACAACATTGGCCAAACCTACTTACCAGCTGCCATTCACTATTCCTTGCAAAACAAACTTGCTCTACTATAAATAGAGCTCAATTGTGTTCGGTTTGAGTACACCAAAGCCATCTAACAGATGCTTTCCTCAAAATCTCTTTCTCTTGGCAAAAATGCCTTTCTTAGCAAGGTAGCTATCGGGTTTTGAGTTTGAGAGCAATTCCAATCAAACCAATCACTCACACACCTCACATACATCATATAGAAGTGATCCAAACACTCAAACAACATCTGGAACACAAATTTCACAAAATCACCAGCTGGTTGCTCAAATTTTCAATCAAGTTGCAGCTGAGGTGCCATGAAGTGATCCAGCCAATTTCAATCAAGTCCAAGCATTCAAACACACTCCATAGGGTGTAGGGAAGCTGTTCAGATCATCACAACTCATCTGTAACACCTCCAACTCAGAAATCACTTTGAACTTACTGTCACGACTTGGAGGTAAGCCTAAGCTTGGTCATCTCTCAATCTATGCATATTTCCTCGCACAATAATTTGGCCATATGTTCATAATCATGCATGGATTGTTTTCCCTCAATTAATTGCATTGTTTGAATCGTGTATCAAAAATCCTAGCCTTCATGCAGAAATTAGGGTTCTTGAGGTTTCTTCGTGATTTCTTGTTGTATGTTTAATTTAAATGAAATTAATGTACATAGACATGATCGTGAGGTTGAGACGAGCACAATGATATGTGGATTGCATGGTATAATCAAGTATTTAGTGAGATTGGATAGAAAATGCAAATCTGGGCAAACCCAGAACACGCGCGTGTTCTTGGGTGTTCTTGGCGCCTTTTTTCAAATATTTGAATATTTTAATTTTGTGATTTTGTTTAATTGATTCAAAAATTAATTTCTCTCTGAGTTTTAATGATTTTGAGTTGATTCTTTTTTTAATAATTCACAAAAATGTTAAAATATTTTATTTTATCAAAAAATCCCAAAAATATTATTTATTTCATATAATTGATATTTTTGCAAAGAATTAATATTTTAATTGTTTTTGACATTTTAAATATTTTTTCCGCATTGATTTTGCAACTTTTAATGCTTTCTAATTATTTTGTAAGTCAATACTTAATTTTTGAAGCATTAATCCAAGATCACAATTTGTTTTCCATGTGTTAAACAATTTTTGATCATTTTAATTGAATTTTTATTCAATTAAATACATTTTGAAAACAAATTAGGGTTTTGGATTAATTCAAACCTCATAAATTATTTTCAAAACACTTTTGGGCCTCTAATAGAGTGTAAGACCCAATCCTTTTTTTGACCAAAATCATTTTTGGGCCTCACTTATTGTATAAGTCCCGATACCGTCAAAAAACAAACGGCGCGATCGTCGCCTTTTCAAAAATCATCTAGGCCTACCCTCGAGTAGTAAGACCCACTTCTTTTTCTTTAACACCTTTTTAGGTCTCTTGAAAGAGTGTAAGACCCATCCCCCCTTGTACAAAATCATTTTTTGGGCCTCACTCATTGTATAAATCCCTCTGTACAAGTAAACGGCACGATTGTCGCCTGTTTAAAAATAAACCTTTTGGGCCTCTCCTTGAGCTATAAGACCCATTCAAAACTTTTGGGCCTCTATTAGAGTGTAAGACCCAACCCCCTTTTAACCAAAACCTTTTTGGGCCTCACTTATTGTATAAGTCTCTTTACGTTAAAAGAAAACCTCGGCGCGATCGCCATTTTAAACGAAAAGTCAACTGGGCCTACCCTCGTGTTATAAGCCACACTCTTTTTCTTTAAAACTTTTTGGGCCTCTTGAGAGAGTGTAAGACCCATCCCTTTGTACAGAAAACCTTTTTTGGGCCACAGTCACTTGTATAAGTCCCTCTGTACAAATTCAACAGTACAATCACTGGTAAAACCCTGGGCCTCTCCTTGAGCTGTAAGCCCCAAATCTTTCTTTTTCAAAGCACTTTCTCCTTTGATTTTGAATATACTGTTGTTTTCAATCTTTCTTTGTTGAACAACTAACCAAACAGCATGGAAGCTCTACAACCGAGTAAGTGTTTATACGCTTTCATTTACTGCTTTCATATATAACTGTATTGTGGGGCTGCTCGCTGTAAGTCTCCTTTCACAAACTCATATATATATAACTGTATTGTGGGGCTGCTCACTGTAAGTCTTCTTTCATAAACTCATATCGACTGTGTAATAATAGTATAGATATTCAGAGTTTCCCCGGCAACTACGTCTAGCACTAGGTAAAGCCGTTCTGTTTATTCGTAGAAATAGACACCTAGATCCCCAAATAGGATCACCAGATACAGTCTTCTCTTCGGCTGTCCTCGTTAGGAATTGTCAAGAAACTCTACTCCCAAAGATGAATGTATTCTCCGTGAATGGCATCTTTGAGTTTCTTCCAAATTCTCGGACTTTCCTGACTTTGATCTATTCTCGGTGAATAGCATTGCCTTGAATTTCTCGGGGTTTGGGGACCCACGGGCTTCTTAAAAGCATCGGCCTCCTCTTGGGCATCGTACAAGGACCCACTGGCTTCCTATAAGCAACCCCGCCTCCTCTTGGGCTTAGTACAAGGACCCCTCGGCTTCCTAGAAGTATTCACAACCTCCTCTTAGGCTTCGTATAATGATCTCTTCCTCCGGGAATGATAGCCTACTCTTGGGCTTAGTACAAGGACCCGTCGGCTTCTTAAAAGCTTCCAGCCTCCTCTTGGGCTTCATACAAATTGTCCCGACGACCTCCTAGAGGTATAGGAACAGAACTTAGTAATCTCCATAGATCAGACCTTTCCAGAGTCTACTACTGTTTCTCAAAGCATAGTACAAAAGATAAAACTCTAGACTCGGACAGTCTATTTTCCTTGAGTCTCAAAGACATTCTCAAGTGACCCTTTCGTTAGATAGGAAGAAATCCGTAGACTCAGACAATTTCAATACCCTTCGGATTTCCCGCTTCCTTAAAGAACAGGAAATAACCCGGGTCCTCGAACCAAATCCTCGAGTACAGTGTTGCTCATATAAGAACTGATTTTCTCTTTAAAATCAGTATACTGGATCTGTCACTTAACTGAACAGTTACACTAGCCTCCTCTTGGGCTTTGTACAAATGATTCTCCCCAGCGGAGCAAACTCTTTTAGCCTCTCTCTCGGGCTTTGTACGAGACACATAAAGAGACTCCCTCGTTGAGTCAATCACCTTTTCGCCTCCATCTCGGGCTTTATACGAGATACAAAAAGGTTCTTATTGAGCCAAACAAATTTTAGCCTCCATCTCGGGCTTTGTACGAGATACAAAAACACTCTCTTGTTGAGTATAAAAGATTCTCTTGTTGAATCAACCCTTTTAGCCTTTCTCTCGGGCTTTGTACGAGACACAAATTAGCCTCCTCTTAGGCTTCGTATAAGAAAACAACTGGTTGATCCAATCAACCTTTTAGCATCAAACCTGTGCCTCATTCACAGTACACAAACATCAACAACTCCTCCCCTTTCATCTAATCGCTGTAAGCGGCAAGCCTCTGGATCATCTATATCCATGCCACTGTCCTTCTTTTAGCATGAGAAATTCCTAAGGAAAGATGGCATTGCTCTACACTGAGTTAAAGTCTTCTCCTTCAGGTTAAAAACCCCTTCTCAGGAAATTATGGCATTGCTAGGATCCGTGTATCCCGGTTAAAGTAATTCTCCTTCTCCCCTCTTTAGAGATGACAAATTCTCTCTAAAGTCGAGACCTTTCAGCTTCACATCTTGGGCTTTGAACAAGATACAAACAACCTTTCGCTTCACGTCTTGGGCTTTGAACAAGACACCAAAACACCATTTCCTCCCATAGACTAGGAGGAACTACGAACGCTCTGATTTCCCTGTTTCGGTAAACGGGAATACGTAGGCATAAGATCGAAAGAAAAGATCTTAGCGAGCACACTAAACAAAAACCCAAATCCCATTCCCAAAAGCATTAAGTCAATAACATTCTAATCCTTATTCCCCGTCAGAAACCCTCTGCCTAGATAAAAAGAAAGAGAACCGTATTGGCGAAAATACAAATAACCAGTACAAAGGCCCCCCACATTGATAGCATTCGTAACCTAACAGACCGCTGTTTAAACTTAGTATGCAAGCAGGGTTAATTGGAGACATCTATTTCCCTTCCTTAGTCAGCTTACAATAGGATAAAAAATGAATCGACCTGTAGTAAACTCAACCGCAGAGAGCGACCAGTGCTTAAGAACCACGTCCAAAATCGCTCGCTACAGGCGGAAAGGTGTTTGCATTAGCGGGGACGGACACTACTAGTGCAGACCGTTTGATTAAAGGTACATGCTTTATTAATAGTATGCCTTTAGTTGCTATTATTGATACGGGAGCGACTCATTCATTCATTTCTCATGAGTGCGCTAAGCGTTTGAATTTGTTTATGACTTCTTGGGGTGGTGAGATGGTTATTGAGACTCCTGCTTCAGGGTCGGTAACTACGTCTTTGGTGTGTGTAAGTTATCCTTTGACCATGTATGGTAAAGACTTTATTATGGATTTAGTGTGTTTGCCGTTGGAGGGATTGGACGTAATCTTGGGTATAAACTGGTTGTAATTTAATCGAGTTCATATAGATTGCTATCACAAGTTAGTGAGGTTTCCTTCTTTGGAAGATGATGAAGATGAGAGTTTCCTATCCACTAAAGAGTTGAAGAAACTTTTAGCGGACGAAGCTCAATTGTTCGGTTTGTTTGCATCATTGTCGGTGGAGAGTAAAGTTGAGCTCGATGTGTTCCCATTGGTGTGTGATTTTCCAGAAGTGTTTCCGGAGGATATTACAGATGTACTGCCGAAAAGAGAAGTTGAGTTTTCTATTGATCTAGTTCCGGGTACTAGACCGGTTTCGATGGCACCGTATCGTATGTTGGCCTCGGAGTTGGTAGAATTGAAGAAGCAATTGAATGACTTGTTGGACAAGAGATTTGTAAGACCAAGTGTTTCTCCTTGGGGTGCTCCGGTATTGTTGGTAAAGAAGAAGGATGGGAGTATGCGGTTATGCATTGATTATCGACAATTGAACAAGGTGACAATTAAGAACAAGTATCCGCTTCCAAGGATCGATGATTTGATGGACCAATTGGTTGGTGCGCGTGTTTTTAGCAAGATTGATTTGAGATCGGGATATCACCAGATTCGTGTGAAAGAAGAGGATATTCAAAAGACGGCCTTTAGGACACGATATGGCCATTACGAATATTTCGTGATGCCATTCGGGGTTTCTAATGCACTGAGTGTGTTTATGGAATACATGAATCGTATTTTTCATGAACAGTTAGATCGTTTTGTGGTTGTGTTCATCGACGATATTTTGATTTACTCTAAGTCTCAAGAGGAGCATGAAGAGCATTTGAGAATTGTGTTACAAATTTTGAAAGAGAAACAATTGTATGCTAAGTTGTCGAAATGTGAATTTTGGTTGTCGGAAGTAAGCTTTCTTGGACATGTTATTTCCGGTAGTGGTATTAGTGTTGATCCATCCAAGATTGATGCGGTGATGCAATGGGAGGCTCCTAGGTCGGTTACGGAGATTCGAAGCTTTTTAGGCTTGGCGGGTTATTATCGGAGGTTTATTGAGGGATTTTCGAAGTTGGCACTTCCGTTAACGCAATTGACTTGTAAAGGAAAGGCTTTCATTTGGGATATTCATTGTGAAGAGAGTTTCAATGAGCTAAAAAGAAGGTTGACAACGACTCCGATCTTGATTTTACCAAATCCGACGGAACCATTTGTTGTGTATTGTGATGCTTCATTGGTTGGTTTAGGTGGTGTTTTGATGCAAGATGGAAAAGTTGTGGCTTATGCTTTAAGACAATTGAGATTGCATGAAAAGAATTATCCTACACATGACTTGGAGTTAGCGGTCGTGGTGTTTGTTTTGAAAATTTGGAGGCACTATCTTTATGGTGCAAGATTTGAAGTTTTTAGTGATCACAAGAGCTTGAAATATTTATTTGATAAAAAAGAATTGAACATGAGACAACGAAGGTGGTTAGAGCTTTTGAAGGATTATGATTTTGGTTTGAATTACCATCCGGGTAAGGCAAACGTGGTGGCCGATGCTTTGAGTCGGAAGTCGTTACATATGTCCGCATTGATGATGAGGGAATGGGAACTTTTGGAGAATTTTAGAGACTTGAGTTTAGTTTGTGAAATGACGCCGAGAAGTGTGAGACTTGGTATGCTACATGTTACGAATGATTTTCTTGCAACCGTATGTGAAAAGCAAAAGTTGGATTTGAAGTTCGTTGATTTGATGATGAATGAGAATGAGGATTTCAAGGTAGATAATTTTGGAGTTTTGAGATTCCGTGGTCGTATTTGTATTCCCGATGATGCGGAGTTGAAAAAGATGATATTGGAAGAAGGACACCGAAGTAACTTAAGTATTCATCCGAGAGCGAATAAAATGTATCAAGATTTGAAGAAAATCTTTTGGTGGTCCGGATTGAAGAGGGATGTGGCTCAATTTGTGTATGCGTGCTTAACTTGTCAAAAGTCTAAGGTGGAACATCAAAAGCCTAGTGGATTGATGCAACCGTTGGACATTCCGGAGTGGAAATGGGATAGTATATCGATGGATTTTGTTACGGGATTGCCGAATACGCAAAGAGGTCATAATGCTATTTGGGTAATCGTTGATAGGCTTACTAAATCTGCTCACTTCATTCCAATTGATATTAGTTATCCTTTGGAGAAGTTAGCCGAGATTTACGTTCTTGCGGTTGTGAAGTTACATGGAGTTCCTAAGAGTATTGTATCGGATAGAGATCCTAGATTCACAACGAGGTTTTGGGAGAGTTTACAAAAGGCTTTGGGTTCTAAGCTAAGATTGAGTTCGGCTTATCATCCGCAAACAGATGGTCAAACTGAGAGGACAATTCAATCGTTGGAGGATTTATTACGTGCTTGTGTGCTCGAGCAAGGTGGTGCTTGGGATAGTTATTTGGCATTGATTGAGTTCACCTACAATAACAGTTTTCATTCAAGTATAAGTATGGCACCATTTGAGGCTTTATATGGTCGAAGATGTCGAACACCTTTGTGTTGGCATGAAACCGGTGAGAGGACGATAGTTGGACCGGAGATGGTACAACAAACGACGGAGAAAGTGAAGTTTATTCGTGAGAAGATGAAAGCTTCTCAAAGTAGACAAAAGAGCTATCATGACAAGAGAAGGAAAGATCTTGAGTTTCAAGAAGGCGACCATGTGTTTTTGAGAGTTACGCCGGTTACGGGTGTGGGTCGTGCTTTGAAGTCGAAGAAGTTGACTTCTCGTTTTATTAGTCCGTATCAGATTTCTGCACGAGTTGGTGCTGTGGCTTACCGTGTGGCGTTGCCTCCGAATCTTTCGAATTTGCATGATGTATTCCATGTTTCGCAACTTCGGAAGTATGTTCCGGATCCGTCACATGTTATTCCTATGGACAAGGTTGAAGTGAGAGATAACCTTACGGTTGAAGCTTTACCGATTAGGATTTTGGACCGTGAAGTCAAGAAGATAAGAGGCAAGGATATTGCACTTGTGAAAGTAGCGTGGAGAAGCGCTGCGGAAGGCAATATGACTTGGGAACTAGAGAGTAGGATGCGAGAGTCGTATCCGGAGTTGTTTAAATCAGGTAATATTTTCGAGGACGAAAATTTCTAAAGTGGGGGAGAGTTGTAACGCCCCGATTTCGATTATTCCCATTTTGTTGAGTCTTTTATTTAAATTGTGTGATAAATTATTTTATTTGTGAAATTGGTGTGTTAATATGCTATGTTGACATGTTATGATATTTTACCGTTTTTGAGAGTTTTCGGGGAAATTAGAATAGAGGGTATTTTGGACATTTCTCAATTAATGGTAAGTTAGAAATTTAGTAAAATTGGTATAAAAGTGATTAAGTGAAGAATTATGTGAGAAAATAAATTAATTGAATTTGGGTAGAAAATAGAAAAGAAAAAGAGATAAGAAGAAGAAATAGGAGAGAAAGAGAAAAAAAAAAAGAGAAATAGAGAGAAAAAGGAGAGAAAGAAAGAGGAAGAAGAGAAAAGAGAAGAAAAAGAGGAAAAGCTTAGAAATCTTCAAAACAACTTCTAGGAATCGATTTAATCGGGTAAGGGTGTGAAATCTTATTATCTCATCAATGTATATCATTATGTATGATTGTGTTGTTGTTGTTGTTGTTGTTGATTTTTATGAGTTTTTGTATAAACCCATTTGTGTAGAAGTGTTAGAATTCGATTAATTAGTGTTGGAAATGATGTTTTCGTGTTCCTTGTTGTTGATACACGATTGATATATGTTGTTGTACATCAAATTGGTATTTTTCTGAGTTTAGATGATGAATTTAGGGTGTTTTGGATTGGAACCCGTAAGCAAAATTATGCAGAAGAATTTTTCTGGTTTTTCCAGGTCATACGCGTATGGGGCATGTTCATACGCGTATGGACCTTGGCAATACGCGTATCGTGGGCGAGCTATGGGCCAATACGCACATGAGATGTTATTTCACTCGGCCATCTGCCCATTTGCGTATTGTACGCGTATCACTTCAGGGCATTACGCGTATGAGGGGATGCACTACGCGTATGGGGTTCAAAATGGGAATTTTGGGAAGAAAATGGTTCTGCCCATACGCGTATGGCCTTGGGCAATACGCGTATGGCATGGCGAGGATTTTGGGCAATACGCGTATGGCTCAGGGCAATACGCGTATGGCCAGGAGAATGGTAAAATGGGACTTTTCAAAATATCGTTTTTCGTTTTCTTTCGTAACTTATGTTCCATTCATCCAATTTTTACATTCTTAGTATCGTTGGAAAGCTATTGAGCTGTACTATATGATTATGATGATTTGGAAGTTGTTGGCCGATTAAATAAGTCGGAAAGTTAGGAATAGTGTTATTTAACGACTTTTACCGTTTTGAATGTGTGTTTTGGATGTGAATCATACAATAGTGCATTGATGTGAATGTATATAGATTGTATGAGATGAATGCATGAATATATTGTGAATATGTATGCATTTCAAGAATGTCTTGAGTCATTTTGTATGTGAAGCATAATGATGTACATTCTTGTGTTGGGGGATTCTAATGAGAATCCGTTGTAACGTCGTATGCCTATGTGAGGTGTGAGCGATGATTACAAACGATTGTGTGCCTAGGTGAGGTGTGAGCAATCAAATTGTGTGCCTATGTGAGGTGTGAGCAATCCATAAACATTGTGTGCCTATGTGAGGTGTGAGCAATGGGTGAACATCGTAGGCCCGACGGGGAGTTACATTGGTAACGAGCGATGGTTCCAATAAGTTCCTGAGTGAACTTGAGATGATTGAGTCGGTACCGCATTGCATTTGCATAGAGTCGTGAGTCGGTCTCTATGATTTGCATTTATCATCTTTATAATTGAGTATTGATGAATAAACATGAATATGTATGTTTATGTGGAATGATGAGAATTGTGAAGGTATGCATGATGAATATGCTTGGTTCTGTATATATATACATTGTGATGTATATGAGTAGGTTGTGATGAATTGTGGTGAGAATGTAGAATATGTGTATTTTTATGCTAAGATATATAATTATATGCATTGTTATTATGATAATATTTCTCACCCTTCTGCTGTTTTATGATGCTCTATGAGGCATTGCAGAGTAGGTATGCTGGTGGTCTTTTTGTGAAGCATGTCTTCATTCTTTTGGTCGGTCGGCTCTGATATGTAGCATCGGGTAGCTAGGATGATTATGATTCTTTTGTGATACATTTGTACATGTATCTTGTTGATGAATGTTTATGTAAACATGAATTATGTTGGTGGATAATACTTGATGATATATATATATATATATATATATATATGTATATATGTTTGATGTTATTCAATGTTTAGATTTTTCGCTTTTAATTCTAAATATTGAGATGTGGGTGTAAGGACTAAGTTCCTCTGTTGCAAAGTTACCCCACTGTTGCATATCAATTGTTGAGCAGGTGTTGAATGTTTTAATTTCATGTATAATGTGACATACCTCTTTTATACTATGTTTATAATTATACTCTGACGAAATTTTTAATATGTGCCTAAATGATTATGTGATTATTTGGGGGTATAGAAAGGGGGTGTTACACACTCCATACGTTGTGTCTGGCCTCATACATACCATAGCATACATCAAAGAACCCACTATACTAACATATGGGATGCTACTCATATATATTCTTTCAGCTTCAGTACTCAGACTTTGGGTAGTACTAAGCTTAAACTAAGGATTTTTCGGAGTCATAAGGAAGGAAGGGGAAAAAATCTGAATAAACCCATGAGTGTGCAAAGTGTAAAACAATGCAATAAGAGACCGGGAATCAGGATTGGTTATACAAAGGGAAGGTACTAGCATCCTAAGTATCTATAGTATCCTATAGAAACCTCTTGTGTATATTTGTGTTACTGTTAATTAAGTTATCTGTTGCGTATTGGAGATTTGTTGACTGTTTTGAGTGAGTGATAAGAGTGGGAAATGTTTTTGTTATTTTGGTAGGGTAAGTTGAAATAAACTAAGAAAAAGGTGTAGGAACCTAAAGGTTTTACTTAATATTATGCTCGCTAAGATCTCACAATCTTATGCCTACGTATTTTCAAAGAGAAGTTGAGAAATCAGAGCGTTCGTAGTTCCACCTACTAATGGGTGGAATTGGGTTTGAGAGAAGAGACAAGTTGTCATCTTAAGGGGAGATATCTCACGTATTCACCACAAACATTTTGAGAAAGAAGATAATAAGGGAATAAACTTTAAACTTGGATGTAGAAAACCAGGGTAATGCCACATCTTCCTTTAACTGAGTCTTTGCATATTAAGAGAGGGACCTTGACTTGGATATAGAATAAAAAAGTGTGCCACTTATATTACTTAAATGAAAGAAGTGTTTTTGTACCATGATAAAAGAAGGACTCCACCTTGGATTTTGAATCAACAAGTGTGCCACTTACATCACTTAAATGGAAAAAAGTTTGAAAATGTTTGATTGAATGTTTGTGGGGAATAGAAGAGACATCTCTTCTATAGAGATGATTTATGTCTCATCTCTGGGGAAAAAGTTTGAATTTGAAGCCAATGGTTGGCTAGGGTTTGACTTGAAGTTTGAGGTTTGAAGCCACAAAGGGGGCTATGGTTTAAGCTTTTGAATGAAGTTGAAAACTTCAAGGGGGGTCCTAGTGTTTTATTGAGGTTGAGAACCTCAAGGGGATCCTAGGGTTTTAACTGAGTTATAGTTCGAAAAGGATCCTAAAGTTTGAACTGAGTCTAAACTTAAGAATGAATATTGAAATGCAACAGTTGTATGAATGCAAGTGTTATTAATGTAAATATCAAGAGAAACTTAACAACACAAGATTGTTTGTGCTTTTAAACAAGTGTAGTCATCGAAGATGACATGAACATGGTAAGACTAAGCATGATATATCAACATGTGAATGTGCATCAGACAGGTAGATATGTTCATCATGGTAAGAGTTTATGAAGGAAATACTTGAATATGTGAGCAAAGGTTTAATCAACAAGGGCAATCACAAACAAGTTCAAATAATATGTTCAAGATGGATTCGAGGATAAAGGTTAAACAAAACCCTAATGGAAGCTCCATAAAGGTAAGCACATGAATAAAATAATTGAACATGGTTGAATAAAAAGGCTTTGGGAAATCCAAACTCAAGTGGAAGTCCTAGTTTAGAGGTTTTGAAAAGATCAATCAAGAGAAACCCTAAAATTTTACCTAGTTAAACATTTAATCAGTATTTTTCAAAAGAAATAATACTTAACCATAGTATATATAAGTTAGTACAACATGTTAAGTACATCAACAAGACTTTAAACAAAGTTTATCATGACCATAAAGACACATAGGTATAATTAGGTCAAGAAAAGAATCAAAAGAAATCAAGAAAATGTATGAAAAATACTAGTTTTCAACCTAATAAAAATGTCAAAAATAAATATTATTTTTGGGATTTTTTTATGGATTCTTAAAATAGGGAAGATAAATGATAAGTGTGCAAAAAATTGGCTCAAAAAAATTATTTTTGCATGGTGAAATAATTAGGTGAAGTTGTGAAGAAAATGAGAAAAAATAGTGTTAAAAAAATAAGAATGACCCACATGGGTGTTGAACCTGCGCCCTTGAGGTGATGGGCTTAAAATAAAATTATCTGAGCCACGCACTATAGGTTAACAAAGAATGGAGGGTAAAAATAATATAGAGAGTTTGAAGTTGAAAATAGTTTAAAAAATAAAAGCAAAAGGTCTGGGGTGAAGGGGATTCGAACCCCAGACCTCTCACACTCAAACCCTTGAAAATGCACGTTTTAACCACTGGAGTGGTGATACATCTGTTTATTTATTTTCATCAAAATAATAATATAGTAAAAATGAATTTTATATTGAAAAATGGCGCCATGGCCATCTTCTTCCTCCAGGAGCTTCATCATCATCTTCATCATTTTCAAATTCTGAACTTTCTTAATACGCAATGAAATAACATGATGTAAACATGAAAGTTGCTAGAAATTTAACAAGGAATTGAATGGTATCATTGAATTTCATTTATATTAAGTGTATAAAAAAAATTAATCTCAAACTTGTATGAACCCTAACTGCAAATTTCAACATGAAATCACATATATTCATGATACATAGCTATTGACTGGGGGAAAATGATCACCATATTGCCAGAAACAAGTTGATAACTCAATTGATCATATATGATGCATGAATTATGGAGTTCAGGTTTTGAGGGAACTTACCTTGCAAGTGAGAATCGAATTCCTGCTTGGAGATGTTACATAAGCAATTTGTTGATGCCAACAGCTTCCTTGACCTTCAAGGAATGTGTTTCAATGCTTAGAATGAATGGAAACCGTATGGAACTCTTTGGCCAAATCAACTTGAAACCTTGAAGCAAATGGTATGTGACTTGATGATTGTGGTGTTACAGTTTGGAGATGAATGTTTGGATCACCTATACATGATGTATGTAAAGTGTTTTTATCACTAGTTTGGTTGGAAATGGCTTGGAGTTGAAGTTCCAAATTTTCACCTGTTTGGACTTTGAATTTTGGAGAAGAGAAAGGTTTCTTAAAAAACAAGCTTCTTACAAAGTTTTGGTGTGTTTTGAAACATCAGATTGAACCCTATTTATAGGAGAATGTCTCAGATATTTGTGAATTTGAGAGGATTAGGATGCATGCTATTATCCAATAGATGATGTCATGTAGCTATTATTTGAGTGCCAAGGTACATAGCTTCCATTCTCTTATGGCTACCAATTCTGATATTTTGAGCTTGATCCTCTCACATTGCATCTCATCCCTTGGTGTTTTGATCATCCTTTGACAGATTAGAGAGGTTTTTGGAAAAATCACTATAGCACTTTAATGCCAGAGGACAAAACCTCACTTCATGGTTTTTGAAATGATTTTTAACACAAGCCAAAGATGGAATCTTGAAAATTCAGTTATGCTCTTGTAGAACACATGGTGTATGATCATTTTGGTGTTGATCTTGTGAAGATATTAGGTTTGCAAGTTCGTCCAAATCGTACGATAACAAAATGTGTAGCAAATCTGTCTTGCAAAACAGTTATAACAAGGCATGTTGTGAAATTCATAACTTCTCACTCAAGTAAGGTAAATGAATGTTCTTGGCCATTTTGGAAAGCTGAGATATCATACTTCAACTTTGATGTTCAAATTTTGTCTTGAATTAATGTGGATCATAGAGAAAAATGGCCTTAAAGTTAGCTCTAACATGAGACATATTCTGTCTAAATTTTGTCTAAGTGTCTAGGTTCTAAAGTATGGAACCTCCAACTATATGGCTCCATGTCTCTTAATCTATGCATTTTTTTGAAATTTCACCCTCAAGGACAAAGTTGTAGTATGTAACAAGCTCTTCAACTTGGTCTTTGGATAAAATAAAATGGTTACTTGGTTTGGAAGTTATGACCTTGGAAAGTAGGGCAAAAATCATTGAATCTTATAACTTAGGAAAATTTCAACTTCTCCAATGTTGTCCTTTTTACAAGTAGCCTCATATTTCTTGATTTTTCTTGATCAATCATGATCCAAATCACATATTAACATCATTCTTGACTTGAGGAAACCATATTTGACCAAGAAAGTCAAAAGTCAAACTTGACTTTGATCAGTTGGTTGACTTTTTATCAGATGAACTTGAATTTTGTGATCTTCAATGAAATCAAACCCTTGGACTAATTGAATCACTATGGATAGAATCCAAAGGTGTTTTTGAATGCCTTGAATCATGTCTCAAGGCTTGAGAACATGTCCTGGTGAAAAGTCAAAGTGCAGTTAACTTTTTATCAGAAACCTTAATTTGTGGACCAGGTGAATTTGAATTCTTGTATTGCTTATGAATCAAGCTCCTTGGATTAATCCAACCATATGAATGGACTAATATGAGGAATTTTAGGTCCTTGAAACATATCTTGAGGTGTTGGATCATGTCTTGCTTCAAAAGTCACACCAGTGTCTGAATTAGGTCAAAACCCTAATTTGGGTGTATTTGAGGACATGGGCCTTGATGAGCTTGTCATGATGCAATTTTACACTTGATTTTTGATGGATGAAAACTATTGATCATCATGGATGAATAAGGGACTGGAGATGTTGAATATGATGCCCATTTCTTGATAATTCATCTGCTTGAGCTTTAATGGAACCACCTAACCTGTAAAGTAGGCAAACACATCTTGTATTTGTAATAGGCTAATAATGCATAAATATACACACATATATGTTATGATGAAGGTTATGCAAATTATGTAAATGAGGTGGCATCTTAGGGGGTAAAAAAATTAGGGCATGACATGTAGGTATGTCTCTTGAGATAAGTATAATTTCGACTGCTTTCTATCTCTCCGGATGTCAACCCCAAGAATCCTGGTGGTAGCTCCCAGATCCTTCATTTCAAACTCCTTACTGAGTTTAGCCTTCACCTCCATTACATCCTCGACACAGTTACTAGCTATGAGGATATCATCCACATAAAGCAACAAAATAGCAAGTGAGTTTCCAGGTCAAAATCTGAAGTAAACACAGTGGTCGAGCTGACTCCTAGTGAAACCAATGTGTGCCATGAACTTGTCGAATCTCTTATTCCACTGTCGAGGAGATTGTTTCAGGCCATACAAAGACCTATTCAGCTTGCACACATAATCTTCCTTATCCTTTTATGCATTCCCTTCAGGTTGTCGCATCAGGATCGTTTCATCTAGATCACCATACAGGAAGGCTGTCTTCACATCCATTTTTTCAAGTTCCAGGTCGAACTTCGCCATTATGGCTAACAACATTCTAATGGATCATTAAAGTCGACACCTTCTTTCTGAGTGAAACCCCTAGCAACCAACCTTGCCTTAAAGAGCTTCGATATCACTCATGTGATTCCTTCCTTGAACTTGAAAATCCACTTACAACTGACTAACCTGCCTCCCGCAGGTTTCTCGACCAGCTCCCAAGTGTTATTATCTATAAAGAGATTTCATCTCGTCATCCATTGCTTTTCGCCATTCAGTCTTATTTCGACTCCTCATAGCTTCTTTGTAGTCTCTAGGTTCTTCCTCAAGTACCTTACTTGCAGAGATTAAGGAAACGCTATAAGATTTGCATAACTAAGTCTCTGAGGTGGCTTGATGACTCTTCTCGACTTATCTCTTGCTAGTAGGTAGTCATCGACAGTTTCCTCAACCTCTTTAGCATCTTGCTCTTCTTCTTCGACTTCATATGGGTTATGCACTTCAGCATCACTATGTTTCACCTCAACATGAATCTCTACCTATTCCTGCTCTTCTTCAGAGATTTCTGCTCTTCGACCTGCATCACCAGTTTTCTTGAACGCCATCTCGACTTCATTGAAAACTACATCACGACTTGTGATACATCTTCTATGACCTGGTTCTAGGCACCACAGCCTATAACCTTTGACTCCGTCAGGATATCCAAGGAACATGCATCTCAGAGCTCTAGGTTCGACCTTGTCTTGCCTAATGTAAGCATAGGCTAAACTACCAAATACTCTTAGTTTGTCGAGATCTGGTGGTTGACCTGACCAAACTTATTAAGGTGTCTTCATTCCCAAGGCAGTCGAGGGACATTTATTTATCAGATAAGTTGTTGTCGAAACAGCCTCCGCCCAAAACACCTTCTTCAATCCAACACTAACCAACATGCATCTAACCCTTTCAAGGATTGTTCGATTGAATCTCAGCTAAGTCATTTTGTTGAGGAGTATCTGCTACAGTCTTATGCCTTGTAATCCCAGAATCGACACAGTAACTGTCGAAAGCTTCATTGCAGAACTCAAGGCCATTGTCAGTTCTCAACCTCTTGACATTTCTGTCAGTTTGAGTTTCAACCAGAACCTTCCAACTTTTGAAATTCTCAAAAGTTTCATCCTTAGTCTTCTGAATGAATACCCATAAATTTATGAAATAGTCATCAACTATGGATAGAAAATACTCTGCACCTGAATGTGAAGGATTCCTTGCAGGCTCCCAAAGATCAACATGAATGTAATCAAGGGATCCATGTGTTCTTTGTTTACCTTTGTTAAACTTCATCTTACAGGATTTACCAAATACACATGGTTCACAAAACTCCAACTTCTCGACTTTGTAACCACCTAGCAGGTTCTGTTTCCCAGTTCAACCAGGCCTCTTTCACTGATATGGCCCAATCTCATGCGCCATAATTCTGTCTTTGACACAGGTTTCGTGGATGCAAAATCTGCCAAACCACTTACAACCTCAGCCTCAAGGGTATACAAGCCTTGTTTCTTCATGCCTCTCAAGACTTCCCTCGACTCATTCATGACTTTTAGGATACCTTGCTCTCATTTGAAGACATATCCTTTTTTGTCAAATTCACCAAGAGAAATCAAATTCCTCTTAAGATCAGGTACATACCTAACCCCAGTCAATAGCCTTATTGACTTATCATGGAGATTGAATCTCACAGATCCAATACCTATAATTTTGCAAGCTTTATTGTTCCCCAACATCACTGATCCACCATCTTGATCACATAATTCTTCAAACACATTCTTGTTTGGAATCATATGCCAAGTACATCCTGAATCCATAATCCACTCTTTGCAAGAGTTGCTGCTCGACACCACAAGGACATCAGATGCTTCATAATCATCTTGCCCAATAGCTGCATTGCCATTGTCCTTACCTCCATGATTATTTAGGAGCTCAGGACACACCTTTCTTGTGTGACCCTCCTTCTTACAATGATAACATCTAATACTAGAAATATCACCACCATAAGACTTCTACTGAGTTTTACCATTCTTCTTATCGAACCTACCATCTCTCTTCGAGGATTTCCCCTTCACGGACAACCCTTCGCCAACTAGTGATGGTTTCTGCTCTTTTCTTTCGTTCAAATCCTTCGAATACAAGGCTGCTCTAACTTCTTCAAAGGTCAGGGACTTTCTTCCATACAAGAGTGTTTCTTTGAAGTGAGCATGCGACTTAGATAAAGAACACAACACTAACAACGCTTGATCTTCGTCATTGATGGTAACATCAATATATTCAAGATCAAGAATCAGCTTGCTAAACACATTCAGTTGCTCCGTCAATGCTTTATCTTCATTTATCTTGTATGAATACAAAGTTTGCTTCAAGTATAAACGATTCACCAAGGACTTTGTCATATACAATCCTTCGAGTTTCAACCAAACACCAGTTTTCGTCGTCTCCTTTGGAACCTGCCTGAGAACCTTATCAACAAGACTCAAAACAATCACATTGTGGGCTTTCTCGATCATCATTGTCTTATCCTTCTCCGTCAATGCAGCATCCACGACTTCTTCTCCTTTTAACGCTTCTAGCAAACCCTGTTGAACAAGAAGGACTCACATCTTCAAACGCCATAACCCGAAATCATTAACTCCGGTGAACTTCTCAATTTCAAACTTTGTTGACGACACCTTTCTCCACGCTCACCGCACCAGTTTGTTGTGATCACAAACGATATCTTTCAACACTTTCTTGAATGAGAAATGAAGTTTCTTGATTGAACAATGAAACGGTTAGGTTTCTAAAGGGAGAAAGAAGAAAGATGGAAGAAGGATTTGGGAAAATTGTTTACTATTCACATTTAGGGTTTACAAATGATTACAAATGAATAACATAATTGACCTCACTCAACAACCCGAGGGATTTAGCCTATTTATAGACTACAAGGTAACTTAAATAACAAGCTAACCTAAATAAATGGATCCTTAACACAAGGTCCAATTCGACACTACATACTAGAACTGACTTCGACTACAGTATGTAAATACTTCGACATCAGCATGTGAGCAATCTTCGACTTCATGCCTGTCTCTTGTCGAACCATGAAAGTTATCCCAGTTGACACATCCCAATCGAAAACACTAGAGTTCAATCAAATATCTCACAAATTCAAAAAACAAATTTGTAATTGTGTCACTAATTCATTTCATTTTATTAGGCACACTCCAATTTAGGTGGGATGAAAAATAGTAGTATTGGATGAAATGAGTTTCATCACATTCCATTCAATTCAATTTTTTTAAAAAACTAAACAACAGAAAATAGTGTGGGTGCAAATAGAGATGGAAAAATGGATCGTGGCCTACCGGACCAGTCCGCGCACCCGCTAAAAAATGGCGGATTGGTTGGGATTTTGTGTCCGCCTACCCGCTCAATTTGCTCCACTTTAAGTTCGTCCCGTCTTAAAAAGGGCAGTTTGACCCACCAATCCACCAACCTAGTTATCAAGCACTCAAAATATTTATTTTAGTTAGTTGAAGGTTAATACTTGAACTATAGCTCTGGAATACTTGTTAATAATTCTATTTTATAGATTTGTTAATAATTCTATTTTATAGATTTATTTGTAAATATATATAATATTTTTTTAAGTAAAATTTGTTAAAAAAATGCTTTATAAAAAAATTATTTTAAAAAATAATTGAAAAATCTAATTAAAACGTAAAAATAAGTCTATTAATCTTTTAAAAAAATAATAAATAAGAAATTCCGCCAACTCGTCACCTTAAAATGCGGACTAGATTTTTAAGTTCAATTTTATTTGGCGGATTTATCTGCCCCGCCCCCAAAATAGGGTAAGACAGAACAGGGCAAACGGTCCATTTTACCACCCTTGGTACAAGTGTAAGTGATTTCTTACATTGTCTATGAATGGAAAACCATGATTCATTTACCTAACACTTGAAGTTTTAGGTAGAAATAGAGTGTCTTCCTCTCTTATAATCTTTTATAATCTTGAAGGATTAATCAATTTTTTTATTTTTTATAAAATCAAACAACAGAACTAAATGTGAGATTCTAATTAATGAGACCCTAGAATAAATTGCAGTATGAACTGTGCATTCATATTGTAAATCTATACATGTGAATGATTGAATCCAAATGTGAGCTTAATTTGAGTTGATGATTTTAAAATCAACTTCAATATAAGCGTAGTATTTTTATTGTAAAATCAGATTGTATACACCAAAAATGATGGATCAAACTTCATATTGCAGTTAAAATTCACCTCACAATACATCTATTCTCAATTTTGTAGTATAATATTTGTATTCATATTTTGAAAATGAGACTATATAAAGGAGAATTCATATATGGATCCAAATATAAGTTTGTAATTGCTATATGACAGTAAATATTTAAAATAATATTAAAGTAATCTAGAACATAACAACTATGCATGAAATATCATCATAGCTTCCCATGGATTTAGCTTCTTTCACTAACTTTTTTGCTGCTTTTTGAGCATCATCAACATCCTTAATACAATCACAAGCCTCTTGATTTGTCATCACCTACAATAAGGTAGCAACTAATTAAAGATTTCACTCCAAATTATTCATCTTCCTTAAATTATTGTCATTACTTTTCTTCTATACCTTCCACAAACCATCACTTGCCAAAATGATGAATTCAGTGTCATCATCAATCTTCTTAATCATCACATCTGGTTCTGCAGTGATATGCTCTTTCAGTTTTCCATCTCCAAATGCTCTTGTCATTGCTAACTCTCCATCCACTCTTGCAACATTCCCTAACAAAACCGAATGAAAACTAGTAATCTATATTATTAGAAAACTCTATATAACAAAAAATAGGTGTGAATCACAATACCAGGTCTCTTAGACACAAAACCTCCTCTTCTCTCAACCAGATCTTTTTCGTTCTCCGGTTCATGATCCACGGTAAGCTGTTTCGCAATACCGTTTTTACACAATATTGCGCGCGAATCGCCAACGTTGATTACCAGTACCTTTACTCCATTAATTAGTATTGCTGCCACAGCGGTTGATCCTCCACTCCAATCAGCTATGTTTTCTAATATCTCCTCGTCGGTAGTTTTACATGCTTTCTTAACAGCATGCACTGGATTTTCCCAGAAATCAGGCTATCCATGCAGGATTATGAAATCAAATTACAGTGTTTGAATAATAATGTGTAGAATGAAACATACTAACCTCATTCAGTATATTTTCAAATAGATGGTTTTGCAAATATTTTGCAACGTCGCGACCTGCGTGTCCGTCGAATATTGCATACAATCCTAAATCGAAACCATTGAGTTTCCTGTGTTGAGCAAAAACATAGTCTTCCATTCCATGGTTCATTTCTCCTTCCATTAAATGACATCCATGGCTGAAACATCGAGTAGGAGGCTTAATCTTTTCATCATCAGCATCTTCTCCTCCTGCTTTTTCTTCATTCTTGTTTTTATCATCAAGAACAGCATCGTCCTTTCTTTCAAGAGAGTCCATATAGGTTCCCTTCCTTGATGTCTTGTAATAAAATACAAGGAATTGAGTTAGAATTTTTCTTCAAATTTTGCTCCGTTGAAGCATACCATAAAAATTGCATACATACCTTAAAAGCACCAGCATGATTCCCATCAGCAATCAAGGAAGATTTTCTCTTATGCAAGTTAGCATGAGCATTCATGGTATTTGTTTGATGGATAACTTTGTTTTGGCTAAGTTAGAAGTTGATGTCAAACAAATGGATGTTATTTTATAACTGTATGTGCTGGGAAAAGAAAGACACGTGGTTATAGAATATGTATGGAAGTGTCCATCACCGCTTGCTTTTCGTGTGTTTTTGGTTCTCCATTCTTCTCATGATTATTTATTTCTCTTTAATATTGTTCTCCTTTCTACATCTTTAACAAAACACAACATTTTTGTCAATGAAACAAAAAGTTATCAATCAAAATATAAACAAAATACATTAACTCAGTTTGTAATAAACACACTTAGGCTAAATCTGTTAAAAAGTAATTCATATTCTTTTGTTAAACTTAACCTAATTAGGATTTTGTCTACGTGACTTTATTATTTATGTATGTATATAAACAAATGTAGTTGTCAATAGTGTGCAGTAGTAAGTAGTGTGTGTAACCAAAGTAATAAAGTAACCAGTCACCGTAACCGTTTTGCAAGAGTAGTGGAAGTTTGTTATTTTCTCTCTCTTTTTTCATCTTTATCTTCTTCATCTTGTGCACTAATAATTGGTATCTAAAGCTCCGGATCAGATCCTTAGAGAAACACAGGGAAACACAAGTGAACGGTTTGACGTTGTGTGATTGATTTTGTTTCTTGAATTCATGTTGAATTTTTTATCAAAATCGTAAGGAATGAAAAACACTAGTGTTTGGTGAGATCAGAGTGAATTGCACAAGATTAAAGATGAAAGAAAAAGGTAATCTCAACACTAAGTTTCGAGTGTTCGATGGCAAGAACTAGAATTGGTGGATGATTCAGATACGTGTGTTATTTGGCGCTCAAGATGTTCTTGATCTCTTCAACGGAAGTTACGTTTCGGTTGCACTTCCGGCAAATGCAACGGATGTGCAGAGGAATGCTCAACGTGATCTAAGGAAGAAGGATCAAAAGGTGTTGGTCTACATTCATCAGTGTGTGGATGCGAATGTGTTTGAGAGATCGCTGATTCGACGACGACAAAGGTTGCGTGGGACACACTGGTATGGTGTTACGACAGTGATGCATCAATGAAGAATGTGAAGCTTCAGTCTCTATGTAAGCAGTGTGAGAATCTCACCATGACGAATAATGAGAAGGTACCTGACTACATCTCTAGAGTGATTCTGTTCATAAATGAGATGAAGTCGTGTGGAGAAACTCTCTCTCTGATGAAAGGATCATTGAGAAGGTACTTAGATCTCTCACTCCTCAGTTTGATTACATTGTGGTAGCAATTGAACATTCTAAAAATCTTAGCACCATGAGAATTAAAGAGCTGCAAAGGAGTCTAGAGGCATAAGAGTTGCGTCTGACTGAGATAAACTCTGAAAGAAAGGTAGAGCATCAAACTCTGAAAGCAGCTTCTTGTAAGAAGTATCAGAAGTAGTCTTGCTCAGAAGCCAAGAAGAGATCTGATGTTGTTCAGAATTCAGAAACCTCAATTTTTGAAAGGCAGGAGAGTGCTCAGTAGGGGAGGAAGAAGTATGACAAAACGAAGGTTCAGCGCTACTGTTGTAAGAAGTTTGGCTACTCTGTTGCTGATTGTTGGTCAAACAAGGAAAGAAAGTCAGAAGAAGCAAACATAGCCAAGGAGATTTTGATGATGAATCTCTGCAATTGATGGCTTCTGAATATGATTATGCATATTTGGCAAACTGGTGGTATATGGACACTACCTGCTCAAATCACCTTACTGGAAATAAGAAATAGCTGGTTGATTTTGACTCTAGAAAGAGGACAAAGATCATATGTGTTGATGATAAATACCTCAACGCTGAAGGTATGGGAAATGTCATAGTAGTTCTGAATAATGGTAAAACTGCATTGATTCAGAATGTGTGATATGTTCCAGGCATGAAAAGCAATCTGATGAGTGTAGGTCAAATAATTGAGAAAGGATTTCCAGTTGCCATGAAGGACAATATTTTGAAGCTCTATGACTGTAATAAGAAGCTGATTATAAAGTCAGAACAAGGAAGGAATAGAACATTCAAAGTGAATGTTAAAACTGAAGTCTCTGAATGCTTTAGTGCAACAAGTGTTATGAAGGAAAGTGAGTTGTAGCTCAAAAGATTTGGTCAGTTGAACATCAGAAGCTTAGGGCATCTGAACTCAAAGAAGTTGGTGCATGGAATTCCTGCAATTAAGAAGCCAAAGAAGTTGTGCAATGTGTGCATGAGAGGGAAGCAACCAAGATTTCCATTTGAATATGAAATGCCTCCAAAAGCAAAGCATGCTTTGGGTGTGGGGCATTTTGATGTGTGTGGACTATTTCCAGTACCTTCACTTGAAGGGAATAAATACTTTGTGTCATTTGTGGATGAGTTCACAACGATGACGTGAGTATCCCTTATAAAGTTCAAACACGAGGTGTTTGCTGAATTTAAGAAATTCGGAATCAAGAGTGAGAATTAGAGTGGTTACACTCTGAAGATTCTCAGAACTGGTGGTGGAGGTAAGTATAACTCTACAAAGTTCAGAAAGTTCTGTGAGAAGAATGTAATTTAGCATGAGGTGACTGCTCTATACACTCATCAACACAATGGTCTTGGTGAAAGAAGAAACCAAACTTTGCTTGATATGACAAGGACCATGTTGAAGGAGAATATGCTCCCTTACACCTTGTGAGGAGACGCTGTTGCCACTATAACATATGTGCTCAACAAGTGTCCAATAAAGAAGCTTAAGGAAATTGTTCCTTTAGATAAGTGGACTAGAGATAAGCAAAGTGTGAGCCATCTGAAGGTGTTTGGTTTTATTTGTTACAAACGTGTTCCAGAAGCTAAGAGAAAGAAGTTGGATGGCAGAAGTAGAATTATGTTGCTTGTAAGGAACCATAGTACATAAGGTTATAAGCTTTAATGTCCTGTCACTAACAAGGCTTAATTCATCAGAGATGTCATTATGAAATAATCAGAGGTGTGGTATTGGAACAAGTCTCAATCTAACTCTGGTGCGATGTTAACACCTGAGTTAACTTATGAAGATAATTCAGAATCCAAAGGTTCTGAAGATGAGTCAGAATCAGAAGATGATTTTGAAGGTGACTCTGAAGGAGAGTCTGACTTTGAAGGTGAGTCTGACTCTGAAGTTGAATCTGATTCTGATCTAGATTCTGATGGTGATTTAGACTTTGGTTGAGATCCAGACTTTGGGAATATTCCAGACTCTGAAGGTGGTCATGCCTCTAAAGGTGGTACTTTTGGGGTTTCAGGATTTGATACTGTTCTAGCGTCCGAAGAAGATTCTGAACGAGTTCAAAGGCCCGAAGAATCATAAACATACCCAGGATATTTGCAGAGTTAGACATGTTGCAAGATATTGAGATAGACTCTAAAGGGGAAGTTATTCATTGTGCCATGTTAGTAGAGTATAAACTAGTGAGTACAGAAGAATCTCTCAAGAAGAAAGTATGGGTGAAGGCCATGAAAGAAGAACTTGGGGCTATATAAAGAAATAAGACTTGGAGGTTGACTAAGCTTCCAAAGAACAAGAAAGCCATCATCGTCAGATGGGTTTTCAAGGCGAAACTGAAGCCAGGTGGATGAATTGGAAAACACAAAGCAAGGTTAGTCGCAAGAGGTTTTCTATAGAAACATGGGTTAGATTACTTTGAAGTGTTTGTGCATATAGCAAGAGATGGGACAGTCAGACTGGTGATCGCGATAGTTTCTAATAGGAACTGGCCTCTGATACATCTGGGTGTGAAATTTTCTTTTATGAACGGCCTATTGCAAGAAGAGGTATATGTGTCACAACCTCCTAGATTTGTGAAAAAGAATCGGGAAGGGATGGTTTACATGTTACATAAAGCATTGTATAGACTGAAACAAGCTCCTAGAGCTTGGAATCTGAAAAATTGATTCATTTTTCAAGATCCAAGGATTCACAAAGTGTGAGATAGAGTAAGAAGTTTATGTTTAGCATACTTCTGAAGGGAATATGATTCTGGTGTGTCTCTATGTTGATGACATATTGCTAACAAGAAGTTGTGAACATGAGATAGCTAAGTTCAAGAAGGTGTTGATGAATGACTTTGAGATGACAGATATAGGAAATAATGACATATTTTCTAGGGATGGAGATTATGTACTCTGAGAAGGGTATCATTTTACATCAGCTGAAGTATGAACTTGAGCTTCTGAAGATATTTGAGTTGCTGAATTGTCAGGCTGTTGTCACACCTTCAGAAACAAATTAGAAATTGGATTATGATCCTGCGGTGATGATTTAGATGCTACAACTTTCAAGTAGGTTGTTGGCTCTCTGAGGTATTTGTGTAATACCAGACCTGATATTTGCTATGCAGTTAGAATGGCTAGTAGAGTCATGAATAAACCAAAGTGGTCTAATTACCAAGCTGTTGTCAGGATTCTGAGGTATATTAAGGGGACTCTGAAGTATGGAGTGTTGTTCCCTTCTAGTGAGAAGGCTAATTCAGAGATGATGTGTTACTCAGACTCTGATTGGTGTGGAGACAGAGTTGACAGAAGAAGTACTTCGTGATATTTCTTTAAGTATTTGGGAGGTCCTATTTCTTGGTGTTCCAAGAAGCAACCAGTTGTTGCTTTGACAACCTATGAAGTTGAATACATTACAGGTGTTGGGGTTGTATGTCAAGCTTTTTGGCTTCTGAATTCACTGCAGGATCTGAAGATCAAGGTAAACAAGCCTCTGAAGCTAATGATTGATAACAAGTGTTCAATCAATCTTGCCAAGAACCCAATGTTGCATGGAAGAAGAAAGCATATTGATACTAAGTGTCATTTTCTGAGAAGTTAAGTCCAGAATATAGTGTGAGAAGTTGTGCACTGTAGCACTCAAAAGCAATTGGCAGATGTTTTAATGAAAGCAATCGAGGCTGGTCAATTTCTCCACTTGAGGGATGGAATTGGTGTTGTAAGTTTTGATTAGCTGAACTTGAATTAAGGGATGGTGTTAGAAGTAATCCATATTTAGTAGTAGTATTAATTTGTTAAGCTTAACCTAGCTAGTGCAGGTTAGCATTTTGCCTACGTGGCATTATTATTTGTATATATAAACACACGTAGCTGTCAATAATGTGTACCAGCAAGTAGTGTGTGTAACCAAAGTAATAGAGTAACCATTCACTATTGAAGGTGCGAGAAAGATACAAGAAAGGGGGATTTGAATTGTGTATTTACTCTTTTGTAACTTTTCGCATCTTGTTAAAGAGACGCTTAAGAACCTTCAATGTTCGTTGAGCGATTCTGATCTCTTAACTATGGAGCATGAGAACCGGATAGGTTCTAATCATAAGATACTATACTCAGAACTTGCAGCGCATAAGCTTATCATAGATAGACTGCAAGGTTATGACTTTGCTTAACATGAGGTTCTGATATTCAATGCAGAAACATAAATAGAGATACTAAGCAAGAGAGTAAAGGACACACGATATATCCTAGTTCACCACGCGGGCTAATCCAGTCCACCATCCTCAGGTGATTTCGCCTTGAACACAAGGACTTAATCCACTATAATCAAATCATGATTACACTTGCACGGGCCATGCCGATGACTAACAACTTGCACAGCCGCACTGTGACTAACAACACAATGAACCATTCAGGGATTCAACTTAATGAATATAACGAACATTAACTTGCAGGTTCCAATCTCTTTAAGATCTACTGCTAGGCTTTCACAGCTAGACGTTCAGGGATTCAACTTAATGAATATAACGCTACTGACCCTATTTCAGGATTTTCCACAATGACACCCAGCCATTGTCATCTCAAGTATCTGATCACCATGTGATCTACTCAAGGGCCTAAACTCACAGCTTAACCGTTCAGGGATCCCATCAGGATATAACGTTCACTTGAGGAGTCTCAATTCATTTAGTTGAATTGGCAAACTGGAGATTACAAATTGTGCTTCTTAATAAGCAAGTTTCTCCTAAGTTTAAGTACAAAGAACACACATATGTGTTCAAGCAAGTTTTAAGCAATCAACTCCTTGCTTTCCTAAGAAACTACAAAGATGTATTTAGATATTACAATTGTTGACATCTTGTAGATCTTCTTCTTCTTCGTCTTCTGGTTGAGCAAGCTTTGAGCAGCAACTCCTTGCTTCAGATCTTCAATTTAATCTTGACGAGAAGGTAGGTTGATGACTTGACAGGTCTTCAATTTTGTCTTCTTCATCAACAGCTTCTGTTTGATTGTTGTTGTTGTGTTGATTTGTCTTCTTGAGTTTCAACAACAATCGCCATTAGTGAAATAATGATAGCTCTGAATATGTTAAGTGTTACAACGAGAACTCATCGTTGCTGCTATCTTCACAATGACTTGGTCAATTTTGTAGATGAACATTCAGTTCGTGATTCTACAAGTGATCGACACATCAGAAGCAAAAACTCTTTCCATTAAATAGCCAATAGAAATATAGCCGTTAGAGAATACTGTTGGCTGTTTGGAAAAGAGAAGTTGTGATATAATGAGTTGTACTGACACATCTTCTTTTTGTAGAGGAAGAAGTGACCGAACATATTTTCTTGGGCAGTGTGTACATTTAACTCACAACGATAATATTTAGACTTCAAAACTGAAGTGGCTTCTGATGTTAATTTGATGAAGCATGAGTAGAGTCTTCATAGCAGAATATCTGATACTTCAAGTCTTCTGTAGATTGAAGAAGTCCATTAGGAATCAGTCTTCAGAACTTCAGCACTTGGTCTTTAAGAACGTTATCCTTTTCTGCTTCAAGTCTTTCGAATCTTCAGAGCCTGTCTTCAGAGTCTTCAGAACTTCTTATTTGAAACCTTGATCTTCAGAACTCACCAGTCTTCAGATTCTTTCTGCACTTGGTCTTCAGCATCTTCAGCTATCAGAACTTCAAGTCATATGAGTCTTCCGTACTTTGGTTCTTTCAGAGTGTACTTCTTCAGAAGCTTTGCTATCTTCAGAATCTCAATCACTTTCAGAGAGCATCCACAAGAGTATTGCAACAGCAATCTTGGCATCCTTGGATCTGGCTGATCATGACTAGATAAAGAAGCGTTCTTTCTTCTCGCGACTTTAGTCACGCATAGTAACTTCGCATATGTATATATTCAATTATAGTACATCTAGCTGGTGTATGTTGGTTCTGATGTCTTTAGTTCTTATGATCTGCACACAACACACGTTAGACCATAAAATGGTTATTTCACAAATACTTATTGTTATCATCAAAACATAGATTGACTTGTAGAGACAATTCTTGCTCTCACAATCTCCCCCTTTTTTATGATGACAAAACCAAGTATTTCGATTGAACATTTTATACAAGGTAATCACCAAAACAAACAAATCCAGAGTTTGGAACAACAGCTCACCCTGAATGAGTTATCCTCAAAGCTTTATTTGAGATCATCTAGGATTTTATGTAATCCAAAGATATACAGAGTAACAACTTGAGTTGTCAGAACAGGAATAGAAAAGAGTTACTTCTCTATCTTGTCTTTAGGAAAACGAAGAGTCTTTAGCATCTGGACTAGTTCATCAGAACTTCCATCTTCAGATCTTCAGAACTCAGTTTTATTTGTTGTCGTATCAGAAATTATTATTATCTTCAGAGACATCTGAAGCATTTCTACTTTTCAGCAGATTCCATTAAGCATAAGATCAGAACAGTTCTTGACTGATAGCCGTAGCCTTGCTATCTATCAGAGACAGATATTGTCTTTAAAGGAAACTCCCCCCGAGTTTCAGACTTTGTGAAGATTTGAGATTTTGCAATTTGATCTTCAGGGCAGTCTCCCCCTAATTCCTATACGTCAGATATTGGGATCTTCAGAACTATAATTCTGGATGATAAGATTTTAAACACCAATGTAAATCATGACTGTTTTGACTTTTGAACACAGGTCTTCATCTCAGAACCTTGTTAAAGTCATACTTAGTAGTTTATCAAAGCTTGATTTCTAATCAGACACCAATTGAAGGTTTTAATTAAAGTGATCCATCAACGCTTGATTCTGAATATGATACTCATGATTTAATTTTGATCTGTTACCATGTGACGTGCTGAGTCTTATACCAGAGTATGTTGAGTCTGATACCAAGTGAAGAAATTCTTCTCACACGCTTAAGAGGTAATTCATTAGAGTGCTGATATTGATACCAATGAAGGTATTTTGACAGTAATCCACAGCTTTTGCTCTAATTGATGAGTCTGATACTGATCTTTGTGTACTGAGTCTGATTACCAATTGTTGATTTAGTCTGATACCAGATCGTTTTCATTTCCAATGGTTCTTGGTAAACATCAGAACAGTTTCTTTCTTGGATCTTCAATCCGAATTTTCAGACAGTTCTTTCTGAGTGAGCATCTTGAAATGTATGCTTCGTCTTGACTGCTTTCAGAGTTTTCTTACTTCTTTTCTAAGCTAAGTGAGATAAGGATTACGATAAATCTGATTCTTCCAGCTTAACCTGTTTCTTAGAATGCCTAGTGAACTTGTTTAGAGTTCCTCGGATAACATCACACAACAAACGTTAGTAGCAACATATTTTATATGAGTACTTTGTTTGAGTTCTGCATTCTTTAAGATTTCCTTCTTTCAATCAAAATCAATATATTTCTCCCCCTTTTTGACATCATCAAAAAGTGCTAGAGCATATGAGCAATTAAGCATATAATCTCTTATATTTAGTTTCCTACATATTAAAACTTTATTTCTCCTATTTGAGTATATTGAATATTTGACATGACAAGGAGCATAGAGTCATAGGGCCATTTAAACATTTATAAGCATTTTGAATAATTTTAGTGAGTCACATCGATAATCAGTATGTATTTAATTGAATGAACTGATTACTTAATTGAAGGTTAATAGATGGAATCAACTGATTACTTAATTAAAGGATTAAAGTATCTGTAGAGATTAATTACAACATTTCATTTGTGAATCAACATAGCATAGTTTTAAAATGCAGAGCATAGGTTGATCTTTATCTAGACAAATTCAGAATAATCAAAACATAGATATTTTAAACACATATTCCTAATTAGTAACGTTTTAAGTAATCGTAGACTTAATAAAACTGAGTTTTCATGGGTCCTTATGAGTTATACTAGAGCGAGCCTAAGGATGATGAAGAAGATGAGAGAAGGTTTTCAGAATCATCATTTCTTGAGACATGTAACCTCTCTTCTACTTGAGTAATTTCCAACCTCTTGCTCTTCACAATTTCTTCTGAGATCCATTCGTGGAACTCAGTCTAGATAGTTCTTATTTCCATGGAGTCCATACAGTAATTGAAAGCTTCTACTAAGCTTTGAATCTTTTAGATTGCATTATCCTTGAGGGATGCTAATGCATTACTGTTTGATTCTATCAGTTATTATGATGTTTTAGGTACTTTAATCATTTGTTTGAGTAAAGTAAACGTCTCAGATTATTATGAATTTGATGTTGGTATAGGCATAGAACACAGAAGACATCATATTTTCATTGACTAAAAGAGAGATAAAAACATCAGCACAAAATAGAACAATAAGCAACAAGACATAGCACTATTTGACACTACATCAGGATTTGAAATTTTAGTCATCAAAATCTTCAACGTTGTCCACCCTATCACATCTTGTCTCAGTTACTGAAGGTTTTGGTCAGAGTCTGCTTACTAACCCCCAGAATTTCTCTTTCAGCATAATTTCAGATATTATTCTCCCATAAGGAACGTAAGAGTTCAATTGAGTTCTTGAAACTCTGATAGAATGTTTCAGGTGATTGAAAATAGTTTTGGGAAGATTGATCCTAAAGTGGTGTGTTAGGAGGAAGACGAATACTCTGTCATCTTGGGACAACGTGCTCCTTGCAGTTGCACGAGGTCGAAGATTGGTTAGAGAGAATCTGAACCATGTTTCTCAGGGTTGTTTGGTTCATAAGGAACCGAATCATCAAATAAAACCTTGCATCTCTCTACTAAGCTCAGATCAGATTGAAAGTCTTCAACAGTGACTCCAGAGGCGACACAATTTATGATCTTTTATAATGAGGGAATGGAGATAGTGATTGGAAGGCGATATACTTCAGACCAGATAGTGTTGCAATCATTACTGATTCTGGCATATTTCCAGAATTCTTTCACAAGAACTGGAAAGACAGGTCCGTTTAGCAGTGAATAATAGCCATTCCAAGATTGAATCTGCATGCTTCTTACAATTTCCAGACCATTATTTTGAATTCTAGCTAGATTTGGTCTTTTCTCTGGGATAACTTCTAGGGTTTCTACATTCCCTCTAAATGTTGGAGAAACCATTTGTTAACACACAGAAGTTTTTTAAATGAAGATTAGTGAGGATGAGCGAGGATGAAGCAGAATCCTATTATTTATAGGCGAATGAGAGTGAGGAGTGTAATGACTAAATTGGTACACAAGGATTTGGGTTTACTATTTCCTAGGTGGTCATGATTAATTAGGATATGCTAAAAGGTGTGATAGTGTGGGAAAAGAGAAACAGAGCAGTTACTAATTTATTTGGGAAGAGTTAATGTGTTAACAACTGTTTTACAGCAAGTGGCCAAAGGGCTGGTAAGTTAATAATGACGATTTCTTGAGCCACTAAAAGATCTTTTAAATATCTTTTGATAGATAATATCAATTAATGCTTTGTCAGATACTTGATTTTCTTAATTCCAATTAATAGTTAGTCATGAGAGAATCTCATAGTCTTAGAATAACAAATTCTTAGAATAACAAAGAAGAGACATTTCATTGATTTAGATGATAGGCTTGGCACTCCATTTACTCTAAATCATTTAGAAACAACCTGAATACAACTACCTAGACAAAATACGATTAAACCAATACATAATAAAATCCAGACCTAGGTTAAACAGAGATAGTTTTTCTAGTTGCTAAAAATTCCACATTTATTCTTCAACAAGCAGTTATCTGGAAGGCTTTCAGGACCATCTTCTTCAATTTTCTCTTTGATCATGTCCACAATTCCATCTCTAAAGAAAATCTCAGACAAAACTCTTCCATAAGGAATGTAGGACTTTGTGAGGTTTCTGGACTCAGAGATGGTTTTCCAGAAACAGTTGAAGATAGTGAGTGGTAGATTTATTTTAAATTCATTCATTAGTAAATAAATGAATTCATGGGCATGAAATCAAAGTAAGTCATGACTTTCTCCTCTAGGAAGAAAGTTGGATAGCATGAGCTTGTACCAGGCTTTGGGAATGGGTAGCACATTTTTCAGATTGAAGGGTATGTATTCTAAAGTTAGGTCATGAAAGGATGCAAAATTTTTAGCAGCAAAAAATTTGTTTTTGTCAAAGTCAACAGGGATTCCAACATTCTCACACCCGGTCGCAAGCGTGACTGAGAACTGATTGGTGGTGATTGGGATTTCAAAAACAAAGGAGGTGATACACTTGCTTTCAAGACCAAGATCAACATGTTTCCAGAAATCCTTAACAAGATTTTCGTAGATAGGTTTTTCTAGCATCATGGAGTACCTAGTCCATTGTTGAGTGTACAACACATCTGCTTGACTGCAAGCAATGAGACTCAGAAGAGAAGGGGTGTTGATTACAAACTATTTTTCAGGAATGAGTTCAAGGAGGTCTTGGTTTCCTAGAAAGGTTAGTGAAGGCATGATGATGGATGGACATCAAAGTTTTGACCCTTATGTTTTATGAAATAAGGGTTTAGGTATGAAATTATTTGACGGGGAGAAGCTTATTTTTATACACATAAATAGATAGGATGAGTTGTGCCTAGTCTAGAGAAAAACATAGATCAAGAATAAGAAAGATTTTATTAAGATTTCTAAAGAGCTAGTGTTGTCAGAGATATGTTATGATTACCCAAGATGTGCAACTAAAGTTACTTTTGAGTGCACGTATAGTCAAAAGATTTTTCTTATAAGACAGAAATATTTTAGATTATATATATTTTTAGTTTTAAGTGAAAGGAGTCGTACCTTGGACATTCTGAAATCTCTATCGTCATACTTGTGTTTAGTTCTGACTCAAAACTGCTGATCATTGAATTTATTTGCATCTGAGTGACTTGCTGCTGGTTCCATGTTCTTCAGGGGTTTGCCTTTGTATTCTAACTTCAATGCTGAGCTTCTGATTATCACTTCCTGCTTCCTTCTGAGTGTCCTATTGAGCACTTGTTGATTCTCTCAAGGATCAAAGTTTAAAGTCGACAGACATTTGACATTTCTTCCATTCTGATTATATTCCAGACGATTCTGTAATTTTCTATTTATTCATCTGACATTTGAGAATAACCAATCAGAGATTCTGAATCTTCATTGTCAAAACAGCAAGCTTCGATCTAGCTTTCTGGGTTTCTTTTAGAAGATCAATAGCTTTTTAGCTTAATCATGAACTATTATGAGCTAAGGAAATCGATTGCCATTTCATAGCTATATTTGACTTTGATTCTCCAGACACACACCGAGTTAGTTCAGAACCAAGTATCATGAAGCATGTGGTTAACATGTAGCATAGTTTGCATGATATTTTCTTTATCTCACAATGCTGATATTTCTTGTCACAGAAATAGTCCATCATGAATTAACAGCATATCTACTTCTGAACAAAATGTTGACTGATTTATTCTTTCTAAAGGACATCAGTAACTTAAATCCTTTTGACTTTAGGTAGAAGACTTTTAAGTGTTTGGACATGCTTCTTCTAATTTTAATGTATGAGAAATTCTGAGACATTTATCAGAAGATGATTTGGTCAACAAGGTTTGATTCATCTGTGAGAATGTCTCAAGTCATCAGGACTTGGTTATACTGATTCAATCCACACTTAAGAGATCATTTTTGGTCAAGCATTTGATAAATCCTTGACATTCTTCTTCTTCCTGAATTATCTTTCGGATTTCTGCATAGCTCTCCATGAAAATAGTATTCAGTTCTTCATTTAATCTTTTAAACTTCTAGATCGTTCAAGATTCAAATGTTGAATCATTTCTAAGAGTTTGAATTCTTCAGATTTTCTGACTTCAACAGACTTCACTCTGAAGTTCAAGATTATGGAACAATCTTTCTTCTTTACATGAAGAAGTTCTGAATGAGTTTCAAACGAGAAAGTCAAGGGTGGACCTAATCCGTTTCTTAAAAACATCTCAAAAACTCATAGAGAATTATTCTTCAGCAAACAAGACTTCTTGCTTTTGATGATTCAACTTTGAGCAAATACGTGGTTTTATCCACACGTATCTTTCAGGATAAGCATTCAACAGATACTGGTTCTTATCTGATGAATTTATCTTACCAGCTGATTCTTCAATCTTCAATGAAACTTCGAGTGAGAGAGGTTTGGTTGTTCAACAACTGCAGAGCTTCCAGAATCAGTGATTTGCTTAAGTAATCTGATTGAATAAAATTTTGTACACAGTTAACTACTGAACTGTTACAGAAATTATGAGTGGATTCAATCTTGCCAAAAGTACTTTTACGCACCGCATCCGGGTCTTTTTATGACACTGTTAAGTGTTTGATATTCATCAATAACAGAACCAGGCTCTGATACCAATTGAAGGTGCGAGAAAGACACAAGAAATGGGGGTTTGAATTGTGTATTTACTCTTTTGTAACTTTTTGCATCTTGTTAAAGAGACGCTCAAGAACCTTCAATGTTCGTTGAGTGATTCTGATCTCTTAACTATGGAGCATGAGAGACGGATAGGTTCTGATCATAAGATACGATACTCATAACTTGCAGTGCGGAAGCTTATCAGAGATAAACTACAAGGTTCTGACTTTGCTTAACATGAGGTTCTGATATTCAATGCAGAAACATAAATAGAGATACTAAGCAAGAGAGTAAAGGACACACGATATATCCTGGTTCACCACGCGGGCTAATCCAGTCCACCCTACTCAGGTGATTTCGCCTTGAACACAAGGACTTAATCCATTATAATCAAATCATGATTACACTTGCACGGGCCATGCCGGTGACTAACAACTTGCACAGCCGCACTGTGACTAACAACACAATGAACCGTTCAGGGATTCAACTTAATGAATATAACAAACATTGACCTGCAGGTTCCAATCTCTTTAAGATCTACTGCTAGGCTTTCATAGCTAGATGTTCAGGGATTCAACTTAATGAATATAACGCTACTGACCCTATTTCAGGATTTTCCACAATGACACCCAGCCATTGTCATCTCAAGTATCTGATCACCACGTGATCTACTCAAGGGCCTCAACTCACAGCTGAACCGTTCAGGGATCCCATCAGGATATAACGTTCACTTGAGGAGTCTCAATTCATTTAGTTGAATTGGCAAACTGGAGATTACAAATTGTGCTTCTTAATAAGCAAGTTTCTCCTAAGTTTAAGTACAAAGAACACACATATGTGTTCAAGCAAGTTTTAAGCAATTAGCTGCTTGCTTTCCTAAGAAACTACAAAGATGTATTTAGATATTACAATCGTTGACATCTTGTAGATCTTCTTCTTCTTCGTCTTCTGGTTGAGTAAGCTTTGAGCAGCAACTCCTTGCTTCAGATCTTTAATGTAATCTTGACGAGAAGGTAGGTTGATGACTTGACAGGTCTTCAATGTTGTCTTCTTCATCAACAACTTCTGTTTGATTGTTGTTGTTGTGTTGATTTGTCTTCTTGAGTTTCAACAACAATCGCCATTAGTGAAATAATAATAGCTCTGAATATGTTAAGTGTTACAACGAGAACTCATTGTTGTTGCTATCTTCACAATGACTTGGTCAATTTTGTAGATGAACATTCAGTTCGTGATTCTACAAGTGATCGACACATCAGAAGCAAAAACTCTTTCTATTAAATAGCCAGTAGAAATATAGCCGTTAGAGAATACTGTTGGCTGTTTGGAAAAGAGAAGTTGTGATATAATGAGTTGTACTGACACATCTTCTTTTTGCAGAGGAAGAAGTGACCGAACATCTTTTCTTGGGCAGTTTGCACATTTAACTCACAACGATAATATTTAGACTTCAAAACTTCAGTGGCTTCTGATGTTAATTTGATGAAGCATGAGTAGAGTCTTCATAGCAGAATATCTGATACTTCAAGTCTTCCGTAGATTGAAGAAGTCCATTAGGAATCAGTCTTCAGAACTTCAGCACTTGGTCTTTAAGAACGTTATCCTTTTCTGCTTCAAGTCTTCCGAATCTTCAGAGCCTGTCTTCAGAGTCTTCAGAACTTCTTATTTGAAACCTTGATCTTCAGAACTCATCAGTCTTCAGATTCTTTCTGCACTTGGTCTTCAACACCTTCAGCTACCAGAACTTCAAGTCATAGGAGTCTTCCGTACTTTGGTTCTTTCAGAGTGTACTTCTTCAGAAGCTTCGCTATCTTCAGAATCTCAATCACTTTCAGAGAGCATCCACAAGAGCATTGCAACAGCAATCTTGGCATCCCTGGATCTGGCTGATCATGAATAGATAAAGAAGCGTTCTTGCTTCTCGCGACTTTAGTCAAACATAGTAACTTCGCATATGTATATATTCAATTATAGTACATCTAGCCGGTGTATGTTGGTTCTGATGTCTTTAGTTCTTATGATCTGCACACAACACACGTTAGACCATAAAATGGTTCTTTCACAAATACTTATTGTTATCATCAAAACATAGATTGACTTGTAGAGACAATTCTTGCTCTCACAACTATAACCGTTTTGCAAGAGTAGTGGAAGTTTGTTTTTTCTCTCTCTTCTTCCATCTTCATCTTTTTCATCTTGTGCACCAACAAAATCCTTGAGCATCAACCTTCCATTCAAATGCGAATGTCTAAAATTATGATCAATTAAGGATTTGAATGAATGAGTTTTTTTTTAATGTTTAAAATTTATTTTTGCAATTAACTTTTAAATATTGTTTTGAAAAAGAAAAAATGTAAAATATGTTTGTCATTTACTTAAAAATAAAGGTTTTGAGAATGTACTTCATATTTAAAGAAATTTTTGTAGGGAGACGCTAAGAGAGATTCTAAAAGTTGGGTAAGTTGGAATGATGTGTAAGTCTAAGAATAAAGGTGGTTTGGATGGCATAATTTTGTTTCTGGTCTTTTGACTAAGTGGAGGTAGCTTATTATCTCTGGTGACTCTAGCCTTTGGAGAAATATCTATAAAGAATATATGCAACGTAAGAGGGGGAGTGAATTAGGTTGTCATTTTTTTTTTTGAGTTGATGCGTTAATTTCTAAAACTATTGGTTTTTGGAAAGTGAGTTATGATTGTTTAACTTGTTCGAAAATCATACTAAGTTATATGCTAGAAAATAAAGTGCAGAATGTAAAATGACACTGGATTTATCCTAATTCCCTTTGCCAATATAAGGGTACATCCAGTGCCTCTATCTCCTTAGATGATTTTCCACTATGATCAAATTCTCTTTACAAGACTCATACAAAACACTCTAAAGAACAATTATCTCTCAATCAAGAAAGCATAACACTTTCCTTTATAAGTAGCAAACACTATAGTGGACTTTGAATCACCCCGACTTAAAAAACTTTTTTCATAATCACCAAACACTATGATAATCTTTACTAAACATTATGGTGAAACAAGTAACACTCAATTTGTAGAGAAATAAACAACTTATATAGGCTATACAATAATCAGATACAAACTATGATTGTTGATCTTTATCAATATCACCTTTCAATGGAATATCACTTAAATGCTTTAAAAGTTCACAAAGTTTCAAACACTTTGAAAAATGATGATTACATGAAAGTGATATGTTGATTCTTAAAAATTTGATTTTTAAAGTTGTTCATATTTTTTTTTTCGTTTTCGATTGTAAATTAACATTTATACACACGTAGAAACCTCTATGAATCAAGACAACTCTTTGGAAAAAGAACCATGAACCATTACAAAGCTTTCCCAATACACTGATCCACGTAAAAATGCATTTGTTCATGTGGTAATCGATTACACCAATGTGGTAATCACTTAATTGATTCATCTATGTTAAAGTATTCAGAATCTATGACTGGTAATCGATTACATAAACTCAGTAATCGATTGCTGACCATTTTTCTTTGAAAATTCGTACTTTTAAAGGTCTTATTTCCATGGTTTCAATGTTTTAACCTTGAAAACGTGTCAGCTTATGTTTATGTGATATTTTATGAGTTATTAAGTGATATAAGAGATGCATAGTGATATTTTAAAGATCAAGACATTCTTAACTTAAACTTTGAAGATCTTTGCTAATTTCCTTTAATCAATCATTGAATTTGCCTTTATATTTTTTAAGGCAAAATATTCTTTTTGGCCCCTTAACTATACATCGGGGTTCATTTTGGTCCCTTAACTTAAAAAAGGTCCATATTGGTCCCTTAAGTCTTCAAAACATTTCATATTAGTCCTTTTTATTTTATTAGCAACGGAAAAATTTAAAAATCAGTCGCTAAATTCGTCGCTAATTAGACAAAAAGGACTAATTTGAAATGTTTTGAAGAGTTAAGGGACCAATATGAACCTTTTTAAGTTAAAGGACCAAAATGATCCCCGAGATATAGTTAAGGGACCAAAAAGGATATTTTGTCTATTTTTAATGATGTAATTGTCTTTATCTTTTATCTTTTTCTTCTTTTTTATTGTATTTGTCTTCATCAAAATCCTAACCAAAGTCAATGAGAATCTCTTCTTTACAATATCTGTGTTGCTCATTATGGTGCCTTTATTACCTCTTCTCTCAAGGGTGGGAGAGGTTCTAGCTTCCGTAGTTCCTCTTTCTGGTGGAAAGGATTCTTCCTTTTAGGTTCTAAAATGGGAAGATTCTTCTGAGTGGTTTGTGGGTGATATTTCTAGGAAGGTAGGATCGGGGTATCAGACATATTTTTGAAATGACCAATGGATTGAGAGTATACCCCTTAAGGATATGTTCTCTAGGTTTTTCTTGATAACTTATTATCTTAAGGGGGTGTGGTAGAGATAGGTTTGTGGATAGATGAAACGGTAATTTGAGATTTTAGATGGATGAATTCATTCTTTCTTCATGAGGAACCTGTTGTTGTTGAATTTTATTCGGTCATCCAAGGTATTTTTTCCTTGAAAAGAGATAGGTGGATTTATAATTTTGCTAGGGATGATGTCTTATCAGTGTCCTATGAGTATCATTCTCTTTTGGCTTCTTCTAGCAACCCCTCTTCCACAGATAATTTGTCTCTGCACCACATTTGGTGTAGCTGGGCACCTTCTAAGATGGTTGCTTTCTCTTGGACGCTTGTCCTAGATAAATTCTCCTCTAGAGAGAATTTATTCAAGAGAAATGTGATTATAAACCCTAATCATATCCTATGCCCGTTTTGTGGTGCTTTCGTCGAGTCAACTTCTCACTTATTTGTCACTTATGGCTTAGTTAGCAGTGTCTCGTATCTTAGCCTGGTGAGAAATAGTTCTTCCTAGGGATCTTAGCCTTCTCTTTAAGAGTTTCTTTATTTTATGTGGAAATTATTTTAAAAATTAAATAAGAGGAAACTTGTTTTGTATATGTTTTTGTATTTATGATAACTATTTTTTTTAATAATTTTTATTTTAACTTTTTTTTTGAAGTTGTTTATTTGAAAATATCAATAAGTTACTTACATTAATTTATAATAAATTAAATATAAATAAATATTGCTGATAAAGATTGAATTTAGACTAATATTTTACATTCATTTAATTTAACTAAGACATATGAATTATATCAATTGAGATATTTCATTCACCTCAATTTTTATTTTTATTTAAACATAGTTTAAAAAACTTATGTATAATATTTATTATATTAAATATAAATGTGTAATTTATAATGTATTTTTAATTTTTTGAAATCAACCATGTCTATATAAGTGGGATCAATATTTGAATAGTTATATTCATATTTAATCTGCTATATTTTGCATTAAATATATTTATATACGTATATTCACAATAATATTAACTAGACATATTATAGTTATTTTAACAAATATCAAATAACAAAATGATATTTTAACACCTGTCATACTCCAAATTTTGACCACCAAGATTTCTCATCATTTGTGAAGATCATTACCACAATATGGATGTACCATCATGCCTCATCAATCTCCCAAAGATAGTTGAGCATCCACCACAATCAAGAATTAGAGTCCGGGCCCTCTCAGAGTATTTAGACAAAAGATCAATCAAGAAATGACATGATCTTCAACTTGTCTAACCTATTAAACATCCACAAAGGATCAAGAGGACCCTAACATCAAAAATCAAGCACACAGTTGTGGCATTCCAAGTGAAAGGAGCCTCGAAACACCCGATATCACCAAATTAGGGTTTTGGACGTCTGGGACCTCCAGAGTGAGATTTTCACAAGGGCGTGAGCCAAGACTTCCAAACATGACTCAATATGCTCAAAATAACCCTAGGAATCTATTTGCAAAGTTAAATTACCCTCAGAGGATGCATTCCTCAAAAGTTGGGAATTAGGATTTTTACGCGCCGAACCGCTCCGGAGCCAAAAGTCAAAACATGACTTTTTTTGGCAAAAATGATCCTTATAACTCATATTTTCATAAAATATGATTTATAATGTCATTTGAACAAGAATTTATCAAGAAACCAAGATAACTTGTAAAAGGGGTAATCTTGAAAAATTGAAATTTTTTCTAAGTTACTAAATTTGAATGGTTTTGGTACCAACTTCCAAATGCCATAACTTCTCATCTAGACAGCCATTTTGAATGATCCAAAGTCTAATTTGTAGGTCTTCCTATATTCTACAAATGCTTCAACTACATGAAACTCTAATTCTTCATGGATTTTTAGTTATGGATGGATCAAAATGGTGAAAAGTCAAGAACATAACACTTAGTGTAAAACTGTCTAAGTGTCAGCTTTGGGTATCAAAGTTCATGAGGTTTTTTCAATTGGATTCAGATAGTTTCAAGACCAACTATGATCACACATGAATTGTACCATATGAGGGCTTTCTAAACAGCACAAGAGCTTTTCATAACTCCATTTGAGCATGGAGATATGACCCCCTCAAAATCACCATTTCCAACTGTCTTGTACAAGACAGAATTTTGCATTTTTGCTCGATTTGGTAAAATCAAACAAGTACAAGCCTTGTCATACATTTGGACACCTCAGGGGATAACATCAAAGAGAAATGATCTGATCCACAAGCCTCCCAAGTCCAAGGATCTACATGTAGCCATAAATGCTTTAAAAGGGCAAAAAAGCTCAAAGACTTCAATTTTGTTTCAATGAATTCAATGGATTCACAAGGTGGCAAGCATCAAGACATTGCTAACTGAATTGAGTCAAGATTCAGCTCTGAACTAAAGGACTCATAGCCTGTGCCCTAACCTCAAGTCAATAGCTAGAGGAGACTTGAGATTCCTTTTGATCAACATTGGCCAAGGGACTGTCCAAGCCTCCATTCACTATTGATGCCAAAACAAACTTGTTGTACTATAAATAGACATCAATTGTGATCAGTTTGAGTACACCAAAGCACCCAAACTGATGCTTTATTCAAAATTTATCTTTCACTCCAAAAATGTCTTCATTTGCAATTCACTATCGAATTTTGCATTAGGAAGCCATTCCATCATAACTAGTTAATCTAACACCTTCCATATATCATATATGAGCTAATTAAACACCTCTTACACCTCTGAAACATCAGGATCATCATCTTCATTTCTCACTTGGACCAGTTGTAGTCAGAGTTGAGCCAGCCTATCCAGAGAGTTTTAAAACATCCTGAAGGTTGCAACACGATCCTTGAGACTCAAGGAAGCTAACCAGGCCATTGTTTCACTTATGTAACACCTCTACCATTGAAATCGAATCCTTCTTACAGAGGTAAGCCTTAAACTTTCAAACTCAATGAATCATGCATCATAAATGTTATGAAAAACGATACCTTGAAACAAAATATTAACGGTTTCTTTATGGGCAAGAAACACGCAAGGGTTAGGGTTAACAAAGAAAACAAGAGTAAAAACAACAAGGATTGGTTATAAAACTGTTATTCTTTCCTTTCTCCTTTCACCAAGGATTACAAGTATACAAGAATAACAAACTAACCACTCTCACTCTTTCTAGGTTTTGTCACACTTAGAATGAGAGACTAGTATGCTATTTATAATAAAACCTAGCACACTAAACTAATGGGCTTTTAATAAAATACCCATTACAAGCTAACTTAGGGTACAAGCTAACTTAAACAATTGGATCCTTAACACAAGGCCCAATTCAATATGCTAACAAACCTAGCAATATTAACTAATACATGTTAGAACAATCTTCGACTACAAACATGCATTATTTTCGACAGCAGCATGTGATCCAACTTCGACGACATGCTTCTTCTAGAGTTTGATCCAAATTCTACAAATCTCCACCTTGGATCTAACTCTAACAACAAGAAAACAAACTAGCTTTCTTCATGCAGCTTTATCAACTGCATACAGTGGAAAAACTTGCAACTTGGCAATGTCTTGGTGATCATATCAGCAGCATTATGATCTGTCAAAACCTTCAACACTTGGACTTCTCCACGCTCGATTACCCCTCTGACGAAATGCAGCCTCACGTCAATGTGCTTGGTTCGCTCATGATAGGCTGAGTTCTTCGACAGGTGTATTGCACTTTGACTATCACATTTAACAGTGATACTTCGACCTTGAAGTTTTAGCTCCTTTGCAAAACCTTCAAGCCACAATGCTTCCTTCACAGCTTCAGTGAGGGCAATATATTCAGCTTCAGTGGTTGATAAAGCAACAACCTTCTGGAGCGTCGCTTTCCAACTGATTGCTGTGCCGAACATTGTGAAAACATATCCAGAAATAGACTTTCTGGAATCCATACAACCTGCATAATCAGAGTCAACAAATCCTTCGACTGCTGCTTTACTATCTTCTCCCAAGGCTCCACCATAAATTAGGACTCTATTCAGAGACCCATTTATGTACCTTAAAATCCACTTCAATGCTTACCAGTGTGCCTTTCCAGGATTCGACATGTACCTGCTCACAAGACTCACTGCATATGCTATGTCAGGTCTTGTACAGACCATAGCATACATCAAAGAACCAACTATATTAGCATATGGTATGCTATTCATATAAGTTCTTTCGACATCAGTACTGGGACACTGATCTATACTCAACTTGAATTTAGGGTTTGTCGGAGTTACAACAGGCTTTGATTTCGACATACCATACTTTTCAAGAATCTTCCGTAGGTATGGCTCTTGAGATAAGCATAATTTCGACTGCTTTCTATCTCTTCGGATGTCAATCCCAAGAATCCTGGACGCAGCTCCCAGATCCTTCATTTCGAACTCCTTACTGAGTTCAGCCTTCACCCTCATTACCTCTTCGACATTGTTGCTTGCTATTAGAATATCATCCACATATAGCAACAAAATAACAAATGAATTACCCGGTCGAAATCTGAAGTAAACACACTGGTCGAACTGACTTCTGATGAAACTTATGCGTGCCATGAACTTGTCGAATCTCCTATTCCACTGCCGAGGAGATTGTTTCAGTCCATATAAAGATCTCTTCAGCTTGCACACATAATCTTCCTTCCCCTTTTCGACATACCCTTCAGGTTGCCTCATCAGGATCGTTTCATCTAGGTCACCATACAAGAATGCAGTCTTCACATCCATTTGTTCCAGTTCAAGGTCGAACTGTGCCACCATGGCAAGCAACATTCGAATGGACCTGTGCTTCACAACAGGCGAGAACACATCATTGAAATCGACACCTTCTTTCTGAGTGAACCCCCTAGCAACCAATCTTGCCTTGTATCTTTTCGACGCCACTCCTTCGATTCCTTCCTTGACTTTGAAAATCCATTTACGGCTGACTAACCTGGCTCCAGCAGGTTTCTTTGTCAGTTCCCATGTGTCGTTATCATGAAGAGATTTCATCTCGTCATCCATGGCTTTCAGCCATTCAGTCTTCTTTCGACTCCTCATAACTTTCTTATAGTCTCTAGGTTCTTCGTCGAGAACCTCACTTGCAGAGATTAAGGCATAAGCTATAAGATCTGCATACCCAAGTCTTTGAGGTGGCTTGATGACTCTTCTCAACATGTCTCTTGCTAACAGGTAGTCATTATCAGTTTCCTCATCTTCGACAACATCTTCTGTTTCGTCTTCGACTTCATCTGGAGTACACACTTCAGCATCAACATGCTCCACCTCAACAAGAATCTCTCCCTGTTCCAGCTCTTCGTCAGCAACATCAGTTTTCTTGAAAGCCATCTCAGCTTCATTGAAAACTGCATCTCGACTGGTGATACACCTCCTGTGACCTGGCTCTAGGCACCATAGCCTATAAGCTTTGACTCCTTCAGGGTATCCCATGAACATGCACTTCAGAGGTCTAGGTTCGACCTTGTCTTGCCTAATTTGAGCATAGGCCACACAGCCAAATACTCTCAGTCTGTCGAGACTAGGTGGATTTCCCGACCAAACTTCTTCAGGTGTCTTCATATCTAATGCAGTCGAAGGACATCTATTTATCAGATATGCAGCTGTCGAAACAGCTTCAGCCTAAAACACCTTCTTCAATCCAACACTAACCAACATGCATCTAACCCTTTCAAGGATTGTTCGATTGAATCTCTCAGCTAAGCCATTTTGTTGAGGAGTACCTGCTACAGTCTTATGCCTTGCAATCCCAGACTCAACACAGTAACTGTCAAACGCTTTGTTGCAGGACTCAAGGCCATTGTCGGTTCTCAACCTCTTAACCTTTCTGCCAGTTTGAGTTTCGACCAGAATCTTCCAACTTTTGAAATTCTCAAAAGTTTCATCCTTCGTCTTCTGAATGAATACCCATAGCTTTCTGGAATAGTCATCAACAATGGATAGAAAATACCTTGCACCTGAGTGTGAAGGATTCCTTGCAGGCCCCCAAAGATCAGCATGAATGTAATCAAGGGATCCATGTGTTATTTGCTTGCCTTTGTTGAACTTCGCCCTACAGGATTTACCAAATACACAAGATTCACAAAACTCCAACTTTTCGACTTTGTCACCACCTAGCAGGTTCTGCTTCCCCAATTCGACCAGGCCTCTTTCGCTGACATGGCCCAATCTCATGTGCCATAACTCTGTCTTCGACATAGGTTTCGTGGACACAACATTTGTCGAACCACTTACAACCTCAGCCTCCAGGGTATACAAGCCTTGGTTTTTCACGCCTCTCAAGACTTCTTTCGACCCTTTCATGACTCTCAGGGTACCTTGCTCTCCTTTGAAAACATATCCCTTTCTGTCGAATTCACCAAGAGAAATTAAATTTCTCTTCAAGTCAGGTACATACCTAACTTCAGTCAATAATCTTATTGACTCATCATGGAGCTTGAATCTCACGGATCCAATACCTGCAATTTTGCAAGCTTTGTTGTTTCCTAGCAGCACTGATCCTCCATCTTGATCACATAATTCTTCAAACACATTCTTGTTTGGAGTCATGTGCCAAGTACATCCAGAATCCATAATTCACTCTTTTCTTGAATCACCGCTTGAAACTACAAGAGCATCAGATGAGTCGAAGTCATCTTGAACAATGGCTGCGTTGCCATTATCCTTACCTCCATGATCTTTCAGGCATTCAGGGCACACTTTTCTTGTGTGTCCCTCCTTCTTACAGTGATAACATTGAAAACCAGATGTTTCACCACTAGAAGACTTCTGCTGACTTTTACCTTTCTTCTTGTCGAACCTACCATCCTTTCGCAAGAATTTTCCCTTAACTGCGAAACCTTCACCAACCGTCGAAGGTTTATGCTCTTTTCGTTCGTTCAGGTCCTTAGAGTACAAGGCTGCTTGAACTTCTTCAAAGGTCAGGGACTCTCTTCCATACAAGAGAGTTTCTTTGAAGTGAGCATGCGATTTGGGCAAAGCACACAACAACAACAATGCTTGATCTTCGTCATCAATCTTCACATCAATGTTTTCAAGATCAAGAATCAGTTTGTTGAAAGAATCCAACTGCTCAGCCAAAGCCTTTTCTTCATTCATCTTGAACGAATACAAGGCTTGCTTCAGGTAAAGACGATTCACCAAGGATTTGGTCATATACAAACTTTCCAGCTTCGTCCATAATCCCGCCGCCGTCGTCTCTTTTGATACCTGTCGAAGAACCTTATCACCAAGGCTCAACAATATTGCGCTGTGTGCTTTCTCTATCATGGTAGTCTTTTCTCTTTCAGTTAACGCAGCGTCCATGGTTGCCATTCCCTTCAAAGCTTCCAAACAACCCTGCTGAACCAGTAGGGCTTTCATCTTCAAGCGCCACAGACCGAAGTCATTCACTCCGGTGAACTTCTCGATCTCATACTTTGTTGAAGGCATCTCCTCCACGCTCACCGCACTAATTTGTTATGAAAAACGATACCTTGAAACAAAATATTAACGGTTTCTTTATGGGCAAGAAACACGCAAGGGTTAGGGTTAACAAAGAAAACAAGAGTAAAAACAACAAGGATTGGTTATAAAACTGTTATTCTTTCCTTTCTCCTTTCACCAAGGATTACAAGTATACAAGAATAACAAACTAACCACTCTCACTCTTTCTAGGTTTTGTCACACTTAGAATGAGAGACTAGTATGCTATTTATAATAAAACCTAGCACACTAAACTAATGGGCTTTTAATAAAATACCCATTACAAGCTAACTTAGGGTACAAGCTAACTTAAACAATTGGATCCTTAACACAAGGCCCAATTCAATATGCTAACAAACCTAGCAATATTAACTAATACATGTTAGAACAATCTTCGACTACAAACATGCATTATTTTCGACAGCAGCATGTGATCCAACTTCGACGACATGCTTCTTCTAGAGTTCGATCCAAATTCCACAATAAACATGTTTTCAAATTACCATTATGTTTCTGAATGTTTGTAGATCATTTTCCCTCAATCAATTGTTGTTTATCTTATGTGTATATGATTTCATTGAGTTCTTGCACATTTTAGGGTTCATCTGGTTAGAGTGTAATATCTTTTGTTACACTTAGTTAAAATAAAATTGAATAAAGCCATTGTATTCCTTGTTTAAAAATGCACGATTTTTATCTTTATATCATGTGAAATGGTTGAGAAATGAGAGAGATAGAATGCTTCACGTAGCTTGCCCAAGAAAGAAGATGGCCATGGCGCCATTATTCAAAAATCCAACTAAATTTGGTATATATTATTCAGTTGCCACTATATACTTGAGTTGACATTGCGCCCTAGTGGAAACACTAGTATTTGTGTGTGTGTGTAGCAAGCGAGAGGTCTGGGGTTCGAATCCCCCTCGCCCCAGACCTTTTGGTATTTTTTAAACTATTTTTCCAAGGAAAGATTCACATATTATTCACTCTTGCCATCTTTTATCAGCCAACACACTTGGCTCAGTTGGTAGAGTTTTAACCTCACAATCCCAAGGGCGTGAGTTCAAGCCATGGGAGGACCATTCCCTATTTTTTACCACTTTTTCTTTTCATTTTTTCTCACAATTTCTTAATAACTTCTAAAATTAATTTCTTTCTCAATTTTAAACATTTTTTATTAATTCTTTTTTTGAAAATTCACAAAAATGATAAAATATTTTATTTTATAAAAATCTCACAAAAATATTATTTATTTTATATATTTAATATTTTCATAAAGAATTTATTTTTTATTTGTTTTTAAACATTTGAAAATAATTTCTTTCTCTTGATTTTAAATTCAAATGAGTTTTAAATCATTCTAGGGGTAAAACATGATTTTTTAAACTTTGATCCTAGATCATAATTTTTTTTTCACATATGTCAGGAAATTTTGATCATTTTAATTGAATTTTTATTTAATTAAAGTGCCCTTTTTGAAAATCAAATTAGGGTTTTGATTATTTTCACCCTCACAAACATTTTTCAAAACACTTTGGGCCTCTAATAGAGTGTAAGATCCAACCCCTTTGTACAAAAATAAATTTTGGGCCTCAGTCATTGTATAAGTTCCACTGTGTTTTCTATGACCGCGACGCGATCGTCACCTTTCAAACAAAAACCATCTGGTCCTCCCCTTGTGTTGTAAGTCCCATATTTCTTTTTAAAAATACACTTTTCGGCCTCTAATAGAGTGTAGGACCCAATCCTTGTTGTACATAAACCTTTTTGGGCCTCAGTCATTATATAAGTTCCAGTACAGTCTTCAAAATAACGGTGTGATCACTGATTTTCATCTGAGCCTCTTCTTGAGTATAAGCCCCAATCTTCTCTTTAAAACAACTTTCCCTTTTGATTTAGGTTCAAATTCATAGTTATTATCAAAACTTTCTGTAAATTCTTGAACAACTAACCATACAGCTGTTACAAATGGAAGCTTGCTCACCTGTAAGTTTTAAAACAACTTTCTTTTACATACTTGTATATATATATATATATATATATATATATATATATATATATTTGTAATGCAGGAACCTTGCTCACCCTTAAGTCCTCCTACCCTCTTTTACATACTTGTATATATTTCATCTGTATATATACATGCCTGTATATTATCTGCTTAGAGTTTTCCCCGGCAATTAGGTATAGGATTAGATCAAACCAATGGTCACTCTTTCAACACAGTCAAAACTAGTTCCCTATAGGAATTTCCAGATACAGTCTTGCCTCCTCTTGGGCTTATACAATATGGAACAAAGAAAGACATTATTCTCGGTGAAACTTTTCGCAAGACTGTCACCACTAGAAATTTGTCTAAGAAATTCATTTCCCCCAGAGAGGATTAATTCCCGGCGAAACCTCTCTCGAATTTCTTCAAACCCTAGAACTGTTCACTAAAGAAAAGATTATTCCCGGTGAAACTTTTCTTGAACTATTCTTAGGTTTGGACCCACAGGCTTCCTAAAAGCATCCCAGCCTCCTATTGGGATTTGTACAAGGACCCTCAGGCTTCTTAGAAGTTCCCATGCCTCTTCTTGGGCTTAGTACAAGGACCCAAAGACCTCTTACAGGTATAGGACAGAACCTAGTCATCCTTCGTTAGAGCAGTCCTTTCAAGAGTCAAAACATCAGACCAGTTTAGGGTTGATTCTCATCCCTTAAAACACCAGCCTCCTCTTGGGCATTATACAAAGATAAACCTTCCCATACCAGTAGACTTGGACAGTCTCATCTCCTATTGGATTTCAAAGAAACCCTCAAGTTTCCTAAAAGCACAAGAAAAAAACCCTGATCATCTCATCAATCCAACAGAGTTAAAACCTCTATAGGTTTTAAAACTCAATCTTTAAACTCTCACTTCAAATTTCCCAAGCTAGGGTCAAATCATTAACAAATCCCCAACAAAATCAAAACCTCAAGGCATCTGATATTTCAACTCTTCTGCAATTCCCAGCAAGAGTTGATTCCCCAATTTGGTCCTGCCTCCGGATCTCAATAATCCTTAGCAGAAGTTAGCCTCCTCTTAGGATTTATATAAGAAATTCCCCAACCAGCCTCCTCTTAGGCTTTGTATAATGATCATCCCTCAGCACCTTTCAGCCTCAATCTTGGGCTTTGTACAAGACACCCACATAAATATCTCTCCAGTAGAGTCAGTCATAACTTTCAACCTCAATCTTGGGCTTTGTACAAGACACCATATAAATATTCTATAGCTGAGTCAGTCATAATTTTCAGCCTCAATCTTAGGCTTTGTACAAGACACATATAAAATCTCCCTAAGCAAAGTCAATCCTCTTTTCAGCCTCAATCTTGGGCTTTGTACAAGACAGATAAAACCTCTCACCAGTAGAGTCAATTTCCCATTTTAGCCTCAATCTTGGGCTTTGTACAAGATACATACAAATATTCCGCAGTGGAGTCAAAAACCCTCTTTTAGCCTAAATCTTGGGCTTCGTACAAGACAGACAAAATATTTTCCCAGAAGAATAATTTCTTCTCAGTCTCCTCTTAGGCTTTGTATAATAGTCCCCCGAGTGGAGTCAATCAACCTTTTAGCTTCAACCTTGGGCTTTGATCAAGGCACACAAAAATCAACATCCCCTTAGAGGAAATCAAATTCTCTCTGTAGGAAGACATTTCTCTGTACAATCACACATCAAAACAGACAATCAAAACAAACCCTAATTCCAGATAAGTGATGTAAGTGGCACACTTGTTGATTCAAAAATCCAAGTTATAGTCCCTCTTTTATCCTGGTAAATTTCCTCTTTCATCTAATTACTGTAAGTGGCAAGCCTCTGGATTATTTACATCCAAGCCAATGTCCCTCTCTTAGCATGAAAAACTCCTAAGGAAAAATGGCATCGCTCAACACTGAGTTAAAGTTTTCTCCTTCAGGACAAATCCCCTATAAAGGAAATTATGGAATTGCTGGATTCACATATCCCAGTTAAAGTAATTCTCCTTTATAATCAGTCACCCAACAGTTGTGATAAACAGATGAGATATCTCCATTTAGAGATGACAAATTTTCTCCCAGTCAAACTTTTTAGCTTCAATCTTGGGCTTTGAACAAGACACAAATAACCTTTAGCTTCAATCTTGGGCTTTGAACAAGACACCAAACATCTTTTTCCTCCCATAGAATAGGAGGAACTACGATTGCTTTGATTTCCCTGCTTTCTTTAAACGGGAATATGTAGGCATAAGATTGCGAAATCTTAGCGAGCACATTAATCAAAAACCTTAGGTCCAGTACCTTACCAAAAACATCAACAAAAATACTCTCTCTCAAACATTCCCAAAGGAGAAACTTTCCCAATAAACAGATAAACACCAGTAAGTAGAAATAATAGAAATTGCTAACGATCTGTGGATAACCACATATAGGATGGGTAATTGACAACTCCCCATTGTATAACCTAGCCCCGAACCCCCCAATCTCTTAGCATCTGTTAAAGAAAACATTTGCGTGCAAGGTTAGTTTTAGATAGCTTCCTTTTCCTTTCCAGCTTCATAGGATAAATAAGAAATCAGAAAGTAGCACCCAATTCCTACCATTGCGGTGAGGAAAAACCAATAGCGGTAAGGTGGTCGCGTCACCGACAAAAATCACACGCTACAACACCAAAATTGCTTCATAGATTCATAATATACATTCACGCAATAATTATGCAGTCACACAAAAAATTATTTTTCTTAACTACCACCACTACGTAGCTCTATGCATTCGCTCTCTAACAAATAACGGCACATCATTTGGACTTACAGAACAAAAGTTATGCCATTTTTAGTTATACTTTAAAAAATATTCTGCCATCATGCGGTAATCGATTACCAATAAGTGGTAATCGATTACTGACCCCGAAAACTATAAAAAACTTATTTTTTTAAGCTGGTAATTGATTACCATTAGTGGTAATCGATTACCACAAAAATGATGAAAATACTCAGTTTCTGGCATCTAAATCCCTTTTAAAATCCCATCCAAACACGCCCTAACATATTATTACAATTTATTTCAAAAATCTAATATTATACACCGAATAACATCTAATTTCACTCATTTAATCATGAATTTGCATACTGTTCTGGACTGGGCCAGCGCCTGCCCACCAGTCGGGCAGGCCCAACTCAACGCTACGTTACACGACCCATTAAGGCCCAATCCTGCCCATCGCCGGGCATATCCAGCACTCACCGTCGTCGAGCAGGTCACAACACAGTACAGGGAGAAACCACGCGTCTTCCCCACGTCTCCACATGTCTCCCACGCGAGGACACGTCATCAGGAAACTACCCACTTCCTAAAGAACTGGTCAGCCCACCTTCCGAAGATCACGGGTCAGTTGCTCTAGGGCAAAGACCATGTGCTGGTCTTCCCTATGCCATGTAAGCCCTGGCAGTTGTCTGCATTGGGCCTAGTAATCCAACCCAGTGCGGATGACCGCTGGCCCAGTGTTGGGAGCACACTATAAATACCCTCTTTCAATAGAGGGTCAGGTATTCTGATCTTTACTCTCACTACCTTTCTGTACTTGCGCTTTACTCATTCTTTTAATTTAGCACCAGAGTATCTTGCAGGTACACCATCACCTTCTCACCTTACCGGATTAACGGAGCTCACAACGTGTTGTTGGACACCGATCTATTTCTGATCAGGTACGATCAGTGGCACCGTCTGTGGGAATTCTTTGCTTCCCCGTTTTTCCTCCCGTAAAAACCAAAGTAACCTTTAATCTCTGACCATCATGGCCAGCCCTCGAACTGATGCCAATGCTCCAAACACCGCCTTCGCCCCATTCAACAACAGTGACGACCACGACCCCAACATGGTCATCTACATAGAAGAATGCGACCATAGGGATGGGCATACTGATTCCCCCTCCTCTGACGACACGACCTTCAACACCGCCTGACACTTGGATAGCCCGGCTACCTACCTGCCGATCCCCGCGCCACCCAATGCTGATCCGACCATGGTGGCTCTGTTCACAACGATCAATCAGACCAATCTAATTATCTTCCAACAAAACAAGCAGATAAGAGTGCTCGAGAGGGAGCAAAAATCACGCTCTCCCCCGCGGAGACACCGTCTCCCCGTTTCGCGCAGTCCCTCTCCTCCCCCGCAGAGGGCACGACACAAAGACTCCAGGAGTCCCTCGCCCTGGATGCCTGGGCGCCGCCTGCATCTCGAACGACCCCAACCCTTGGTTACCCAGAAGCGCGACCGGTCCCCTCCTCAAAAGGAATGACGTCCCCCCATTCATAAGAGGAATAAGGTCGACGGATATGGCGAGAAGCCAAAGAGCTGAATGAGAAGTTCTCCCCGACGAAGCAGGCGTGGTCGGGGTAACCAGTCCCCACCGCGGTCACCTGCCAGAAGCGATAAAGACGACCAACTATTTGCCTTAAAAATTAGCAAACAACAGCTGGTCTCCTAATTTGTGAAAATTAGTTTACTTGTAGGATCGACCATACAAATCCTAGGACAATGTGCTTTAAGAGTTTTGACAATTTGTTTGAAAATCAAACCTTTTGTTCATTAAGTTCATCATTGTTTTTATAAACTGGTGTAATTCGAATGAGAATGATAAAGTTGTTTTCTTAAAAGGAATAACGAAAACATAATAAAAATGCAAGAATGAAATTGCAGAAAAGTAGAATAAATTGCATGTAAATAAATTAGAACTTCATTGAAATGTAAAGAAGAAAACTGGAGTCTTTCCAAACGTACATTTCTCAATGATAACTTTTTTCTCTCACACGGGTACTTTGAGTATTTTGAGTAACTTGTACAAATTTTGAATACACACCCGAAAATCTAACACTACGACTCCCTATTTATATACAATCGAAATAACTGCCACTAACGGTCACTATTTCTAACGAAGACAAATGGAATTCAGCATGCCTTTGCCCCTTAGATGCGTTACACGCGTCTTCCTTTCAAAATCAAAATTCCCTCCTTTATTCGAATTTCAAACCTCCGCGTCGAACGTCACTTCCTAATCTTTAGTCGAAAACTTCTTCCAAACTCCTAAAAATATTTCTAAGTCTTTTGAGTTTCCTCCTCGTAACAGGAGGATAACCTTCGACTGAAATTTCTTATGACCACGCTTCTATCGAAACTTCATAATCTTCAAATATTCTCTTCCTTGGGAGGGAGACTCTTACCACAACATCAGGCGTCGAAATTTCCTGTCAACAAATTGCCCCCCAAAAATGTCTTTTTCGCCATTGCCGGAGAAAATGACATTTTTTGATAATAGCATTCGACGCCTCACTTCCACTTACATGGATATTAATGCAATTAGAATTCCCACGTTCCAACTATTCAGTTTCTTCTGAACCACTCCATGACGTCATGGTCATCATGACAATCTCTGTAAAATCTTTCCTCAAAGCGCACTACATCACTAGCCATCATCATACCTCATAAAACCTAGGAGATAGTGGGGTATGGGTAGTAACTGCCACCGTCCCATCCACCACCCCTAGCGAGACATGTGTCCCACTACAACATTAGTCATTTAATGCTGATTTAAGGTCTATTGATATTCCACAGCCTTTAAATAATTTTTTTCTAAATCATTTTTTCTTTTACGCTTTCAAACTCCTTGCTTTCTTCTCAGCTTTCCAACTTCTCAGAAAACAATCCCAAAATTCTTATACTTCAAACAATGACATCTTCAACCTCCAACGTTAAAGACTCGAGGAGAACCCAGAAATCCAAGGAACCAAAACTCAATCCCAACTTCCTCCTTTCGCTACACTTGTTGGGCCCAAGATAGTGAAGAACCTGCAATGTATCCCGGAATCACTTGAGAAGGAGAAAAGGTCCATCTACGAGTCTCAGGTATTGATCCCTATTCTTGTTTCTGGAAAATCATATGCATTATCTGGCCCTTTATCTGCTCCAGATACTGATTTTGAGAAAATTAGTGATTATTTCCCCTCCTATCATAAAACAAAACCCATAGGGCAAGCCAACAGATCTAACGTAGAAACTGATGCTCCTTATGCCGTAGCCCTCAACAACATAGATTTACGGTACATGAACGATGGATCTAGGATTTTTAGGGCAACTCCATCGTTCAAAGATTTTGACCTTTATTTGAGCGGGTTAACCAAAATAAAAAAGGTAAAGGCCCAAACCTGGAAAGACTTAGGAATCTATGACCTTGTCATGCTGTCGAAAATAGGACCCACATACTGTTCGACAATTCTAGTCTCATCCATTTACTTCTGGGACAACACTCATTATACCTTTCATCCCCTTGTGGGATGATGACCCCAACATTGTTTGATATAGCTGTTATCACTGGGCTGAAACCAACTGGAAAACCATATGACTCAGAGTTAGATTCTGAGAACCAGATAGATTTTGCATCTACCAAGCCTACTTATACGAACTTCATCAAACATTATTATGACCCCAAAACAACTGATGTTACTGATCGGGAACATATAGCTTTTTTGACTGTCTGGCTATCACACTGCGTATTTTGCTCGAAGTCATTGCAAGTAGCCAGAAGATTTCTCACACTTGCTACCCAGCTTCATTATGGTCAAGATGTTTTTCTGAGTGAGATGATTCTAGGGCATCTTTATGAGTCCTTAAGCGAAGGTGTCTCTCAACTCAAAGGGCTAGCTGCAGGGGCAAGTTGTTACTATCAGGACCCTTTTGGCTTCTTCAACTCTGGCTGAATGCTTCTTTTGAAGCCCGCCTCCCAAACAAAGGATCCTTCGAAGAAGAAGCCAAAGAGATCAAAGAGCGGCGCGTCGAATGGACCCGCTTGGTTCATCTAACTCCTACCGAAGAAGGTCAATTGCTTAGGCAAACATTCCTTAGTTTTATCAAGATGTTCGCCAAGCGCCATAAGTTTACCTCAAACATGGCCTAATTCGCCAAAAGGAAATATGGCCCTGAGTGGTTCACTAGACCTTTCCCTACCTCTAATAAAACCCAGGAAGAAGAATCCCAATTAATCTAAAAGGCCTTTCTGATTCCTCGACTTCTGACCCTTCGACTCAACCTGGGCAAAGGTCAAGTCTCTTTAATTGCTTATCAACCTAACTTGGTTGCTCGCCAATTTGGCATGGTTCAAGCTCTCCCAAGTGCTTATATGAGAAGAAAAGATACTTCCTTCTCCATCACACCTGCTACACTGAAGAAATGGCCGCAATACAGATGACTCGCTATGCGTACAAAGCGTTTCTCTCTCCAGTCGAATTTGAACCTAGTTACTTCTGCACTTCAGAATTTTACCAGTGGTGGTCGAAGTACTACACTGAGAAGTTTTTTGACGTTGCTTCCTTCACACGACTGATTGATGAAGCTTTTCTCTCTGTGCAGGAGAAAACCAAGAAATTTAAATCTACCCACATCAAGTAAATCCAATCATTCCAAAAATACTCTAAAACTATTTATCACCCAGATGACCTTAGTCGAACCATCCGCGAGGCTGCTGTTACCCTGAAGGAATTTTTTTAAAAGAAAATAGAGAACTTAAAGCTACCTTGGTACATTCCACCTGAGAAATGCTACGAAATTACTTTCAATATGTTTCCTCCCAAATTCCCTCGACTGCCATCTGCTGACTTTAGAGTGGCACTTGCCCCTCAATTTCCAGACTGGTTCGTCTGTGGGGATTCTATAAAGATCCTTCGTCAGCAATCAAAACCAAAGGCTCAGCGGGTGGTTCCGACTAAGTACACCCTGGATAGTTTCAAAGGACCACTTCATATTGGTATTGAAGATGTTCGCATCGAATCTGAAATCTATGAAGGTGTGGAATGAAAATTGTCGAATTTTACATTTCCCTTACTTGACTCTCCTTACTTACTTGTGACAATTTTGTTTGACTGCAACTGTCAAAATAATGAAACCTGTCTCAAAAAGACTAGTCAAAGAAGAGACTGAACCACCTACAAAAGTAACTTTTACTCCCTGACTTTTCTTGTGCTATGTATTGTCATGCTTTCTGATATTTTAATTCTTTTTAGAGTTCTCGAAGACCACCTCCTACCCCTCAAAGGAAAAAAATCCAAAAGGGCTACATCTCAGATTGTGGTCGAATCGGATGATGAGGATCAATCTTCGCCTGATTATCAAACAACTAAGAAGAAAAGAAGACAACTCAGAATCACAGAGACTTCGAGTCAACCTAAGGCAAAGGCAGCAAAGGTCTCTCAAGCATCTACGCCATCGAAGACAGTCTCAGGTCAACTTAAAAGTGATAATTCCAGTCCTGGAGTCGAAGAACCCAAGGTAGTTCTAATTTTCCCTTAAACTGTTTATTCTACTGACTTCTTTTGTTTCAATCCTAACCTTATTTATTTGTTATTTCAGGATGGCACGGGTACTTCGACCCAACCAACCAACTCTCCTCCTTAAACTACTCTCCCTGCCCCAATCTACAAACCTACTATGACAGAAGTTCCAACTTCGTCTGCACAACAGTCTCAGACAAGTGATTATGAGCAGGAGGAGCAGGACCAAGGTATTCCTGAAGAAGAAAATAAAGAGACAGCGGCTATGGATGAAGGCAATACTCTGGGTGAGAAATCTTCTGACAGTGGCTCCCCAGAGGTCGAACTCACAGGCAACAAAGACCCATATAATGCTGATCCAGATGCTGTTGTCCAAGAAGATGAAGTGGAAGAAGAAGAAGAAGAACATTCAATGTTCCAACCTAAAACTGGCGGAAATGGTGATGATGATGAAGGTAATGATAATGATGATGATGATGACCAAGAAGATGATGGTGAAGAGGATAAGGGTGTCGAAAAGAAGGCTAGAAGTGAATCTGCCAAAAAGCAAACCCAAAGAGAACACACTGCTGCTCCTAAGGTTGCTATAACTGGTGAAAGTGCTAAACCTTCGTCAGAGACAGTTTTTGCTTACTCTGAAGAAGAGCTTAACCGCCTTAAGACCACCAACCCTCGCGAATATCTAAAGATCGTTCTTAGCAAACGAGGGAGTTCCTCTGAGAGCAGCGTAAGTGCCTCGACAGCTTCAGGGGGTCAACATTCGAGCAAGCCTCCAAACGAGATCCTTTTAAAGATAAAAGAGCAAGTATTCAAAAGCAATCTCTTTAGGCTTTTGGATTTGGATCCTACTGCCCCTCTTCAAATGAAGGCTCTCCTCAAGCAAGTTGATCTCTAGAATGTCTCTCCTGAAGTAGGCACCATCATTTTGGAACTTGGTACTATGATTGATCAAGTTACTGCTGATCTAAAACAACTGCCTCAGATTAATGATGCACTCGAGACCAAATCTGGAAGTGAGGCTGCTGCATGGACAACTTCTTATGAATCAGAGGATAAGGTGGGAGAATTGGAACAGATGAAGGAACAACATAGCAAGGAAATTAAGAGAAATAAAGCGGATATTTCCAATTGGAAAAAACAAATCGAAGAACTGCAAGCCAAAATTTCCAAGGCTGAGCAACGCAACTCTGAACTACAAGCCTCTGACGAATCTGAAGTAGTCAGAGAATTAAAACTTGCCCTGGAATTTCTCGACAAAGCTCGTCATTTAGAAGGAGAGGTTGCAGCGCTAAAGCCTGACAAATCCTCATGCGAGAAACGCCTTGACCTCCAAAGGTCGAAGTATCTCAAGATGAAGAACAACCTTCCTTTTTAATTTGTAGTTTTAATATATTTGTTTTTTGCACAATATTTCTCAGCCCCTTGAGGCTTTTATGTAGTGAATTGAGCCATTCTGGCAATTTTATACCAAGTTGGCTTCGACCAATTCTTCTGCAATTACTCATAAATAATTTTTAATTCTTGAAGTACAGGTTTATATTTTTTCAAATACTTACCATTTACTTTCAAGATTCTTTTATCTTCACCTACCTCTTCAATCTCATAGGCACCATTTGAAAAAACTTGTATGATCTGAAAAGGGCCCTCCCACTTAGGGGACCATTTTCCTAAAGACCTAACCTTTCGATCCATAGGCAAAACTACTTTCCAAACCAATTCTCCAGGAGAAAAAGTCTTGACTTTCACCTTTTTATTGTAAGACTTTTCTACCCTTTTCTTTTGTCTTTTTAACAACTCCAAGGAATTGAGTCTTTCTTCATCTAAATTTACCAACTCATCTAACATCATATTCCAATAGGATTCAGAAGGGATCTCATGATGCCTTTAGATCCTTGTTGATTGTAAGTAGATTTCCTCCGGTAAAACTACATCGTGGCCAAAAGGCAAACGAAAAGGAGTAGTGTTAGTTGCATCTTTGGGAGAGGTTCGACATGCCCAGAGAACCTGGTCTAATGTCTTATGCCAATTTCTTGGCTTCTTTCCCACATGTTTCTTAATCAACCTAATCACTACCTTATTTGCTGCTTCCACTTGACCATTAGCCTGAGCATAATATGGTGTAGAGGTTAACAACTTAAAACCCATTTCTTTAGCAAATTCCTGCATCTTTCGACCAGTAAAAACAGATCCCTGATCCGTTGTGATAGTTTCTGGGATTCTAAATCTATAGATGATGTGTCTTTTAATGAATTCGATAACATCCTCTTGGTCAACATTTGGTAAAGGTATGGCCTCGATCCACTTTGTAAAGTAATCAAAACCAACCAAAATGTACCTTTGATTCTTAGAAGATGCTGGTCGAATCTCACCAACCAAATCCAAAGCCCAACCTCTAAAGGGCCATGGTTTGACTATAGAGTGTAATTCGCTTGCAGGAACATGTTGTATACCTGCATATACTTGGCATTTTGACACCCTTTAGCGAATTCGATACAGTCTTTTAACATGGTAGGCCAATACATGCCTTGTCGGAACAAGAGCCATTTCATTTTGTGGCCTACCTGATGTGCCTCACATGCCCCACTATGGACAGTCGAAAGGGCTAAGTACGCTTCAAAATCACTAAGGCACTTAAGCAAGACCCCTTCAGGAGTCTTTTTAAACAATTCATTGCCCAAAAGAACATGGCTCAAAGCACGATACCTGGTTTTACGCTTTACGGATGCTGTTGGATTTTGCAAATACTCCACTATTGGCTTCCTCCAATCTTCGTCTGTCAAACTATCCACAACCAAAATTTTAAAATTTTCCTTATCAGCGTATCCTAACTTTGTAGCTTCCAAGTCTGATGGTGATAATCTGGTCGACATGACTCTTCCTCTGATTTCAATGGCTTTTTGCAAACTTTCCTTCGATGTTCTGTAGCCAGAAGAAACTTGTGCTAAGTCATTTGCCTCCTGGTTCTCTATTCGAGGGATATGTATAACCGTTACCATATCGAATCTTTTTAAGAGTCGATTGGCTATCACAAAGTACATGATCAAATTTTCTTTGACACATTTGTACTCCTTTGTTATTTGCTTTATGACTAACTCAGAGTCGCCCATTATTTCGACCCGAGTTGCCCCCAATTCCAATAAAAATTTAAGTCCGGCTATCAAAGCCTCATATTTTGCCTCATTATTTGAACATAAGCCTTCGACTTTATACTTGAATTTTGTTGGAATTCTATTAGGATAAATAATTAGAACTCCTATACCAGTTTCATTTTTGTGACTAGAGTCGTCGAAGTATAACTTCCATGGTTCTAGTTCGATGTAGTCCAATGACTTTTCATTTATAGCGTGGTCGACTATGAAATCAGCCACCACTTGTCCTTTGACAGCTTTTAGAGGTAAGTATGTCAAAGAATACTCAGTTAATGCTAAAGCCCACTTTCCAATTTGACTGTGCAAAATTGGTTTAGATAACATGTATTTTATAACATCGAAATGAGAAGAAACGAAAACATCCACTGGTTTTATATAGTGCTTCAATTTCATACATGAAAAGTATAAACATAAACACAACTTTTCGACTACACTATATCTAGTTTCCGCATTGTTCAAGACCCTACTGAGGTAATAAATGGCTCTTTCAACACCATTCTTATCCTCTTGAGCCAACATGCTCCCTAATGTCTTATCCGACGCAGATATGTACAGCCTCATACTCCTACGTCTACAAGGTGACACCAAAATTGGAGGATGCATCAGGTACTCCTTGATCTTGTCGAACGCATCCTGCTGCGCTTGCCCCCATTCGAAGTCTTCTTTTTGCAGTTGAAGTAGAGGGAAAAAGGCTTGCGTCTTCCCACTAAGGTTGGAGATGAACCTTCTGAGAAAGTTGATCTTGCCAAGTAGAGACTGCAATTCCTTCTTTGTAGATGGAACTTTCGCCTCCATTATAGCCTTGGACTTGTTTTGATTGATTTAGATCCTTTTCTTGTGGACCAAAAAGCCTAGGAAGTCTCCCGCCTGCACACAAAATGTACATTTGAGAGGGTTCATCTTTAAGCCAAACTTCCTCATCCTTTCAAAGGACTGTTGAAGATGGTCTAGGTGACTTTTTCTGAAACAGACTTAACAACAATATCGTCAATATAAATCTGCATGAAAGTCTTAATGAAATCATGAAAAATCGAATTCGTTGCTCGCTGGTATGTTGGCCCAACATTCTTTAAGCCAAAAGGCATCACCACCAATTCGTAGGCGCCTAAGGCTCCAGGGCATCGAAATGCTGTTTTAGGAACATCTTCCTCAGCAATAAAAATTTGATTCTAACCAGAGTATCCATCAAGCATACTAAGGTACTCGTGGCCTGCGGCAGAATCGACAAGCATTTCCACCACTGGCGTAGGATCTTCATCCTTTGGGGTAGCAGAATTCAAATCTCGAAAATCAATGCATACCCTTAGTTTGCCAATTTTCTTTATTACAGGAACTATATTGGCAATTCATTCAACATACCTGGTCGGGCGGATGAACTTGCATCTGAGGAGCCTTTTGACTTCTTTAATCTTTGAGAGGATCTCTGGTGCGAATCGCCTTGGAGTTTGCTTAACAGGTTTTCTCCCAAGCTTTATTGGTAGCTTTAGTTCGACCAGATTCCTATCTAGACTGGGCATTTCATCATAGTCCCATGCGAAACAATCCTTGAATTCCTTCAGCAACTGGACTATTTCGACCTTGAGTTAGGGATTAACTTTTGCACTGATGTAAGTTGGTCTTTTTTCTGCCCCCGACCCCAAGTCGACTTCTTCGAGTGGATCTTGTGCCATCATCTTGATGTCTGCTGCTAATGGATCCTTCTCAAACCCTAAAGCCTCATCGTCATAAATCGCGTCGAGCCTCTGATTTTGCAATTCTCCCAGATCTTTGTCAGGTGGATCCAGATTAAAGTCCTTTTCAGGACCTTGTTGATCTACTTCGATCTCATTGGCTTCGACAGCCATGTACTTTACTTCGGCCTCTAAGGCCGCTTTGAGTTTATTCTCGGCTATATAAGCCGCGATCTTTTCAAGAACTAGTGACTCACTCATTGTCACTAAATTCGCTGCCCCAGCCAGTTGGCTAGATGTGTGAGGTTCCAAAAATATAATTTTCTTCGCCAACTACCTCTCTATCCCACTGAAACCCGTGGGTGGGATGAAGGTATAATGAGCATAAGGCGTTGTCAATTAGAGTTATGTCGAAAGTTGCAGGACTACAAGGAGCAATATGAGCCAGATTTCTATCGAAGCTTCGCCTGTCAACCTGTTTTACTTCAGCTAGAAAGTAACTCTGGTCAGCCTCTATATTCTCGACAATCCCGTCAGCACGCCAAATTATTATTCTTTGATGCATTGACGAAGGGACAACACCTATGCCGTGTATCCATTCCCTACCTAAGAGCAGGTTGTAATTTTCCTTTGATGCGATTACCATAAACATTGTCAGCCTTGTGATGGTTCTGACAGTTGGATCCACTTGTATTACACCCATGGTGGTTCCCACTTTACCCTCGTAATTCGACAACACCATGTTATGAGGTTTGGTTTCAGAATCATCCTTTCCAATCTTCTTGAGCATGTAATACGACATCAAATTGACTGACGCGCCTCCATCAGCCAAAATCTTATTTACCCCTATGTTGCCCACCTTTTCTTTAATGAACAGGGGTTTCAAGTGACTTCTCATCGAATCATCTGGCCTTTCAAAAAATGTGTTTTGTTCTTCCACGCATCCATTGTTCATAATATAATAACAAACAAGCTTGTGTCTGGCCGTTTTGACTTCCATAGCCTCTTTCTCATCTTCGACTTCCATTATCTGGTCATACTCCCTGGGGAGTACTGAGACAATGTTACACATCACGTCGAAAGATGCCTCTGACTCTGAGTTAATATCGTCCGTCATTTCATCATCCATAGTTACATCCTCCTTCGACGAAACTTGTTCTGGAGCAGTGAGTGGCTTTTCGTCCTTCGATTCCTCTTTCTGATTTGAAGTTTGAATATTACTGCTGGTTTCTGGCTTGGCCTTTCCTGCAGCCTCCTTCTCTGCTTTCTTTCGACGTTGATACCACCTCCATTGTGACTTTGTCATAGGGTTCTTGCCCTTGTAATTTTCAGATGGGTACGTCATCTTCTTAGACTTTTGGAATTCTTTCCTATATGATATGGAAGATCCCCGTTGTACTTCGAAATTCTTCCACTTCCCTTGTCCTTGGGCTTGTTGGATTGGATTAACCCATTTGTCATCTGGAGCCTTATTTGTAGGATTGAATGTGTTAGGGTACCTTCCTCCCAACCTCTGCCTGTTTTGGTCTCCTCTTCTGGGGTCGAATCTTTCTCCTGCTGGTTGGGAAGGCTTCCAATTTCCCCTTCTTTCTGCTTTTTCCACTTCTTCTAGGTTTTGTGCTGCCTTTTTTTGGAAGACGACACTACAACGTGGACAGAGCATTACTTCAGACCTCTTTCTTTGGCATATGTGGATGAAATCTGCCAAGTTTTCCTCCTCTTTGGGGTTTGCTAGTTTGTGGTATTCCTCACGTCGACGCTCTTTATCGAATTGCATCGAAACATTCTGAGACACCTCCACCATGTTCACATTGGCAGTTGTCTCTGTGGCAATGCTCATTTTGTTCAACTTCAAACCGAGGCCTTCATTGACCTCGTGTTCCTTCTTGATACGGTTGAAACCCTTAGTGGCTTCCTTTGTCGGTACCTTTAGAGGCAAACCCTTAGTAACCTGTTGGCTGACGAATTCGACAGCCTTCTCCTTCGGATCCTCCATGGTTCTCTGGAGGAGGCCAACAACAACCTGTTTGTAGGAACCCTCAATAGTCCCTTTATTAACCTGGGTGAAACCATCAGTGCTCTCGTTATTGATTTGGACGAAACCATCAGTAGTTTCGTTGTTGACTTGGATGAAACCATTACTAGTTTCATTGTTGACTCTGGCGAAACCTTCAGTAGCTTCGTTATTGATTCTGGTAAAACCTTCAGTAGTTTCATTGTTGATGCCATCAGTGGCCTCAACAATGTAGTTCTCTATGATCTTTCCATCAAGGTCTTCAGTAACCTTAACCATCATAGTATGGTTCACGAAGTCGTTAGTAACTTCAACCATGTCACATTTGTCGGCGGGATTCTCAGCAACCTCCACCATATTCACGTTGGTGTCGAAGCCGTCAGCAGCCTCGATCATGTCCATGTTATCGTCGAAGCCTTCAGCAACTTCGACCATGTTCACCACGGATGGCTCAGCGTAGTGGGCTTCTACTACTTGCAAAGGATTTGAATCCACCTTCACCTGGGGCTTCGACTTGTCGCCGAATTTGAGCCTTCCATCTCTGATTTCATTTTGCACTAGATCCCTGAAAAGGAAACATTGAGACGTTTTATGACCCAAAAAATTTATGGTATTTGCAAAAACATCTCTTTTTCTGCTGTTCTAAAGGAGGAACTTTAGTGCCAGGTGGCACTATCATTTGGCCATCCTTAACTAACAAATCAAATATTTTGTAACACTTTGTGACGTCAAAAATATAAGTTCTTTTGGGGAACTTATCGTTCTTTTCTGATTCGATTGGGTTTTTTCCATTCGACGGATCCAAAACTTTGCAAGCATATGGCGGACCCTGTTTTAATTCCACCAGATCGACCTCATGTTTGTCGAAATTTAATGATTCATCTTCGTCGTTGTCTTCGCAAACTTCGACATAGGATACTTTTTCTTTTTTATTCTTGTTAGACCTAGCTTTTTCGGCTTTTAGTCTTTCGACCTGCATAACCCTATCAGCCAATTGGGCCACGTCCTTTAAGTACTGGGTATCTAATTTCTTTCTAATTGAGTAGTCGAGGCCTCCTGCAGCCATTTCGACTAACTTGTGTTCAGGCACTTGTGTAAAACACCTTGCCTTGAGCAACCTAAACCTATTTAAGTAGTCATCAATTGGCTCTGAGAACTTTCTCTTGACGCCAGCCAATTCCTTCAAACTTATCTTTGTTTGTCCCATGTAGAATTGTTCATGGAATAATCTCTCCAATTGGGTCCAGGTATGTATCGAATTTGCAAGCGGAGTAGTAAACAAAGTAAAAGCGTTTTTTTGTTAGCAAACTTGGGAAATATTTTATCTTCAAATTTTCATTATTTGCTATTTCGTCTGCTTCTATCAAATATCGTGCCACGTGTTCGACCGTCGATTCACTAGTATCTCCTAAAAATTTTGTAAACTTGGGAACCTTCCACCTTAGGGGTAATCTTGTTGCAAGATATATTCAGATAAAGGGGAAGTATAACTGGGCCTCTGGAGGCCTACATTCATGCCATTTCGTACCATAATCCTTTCGACCATGGCTACCAAATTATTTTCTGCAGGCATTTCGTTATGTCGCATTTGTTGTATAATATTATCAGCATTTTGGTTTTTATTAACTAATACTACCCTTGGTTCTTGTGGGATAAGAATTTCAACTCCTGGCTGTTCGACTGCCCCTCCTTGGTTCAACACATTCGCCTGAGGGATATTTGGTTGTCTTTGATTTATAGTAGGTTCCTCTTCGACGACTACTCATGGATTCTGAATTACACGTTCCTTTTGGGGAGGTTGAGGGACACCAAAGAAATCGACAATGCGCCTCATCTGCACTGCAATTGTTGATTTGTTTGTGTAGTGTTTTGGATCAAAGGGTTAAATGTAACCCCCATCTGTTGGGATAACATCTGAACCATATCATGGCTACTCTCGTCCATTTGTTGCCTAATTACTTGTGCAGAATTATTAGTAATGTTTGGCATATATGTTTGATATCCCGTTCCTAAAGGCTGGCTAATCCTACCCATATGGTCTACACCTGAACCGGATCCTTGTAAAGGCAAAGTTACGTTAATAGTTGGATCTGTAAATGCTGATGACGCATTATGTAAACTTGCTATCACTGATGTTGGCATTCCATACGGTTGTTCTCGATTAAGTGGAGGCATGGAAAAACCAGATATAAAAGGCTTGTACATACTCCCTGAAGGGGAGGGGTCATTTGAGGAATTTAGGGTCCCATAGTAGAAAAACTAGGCGCACTCTGAGGGATTGAATGCGCTGGTGTCGAACCCTCTGTTGATGGTATAACCTCTGATACTGGTATTGAGGCCGTATTGCCCCCAGTCGAAGGAATAGGGGCGGTACTCCATCATTTGTGGAATTTTGATTGTTTGGCGGATTTGGATTCGCCATTCTCCTTACTCGTCTTCTTCTAGGCCTTTCTTCATTATTTATGGCTATCTTACCACTCCTTAGTCTCATACAATGAAGCGAAGAAGGCTTTTGTAAGAATAATGTAAAAATAAAGGTTTTAAATTATCAATAGCACAATGTCCCACTGGGCGTGCCAATTTGTTTGCCTTGAAAATTAGCAAACAATAGTTGGTCTCCTAATTTGTGAAAATTAGTTTACTTGCAGGATCGATCATACAAATCCTAGGACAATGTGCTTTAAGAGTTTTGACAATTTGTGTGAAAATCAAACCTTTTGTTCATTAAATTCATCATTGTTTTTATAAACTGGTGTAATTCGAATGAGAATGATAAAGTTGTTTTCTTAAAAGGAATAACGAAAACGTAATAAAAATGAAAGAATGAAATTGCAGAAAAGTAGAATAAATTGCATGTAAATAAATTAGAACTTCATTGAAATGTAAAGAAGAAAACTGGTGTCTTTCCAAACGTACCTTTCTCAACGATAACTCTTTTCTCTCACACGGGTACTTTGAGTATTTTGAGTAACTTGTACAAATTTTGAATACACACCCGGAAATCTAACACTACGACTCCCTATTTATATACAATCGAAATAACCGCCACTAACGGTCACTATTTCTAACGAAGACAAATGGCATTCAGCATGCCTTCGCCCCTTAGATGTGTTACACGCGTCTTCCTTTCAAAATCAAAATTCCCTCCTTTATTCGAATTTTAAACCTCCGCGTCGAATGTCACTTCCTAATCTTCAGTCGAAAACTTCTTCCAAACTCCTAAAAATATTTCTAAGTCTTTTGAGTTTCCTCCTCGTAACAGGAGGATAGCCTTCGACTGAAATTTCTTATGACCACGCTTCTGTCGAAAATTCATAATCTTCAAATATTCTATTCCTTGGGAGGGAGACTCTTACCCCAACACCAGGCGTCGAAATTAGGAGCCAACACCAGCGCACCCCACTGTCTAGGGAAATCATGGAGACCCCTTTGCCAGTCCGGATGGAAAAAACCCCGCCCTTGGCGACATATAACAGTACGATCGACCCGGACGACCACGTCAAAAACTTCGACGCAATGCTCGACTATCAGAACATCCGGGGAGCCATCAAGTGCAGGCTCTTCCCCACTACCCTCTGGAAGGGTGCCATGGCGTGGTACAAGAGCCTCGCCCCTGAGTCCATCACCACCTAGAAGGAATTGAAGAGACAGTTCACCAGGCATTTCACCGCTTCTCGACGCCACTCGAAGACGGAAGCATCCCTAGAAGCCATCATCCAGGGAAAAGACGAATCTCTCCGGGATTACATCGAGAGATTTAACCAAGAAGCCATCTAGGTATCCACCACAGACGACATGAAGAAATTATTGATCGAGCGAGGACTACGACCTTGCACCGAGTTTTCCAAGGCTATCGGCATTGAAAGACCCCACACCTTGGATGCACTCCTCCATAAGACCCAATCATACATCCAGTATAAGGAGATAGAGGCTGCCCACTGTGCCTGCGACTCGCGAAATCTAGAGGGCCCCAGAAGCTCTAGGCAAGAAGACTCAACCGCCGCCCGACGAGGCAGGGACAAAAGAAGAGAAGACCGTCCCCGAGACTCTCGTGAGGCGTGAGGACCAGCTGGCCGATTCACTGAGTACACGCTACTCATTACTCCCCGCGAGCACATCCTTGCTGAGTGCATCAACTAGGAATTCCATAAAGGAGGTGTCTTCTTCCCGAAGCCGACACCCCCAAGCCAAACGTCGACAAGTCCAAGTACTGCAGGTTCCATAGCAGCCACGGGTATGTCACAGAGGACTAAATCCACCTCAAGGATGCGATAGAAATCCTGATTAAGGAAGGGAACCTCAAGCAGTACACGAAGAGGAACGACGCCCCCCGACAAGAGGGCCGGGAGACACAAAGGGTCGAGGAGGCAACCCCTTCCTCCGGCGAGAACGGTCTGCAAGCCGCCCTGTGTATCACCCGACCAGAAGACTTCTACTTTCCTGAGGAGCCCGACATTTTGGTGATCGCTCGCAGCCCGTGGGAAAGTTTCCCCGCCACATGGTTATATCCAGCGGGGGGTTCAACAAGGTCTTGGTGGGGTTGATCAAGCGGAAGTTCGACGACCTGATAGAGACGAGCTCGGCATAAACTGCCACGTTCGAGAATGTCCAAGGAAGTTGAACCTCATCACCTTCTACCTCGAAGAATTTTCGGGTGGCGCCCCCAACTCCACCATCCCTCTCCTGATCAGGGCGCAAGTGGCAAATATTGATGTCCACCGCATCTTGGTCGACCAAGGGAGTTCGGTGGACATCATGTACGCCCACCTCTTCGAGACCCTCCAGCTCAATGAAATACATCTAACCCCCTATGTGGGCTCAAACCTACAGGGTTTCAACGACACCACCACCAGAACGTGGGGCTATGTCGAACTGATGGTTACTTTCGGGAACGACGACACTGTCTGACAAGTTAAGACTCGCTTCCTAATGGTGGAGTGCACTTCTCTATACCAGTGCATCCTGGGAAGACCAACTCTGACCGAGCTCACGGCGGTACCATTTACTGTCCATCTGAAGATGATGTCATACACGACTAAAGGTCGGGTCGTCACCCTTCACGGGGAGATTGAAGCTACTAGGAGATGCTTCGAAGCTGCGACCAAGGGTATGAACTCGATCAACGTTAAGTCCAAGACTGCAGAGAGGTCAGCCCTAGACGCAGAACAAAATCCACTCCTACGCGTCAACGTGGTGGACCTCGACAGTCGCTTCCCCAACGAGTAGGAACAAGGAGAAACAGCGGGCAACGACCTCCCAGCCAAAGGCAACAGGCAACCTCTCCATCCAACGCGCCCCATTCCAGATGGAGACTTCGAGCTCATCAATCTCAGGGACAATCCAGACAAGAATATGAAGATTGGCACAAGGCTCCCCGACCTGGAGAGGAAGCAGTTAAAGGCCTTCCTCCAGGAGAATGCTGACTTGTTCGCGTGGAGCACATTGGAGATGCCCGACCTCGATCCAGATGTGGCCTGCCACCAGCTTACAATAAATTCGGCCGCTCCCGAGAAAGCGGAGGCTACTGAAAAAGCTGTAAAAGACCTCTTAGAGGCAAATTTTATTTTGGAAGCCAGTACTTAACCTGGCTGTCCAACGTTGTACTTGTTAAAAAAAATAATGGAAAATGGAGAATGTGCGTTGACTACACCGATCTTAATCGGGCATGCCCGAAATATGCTTATCCACAACCTAAGATTGACAAACTGGTCGACAATTCTGCAGGTTTTAAATTACTGTCGTTCATGGACGCCTATTCGGGGTACAATCAAATCCCCATGGCCAAGGCCGACAAACAGCACACAACCTTCATGGCCAAGTCGGTGCAATACGCACTTCCATTTTCAAACTCCTACACAAGGAGGCTACGTTCGAATGAACCGAGGAGTGCGAACAGGCGCTCCTCCACCTCAAACAAGTCCTCTCGCAACCCCCGGTCCTCTCGCGACCAGAAGATGGGGAGACGTTGTTCCTATACCTCACCGTCACGAGCGAAGCGGTCAGCGCGGTTCTAATCTGGGAAACCCCCGACGGGCAGAAGCCGATTTACTTCACCACTAAAGCCCTCCAAGGCCCTGTGAAGGTGCGAGAAAGACACAAGAAATGGGGGTTTAAATTGTGTATTTACTTTGTTTGTAACTTTTTGCATCTTGTTAATTTGACGCTCAAGAACCTTTAATGTTCATTGAGAGATTCTGATCTATTAACTACAGAGTATGAGAACCGTATAGGTTCTGATCATAAGATACGATACTCAGAACTTGCAGTGCTGAAGCTTATCAGAGATATGCTGCAAGGTTCTGACTTTGCTTAATATGAGGTTCTGATATTCAATGTAGAAACATAAATAGAGATACTAAGCAAGAGAGTAAAGGACACAGGATATATCCTGGTTCACCACGCGGGCTAATCCAGTCCACCCTCCTCAAGTGATTTCGCCTTGAAAACAAGGACTTAATCTAATATAACCAAATCATGATTACACTTGCACGGGCAACAGCCGGTGACTAACCACTTGCACAGTCGCACTGGGACTAACAACCCAATGAACCATTCAGGGATCCAATAGGATATAACGTTCATTGACCGAGCAGACCCACTGCTGGGATTTCATAGCTAGCCGTTCAGGGATTCATCACAATGAATATAACGCTACTGACCATATTTTAGGATTTTCCACAATGACCCTCAGCCATTGTCATCTCAAGTATCTGATCACCACGTGATCTACTCAAGGGCCTCAACTCACAGCTGAACTGTTCAGGGATCCCATCAGGATATAACGTTCACTTGAGGAGTCTCAATTCATCTAGTTGAATTGGCAAACTGGAGATTACAAATTGTGTTTCTTAATAAGCAAGTTTCTTCTAGGTTTAAGTACAAAGAACACACACATGTGTTCAAGCAAGTTTTGAGCAATCAGCTCCTTGCTTTCCTAAGAAACTACAAAGATGTATTTGATATTATGATTGTAGACATCTTGTAGATCTTCTTCTTCTTCGTCTTCTGGTTGAGCAAGCTTTGAGCAGCAACTCCTTGCATCAGATCTTCAATGTAGCTTTGACGAGAAGGTAGGTTGATGACTTGACTGATCTTCAATGTTGTCTTCTTCATCAACAACTTCTGTTTGATTGTTGTTGTTGTTGTGTTGATTTGTTCTTTGGAGATTCAACAACAATTGCCATGAGTGAAATAACGACAGCTTTGAATATTCTAAGTGTTACAACGAGAACTCATCGTTGTTGCTATCTTCACACAATGACTTGGTCAATTTTGTAGATGAACATTTAGTTCGTAATTCTACAAGTGATCGACACATCAGAAGCAAAAAATCTTTCCATTAAATAACCAGTAGAAATATAGCCGTTAGAGAATACTATTGGCTGTTTGGAAAGGAGACGTTGTGATATAATGAGTTGTACTGACACATCTTCTTTTTGCAGAGGAGGAAATGACCAGACATCTTTTCTTGGGTAGTGTGTACATTTAACTCACAACGGTAATATTTAGACTTCGAAACTTCAGTGGCTTCTGATGTTAATTTGATGAAGCATGAGTGGAGTCTTTATAGCAGAATATCTGATGCTTCAAGTCTTTCGTTGATTGAAGAAGTCCATTAGGAATCAGTCTTCAGAACTTCAGCACTTGGTCTTTAAGAATGTTATCCTTTTCCTGCTTTAAGTCTTCCGAATCTTCAGAGCCTGTCTTCAAAGTCTTCAGAACTTCTTGTTTGAAACCTTGATCTTCAGAACTCATCAGTCTTTAGATTCTTTCTGCACTTGGTCTTCAGCGCCTTCAACCATCAGAACTTCAAGTCATAGGAGTCTTCAGAACTTCGGTTCTTTCTGAGTGTACTTCTTCAGAAGCTTCGCTATCTTCAGAATCTTAATCATTTTCAGAGAGCATCCACAAGAGCATTGCAACAACAATCTTGGCATCCTTGGATCTGACTGATCATGACTAGATAAACAAGCGTTCTTGCTTCTCGCGACTTTAGTCACACATAGTAACTTCGCATATATATATATATATATATATATATATATATATATATATATATATATATATATATATATATATATATATATATATATATATATATATTCAATCATAGTACATCTAGCTGGTGTATGTTGGTTCTGATGTCTTTAGTTCTTATGATTTGCGCACAACACACGTTATACCATAAAATGGTTATTTCATAAATACTCATTGTTATTATCAAAACATAGATTGACTTGTAGAGACAATTCTTGCTCTCACAATCTCCCCCTTTTTGATGATGACAAAACAAAGTATTTTCATTGAACATTTTATACAAGGTAATCACCAAAGTAAACAAATTCAGAGTATGGAACAACAACTCCCACTGAATGCGTTATCCTCAAAGCTTTATTTGAGATCATCTAGGATTTTATATAATCCAAAGATATACAGAGTAACAACTTGAGTTGCCAGAACAGAAATAGAAAAGAGTTACTTCTCTATCTTGTCTTTAGGAAAACGAAGAGTCTTTAGCATCTGGACTAGTTCAACAGAACTTCCATCTTCAGATCTTCAGAACTCAGTTTCCTTTGTTGTCATATCAGAGCTTGTTATCTTCAGATTCGTCTGAAGCATTTCTACTTTTTAGTATATTCAATTGAGCACAGAATTAGAGCAGTTCTTCGACTGATAAACATAGCTTCGCTGTATATCAGAAACTGTCTTTTGAGACACCCCCCTGAGTTTCAGGCTATAAGAAGATTTTAGATTTTTCATTTTAATCTTCTAGGTAGTCTCCCCCTAATTTCCATAAGTCAGATATTGGGATCTTTCAGAATCAAAATTCAGTGTTTCTAAATTTAATCACCAGTGTTGATCATGACTTTTCAGAGTTTGACTTTGAACACAGGTTTATTTCAGACCTTGTTATTGTCACAACTCAGTTGAATTATCAAAGCTTGATTTTTTGATCAGATACCAAATGAAGGTTAAAACTTGTGATTAATCAATGCATGATTCTGAATCTGGTACATCTTGTTTTAGTCGGATGTAAAAAAGATGTGCTGACTCTTATACCACAGTTTGTTGATTCTGATGCTGAAGGAGTTCTTTTGATATTACTTTGAAGAGTATTTCCTTTGTGTGCTGATAGGATACCAATGAAGGTACTTTGACAGTAATCCACAACATTGCTTTGATTGAGAGTCTGATACTAATCTTTGTGTATGATTTAGTCTGATACCAAATCGTCTTTATTTCAAATGGTTCCTGATGGTTTCTTGCTTGGATCTTTAATCCGGATCTTCAAACAGTTCTTGACTTCTGATTTGCACAGATCTTCTGAGTGAGCATCTTGAAATGTAGACTTTGCCTTGACTGCTTTCAGAGTTTTCTTCCTGATTCTGATTCTTCTTAGACAACTTTTATTCTATGATCGTAGTTCTTCTTCTTATCCTGTATTTAGAATTCCTAGTGAACTTGTTTAGAGTTCCTTGGATAACAACAAACGTTAGTAGTAACGCATTTTATAAGAGTACTTTGTTTGTGTTCTGCATTCTTTCAGATTTCATTTAGATTTCCTTCTTTCAATCAATATATTTCTCCCCCTTTTTGACATCATCAAAAAGTGTCAGGGCATATGAGCAATTTAAGCATGGAGTCATTTATATTCAGATATAGAGTCACAGAGTCATTTAAACATTTAGAAGCATTTAAACTCATTTTAGGGAAACACATCTATACTCAGTATGTATTTAATTAAAGGTTAATAGATGTAAAGTGAACGTCTCAGATTATTTTGAATTTGATGTTGGTGTAGAACACAGAAGACATCATATTTTCATTGACTAAGTGAGAGAAAAAAAAACATTAGCACAAAATAGAGCGATAAGCAACAAAACATAACACTACTTCAGATTTTAAAGTTTTAGTCATCAAAATCTTCAACGTTGTTCACCCTATCACATCTTGTCTCAGTTACTGAAGGTTCTGGTCCGAGTCTCCTTACTAACCCCCAGAATTTCTCTCTCAGCATAATTTCAGATATTATTCTCCCGTAAGGAACGTAAGAGTTCAACTGAGTCGTTGAAACTCTGATAGAATGTTTTAGGTGATTGAAAATAGTTTTGGGAAGATTAATTCTAAAGTGGCGTGTTAGGAGGAAAACGAATACGCTGTCATCTTGGGACAGCGTGCTCCTTGCAGTTCCATGAGGTCGAAGATTGGTTAGAGAGAATCTGAACCATGTTCTGGGTGAAGGAAGAAGTTTCTCAGGGTTGTTTGGTTCATAAGGAATCAAATTATCAAATAAAATTTTGCACTGATCCACCAGGCTTAGATTTGATTGATAGTCATCAATCGTAACTCCAGAGGAGTTGCAACCAGTGATTTTCTCTATCGAGGAGACAGAGACAGCAATGGGTTAAAGGTAGACTTCCGACCAAATGGTTTTTCCATCGTTACTAATTCTGGAAAATTTCCAGAACTCTTTAACTAGGTTTGGATAGATGGGACCATATAGGAGAGCGTAATAGCCTTGCCAAGATTGGGCTTGCATGCTTCTGAGTATCTCCAAACCATTGTCTCCGGGATGGGCAAGGTTGAGTTTCTTTTCGGGAATAAGGTGTAGATTTTCTTTGTTTCCAAGGAAGGTTGGTCCAATCCTTTGAGAGTTCATTGTTCTTAGTGAGTTTAGAATTTTGTAATTGAGAGAGGAATCCTACCTTTTATGGGTGAGTTAGGATGAAGTGTGATGATTGCTTTTGGGGATAGGATTTGATTTGTTATTTCCTAGATATTTAAATTTTGGGTATATGGAGAGATGTAGACGCGTGTAGCTACAGAGACGAGTTAGTTGTTTATTTATTGGAAAGGATACTAGAATTAATGATGGCTTTTTGGTGAGTGGTCAATGAGTCGGGTACATTAATGATGGTAATAAATTTGAATCGCAGAAAATCCTTAATGAATCAATATTCTTAAGTTTTAACTGTAAAATTCTAACAAAGCTTATTATCTATGTAACATTTTATTGTTCAAAGAGAGACTTTAATTAATGATTGTAGATTTGACAATACGTTTTTCTTAACAAAAAAAAGTTTAAAGCATAGTTAGCATAGTTTCTCTAGTCACTAAAGACTTCACATTTTATCTTCAACAGACAGTTTTCTGGAAACTCGTCAGGACCATCTTCTTCAATTCTTTCTTTGATCATGTCTATAATTCCATCTCTGAAGAAAATCTCAGATAATACTCTTCCATAAGAAATGTAGGATTTTGTGAGGTTTCGAGACTCAAGGATGGTTTTCCAAAGGCAGTTGAAGATTAAGTGTGGCAGATTTATCCGAAAGTCATTCATTAGTAAATAAATGAACTTATGGCCGTGAAATCGAATTAGATTATTGCTATCTATTCTGGGAAGAAAGTTTGACAACATGAGTTTGTACCAGGCCTTGGGAGTAGGTAGGAGATTCTCAGGATTGTAGGGTATGTATCTGGAAGATAGGTTGTGAAGGGATGTAAAATTTCTTGCAGGAAAGAAATTGTGTTTGTCAAAATTGACATGAATTCCAGCATCCTCACATCCAGTTGCAAGGATCACTGAGAATAGGTTGATGTCAATAGGAATTTCAAAAACATAGGAAGTGATGCAATTTATTTCAACATCAAGATCGACATGTTTCCAAAATTCTTTGACCAGGTTTACATAGATAGGCTTTTCTAGCATCATGAAGTACCTAATCCATTGTTGAGTATACAAAATATCTGTTATACTACATGCATTGTCTCTTGAGAGTGAAGGAGTACTGAATGAGAATCGTTTCTCAGGAATAAGTTCAAGAAGATTTGGATTACAGAGAAAGGTTAGTGGAGGCATGATAGTGGATGGACAAAGAGGCTTAGAGTTTTAGGGTTTTGAGTATAGGAGTATGAAAGGAAGACGTGACTTTATGGAGTAAGTGTGTAGATTGAATTATGCCTAGTCTAGGGAAGATATAGGACAGTTCAAAAGATTTTAGTAAGATCTTAAGTTGTCAGAGATATGTTGTGGTTTCAATAGATTCGCAATTATTATTGTATTCTTTTGCGTGTAGTTTTTGTTAAAGGGATTTCTTGTATTTAACAATTTCTTTCATCTATGCTTAACATATTTTATATTGGTTGAATATTTCCCTAAAGAAACATGTAAGGATTCCTAAATAATTACCTAGTAAAACATGCTATGACAAGTTTGAAAGAATTCTAATTAAGGTATCTCATGAGTTTAATAGATTATTAGTGAAGAGAAAAGTGTACCTTAGATTTTTCAGACTTAATTGAGTGCTTTTTGTCTTGACTTTGGTCTTCATTCTGATGAATTTTGAAATCTTCGTATTTTTACGTGAGTGCATTCTTTTGATCTTTTGATCAACTTCTTTCAGACTTGGCTTGCTTCTGAGAGAGAGTTGAAGGTTCTGAGATTCTTCAAGATACGCCTTAGGAATGCTTAAACTCTTTGAAGAAAATCTTTTAGCTAAAACTTTTCGTGAAATTATTCCTTTCAGACTCCTGAAGCTTTGAGCATCTTTCTGATTATGCCTATTTCCGAGTAAGCTGCAGATGTTTCTTGGATTTTTCAAGATAAGCTTGTCTTCTGACTTCTGAAGAGAATATTTTCTTAGAAAGTGATCCTAGTTGGATTATAACTTTCTCTCTCTTTTCCTATTCAACCTTGTCCTTTAGTTCTCTAGGTTACAATAACCAAGATTAGGACTTAGCATGATCAAAGTGACCATTTTATTTGAACTTAGCCACTTACATGCAATCCTTTTTTATAAGGTGACACTCATATGCGTGGGAGCATTACTGAGTGAACAGTAAATTTCATTTGATGACCCCATTCATAAATAACAGATTACATCTGATTTGAATGTTTCTCACTTCTCATTTCCTTGATCCATAGAACCTGTTTAGTTCCAATACAGTTCCTAAGATATGGATCTGAATCTTAAACGACAAACTTTAAGAATTGGTTGAGTTCTCCTTTCAAAGCCCGAATTCAGTTTGCGTTTGTGAGAGTTTCTTTTCTTTGTAAGATGATTGATTTCATCAGTTCAGTGAGAACCTTTGAGAGGTTATACGAGGAGGAATTATCATATCAGCATCTGACTTGTTCCTCAAGGTTGTTTCAGAACTTGTTCAGAACCAAAACATCATCATGCCCCATGTGTACATCACTAGACATGATTTGCATGAACCTCTTGTTCTCACAATGATGATCAACTTATTTGGGGTCGTTCACACATATCTTTGAGTTAACTAATTTCTTCAAACGAACATTATTAACATCATCTTTTAAGACATCAGTTGGAGAACCTAGATACCTGAAATGATAGCATCTAATTTCATAGCACAAGTGGTTCTGAGAACACTTGATCTTGTCGAAAATCAGATTATCAACATTTGATCTTTACTAGGATGATTTCAGGTTGTTGGAGCTTGATCACTGAGCCAGTTAAGATCTTAAGAGTTCGTTCGGAATCAAGTAATTACTGAATCTTCGGGATTCAGTTCTCCATTGAATCTTTTGATCATTCCAGATTCTGACATTGAATCATTTCTAATAATTTGAATTTTTTAGATTCTGAGTTTAACAGATTACATTCTGAAATTCAAAGTCTTAGAACCGCAATCTTTCTTCTTTACATGAAGAGATCCAGAATGAGTTTTAAACGAGAAAGTCAAAGGTGGACCTAATCCGTTTTTTGAAAACATCTGAAAAACTCATAAAGAATTAATCTTCAGTAAACAAGATTTATTTCTTTCTGATGATTCATCTTTTAATCATACACGTGGTTTTATCCACATGTATTTTCCAGAATGAGAATTCAACAGATACTGCCTTTCATCTGATGAATTTATCTTATCAACTGATTCTTTAATCTTTAGTGAGGCTTCATCTAGAATCAGTGAATTGCTCACGAAGTAATCAAATTGATTACAATTTTATACACAGTTAACTACTGAACTGTTACAGAAATTGTAAGTGGATTTCAATCTCACCAAGAGTACTTCTATGCACCACATATGGATCTTTTTCTGACACTGTTAAGTGTTTGATGTAAATCAATAAGAGAACCGGAGCTCTAATACCAATTGAAGATGCGAGAAAGACACAAGAAAGGGGGGTTTGAATTATGTATTTACTCTTTTTGTAACTTTTCGCATCTTGTTAATTTGAATCTCAAGAACCTTTAATGTTCGTTGAGAGATTCTGATCTATTAACTATAGAGTATGAGAACTGTATAGGTTTTGATCATAAGGTATGATACTCAGAACTTGCAGTGCGGAAGCTTATCAGAGATAGGCTGCAAGGTTTTGACTTTGCTTAATATGAGGTTCTGATATTCAATACAGAAACATAAATAGAGATACTAAGCAAGAGAGTAAAGGACACACGATATATCCTGGTTCACCACGCGGGCTAATCCAGTCCACCCTCCTCAGGTGATTTCGCCTTGAACACAAGGACTTAATCCACTATAACCAAATCATGATTACACTTGCACGGGCAACAGCCGATGACTAACCACTTGCACAACCGCACTGTGACTAACAACCCAATGAACTGTTCAGGGATCCAACAGGATATAACGTTCATTGACCGAGCAGACCCACTGCTGGGATTTCACAGCTAGCCATTCAGGGATTCATCACAATGAATATAACGCTACTGACCATATTTCAGGATTTTCCACAATGACCCTCAGCCATTGTCATCTCAAGTATCTGATCACCACGTGATATACTCAAGGGCCTCAACTCACAGCTGAACTATTCAAGGATCCCATCAGGATATAACGTTCACTTGAGGAGTCTCAATTCATCTAGTTGAATTGGCAAAATGGAGATTACAAATTGTGCTTCTTAATAAGCAAGTTTCTCCTAGGTTTAAGTATAAAGAACACACACATGTGTTCAAGCAAGTTTTGAGCAATCAACTCCTTGCTTTCCTAAGAAACTACAAAGATGTATTTGATATTATGATTGTAGACATCTTGTAGATCTTCTTCTTCTTTGTCTTCTGGTTGAGCAAGCTTTGAACAACAACTCCTTGCTTCAAATCTTCAATGTAGTTTTGACGAGAAGGTAGGTTGATGACTTGACTGATCTTCAATGTTGTCTTCTTCATCAACAGCTTCTGTTTAATTGTTGTTGTTGTGTTGATTTGTTCTTTGGAGATTCAACAACAATTGCCATGAGTGAAATAATGACAGCTTTGAATATTCTGTGTTACAACGAGAAATCATCGTTGTTGTTATCTTCACACAATGACTTGGTCAATTTTGTAGATGGACATTCAGTTTGTAATTCTACAAGTGATCGACACATCAGAAGCAAAAACTCTTTCCATTAAATAGCCAGTAGAAATATAGCCATTAGAGAATACTGTTGGTTGTTTGGAAAGAAGACGTTATGATATAATGAGTTGTACTGACACATCTTCTTTTTGCAGAGGAGGAAGTGACCAGACATCTTTTCTTGGGCAGTGTGTACATTTAACTCACAACGGTAATATTTTGACTTCGAAACTTCAGTGGCTTCTGATGTTAATTTGATGAAGCATGAGTAGAGTCTTTATAGCAGAATATCTGATGCTTCAAGTCTTCCGTTGATTGAAGAAGTCCATTAGGAATCAGTCTTCAGAACTTCAGCACTTGGTCTTTAAGAACGTTATCCTTTTTCTTCTTTAAGTCTTCTGAATCTTCAGAGCCTGTCTTCAGAGTCTTCAGAACTTCTTGTTTGAAACCTTTATCTTCAGAACTCGTCAGTCTTCAGATTCTTTCTGCACTTGGTCTTCAGCGCCTTCAGCCATCAGAACTTCAAGTCATAGGAGTCTTCAGAACTTCGGTTCTTTCTGAGTGTACTTCTTCAGAAGCTTAATCATTTTCAGAGAGCATCCACAAGAGCATTGCAACAACAATCTTGGCATCCTTGGATCAGACTGATCATGACTAGATAAACAAGCGTTCTTGCTTCTCGCAACTTCGCATATATATATATATATATATATATATATATATATATATATTCAATCATAGTACATCTAACTGGTGTATGTTGGTTCTGATGTCTTTATTCTTATGATCTGCACACAACACACGTTAGACCATAAAATGGTTATTTCATAAATACTCATTGTTATCATCAAAACATAGATTGACTTGTAGAGACAATTCTTGCTCTCACACCCTGAACTTAGATACCAGCAGATCGAAAAGGTCGCTCTGGCCCTCGTCATCGCAGCCGAAGGTTGCGGCACTATTTCTTGGCCCACACAATCATGGTGAAGACCGAGTAGCCTGTGAGGCAGCTCCTCGGACGACCAGACATGGCGGGTAGGATGCTCAAATGGTCGCTAAAACTTGTCGAGTTTGATGTACAATACTAGGGTAGAAAGGCCCTGAAAGCTCAAGTGCTAGCCGACTTCGTCGCGGAGATGACAATCCTGGAACCTTCGGCTGACGGATCCCAAAAATGGACGATCTATGTCGACGGGGCATCCAGCTTGACAGGAAGCGGAGTCGGGCATCATCCTAGAGAAAGAGGAAGGAATTCTGATCGAAGTCTCTCTCACATTGTCCTTCCCGACGTCAAATAGCCAGACAGAATACGAGGCTTTCCTCGCCGGATTACGACTAGCCGAGGATCTCGGCGCCAAGAAGTGAAAATATTTACCGACTCCCAGCTCGTGGCCTCCCAGGTGCGAGGAGAGTACCAAGCCAAGAACGATAAACTCATCGAATAATTGGCCTTGGTGAAAGAAATGATGAAAAAGTTCACCTCGACTGAAGTGAGTCACATCCCACGCGAACACAACACTCGGGCCGATGTCCTATCGAAGCTCGCGAGCACAAAGAAAAAAAGGCGGGAATAAGTCCGTCATCCAAGAAGTGCTTCCATGACCGAGCATCGAGAAATCCCTCCCCATGACCGACGTGCACACCATTGGTGACATCCACTACTGGACGACCCTGGTATACGAATACCTCAGTACGAGAAAACTACCCGACGACCCCAAGAACGCCAGCGTATTTATACTGTGTGCATGCACATATACTATCATCGAAGACAAGTCATACCGGCGGGGTGTCTCGATCCCCCTCCTCAGGTGCGTTGGGGAGTCTAAGCTCCCAGACAAACTACAGGAGATCCACAAAGGGATTAATGCGCAACACCTTGGGGTGGTCCCTAGCTCGTAAAGCATTGCGAGCAGGGTACTACTGGCCCACCATGCAACAAGACGCCAAAGAACACATTAAGAAGTGTGACAGGTGTCTGCGACACGGGGACATACACCTGGCCCCGTCCAGCGAACCCAAAACGCTTTCGTCCCCGTGGTCGTTTGCCTGGTGGGGGATGGACATCCTCAGACCCTTCACCGTAGGGTCGTATCAGAATAAATACCTGATCGTCGGCGTCGACTACTTCACCAAGTGGATAGAGCCCGAAGCCTTGGCCAAAATCACTATCCACAACATACTCCGTTTCTACAAGAGGAATATACTTGCCCGGTTCGGCGTACCCCAGACAATTGTCACCAACAACAGGACGCAGTTCACCGACAAGAACTTTCAGGACTTCGTCACCAAGCTGGGCACGAAGCAACACTTTACGTCGGTCGAGCACCCACAAACAAACGGGCAAGTGGAAGTCGTGAATAGGGTGATCCTGCGAGGTCTGAAACAGAGACTGGGCGACGCCAAGAAAATGTGGGTCGAGGAGCTACACAACATGCTCTGGGCCTACAGGATAACCCCACACTCGACTACCAGGGAAACCCCATTTCGACTGACCTACGGAACTGAGGCGGTAATCCCAGTGGAAATAAGGGAACCCTAAAGAAGGACCGAGTCTCCCCTTGACGAGGAGATGAATGATGAGGCCCTAAGGGAGGAGCTCGACCTGGTCGAAGAGATACGGTCAGGCGCATCCCTCCGCGAAGCCTCGCTCAAACAGAAAATAACTTTACGCCATGACAACAAAGTTATCAAACGCGAATTTCAGGTAGGCACCCTTGTCCTTGATAAGTGCAAGTTGTAGATATTTTTTTATATAAGTTTTTTTGCACTTATCGATGCTTTTTGTTAATATCGTACGAATAAACCCCTCTTTGTTTGTAAATACGTTTACTTTATGTTATAGTGTATATATTGCGTTATTGTGTAAATATCATTGAGTTTAATTGTTTTCCATTTATTTTTGCAGGTTTTTAAGCAAGTATATCTTGTCATATTCATAAATAGCATTAAATAATCTTTCTAACACTTCAAACCGGGCGAAAAACGGAGTTACGGTTCGAAAGTTATGGCCGAAACAAGAAAACAGAAAATGTTGTCTGTCTGCTCTCGCCCCAAGCTTGCCAGGCGAAGCAGAGGTGAGCCAGACAGATAGAAACGTGTAAAAAAGTGCAGAATAAGCTGTTTTAATCCGCCGGGCGAACTGGGACTTCGCCAGGCGGATTTTGACGGACAGAAACACCATTTAAGGGCCAAAAACACAATTTTTAGGTTATGGTGTTGGGGGAACTTTTCCCCAACTACATCAAATATATTTTTTGAGGAAATAAGTCAGAAACAACACATGGAGGGCATATCTTGATGATCCGGAGGTGGATAAGCTTCAATCGGTGTTGACAAACCGAGAGATTCCTCTTCATCTTCTCTCTTCTCTTTATACCCACTATTTGTTGGGGTTGTTGTATGTATTTTTACTTTGATTGTATATGTGTATTTATGGTTCTTTGTATAAAATTTGCTTTACAAATCATTATCGATGTCTTCCTTGATCTTTTTGTATTTATGTTTGGATTTGGGTTATGTTAGAGATAAACATCACAAATCTTGATTAGGGAAGGATATCTATTAGTTTCTAGATGCTAGAGATAGATTTAGAGCTAATATTCACAGCGGGTATCGATTCTTAATGCTCCGGGTTTTTGAGTTGTGTGAGAAATCAACGATGAGAGAATACGATTGATCTCTCAGCTCAGTGTGTCAGAGATGGACACTGTTGTGAGCGATACGTGGGGGTTTTGACGAGTGATTTAGGTTTAGTGCAATTGATCCATATATTTTTTTAGTACTTGATGGGTAGAATGAAATACAACTCCTGATGAATTATTTCCCGTACTTTATTTACTTGTTTTTATGTTTTTCTTTTGGCACCTTACTCACAAACCATAAAAACGAAGCTTAGAAACTTAGAGATTGTCGAACGACATTCTTTCTCTCGAACTGATCCCTGTGGAGACGATATAAATCCCGGAGGGAATTCTTTCGAAAATAATTTTTACTTGCTGCTTTACCGCTTCAACAGTCCTGCGAAGGAACCAGAAAGATTTGCGCGAAGGGAAGTTCGCCGCGAACTGGGAGGACCCCTATCGCGTTCGCGTGAAAAAGTGGACAGGAGCATACTACCTCGAAAATTTGCACGGGGAGGAACTTGCTCGACCATGGAACGCTGAAAAATTTAAACAGTACTACAGTTAAACACTGCCAGCGACCCATCCGCGTTGCGACCACAGGAGCGCACTAAGGTACAAGCGTGAGTCCTTACCTCGAGACAAGAAGACAAGGGACCGCTTTGTGTGTGCGCGGGGACCCTTGATCTGACGGGGACACCTCGATCGAGCTCCACCTTCGTCGTACTAACTAGGCAGGACACCCAACTCATGATGGAAAGTTCAAGTCACAAGCTAAGGACTCGACCGAGCTCTTAGCTTCATCGAAGGTCAGAATACAGCTCTGACCACTCGACCAGTTTCCTACACTGTCGAGGATCAACAAAGTCGAGTAAAGGCCCCAAATACTTAGACAAATACGAAAGTAGCAAATATATAATCAACACACAGATAACACACACAAGATAAGAAAAGACAATGCATTAAGTCGGGCAGAAGTCCATTGTTCAAGCAATACAAAAGGGAATCCAAGCCCCTGGCACGCAGACCAGGCAAAAAGTCAGTACAAGATAATGACACGCAGGCCGAACTAAGAAATATTCAAAAAGTGGCGTGCATGCCAAACAAACTGAACAAAAGAAAAATAGAACTAGACAACTGAATTCTCCTCGGGTTGCTCGCCCGCCATGGTTTGGTCGTCTTCCTCTTCCTCGGTTTCTGGCGCGACAACCCGACCTTCGACCACCAGATGGTAAGGATGCGTCCCCTTGGTGATGAGCTGGACACCAGGGTTCACGAGCTGGAGCTGCACCACAGCGGCAGCAAATCCCACCTTGACAGCCCCCAGAACATCCTGCTCGAACAGTCAGATCTTCAATATCATTTCGGCCCAAGAAGCCAGAAGCTTGTCCTTGGCGGTTTCACCTTCGACGGGCCTGGCAGCCACCTCTAGCTCGGAGATCCTAGCTAAGAGACTCTTCCTCTCCTCGTCAGCGTCCTTCATCTTCTTCTCCATCTCCATGTGAAGCTTGACCTAAGCGGAGTTCAGCTTCTTGCACTCATCAAGGTCGGAGGCCAGCTTCTTCATCTCAGCCTCGACTGACGTGAAGTTATTCTGCAATTTGATCAGCTCAGCCGAGGGGTAGGTCTCATCGTTCAGGACCAAAGTCGTTGCAAAGACCCGCATCACTGCAACCATGTCTTCCGACAAGGCCTTCCTCCTCGCGCTCCGATCTGCACCCAAGATAGCTTTGCACTCGGCAGCGCTTACGGTCGAGGAGTTGGTCCCGAAGAAGAAGTTGGGCTGCAGGTAGTAGGGCGGGAGCACGCACTTCTCATCAGATGAGTTCTCGGTGAGATCGACATGCACGGGCTCAGTGACACACTTCCTCTTAGGGGAACCCTATGACGTTGGAGACTGGCTGCACTGGGAGGAAGAAGATGAGCCTCCGGGCGTCGAGTTTGGGCTTAGCATCTGCTGAACCTGGGAGACTCGCCTCTTGCCAGCTTTCTTCATACCTCTGGCAGCCACCAGCTTCTTCACGCGTTCTTCCAAGCTCGACATTTTACCCGCAAAAGGAAAAATAAACACGTCAGAGAACCAACAACAGAAACATTGATGCGGCCCGAGTGAAGGGGATGTCCGCTACCTAAGAACCAGACAGCTTCCTCGTTAAACTCATACTCGATAAGGGCTTTTAAGTTTATCAACCGGGCCTCTATTAAAATCTCCTCGCGATCGTTGCGCATAAAGTTCCCGTCCGGAGTCACCAGCTTCGCGCGAGTGAAGCTGGAGACAAACTTGACTAACTCTTGGTAGGCCAGCCGGTACTCCTCGGCCAATGCACCAGGACTAATTATATAACTGTCTGTGCCTCTTTTGAAATGTTCCCCAGTCCACTCTAGGGGACACTTTGATTCGAGGACCTCCTCCAGCCTTCCAATTTTCTCCCTGAACACGCGGTCGTAAAATGAGTTTGCGGCCACGTGGGTGATGGGCTTGATGACGAACCACCGGTATTTGAAATTCCTGACAGAATCCAGATAAGCCCGAAACAGCCTCCTCGGTTGCTTAAAGGACACCCAGCTGTGTCAGCCCTCGACTGTCTGCCTCTGCAGATGGAAGATACAGAAGAAAAGAGGTATCGTGGCCCCGACATCGAGGTATTGACATACGAGCTCATATGCCCGCACGAACACGATCGCGTTTGGATGAAGCTGTGAGGGTGCCATACACAGCCAGGAAAACACCTCCCATTGGAAACCGCTGAAGGGTAGACGCAGTCCCGCTTCTAGGAAGGTGAATTCGTACATGGGGAATCACATTCCTTTGAAGCTCGAGCATATTCGGTGGTGCTCCCGGGGCTTGTACACCTGCCAGATCTGGGGGGAGGTAAATAACGATCCTCGACAGTGGTGTAGGCGTCCGAGTCATTAGTGGCAAATAAAGAAGGGACGCCCAAAGGCTCCTCCCCGACCCAGTCCTCGGGGGTTCGTTTCTAAACACCACTGGTCTCCTCCATCGGTGAGTCGGGCTCGTCGTCGGTCTCAATGACCCCCTCAATCCTTGTTGCCATTTTTACCTGAAAAGCAGAGGAAAACGCTTTAATTCGACATTCCAGATCAAATCCACCCTTCCATTGTAGATCAAGTGAAATGCGGAGAAAGGAGGTGAGGAGTAGCTCGGTAAACGTCCTAAAAAAAGCCTTCCTCGCGAAACTCGTGCACACGAGGAGACTCTGCCCACGCACAGTAAAAAAACTCTCCTCGGGGGGCACGACCTCCCCTCGAGACCATCGACAAAGGTCCTCGAGACCTCCACCTGACGTTTCGGGACCTTCATCGTAGGGTCCTCGGGACCTTCATCACACGTCCTCAGGACCTTCATCAGGTCCTCGAGTTCTTCATCCTATGACTTTGGGATGTTCATCCCATGTCCTCGGGACCTTCATCAGGTCCTCGAGTCCTTCAACTTATCTCCCCAGGACATTCATCCCAGGTGCCCGGGACATTCATCAGATGCTTAGAGGAGTTCCGGCGTTTTCGTCGGAAACTCTGTGGTTTCCCCGGGAACTTCGTCGATTTGCCGGAGGAACCACTGGGAAACACATAAAACAAGATGAAGGAACCAGAAACTTACTTGAACACAATGGTGGTGGATCGGCGATACGGTGGCGTACGACGGCGTACGGCGGACAAACGGAAATGGAAGCTGAAGAAGCGAAGGGAGAGTGGAAAAAGTCCGAGCAGAAGAGCAGAAGTGTGCAAATGAAATAGACTCAACTCCTATTTATAATCCTGACACGGGACTCAAGGCACCCCGAGGCACTTGAGTTGCTTACTCCTAGCCGCCCTAGGCATTGATGGCACGTGACACGTGGCACCTTGAGACCCCACGTGCGTCTTCTCAGTTCCCTTCGTATCCGTGTGTTGAGCGCGCCCGTCTCTTTCTGTCTCCCCCATGTCGTCGACCAAGGCACCGAACAGGGACACTCTCTGACTAGAGATGTCCTTTAGGGCGCCTGACAGATATACATCCCCGCGACTTATGTCTCGCCAAACATCGCCTGCTCCTACCCACCTCCATCCCCAAACAACTCGGTATTTCGGGCACGCTGCACCCTATTAAACAGGCCCCCCACGAATGGGCTGGCCCTTAAGTCATTACTCCGACCCTTCGGAGCAACGACTTGGGGGGCTCCTGTTCTGGACTGGGCCAGAGCCTGCCCAACAGTCGGGTAGGCCCAACTCAACGTTACGTTACACGACCCATTAAGGCCCAATCCTGCCCGTCGTCGGGCATATCCAACACTCACTGTCGTTGAGTAGGTCACTACACAGTACGGGGAGAAGCTACGCGTCTTCCCCACGTCTCCACGTTTCCCCCACGCGGGGACACGTCATCAGACAACTACCCACTTCCTAAAGTACTGGTCAACCCACCTTCCGAAGATCACGGGGCAGTTGCTCCAGGGCGAAGACCACGTGCCGGTCTTCCCTACGCCACGTAAGCCCTGGCAGTTGTCTGCATTGGGCCTAGTAATCCAACCAAGTGCGGATGACGTTGACCCAGCGCTGGGGGCACACTATAAATACCCTATTTCACTAGAGGGTCAGGTATTCTGATCTTTACTCTCACTACCTTTCTGTACTTGCGCTTTACTCTGTCTCTTACTTTGGCATCGGAGTATCTTGCAGGTACACCCCCACCTTCTCACCACCACCGGAGTAACAAAGCTCACGACGTGTTGTTGGCCACCGATCTATTTCTGATCAGGTACAATCACATACTTTATTCATCAATAATATATAGTTTCATCAAACTAACACTTTTAATTCATATTTTCATAAAATCATGTTATTCTCAAACCTTCAAAGTAACAACAATGGTGGTTATATGATAACACATCAAAACAGAAATTTGTCACACATCATGGTACACGAATTTCATCATCAAACATCACAAACAGCAAATCAATCATCTATAACAGAATTTTATCAAAATCCCAATGTCCTATTGGAGGTTAAGGACTCCTCAATTTTATCCCTCATGCCTATACCAATTATTGAGATAGTTATACCCTCTTACCTTAGATTTCCGGCAACGATGATGATTCTAGCAACTCCTATGGATTTCTCTTCCCAATCTTAACTCTCCTTCCCAAAAGCCCTTGTTCATCTTGCCTCTTGTTTCACGTAGCGTAAAAATTCTCTAAAATTTACCTTCCCCAAACTTTTAAAATTTAAATGGTTTCTAACTATTTCTCAAAATTACAATTTTTGCCCAACTTAGTCCTAACTTTTCTCCTCTTACCACATATTTTCCTCAATTCACACAAATGGCCCAAATATTTTATTTCACCAATTTTTCTCATTTTATTTCTAATAATAATTAAAATTCTAATTTTTTTAATTATTTTCTAATTTATTCTATAAAACTACTACATTCACACCACACTCTACTATTGTCACTACACCCGAACACATATAATCACATAATTTCATTTAAATGCACACTAAATTAAATAATTAACTAAAATAAATCTAAATAATTTAATTAAATAATTTAATCGAATTTTCGATGTTACATAGTATTTGTGTTTAGTGTAAGAATATCATTATTCTATCACAACAATGTTATTTTTACACCACTTCTTACACTTAGATTGTATCTACTATTCACAAATACAGTGAATAGTGACATAAACCAAAATCTAAACGTGAACAAAATCTGTGAACAATAACACATGAACGTAATCATAAATTGTAAATAGTAACATGAATATATAAAAAAATTGGTTAATGATATATAAAATGGTTTAAGAATATCATTGATTCTTTACAAATTTGATCAAGTGGGATGAGCTTTTAGATTATATACTAATGTAAATTCATCAAGAACTGCATGATACTAAAATGAAAAGAAAAGAAAAAAGAAACAATAATGAAATTGAGTATGGAAAACTTGATTCACCAAAGACCATCATCAGGCTCCATCAAGAATTTGGAACCAAACATGTGATCAAAGACGCCTTCGATCTTCCTCGTATTGTAACTATCTTTAGTACGAAACACCATGTCATTGTAAGTATCAGTGCTGGCAAACGACCCACTACAAGCCCAACAAGTGCAATTACAAATAAAACTAAGTAACCTGAATTGCCAACTCTCTCTGTTCTCTTCTTCTCTTCACTATTCACCATCATGTTTTCTAATTTAACCTTATGCAACAATGGTGATTTACTCCCACTATCCACCTCCTCTTTTACCTCACAATCTTTTTCAACACTATAACTCCAACCATCTTCTTTACCTCTTTTTTCCCTTTTCTCTTTTCCAGAACTTTGCAATTTTTTTGTCAAAAGCTTCTTCAACTTTGTTTTCAATTTAACACTACGGCTAACTTTAATTGGAACATGACATGAATTCACAACTTTTTCATTTGAATGATCCTCCTTAATTTTAGAACAATTCAGTTGAAGAACATCGTCATAGGAAGATGTCTGTTCGGAACATACACCGACAACCTTAATTTCTTCGAAGGAATCAGTAACACGCGATTCAGCTTCAACAACGTTAAATTCCACGTTCGGTTTAGAACACAAAACGACACGATTCCACGCGTTTTCAAGAAACAGAAGCGCAAATGCTGAAACGGTGATCCCGACAGTGAGTTTCTCAACGCTTGCGATCGAAACGACAATCACTAACATCATTAAAAAGGTAACAAGTAACGTTTTTGAACCCGACCCATCATTGTTATTCCCAACCCGATTGACCCCATGACCCGAATCCTCAACCCCATTATTTGTATGAAGATTTCCGTCGGTGGTACACTGAGTCAAACTCGGAGACTCGTGGCGGTCTAACTCCGGCGACGGTGGATCAGGAGTTTGGCGATGAAACGATTTGTCGGACTTAGGTCTTGTGAAGCGGCTACGGTTTTTGATTAAGAGATCGACGAGGGAGGCGGGGAAACCGGTCTGAACGACGATAGAAGAAGCACCGCGTTTGGATGAGTGAAGATCGGCGATGATTTGAGAAAATTGGGTTAGCCTGGTTTTGTTGATCCATGGAATAGGCATGGTTGATTACGATGTAAAGTAGAGTTTGGAAGAGAGAGCGAAAAAGATGAAAATATTTAGGAATTGATCATGGTTTTATAGCTGTAGAATGAATCAAAAGCAATCGAGCGTATTTGGAGGGATACGGAAAGAGAGAGTGTAATTTGTTTATGATTTTCGCTAGAGAAAGAGAAAGTATATGGTGTGGAAAGCGGAAGGAAGCAGAGTGAATAAAGTGGGGTGGTGTTCCATGATAATGTGCCTTTTAATTAGGATATTGATTTATTTTGTGCACCTTTTAACCTGTTTAGCATGTGTTATATGTGTTATATGGGGCTAATAATTAAAAAAAAAAAACACTTGCCATTCGAATTTTGGGTCCGGCTTAGAATTGTTACAAATCAAGATAGAGTTGTTTCGACTCGAAAGTCAACTTTCACTTTTAACCCTAACTTCAGAGAGCAAATTATCTCTTGCAAGATAATGTGTTGTACTATTTTTATGGGGTTGTTGTTAAAGGATCCACAAGAGTACTTTTTATTAACAGGGTTATCTTTTTGAAAGTCGAGGTTAAGTGGTCTTTAACATTTGGATTTGAGGGTATGTGTTCAAAAGTCTGAACATCAGTAGGAAGGCCAATCTGATTATAAGGAGGTGGAGAGTAGTTATGATGGTTTGTGATATGTGAGTTCCTCTTCCTGTTGTGACTCTGAGTTTTAAAATGGATAACCTTAGGGTTTTAACTTTATTCATGTTCTTTCCCTTGTTTCTAGAAATTTGTTGATAAGAAGTTCCTAGTTGCAAGGTGATGACATTCGTCATTACGTGATTTTTATGATGAAATTGGGATGAATTTGAAAGAATATTGAGCAAAAGTAATGCTAGAGTGTGAAGAAATGAGCAAAAATATATCACAAGAAAAAAAATAAAGACTTAGTGAAAATATTGAAGAAAAAGTGAAGAAAACAAAGCATTTTCCTCTAGATTGGTCGTTGTCATACCCCAAATTTTGACCACCAAGATTTCCCATCATTCTGAGAATCATCATCATCATGCCTCATCAATCTCCTCAAAGATGGTTGAACATTCACTGCAATCAAGAATTAGGGTTTTAAGCCCTCTCAAGATACTTAGACAAAGGAACAATCAAGAAATGACATGATCTTCAACTTGTCTAACCTCTCAAACATCCACAAAGGATCAAGAGGAATCCCACATCAAGAATCAAGCACAAAGTTGTGGCATTCCAAATGGTTTGAGCCTCGAAATACCCGATGTCACCAAATTAGGGTTTTGGACGACCGGGGCCTCCAGAGTGAAATTTTCACAAGAGGATGAGCCAAGACTCCATCATGTGACTCAATATGCTCAAAATAACCCTAAGAATCCATTTGCAAAGCTAAATTACTCTCAGAGGATGCATTCCCCAAAAGTCGGGAATTACAGTCAAAACATGACTTTTTTGGCAAAATTGATCCTTATGGTTCATATTTTCATAAAATGTGACTTATAATGACATTTGAACAAGAATTGATCAAGAAATGATGATAACTTGTAAAAGGGGTAACCTTGAAAAATTGAAAATTTTTCTAAGTTATTAAGTTTAAATGATTTTGGTGCTAACTTCCAAGGATCATAACTTGTGATCCAAGCAACCATTTTGGGTGATCCAAAGCTGGATTTGTAGGTCTTGCTACACTCTACAAAAGCTTCAACTACCTCTAACTCCAATTCTTTATGGATTTTAAGTTATGGAGTGATCAAATTGGCAAAAATGAAGAAAATGACACTTTTCCAACACTTAGTGAAAATCTGCCTAAGTTACCAGCCTTGGACATCAATGTTCATGAGGATTTTTCAGTTGGATTTAAATAGTTTTAAGACAAACTATGATCACACATGTATTGTATCATACGAGGGCTCTTTAAAAAGCCCAAGAGCCTCCCATAACTCAACCTGAGCAGGGAGATATGAATCCCTTAAAATCACCATTTCCAACTGTCCTAAGCAAGGCAGAATTTGGTGTTTTGCTCGATTTGACAAAATTGGACAACTCCAAGCCTTGTCATCCATTTGGACACATCAGAGGATAAAACAATAGGGGAATGATCTGATCCCCAAGCCTCTTAAGTCCAAGAATCTACACATAGCCATAACAAACCTAAAAAGGCTAAAAGGTGCCAAGACTCCAATTTTGTTTCCAAGCATTCAATGGATGCACCAAGGTGGCATGAACTGACACATTCCTAACTGAATGAGTCAAGAATAAGCTCTGAATCAAAGGACCATAGGCCTGTGCCCTAACCTCAAGTCAATGGTTAGAGGAGACTTGAGATTCCATTTTATCCACATTGGCCAAAGGCCTGCTGCAGTTGCCATTCACTATTGATGCCAAAACAAACTTGACACACTATAAATAGAGCTCAATTATGATCATTTTGAGTACACCAAAGCACCCAAACTGATGCTTTCCTTAAAATCTGCCTTTCACTCTAATTTTGCCTTCTAGCTCAAGTCACTATCGGGTTTTGAGATTGAGAGTGATTCCAACCAAACTAATCACACACACACACCTCATAAACATCATGTATGAGTGATCCATAACATAAAATCACATCTGGAACATCAAAATCACAAAATCACCAGCCAATTGCTCAAGTTCTTGACACACTCCTTGGCACCTAAGGAAGCTGTCCAGATCATCGGAACACATATGTAACACCTCCATCATCAAGCACGATCACCAACTGCAAGAGGTAAGCCTGACACCTTCAAACTCTATATTTCATGCATCATAAATGAATTTTTGAGTTACCATCTTGTTCCTGCATGTATATAGAGTGATAACCCTCAATCAATTGCCATTAATCAACCGTGTATGGAATTTCATTGTGTTCATGCTGAAATTAGGGTTCTTGAGGTTTTCTTTTGAATTCTCACTCCATATTTAATATAAATGCAATTAATCTATATGGTTGTGATCCTTGTTTAAAAACGAACAATATTGGTGTTTGAATCGTGAAAAACCATTGAGTAATCAGAGAGAAAAGTGAGAAAACGTAAATCACCCATGGCGCGGTCACGAGGAAGAAGAAAGTGGCAGTTGGCGCCATAATTCAAATTATTTGAATTTTTGAATTTTAGTTATTTTGTTTAATTGATTCAAAAATTAATTTCTCTCTGAAATTTTGTGTTTTTAAATTGATTATTTTTCTCAGAATTCACAAAAATGTTTAAATATTTTATTTTACAAAAAAATACAATTTGTATTATTTATTTAATATAGTTAGAATTTTTGTAATTAATTTCATTTTATTTGTTTTTAAACATTTTTAAATGAAATTCCCACTTTGATCTTTCAAAACAATTGAATTTCAAACTTTCATGTAATTAAACATGATTTTTCAAAATATTTTTCAAAGTGTACAACTTGTTTTTGAATATATTTGGTATTTTATATCATTTTTTTCATTTAATTTCCTTTGAAAAATGAAATTTTAATTTAAAATTAGGGTTTCCTCTCGATTTTAAATTTTCAAACACTTTGGGCCTCTAATAAAGTGTAAGACCCATTCCTTGTAAATAAAAACCTTTTTGGGCATCAACCATTGTATAAGTCCCGATGCGATTTTAAAAATCTCGGCGCAATCGCCATTTCAAAACAAAATCACCTGGGCCTCTTTTTGAGTTGTAAGCCCCATCTCTTGTACAGAAATAAACTTGTGGGCCTCTAATAGAGTGTAAGACCCAACCCTCTTTTGTACATAAATAAATTTTGGGTCTCAGTCATTGTATAAGTCCTAGTACAGTTTTCAAAACGACGGTGCGATCACTGTTATATTTGGGCCTACCCTTGTGTTGTATGTCCCATTTCTTTTCTTTTTCAAACTATTGGGCCTCTCCTTGAATTGTGAGGCCCACCCCTTTGTAAAGAAAATATTTCTTGGGCCTCAGTCATTGTATAAGTCCCGATACAATTTTCAGATCAACGGTTCGATTACTATTTTTCATCTGGGCCTCTCCTTGAGTATAAGCCCCAACAATCTTTTCAAAACAATTTTCCGTTTTTGGTTTAAGTTCAAATTCATAGTTGTTATCAAAACTTTCTTTAATTTCTTGAACAACTAACCCTACAGCTGTTACTATGGAAGCTTGCTCGCCTGTAAGTTTTAACAGCTTTCTTTTACATACTTGCACATATCTATATATTTGTTTGTGTTGGAAGCTTGCTCACCTGTAAGTCCTTCTACCCTCTTTTACATATAGTATATATTTCATCTGTACATATATACCTGTATATTATCTGCTTAGAGTTTTCTCCGACAATTAAGTCTAGAACTAGATAAAGTCAGTGGTCATTCTTTCAACAGTCAAAACTAGTTCCCCATAGGAATTCCAAATACAGTCTTGTATTCTGTTGGGCTTATACAATATGGAACAAAGAGAAAGACATTATTCCCGGTGAAACTTTTCTCAGACTGTCACTATTAGAAATTGTCAAAGAAGTTCATTTCCCCAGAGAGGATTAATTCCAGGTGAAACCTCTCTTAAATTTCTTCAAACCCTAGAACTGTTCACTAAAGAAAAGATTATTCCCGGTGAAACTTTTCTTGAACTCTTCTTAAGTTTGGACCCACAGGCTTCCTAAAAGCACCCCGCCTCCTCTTGGGCTTTGTACAAGGACCCTCCGGCTTCTTAGAAGTTCTCATGCCTTCTCTTGGGATTAATACAAGGACCCTGGAGACCTCTTAAAGGTATAGGACAAAACTTAGTCATCCTTTGCTAGAGCAGTCTTTCTAAAGAGTCAAAACCTCAGACCAATTTTAGGGTTGATTCTCATCCCTTAAAACACCAGCCTCCTCTTGGGCATCATACAAAGACAAACTCTTCCATACCAGTAGACTTGGACAGTCTAATCCCCTCTTGGATCTCAAAGACATTCTCAAGTTCCCTACAAACAAAAACCCTGGTCATTTAACCAATATCCAGTAGAGTTAAAACCCTCACAGGATTTAAAACTCAGTCTTTCATCCTAAATTTCCCCATCCAGGGTCGGATTATCATCAGAACCTCAAGGCATCTGATACCTTAACTCTTCTGTAAATCCTCAGCAAGAGTTGATTCCCCATTTTGGACCTGCCTCTGGATCTCAATAATCCTCAGCAAAAGCCAGCCTCCTCTTAGGCTTTGTATAATGATTTTCCTCAGTAGAGTTAGCCTCAAAAGCACCCTTTTATTGAGTCCATCTTCTTTCTTAAAACATTATCTTGTTGAGTTAACCTTTTTCAGCCTCAATCTTGGGCTTTGTACAAGATAAACAAAGTACTCTCTTGTTGAGTCAATCACTTTTCCACACTCTCTTGTTGAGTCAAAGGTACAAAACATAAACACTCTCTTGTTGAGTCATTCTTTTAGCCTCAATCTTGGGCTTTGTACAAGACATATATAAACTTTCTCCAGTAAAGTCAAAATCTTCATAACCTTTTCTTAAACCCAGGTTAAATATCTTCCCCAGCGGAGTCAATTCCTACCATCCTTAATTTAGGCTTTGAGAAATAATATCCCTAAGCAGAATCAATCCACTTTTCAGCCTCCTCTTAGGCTTTATATAATGATTTTCCCCAGTAAGGTCAGCCTCAATCTTAGGCTTTGTATAAGACACCTAAAAATCCTCAGTTGAGTCAGTCAACTACCTTTCAGCCTCAATCTTGGCCTTCGTACAAGCCACCAAATAAAACACTCTCTTATTGAGTCAGTCCCATTTTAGCCTCAATCTTGGGCTTTGTACAAGACACCAAATAAAACACTCTCTTGTTGAGTCAGTCCCATTTCAACCTCAATCTTGGGCTTTGTACAAGACACTAAATAAAGCACTCTCTTGTTGAGTCAGTCTTATTTCAGCCTCAATCTTGGGCTTTGTACAAGACACCATATAAATCTCTCCAGCAGAGTCAATCTTCTTTTAGCCACAATCTTGGGCTTTGTACAAGCCAGATAAAACCTCTCACCCGTAGAGTCAGTTTCCCCTTTTAGCCTCAATCTTGGGCATTGTAGAAGACAGGCAAAATATTTCCCCAGAAAAGTAAACTTTTAGCCTCCTCTTAGGCTTTGTATAATGATATCCCCCAAAGAGCCAGTTTCTCTTTTTCAGCCTCCTCTTAGGCTTTGTATAAGGACTTCCCCAGTGGAGTCAATCAGTCTCTTAACTTCAACCTTGGGCTTTAATCAAGGCACACAAAAAATCAATATTCCCCTCAGAGGAAATCAAAATCTCTCTGTAGGAAGACATTTCTTCGTGTTATCACACATCAAAACAAACAAATCAAACTAACCCTAATCCCAAATAACTGCTATAAGAGGCGCACTTGTTGATTCAAAAATCCAAGTTGTAGTCCATCTCTTATCCTGGTAAACTTCCTCTTTCATCTAATTGTTGTAAGTGGCAAGCCTCTGGATTATTTACATCCAAGCCAATGTCCCTCTCTAAGCATGAAATATTCCTAAGGAAAAATGGCATTGCTCTACACTGAGTTAAAGTTTTCTCCTTCAGGACAAACCCCTCATAAAGGAAATTATGGCGCTGGATTCACATATCCCAGTTAAAGTTATTCTCCTTTATAATCAGTCACCCAACAGTTATGATAAACAGACAAGATGTCTCCCTTTAGAGGTGACAAATTCTCTCTCAGTCAAACCTTTTAGCTTCAATATTTGGCTTTGAACAAGACAAAAAATAAACCTTTTAACTTCAATCTTGGGCTTTGAACAAGACACCAAAACATCTTTTCCTCCCATAGAATAGGAGGAACTACGATTGCTCTGATTTCCCTGTTTCTTTAAACGGGAATACGTAGGCATAAGATTGCAAAATCTTAGCGAGCACACCAATCAAAAACCTTAGGTCCAGTACCATCACATACCAATAAAAAACTTTAGGTCCAGTACCTTCACTCATCAAAAACATCGGCAAGCCCGAAATCAAACAAAAACTCTCTCTCTCTCTCAAACCTCCCAAAAAAGAAACTTTCCCAACCCACGACACATAAACACCATCAAGTATAAAAGCAGAACCTAATGCTAATAACCTGTGGATAAACACATATTAGATGGGTAATTGACAACTCCCCATTGTATAACCTGACCCCGAACTCCCCGAATCTCTTAAGCGTTTGTTCAGTTAAACATTCGCGTGCAAGGTTAGTTTTAGATAGCTTCCCTTTCCCTTTTAGCTTCATGGGATAAATAAGAAATCAGAAAGTAGCACCCCACTCCTACCACTGCAGTGAGGAGAAACCCCATGGCGATAAGGTTGTCGCGTCACCGACAAATATCGCACGTTACAGTAAAATGACGACTCTGCTGAGGAGCCAAATTAAGACTAGAATTCCTAAGAGGTCTAGGATGTTAGTTTTAGGAATTACTATATATATATATATATATATATATTGCTTTTCCTACTTGATATCCGTGTTTATTTTTCTGTCAATGGGAATGCGAGTGATGTCGCATATGGAAAGTTTGAGAGAACCCTAAGATAGGTGATGGCATAGACGGGTGATCTTACAGGGAGTGATTCCCGAATAAGCCATCCCGGTAGACCATCAAATCAGTGGAGATACCCTTTGTGGATTCAATGCTTAACGACTCCGTCGTGAAGGTAGATTGTCCTAATGTGGTATCCGTGAAACTGAGGATTTAGTAGACATTAACCATGAGACCATTTGGTAGTGCGGTAGCTATCGGAAATAGTTGACACGCGATACTACACTCAATTGAGATTACTCAAGGATGCTACAACTCGCTCGGGTGAACCAGCTTGCTGTTGTTATCCCTAGGGGGTCAATGATTTTGGGAACTTTTAACCCGTTCTACAGGTACAAAAATTCACCAGAATACAACCTTTGGGGATGGGTAGAGCCATGTCTCCATGCTCGTGACGTTGAACCTTTGAGCCCATGTTTTTTCAATGTGTTTGTGTGCTGCATTCATGCATTCATTTAAAAAAAAACTCTTAAACAAAGAAAAAAAATCTTCTTTTCTCTTCTCTTTTTTTATAAAATTAAACTAAAACAGTAATTGCAAATATCAGAGAAAGATTGCGTTATGGATTTCGGTAGAAGGAAGACGCACAAGTACACCTTCAAGGCTCCAAAACTAGAGGATTTAAGGGGGTTGGCATGGATGATAACCAACCGTGATGCTTTCAGAGCTAAGTACAGAGGGTTGTTGTTTCTGTTAAGGGTCCATCTAGTTGAAGGAATCCTGTCTACGCTGATTTAGTTCTACGATTCGGTTTATCACTGTTTCACATTCTCAGATTATCAACTAGCACCGACATTAGAAGAGTACTCTCACCTGACTGATTTACCCATCACTGACCAAGCTTCCTTTTCTGGACTGGAAAAAATTCCAAAAGATCAAACCATTGCAAGAGCAATCTATTTAGACGAGTCAGAAGTCAGGACTCACATGACCGCTAAGGAAGGAATCCAAGATTTACCGGCCAAGTTTTTGGTAGAGAAAGCCCTATACTTTGCTAGTATAGGAAACATTACTGCTTTCAAAGATATCTTTGTCCTACTCACATATGGGTTGGTCCTTTTTCCCAACATTGATAACTTCGTTGATACCAATGCCATTAAGATATTTCTGATTGGGAACTCCGTACCAACCTTGCTCATAGATGCTTATCATTCTGTACACTTATGGAATTTATATAGCGGAGGAATGATCACATGCTGTGTACCCCTGTTTTACAAATGGTTCACTTCCCATTTACCAAAGTCTGCTGCTTTTTGAAATCATAAGAGTACTCTACGTTTGTCAAAGAGAATCATGTCTCTTACTAACTCCGACATAGATTGGTACAATCAGATCTATGACGGGATAAGAATCATCGACAAATGTGGAAACTTCCCTAATGTACCCCTCATAGGAACTAAAGGAGGAATCAACTATCATCCAATTTTAGTTCGCCGTCAACTCGGATACCTGATGAGGCATATCCCGTAAAACGTTCATCTGGAAGGTCTTTTCTTCAAGAAATGAGAAAATGACAGAGCACTAAAGAAAGAAATAGTGCATGTCTGGCAACATATTCACAAGAAAGGAAGAGAGTCTCTAGGAAAACCAGATTGTATCTCTGTGGAACCTTATCTCCACTGGGTACAAACTAGAGCCCTCAAGCTGAGGATGCCTTACCCTCGTCAAGAAGTTCTTTCGTTAAAGGAATCTGTCCTTTATTTTATGTTTGATGCGGAAAAACTCTAGGTCACTCTCAACAAAGTTCAACGGGAAAAAAACTCTTGGAAGAACAAATACCGCATTCTCAATGTAGAGTGTACTATGATTCAGGAACTGTTAAAAGAAAAGGATGCTCTGATTAGGATATTAGAACAACATGTTGTAGAAAATCAAGATGACCGAAGAAATTTGCTCGCTCATTTCACTTGGCAAAGGACTGACAACCCGACAACGGCTGAAGAGCCCCGGTCAAAGAAAGGGAAAATACCAGAACCAACATCTGAGTTCTCCTCAGAGAGGACTCAGGATCCATAAGTTCAGACATTTCTTTTACAGCACTTTGTAAAATACTGTATTTCCCTTTCTGCAATCTTTCAAATTCAATAAAACGGGGTCTCCCCACTGTATGATATTTGCAATATATTTGTTGAAGTTTCTTTTTGATTAAAGAAAAAACAAAAAAAATTAATATATATCATTGCATATCATTCATCATAACACATTCTTCTTACCTTCCCATCTCACGTCTGTGTCACGATCCTAGAGTCAAACTGTCTCATTCGTACAATACTTGGGCCAATCGACAAATGAAAATGGACGATCTTGAGGAAGAGAACAGAGAGCTGAGAGAAGAAATCGACGCTCTGAAGGAAGATCTGAAAAAAATTTCACAATGACATGCAATCCCTGGTAACAGCTCAAAGACAACAACAAAGGACTGTGATCTCGGAGATCACATCTACGCCCATAGTGGAGACATATGATCCTCGGTACAACATGCCTAAAGATCGTCCCTAGGCCAGGCCTATCAACTTTATTCCTAAAGGATATATCCAGCCAGTCACAGAAGACCCGAAAACTGCAGCAGGAACCGCTGGGCCTGAAGGTTACAAACTTCGGGAAAGCGAAGATGCAAGAGTCATGACAGCAACTCCTGAAGGTTACAAACTTCGGGACAGGGAAGCACCAAGAGTCACCGCCGTAATGACTATACCACAACCTGTGATACACACTGTCCTGGAAGGACAGATTCCACGAGTAATCTCTGATGGAAATAAAAATATGTACGATAGAATGAATGAGTTCCAGGAGCAATTCCTGGAAATGCAGAAGGAACTGCATGCCATCCGCGGTCAGAATTTATTCGGAAAGGACGCTGTAAACCTTTGTCTGGTCCCCAATGTGAAAATCCCGCACAAATTCAAGGTGCCTGATTTTGAAAAATACAAGGGCAACTTTTGCCCTCAAAGTCATTTGGTGATGTACGCTCGAAAGATGTCAACTCAGACAGAAAAACAACAGCTACTGATCCATTATTTCCAGGACAGTTTAACCGGTGCCGTACTTAAATGGTACATGGGTTTAAACCGCACCAAGATCGTCACTTTTAGAGATCTTGGCGCTGCCTTCGTTTAGAAATATAAATACAACCTGGACATGGCACCAGACAGAGATCAACTCAGAGCAATGTCGCGGAAGGACAAAGAAACTTTTAAGGAATATGCTCAGAGATGGCGTGAAATTTCCGCCCAGATTTATTCCCCTCTTGAGGGAAAAGAGATGACAAATATCTTTTTGAAAACCTTAAGCTCATTCTATTACGAACGAATGGTCGCCAGTGCGCTCAGTGACTTCACTGAGATGGTGAACATGGGGGTACGCCTTGAAGAGGCAGTCCAAGAAGGACGATTGGTCAAAGGTACAGAACCATCTAGCAGTACCAAAAGATACGGTAGTGCTTTTCCAAAGAAAAAAGAGCAGGATATTGGTAATATCTCTCTCAGAAAGCAAAGGCGAAGGTATCAACCAGTAGCAGCAGTAACTCCTGCTCTCAACCCAACGCCGACTCCAACGTATCAATCGAGGTTGCTCAGAGCCAACCAAATCAATAATAGTATCAACAAAGGACACAACAACCTCTTCACCAGGCTCGTCCACAGTACAGCAACAGTCGTACTGCACGACCACCAGGGTTTGACCCTATACCGATGTTGTACGCAGAACTGTTTCCACTACTACTGGTCAAGGGGCACGTCCAAACCAAGTCTCCTCTTACAGTACCAGATGTCAGTTCCTGGATTGGCTGGAATTTTGGTAAAACAAAGTATATTCAATGTTGATGTCAAGATGCTGATGTTGCAACATTGAAGTCTTAACACTGGGCTGTGTTAAGTATTTAAGTGCTGAAGTTGGATGTCTGATGTCACACAGGTGATGTTGTAACATCAGATCTACAGAATTAACAACAGCAGGTTGTGATGTTGTTAGGGTTGCGTATTAGCTGGAATTATGGAGAGCAAGCTGTCTCATTGGATGCGAATATCTTGGGATAGATATTTGCTGCTGCATAGGAGATCTGCTGCAGATTTGTAGGAGATTTAAAAGGTTGAAGATTTAAAAAGATTTTAGGAGAAAATTTGTTTTAATATTCAGTTTTAAATAACAAATCTGGGAGATATTGTAGCAAGTCCAAGACCAATTCAAGGAGCTATATAAAGCGCACAAGACCAAAGGAAAAAGCGACAGAAAACATTCAAAAGATCAAGAGCTGGAGGCTTAGTGTCTAGAGTTTGTTTAAAGTGCTTGTATTTACACTATTCTAGGGTTTGAATAGGTGTTGAGTTTCTGTCCTCTCTAGAAGTTGTGAAGCAATAGAGAGTGGTTGATTGATCGAAGCTGTGAAGTAAGATCAAGGGTAATCAAAGTGGTTTCTTTGAGTGTTTGTAAGGGATTGAGTGGTGTTCTCATACCTAAGTGGTTTCTTAGGTAGGAAGTCATTAGTAGAGTATAAGTTTAGGAGATTGTCAACGGGTTGTCGAGTCTGTAAATTATATCTACAAGTAGTGAATTCCATCCCTGGCTTGGTAGCCCCCAGAGTAGGTTGGTTGTAACCGAACTGGGTCAACAATTCTTGGTGTTATTTTACTGTTATTGTTGTCCATTATGCAGAGTGTGTTGTTGTGACATCACACCTTAACATCACACATCTGATACCAGAATTTCAATTGGTATCAGAGAAGGCATCCTGTCTGTCTCTGGGTGAGATCTAGGGAAGTTACTTTCTGGTGTAAAGATGGACAAAGAAGCTGGAGGATTCGTCAACAGACCCCCTATTTTGGATGGATCCAACTATGACTATTGGAAGCCGAGGATGACCACCTTCTTAAAATCCTTGGACAGTAGGGCTTGGAAGGCTGTTATTAAAGAGTGGAAAGCACCTGTTGTATGTGAGAAGGATGATGTTGGTAAAGATAAAGAAGGCACCTCTAAGCTAAAGCCTGAAGAAGAATGGACCAAGGAGGAAGATGAGCTCGCCCTTGGAAATTCCAAAGCTCTAAATGCCATCTTCAATGGAGTGGATAAGAATATCTTTAGGTTAATCAATACCTGTGAAGTTGCTAAGCAAGCATGGGATATCTTGCAGGCTACTCATGAAGGAACATCTAGAGTCAAGATGTCAAGACTTCAGATTTTAACATCAAAATTGGAAAGCCTGAAGATGATGGAAGATGAGACTATTCATGATTTCCACATGAGTGTTCTTGAGCTGGCCAATGCATCTAGTGCTCTTGGAGAGAAGATGTCTGATGAAAAGCTTGTGAGGAAGATCCTTAGGTCCCTATCTAAGAAGTATAAGATGAAGGTTACTGCCATTGAAGAATCACAAGACATCAGCAAGATGAGAGTTGATGAGCTCATTGGATCTCTTCAAACCTTTGAGCTTGGGTTGAATGAGGAAGAACCAGAAAAGAAGCCAAAGAGTATAGCCCTGGTGACAAATGGTGAAGAAGAGAAAGGGAGGATATCTGAATCCCAGGAGGATCTATCTCGGGCCATAGTGATGTTGGGAAGATAGTTCACCAAAGTATTCAAGAGAATGAATAATAACTCCAGGCCTAATGTTAAGAACATGACTTCTGACACCAGCAAGAAGGATGAAGAGAAAACTGCCCAAGATAAAGGAGTGCAGTGCTTTGAGTGTGAAGGGTATGGACATGTCAAGAAAGAATGTACCACCTTCTTGAAAAAGCAGAAGAAGGGCATGACAGTTTCCTGGTCTGACTCTGATAGTGAAAGTGAAGGCGAGTCAGCAAAGCATGTGAGAGCTTTAACAGGAGCTGTGGTTTCTGATGATGATTCTAGTGATGGAGAAGTAATGTATGAGGAGTTAGCATCTACCTATCAAGAGCTGTGTTTAAAGAGTGCTGAGATTTGTCAAGAAAACAAGTGCCACAAGCAACAAATTGCTCAGCTAGAAAATGAAAAGACTGATCTGGAAAATGAAGTGGTGCTAGTTAGAGCTCATCTTGATCAAATGACCAAGTCTGTCAGGATGCTGAGCTGTGGTATAGACACACTTGACAAGATTCTTCAGTCAAAAAAAGCTGCTGGAGACAAAGTTGGGATAGGTTATGTGGCTGAGGACAAGGGAACTTCAGAAGGAAGCACTTCAGGTTCAAAGAAGGAAGTGTTACAACTTTCATCTCAACATCAGCCAAAGAAGCAGGATCCTATCCCTAAGAAAGCTGATGTTTCACAACCTAAGAAGATTGAGAAGAAGACTGGTCCCTATCAGAAGAGAAAGCAGCCACAGGGAGCTAGCCAATATATGCCCCCACAATACCATGAGCACATGCAAGCTGCTCAGTTCAAACAACACATGTCTCATCAGGTGTCTCAACATCAGGACAACTGGTATGGTTATGGTTATGGATACACCAATGCTGTTCCTTATATATATGGAAGAAGAAAGCCACACCATCATGGGAGACAATCCAGGAAACAGCATTCTCAGCCATCTTATGGGAGAAGATTTCAACATAATAGATGGCAGGGCAGTTATGATAGGAGGAGACCACATTATGGATGGCAGCATAAGCAATCTCATCATGGCAGAAGATTCAGAGATGAAAGGGTGAGATGTTATTACTGTGGAAGGTTTGGACATATGTAGTACTCTTGCTACAAGCTGCATGGATACCCTCAACCTCAAAACAGATGGAGAGAGCACAGGCCCAAAGTTGTTAAACAATGGGTTCCTAAGGAGAAGGTGAAGTGCTTGTTGGCTCACTTGGCTGACAAAGAGTTTAAAGAAGGAACATGGTATTTTGACAGTGGGTGTTCCAAACACATGTCTGGTTGTAGTTCCATGTTTGATGAACTTAGACCTTGTCCCTCTCATGAGGTTATATTTGGCAATGGAGGAAAAGGTATTGTTGCAGGAGTTGGGAAAGTGCAAGGTGATGGTAGACCTGAACTTGACAATGTTATGTTTGTCAATGGCTTAAGTGCAAATTTGATCAGCATAAGCCAGTTGTGTGATGAAGGTTACAAGGTAAACTACACTAAGCATGAGTGTGTGGTTTCTGATGAGCATAATCAGATTGTTATGAAGGGTGCCAGAACAAAAGACAACTGCTATCAGTGGACCTCTCTTGAAGGAGATTCAACTAGTGATGTTCTAGTTGATGTTATAACATCAGACTATGAGATCAGGATGCTGAAAGGTCACTCAGAGTTAACAAGTTCAGATGTGAATGTTTTAAAAGGAAAGTGTTTATGGAGGGAGAAAATTAGTAATTGGTCTTTAAAGAGTATTCAAAATCAGGCACCTTACTATATTGATACTACATCAAGACTTACCAAAGCATTCTCATCGCAACGCTTCATCTCCCTAAATCTCAACAGAATAGAAAGTTCTCCTTCAAACCTAGTCTGTCACAAAGGAACGATGTCTGTCCCTTCCAAGAAATCTGAGCAGGTACGAACTAGGGTTTCTTCCGAAGAACTCATTTCTATTGCTCTTCCCAAGTCAAGTAACCCTAAACCCTCAACCACGGTAAACAAACCTGAAGCTAGGTCATCATCCTCTCAAGCTGTTGAGAAGAAGTTTGATGTAGACATGCATTTGGAACAGCTTGCCACCAAAATCCTTGAGAAGGGGATACGGGTGAAAGGGATTTCTGTCCCTCCAAGGCAAATGCCTGCTGAACAAGTCGACTCTCAAGGAGAGGACAAAAATCTTCAAAGACAGGCCCTTAGTCAAGAAGCTGAAGGTGAAGATCCTGATGACACTGATGTCAGTCTTGATGTCAGAACATCGTCCCCTAGGAATGAAAGCCACAGGGGTAAAGGAAAGGAACAGGTTGAGGTTATAGAGATTGAGGACTCATCTGATGATGATAGAATTGGAAAAAGGAAGGATAAGAAAAGGACTTCAGTTATAGACTCTCCCAAGTCGTGGAGCAAAGGTACCAAGCCTGGCAAGAAGAGGAGAATCAGGGAAGAGTCAGATTCTGAGTGTGATGCTCAAGACATCAACCCTGCTACAAATCAAGTGCTTGATAACATCTCATCTCACAGTGCCAGAAGTGCATCCTTGTGGAAGTGTGTGAGCCTAAGAAAGGTAGCTCTGGAAAGAGAGGTAGTAGCAAAAGACTTAGAATCTACTGAGATTATTGACCTAATTAAGCTTGCTGGTCTCATAAGGATTGTGTCAGGGTTGGCTGATTGCTATGATAGACTGGTCAGGGAATTCATAGTTAATATACCTGAATGGATAAATGACAGCAAGAGCCGAACTTTCAGAAGAGTTACAATCAGGGGTAAGTGTGTCTGGTTTTCTCTTGAGATGATTAATGCTTACTTAGGAAGAAATGAGGAAGATTATGGGGAATTAGAAGCCTCTAACAATGATATATGCAAAGAAATCACTGCTGGGCAGGTAGATGTTTGGCCCGTAGAAGGAAAGCTGTTAGCCAGTCTGTTGAGTGTCAAATATGCTTTTCTGCACAGAATAGGTATTGCCAACTGGGTTCCTACTAGTCACAAGACCACAATTTCTGTTGAATTGGGGAAGATAATTTATGCAGTTGGGACAAAGCAAAGAATTGACTATGGCTCCTACATCTATGATCATACTATTAAGCATGCTGCTACAAATGCTTTAAAGATGCCCATTGCTTTTCCCTCTCTCATTTGTGGGATTGTCTTGTCTCAACATCCTGGAATTCTACAGCATTCAGATGTTGCTTGTAAAAGGAAGCCTGCCTTGTCACTCCATCACAAGTTGAAACATGTTCCTTACAATGTCAAGACATCTGCCTCAACATCACAACAGTTACCAGCCAAGACTGGGTTGATTACAGAACTAGAGGAGGCTTGCAAGGAGTTAGATGAAGTCATAAGAGTTAGTACTGAAAGGAAACAAAAATTTGAAAGACTTGTCATGGCTCTGAAATTGGCAACAAAGGAAGGTGAAGCTGTCAACACAAGGAATGACGCTATTGATGAAGACGATAATGATGATCTCAGCTCAGAGGATTCAAGCTTTTAATGACTGCCTTCTATTTTAGTAGGGTTAGCTTTATTTTTTGTATTTGTTTTAGCACTTAATGTGCTTGGTTTTGTAATTTGAATATTGTGCAGGTTTATGCACTGTTTATGTTTTTAGTTTCCTTCTATGATTTGTTTTGCCTGTTTACTAACTGAAAGGCTAACAATGTGAGCTAGGGTATACTGACTATAGTTAATAGGGCTTCTAACTGAAGTTTGCCTAATTGTGGCTAAAAAGGGGGAGTAAATAGCCAAGAGAGTCAAGTGTATCAAAGAGTATTATTGCCATATAAGTGTGATGCATATATTAAGGGGGAGATAAATTGTTGCTGCATTAAGAGGGAGTTTTGACTGAACTTGTGAAGATATCATGACATTTGAAGAGTGCAGCCAAGCTGACATCTAGGGGGAGTAAATTGCTGCACATTGTGAGCTACTGAACAGTTGTGATGCTGGTTCATGTTTTAGAGGGGGAACACCAATTGGCTGTTGTCAATAATGAAGATGGTGCTGCAGCAGATCAAGTGATGAAGACTATGAAAAGTGTCAAACTGCTGCTGATTAATGAGTTTCAATTGGCTGTTGTCAATAATCAAGATGGTGCTGCAGCAGATCAAGTGATGAAGACTATGCAAAGTGTCAAACTGCTGCTAATTGATGAGTTTCAATTTCTGAAGATTATTCCGCTGCTGAAATCTCTGAAGGTGCAGAGTGCAGAGAGTGTTTTAGCCAAAATTAGCCAAAGGGGGAGATTGTTAGTTCCTGGATTAGCTGGAATTTTGGTAAAACAAAGTATATTCAATGTTGATGTCAAGGTGCTAATGTTGCAACATTGAAGTCTTAACACTGGGCTGTGTTAAGTATTTAAGTGCTGAAGTTGGATGTCTGATGTCACACAGGTGATGTTGTAACATCAGATCTGCAGAATTAACAACAGCAGGTTGTGATGTTGTTAGGGTTGCGTATTAGCTGGAATTATGGAGAGCAAGCTGTCTCATTGGATGCGAATATCTTGGGATAGATATTTGCTGCTGCATAGGAGATCTGCTGCAGATTTGTAGGAGATTTAAAAGGTTGAAGATTTAAAAAGATTTTAGGAGAAAATCTGTTTTAATATTCAGTTTTAAATAACAAATCTGGGAGATATTGTAGCAAGTCTAAGACCAATTCAAGGAGCTATATAAAGCGCACAAGACCAAAGGAAAAAGCGACAGAAAACATTCAAAAGATCAAGAGCTGGAGGCTTAGTGTCTAGAGTTTGTTTAAAGTGCTTGTATTTACACTATTCTAGGGTTTGAATAGGTGTTGAGTTTCTGTCCTCTTTAGAAGTTTTGAAGCAATAGAGAGTGGTTGATTGATTGAAGCTGTGAAGTAAGATCAAGGGTACTCAAAGTGGTTTCTTTGAGTGTTTGTAAGGGATTGAGTGGTGTTCTCATACCTAAGTGGTTTCTTAGGTAGGAAGTCATTAGTAGAGTATAAGTTTAGGAGATTGTCAACGGGTTGTTGAGTCTGTAAATTATATCTACAAGTAGTGAATTCCATCCCTGGCTTGGTAGCCCCCAGAGTAGGTTGGTTGTAACCGAACTGGGTCAACAATTCTTGGTGTTATTTTACTGTTATTGCTGTCCATTGTGCAGAATGTGTTGTTGTGACATCACACCTTAACATCACACGTCTGATACCAGAATTTCACCAGAAAATACGCCTTTTTGGTTCAAAGTAGATCAAACTTGCCCTTACCATCAAGGAGGACCGGGGCACAACATAGAAAACTGTCTCAGCTTCAAGTCTGATTTACAGAAGCTTGTCAGGAACGGGGTATTATCCTTCAAGGATACAAATCCAAATGTTCAGACAAACTCGTTGCCTCACATGAGAAAACTGCAGTAAACTTGATAGAGGAAGAATTTAACCGCAGTTATAAAATTCACGATGTACTCCTATTAGGAACCAATCTGGTCAGGATGCATTGCAGACAGAGCGGGTGTCATGTACCGTCTCATAATTATCACCAGTGTGATATCTGTTCAAAGGATAATCAAGGATGTTCCGTAGTGCAATCAGCTCTACAAGAACAGATGGATCTCGGATGGATCCAATATCATCGAATCCGTGAGGTCAATATGGCCCACGTAAATCCCAACATTGTCCAGAACCACAACATTCTGGAAATGAATGTCAACTTGGTGGCAATGAACTCAAGGCAAAGTCAACACCATGATTTACCACAGTATGATTACAATTCTTGTCCGATATGCTCAATAAACAATCAGGGATGCTCTTTTGTATAAGAGGCCCTCCAGCATCAGATGGATCTCGGATGGATCCAGGATTATCGTGATAGAAGTAGCCATCAAGTTAATATGATTAAAATCTTTGATATTCGCTTGATGAATACCAGTCTGGTAGAATTACATGCTAAGCAAGTCAGGTTTGGTTTTCTGGCTTCACATGATTATCAGGAGTGTAAAGTGTGTCGTGAAGACGACCAAGGATATACACTTGTCCAAAGAACACTTTAACACTTATTGGATCACTGGTGGCTTCCAATCTACTTGGATGAAGCTACACAGAAGATCAGTATGACTGACGTGAATCCTACTAGGCATCAAAGTCAGGATGTCTGCTCGATGGAAACAGATCTAATAAGGTTGCACTGCATACAAAGTGGACGTGGCCGGGTGCCACCACATAATTATGAGCACTGTAGAGTTTGCTCATAGAACAACCAAGGATGCTACCTCGTGCGAGTGGCTCTTCAAAATCAGCTGGACCACAAAGAGATTCGACCATGTTCAAGTTCTGGGTCGACCAACGGGATGCAAGACTATCTTCCTGATCAAAGCAAAGACATTGTCTTACTCTCTAATCATGAAATGGCCAAAGACATATGCGCCATAATCCCTCTACTCCATGAATCAAGAGTTCCTCTTGATAGTAGAAAGATTCTCAACCTTGAACCAATTAAGGCCGGCTACGATGGTCAGAAAAATCAAAAGGCTCCTGTGGTTATCTATTTGCCGGGACCAATACCGTACAAATCCGATAAGGCTATCCCTTACAAGTACAGTGCAACAACAATCAAAAATGGAAAGGAAACTCCATTACCCTCCGTCATAAACATTGCCAACATCAGTCGAGTAACACAGAGCGGCCAAATCTTCAATAGAGGAGTAGGAGAACCCGCCAAGGAAAAGGAACCTTAAATAGAAGTTCTCAATCAACCAATCGGTCAATCCAGTAATCCTGACCTTTCAAAGAACAACAATGAGATGCTGAAGCTCATCTAGAAGAGCGAGTACAACATTGTAGACCAACTGTTGCAAACTCCTTCAAGAATCTCTGTACTATCTCTATTACTCAGTTCCGAAGCTCATAGGGAGGCTCTGAAGAAAGTCTTAGAGCAAGCTTTCATAGAACAAGATGTGACGATAAGATAATTTGACATCATCATCTCCAACATCACTTCCTGTAACAACTTAGGGTTTAGTGATGAGGAACTGCCGGAAGAAGGCAAAAATCACAACATGGCGCTTAACATTACAGTCAACTGCCAGGACGATACTTTAGCCAGCGTACTGGTAGATACCAGATCAGTTCTGAATGTTATGTCAAAATCTACTCTGATGCAATTATCATTTTAAGTATCTCCGATGAGAGGCAGTGAGGTCATCGTCAAAACCTTCGACGGATCTAGAAAAATAGTTATCGGCGAAGTAGATCTTCCCATATCCATTGGTCCTCACACTTTTCAAGTCACTTTCCAGGTCATGGACATCTGGGCAGCATATAGTTGTTTATTAGGAAGACCTTGGATACACGAGGCTGGGGCAGTCACTTCGAAACTTCACCAGAAGCTGAAATTCATCAAAAATGACAAGTTAGTCATAGTATGCGGAGAGCATGCCTTAATTGTGAGAAACTTATCAACATTCTCCTGTGTAGAACTCGAGGAGGTTGTTGGGACCCAGTTCCAAGCACTTTCGGTGAGCAATGAGAATCAATCAGAAAAAGGAACATCGATTTCCTCATACAAAGATGCTCTCAAAGTAATCGAGAGTAATAGCGTAAAAAGATGGGGACAGCTTGTCATTCTTACGGATAACAATACAAAGGAAGGTCTTGGTTTTTCCTCAACATGTACCCAGACTACTACTAACGATGAAAGTTTTCATCCTATTCAGGAATCCTTCCACAGTGGAGGCTTCCTTCACCCAGTATCTCAAGAAGTACATACCATCAATGAGGGTGACTCCTCCGATACAGATGAAGAGTGGAAGTCCTATCTCAACGAGGACAGTTATATGTCTCAGGAAGAAACGCATACGCTATTTTTGCTTTCCCACGCAAAGTCCAAGATATATACCAAAATCAGATGTCAAGATGATGTACAAAGATTGTGATCCAGAAGGATGTCATGCTCCGCCTAACTCATTAGAGAAGGATACTCTGATGAAAGATAACTCCGACTATGACTATTATGACCCAATGGATGACTTACCTATCTGGCAGCCGTACCCAGAAGACTTGGGGCAAAAGTGTCAGCCAAATGACGCTTATCAGCTGAGCATCATAGAAAAGAATACCTGCGTCCCCACCAAATCATGGGATCATTACTCTGGATATTCCAAAAATATCCATCACAACGATGAATCTGCAAAGATTGTAGGACAAGAGTTCATCAACTATGCTTTTCCTGAGGTCAACGTCGTTGAGAAGGATGACTCCTCCCATCCCGCAGAAGTATGGGACACCTTAGGACAGCCGAGTGGAAAGTACGACTTCATGGTCAAGTACACCGCTCCTGAAAGCTCTCGTACCAGGCTCAAAGATTTCCAGCCAACTGGATGTGGAGATCCACCAGAGAGTGAAAACACAGTGCAAGATACAATAGAAGAGTTCGTTTACGATAACTCTGCCTGGGAGGAAGACTCCAATGATCCTGCTCCGCCAAAAATCAACATCATTTCTGAGGAAAAACCAAGAAAGAAGGTACTAGACTTTATGATTCAACGAGGAGTTCGCCGCCAATGGGTTGCTGTCAATGTCCCGAAAGTTGTCCATAAGTCTAAGTAATTGCCATCTTTGTTTTAACCTTTCACCCTGCCCAGGTGAAACGAATGTTTTTATAGGGCTCACTATCTGTAAATGTCCCTCTTCGCTTTGCCCGAAGCGACATAGTTTTGTTTTATAGGGCTGTAGTTTCAAGAATCGACTAAATCATAAATAAATAACATCATTATGTAATTTTTGCATTTTATTGTTGTTTTCACTTTTCGCTTTTTCAGAAAATGGTAATCCTAAAACAGTCCAAAAATAAAAACAAGCATTTTTCAGAAAATCCACTGCATGCACTGTTGCATTCTCTCTATCTCTTCTAAAAATAAATCATCACTTCATGCAGATTGCTTGTTTTAAACCCCATTGAAACATACGATCCAATGCCTTATCCCAACTTTGAATTCTAGGTATTTGAGGCTGAAGAAGAAGAAGACGAAGAAATTCTAGAAGAGATCTCCCGATTACTCAAACAAGAGGAAATGTCCATTGAACCCCACAAGGAGCCATTGGAAACGGTCAACTTAGGTTTAGAAGAAGAGAGGAAAGAGGTCAAGATTGGGGCACTGCTCAGTCTGATTGTCAAAGAAGATTTGATAAAACTTCTCAAAGAGTTTCCAGATGTTTTTGCTTGGTCCTATCAGGACATGCCAGGGTTAGATACCAGCATCGTGGAACATCATCTACCGTTAGTATTAGAATGTCCGCCGGTAAAAAAAGGCTGAGATGGACTCATCCAGACATGGCCATCAAAATCAAAGAGGAAGTGTAGAAACAGATTGACGCAGGTTTCCTCGCCACCTCAGAATATCCTCAATGGTTAGCCAACATAGTGCCAGTTCTGAAAAAGGGCGGAAAAGTCAGAGTGTGTGTAAATTACAGGGATTTAAACAAAGCCAGTCCAAAGGATGACTTTCCCTTAACACACATAGACATGTTGGTAGACAGTACAACAAAGTTCAAAGTCTTCTCCTTCATGGATGGATTCTCGGGCTATAATCAGATAAAAATGGCGCCGGAAGACATGGAGAAAAATTTATTCATCACCCCATGGGGCACCTTTTGTTACAAGGTAATGTCGTTCGGTTTGAAGAACGCTGGGGCAACTTATCAAAGGGCCACGACAACTCTGTTTCACGACATGATTCACAAAGAAATCGAAGTGTATGTCGATGATATGATTTCTAAATCTAAAATAGAAGAGGAGCATGTGACCCACTTGTCAAAATTATTCGAGCATCTAAGGAAGTACAAACTCTGCTTGAATCCTAACAAGTGTACGTTCAGTGTCCGCTCAGGAAAACTTTTAGGATTCATCGTTAGCCAGAAAGGAATTGAGGTTAATCCTGACAAGGTCAAGGCTATTCAAGAAATGCCTTCTCCAATGACTGAGAAACAAGCCAGAGGATTCCAGGGACGTCTGAACTACATTTCCAGATTTATATTCCTCATGACCGCGACATGTGCGCCAATCTTCAAATTACTCAAAAAGAATCAGGACTGCGTTTGGACAGAAGACTGCCAAACCGCCTTCGACAGTATTAAGGAATACCTGTTGAACCCACCGATTCTATCACCTCCAGTGGAAGGAAGACCATTGATATCTACTTAATAGTCTTGGAAGACTCAATGGGCTGTGTACTTGGTTAACAAGATGAAACCAAAAGGAAATAGTCTGCCATCTACTACCTAAGCAAGAAATTCACAGAGTGCGAGACTCGGTACACTATGCTTGAGAAAACTTGATGTACTCTGGCTTGGGCAGTGAAACGTCTTCACCAATACATGATTTGTCACACTACTTGGTTAATCTCCAAAATGGATCCGATCAAGTATGTCTTTGAAAAGCCTGCTCTCACGGGAAGGAATTCCCGTTGGCAGATGTTGTTATCAGAATACGATATCGAGTACCATGCTCAAAAAGCCGTCAAAGGAAGTATTTTAGCCAATCATTTGGCTCATCAATCGATTGACGATCAAGAATCAGTCGGATTTGACTTCCCAGGCGAAGATGTCATGTATTTGAAAATGAAAGATTACGATGAACCTCTACCCAGTGAAGGGCCAGAACCAGGTTCCCAATGGGGACTAATCTTTGATGGAGCTGTCAACAATTACGGAAACAGAATTGGGTCAATCATCGTAACACCCTAGGGTACCCACATTCCTTTCGCTGCCCGAATGATATTCAAGTGCACAAACAACGAGGCCGAATACGAAGCTTGTATCATGGGCCTCGAAGAAGCAATTGACTTAAGGATTAAGAACTTGGATGTGTATGGAGACTCAGCCCTGGTTATCAGTCAGATCAAAGGAGATTGGAACATATACTAATCAGGACTGATTCCTTGCAAAGATTACGCGAGAAGGTTGTTACCATTCTTCAACAGAATCGAGTTTCACCATATTCCTCGTGAAGAGAATCACATGGCTGATGATTAGCCACTCTCTCTTCCATGATTAGTGTAGGTCAATGGAACGACGTACCTAAGATCGACATAATGTGCCTAGAACGGCCCGCTTACATCTTTGCGATCGAAACAGTCATAGAAGACAAACCCTGGTATAAAAAAAAGACAGGAAAACCCTCAGAAGATTGGCAGGCCAGAAGCAAACATGCTGATGAAAGAAATTCATGAAGGATCCTTTGGCACTCATGCCAACGGACACACAATGGCAAGGAAAATTGTAAGAGCAGGGTACTATTGGTTGACCATGGAATCCGATTGCTATAAGTATATAGGGAGATGTCATAAGTGTCAGATATACGCTGACAAAATCCATGTACCACCAACACATCTCAAAGTTCTCTCTTCCCCATGGCCTTTTTCTATATGGGAAATCGACATGATTGGTATGATCGAACCCAAGGCTTCAAACGGACATCGGTTCATCCTGGTAGCCATTGACTACTTCACCAAGTGGGTTGAAGCAGTGTCATACACCAATGTAACCTGACAAGTAGTGGTCCAATTTATCAAAAACAATATCATCTGCCGTTATGGTGTTCCAAGCCAGATCATTATTGATAATGAATCTAACTTGAACAATAAGATGATGAAAGAGTTGTACGCTGAGTTTAAGATCGAACACCATAACTCATCCCCCTACCGACCCAAGATGAACGGAGCGGTAGAAGCGGCTAACAAGAACATCAAGAAGATTGTTCAAAAGATGGTTGTAACCTACAGAGACTGACACGAGATGCTACCCTTTGCTCTTCATGGTTATCGCACGTATGTTCGCACTTTAACAGGGGCAACCCCTTTCTCTCTAGTATATGGCATGTAGGCAGTGCTCCCCATAGAAGTAGAGATCCCATCAATCAGAGTATTGATGGAAGTTAAGCTAACAGAGGCTGAATGGTGTCAAAGTCAACACAATAAATTGAATTTGATCGAAGAAAAGCGAATAACGGCTCTATGCCATGGTCAGTTGTATCATCAAAGAATGAAGAAAGAATTCAACAAAAAGGTCCGACCTCGCGTCTTCAGAAAAGGAGACCTTGTGTTCAAGAAGATGCAATTATTCCTCATTGATTCCCAGGGAAAATGGACTCTGAATTATGATGGCCCTTATGTGGTCAAGAAAGCCTTCTCTGGCGGTGCCTTGAGACTCGCAACCATGGATGGAGAGGAATTTGCCTACCCCACGAATGTTGATGTAGTCATGAAATGCTTCGCCTAAACAAAAAAAAAAATGTCTCGGTGGATTGAAAACCCGAAAGGGCGGTCCAGGAAAAAATTAGAGACATAAGCAAAAATCATTCCGATGGATTGGAAATCTCAAAGGCAATCCAGGAAAAAATTAGGGATTCATGGCAAGTAACTACATCTGACAAGGTTAAATCCCTAACAGTAATGCCATCCATCAGGAAAACTCCAGTCAAGGTCATCTTCTACAGAAGCTCAGGAGGTCCAGAATTCGAAGTTGGTAGAAGGATAACATGTTTCAATATAGCCAGCCCCCTTTCCCTTAAAATTACCATTTTCTAAACTTTGTAATACTCTATGGGATCACGCGTTTGGCTAATTTCCATCTTATCAATAAAATTTGAGCCCTAGTGCTTTTGTTTGCAACTCTTATTTGTTTTACCTTTACAGAATGACATTTTAACATGATCAACGATTCTTGAAATAAAACAAAAAAATGAATTTTACTTGTAAAAATTTTTCTGCTTTAAAAATGAAGATGACAATTCTTTTGACTGTTAAACATCGATCGCTTCTCCGAAGGTGGTTGAACCTCAAAGTGCAGAATCAAAGTACTCCTTCTAAACCAGTACGCCTGAATGAAGGATCAACTGTATCAGATGTGATTTTCCCATCTGATATCCCCGGCAGAGTTCTTACCTCTTAAGACCGATTGACAATTCTTTCTCCCGACAGGGTTTACCTCTCCTAAGCAAGGCATGATTGCTATCTTGAACCAATGATACTTTTTATTCCCCGAAGTGGCCGAGTATCCAGTCCTGTTTATTCTTTAGTCTGTATGTCGCGTCAATTTTGTCAGCATAAACATACATACATCATGCATTATTGGTTCACATTCATGATCATATTGCATCACTATCACTCTAGTCGGTCTTACCCCCAGGTGGTAAAGTCCTCTTATCAATTGAGTTATCAGTTCTTTCCTCGTCAGGAAATGTTTTGTCTGAACAATCTCTCTCCCCCAGTTTATTTCTGGATTGGAGCCGGTCCTCGACCACTTTGATAACTTGAACCTCTGAAAGGAAAAAAGGCCTTCGACAGATGTCACTCTTCACCATTGAAGATTATATTTTCGCTTTCCTGGATTAAGGAAAATCCCCAGAGAAAGCCCCTCAACCGAAGACTCTCTGCAATACAGCAGTTTCTCTTCGAAAGATTTACTGTCAACAAGGACATCAGCACCTCCAAATTGGATTACATCACATGGCATTTCTACGAAAGGATCTCGAAGAAAAGTATGATGTAATATCCTCAAGCAAAAAGCAGTCTCTCAAAAGATTAGTTTCCCCCAGTAGAGTCAACAAATGGTATCTCCAATAGAGAAGTTTGCCCGCCTCTACAACTCAGACAAATGGGTTTCCCCAGCAAGTATGACATCAAATTTTTCAATCAACTGGCATCTCCCCAGTAAACTCGGCGAGAAGTTTGATGAAAACTGCTACACATAGCGTCCCTTGTCAAGGAAGAAACTCGACAAGAAGAAACTGAGACCAGTTCCATGGCTGAAGACCAGGATCGAGGGGAAGTTTATTGACAAAAGAAATTGAGACCAGTTCCATGGATGAAGACCAGGATCGAGGGGAAGTTTATTGACAAAAGAAACTAAGACCAGTTCCTTGGCTGAAGACCAGGATCGAGGGGAAGTTTATTGACAAAAGAAACTTAGACCAGTTCCTTGGCACAAGACCAGGATCGAGGGGAAGTTGTACCCTTTATGAGCATCATTTATTAGCAAAAGAAGATGGATGAGAAAATTGCCATTCATAACCACCATCAAAATTTCGGGTATTCCGATATTTAATCCTCTTGCACCCTAAATGTCCGAATACCTTCGCCATTCACACCTTCGGATCCAAGAAGATTAAATAGGGGAATCTGTCATACCCCAAATTTCGACCACCAAGATTTCCCATAATTGTGAGAATCATCATCACAATATGGATGTACCATCATGCCTCATCAATCTCCTCAAAGATGGTTGAGCATTCACTACAATCAAGAATTAGGGTTTTAAGCCCTCTCAAGATACTTAGAAAAAGGATCAATCAAGAAATGACATGATATTCAACTTGTATAACCTCTCAAACATCCATAAAGTATCAAAAGTAATCCCATATCAAGAATCAAGCACAAAGTTGTGGCATTCCAAATGGTTTGAGCCTCGAAACACCCGATGTCGCCAAATTAGGGTTTTGGACGACCGGGGCCTCCAAAGTGAAATTTTCACAAGAGGATGAGCCAAGACTCCAACATGTGACTAAATATGCTCAAAATAACCTTAAGAATCCATTTGCAAAGCTAAATTACCCTCAGAGGATGCATTCCCCAAAAGTCAGGAATTAGGGTTTTACGCGCGGAACCGCTCCGGAGCCAAAAGTCAAAACATGACTTTTTTGGAAAAAATGATCCTTATGATTCATATTTTCATAAAATATGACTTATAATGACATTTGAACAAGAATTGATCAAGGAATCATGATAACTTGTAAAAGGGGTAACCTTGAAAAATTGATAATTTTTCTAAGTTATTAAGTTTAAATGATTTTGGTGCTAACTTCCAAGGATAATAACTTGTGATCCAAGCAGCCATTTTGGGAGATCCAAAGCTGGATTTGTAGGTCTTGCTACACTCTACAAAAGCTTCAACTACCTCCAACTCCAATTCTTTATGGATTTTAAGTTATGGAGTGATCAAATTGGCAAAAATGAAGAAAATGACACTTTTCCAACACTTAGTGAAAATCTGCCTAAGTTACCAGCCTTGGACATCAATGTTCATGAGGATTTTTCAGTTGGATTCAAATATTTTCAAGACAAACTATGATCACACATGTATTGTATCATATGAGGGCTCTTTAAAAAGCACAAGAGCCTCCCATAACTCAACCTGAGCAGGGAGATATGAATCCCTCAAAATCGCCATTTCCAACTGTCCTAAGCAAGGCAGAATTTGGTGTTTTGCTCGATTTGTAAAAATTGGATAACTCTAAGCCTTGTCATCCATTTGGAAACATCATAGGATAAAATAAGAGGGGAATAATCTGATCCCCAAGCCTTCCAAGTCCAAGAATCTACATATAGCCATAACAAAGCTAAAAAGGCTAAAAGGTGTCAAGACTCCAATTTTGTTTCCAAGCATTCAACGGATGCACCAAGGTGGCATGAACTGACACATTCCTAACTGAATGAGTCAAGAATAAGCTCTAAATCAAAGGACCATAGGCATGTGCCCTAACCTCAAGTCAGTGGCTAGAGGAGACTTGAGATTCCATTTGATCCACTTTGGCCTAAGGCCTGCTGCAGTTGTCATTCACTATTGATGCCAAAACAAACTTGACGCACTATAAATAGAGCTCAATTGTGATCAATTTGAGTACACCAAAGCACCCAAACTGATGCTTTCCTCAAAATCTCCCTTTCACTCCAATTTTTCCTTCTAACTAAAGTCACTATCGGGTTTTGAGATTGAGAATGATTCCAACCAAACCAACCATACACACACCTCATAAACATCATGTATGAGTGATCCATAACACAAAATTACATCTGGAACATCAAAATCACAAAATCATCAGCCAATTGCTCTAGTTCTTGACAGAGTTGCAGTTGAGGTACCACAACCGATTCCAGCTCATTTCAATCCATTCCAAGCATTCAAACACACTCCTTGGCACCTAAGGAAGTTGTCCAGATAACTGGAACACATCTGTAACACCTCCATCATCAAGCTCGATCACCAGCTGCAAGAGGTAAGCCTGACACCTTCAAACTCTATATTCCATGCATCATAAATGAATTTTTGAGTTACCATCTTGTTCCTACATGTATATAGAGTGATAACCCTCAATCAATTGCCAAGAATCAATCGTGTATGGAATTTCATTGTGTTCATGCTTAAATTAGGGTTCTTGAGGTTTTCTTCTGATTTCTCACTCCATACTTAATATAAATGCAATAAATCTATATGGTTGTGATCCTTGTTAAAAAACGAACAAGATTGATGTTTGAATCGTGCAAAACCAATGAATAATCAGAGAGAAAAGTGAGAAAATGCAAATCACCCATGGCGCGGTCACGAGGAAGAAGAAAGTGACCGTTGGCGCCATAATTCAAATTATTTGAATTTTTGAATTTTGGTTATTTTGTTTAATTGATTCAAAAATTAATTTCTCTCTGAATTTTTGTGTTTTTAAATTGATTATTTTTCTCAAAATTCACAAGAATGTTTAAATATTTTATTTTACAAAAAGATCTAATTTATATTATTTATTTAATATAGTTAGAATTTTTGTAATTAATTTCATTTTATTTGTTTTTAAACATTTTAAATGAAATTCCCACTTTGATCTTTCAAAACCAATTGAATTTTAAACTTTCATGTAATTAAACATGATTTTTCAAAATATTTTTCAAATTGTACAAATTGTTTTTGAATATATTTGGTATTTTATATCATTTTTTTCATTTAATTTCCTTTGAAAAATGACATTTTAATTTTAAATTAGGGTTTTCTCTCGATTTTAAATTTTCAAACACTTTGGGCCTCTAATAGAGTGTAAGACCCATTCCTTGTAAATAAAAACCTTTTTGGGCCTTAGTCATTGTATTAGCCCCAATGCGATTTTAAAAATCTCGGCGCAATCGCCATTTCAAAACAAAATCATCTGGGCCTCTCTTTGAGTTGTAAGCCCTATATCTTCTACAGAAATAAACTTTTGGGCCTCTAATAGAGTGTAAGACCTAACCCTCTTTTGTACATAAATAAATTTTGGGCCTTAGTCATTGTATAAGTCCCAATACAGTTTTTAAAACGACGGTGCGATCACTGTTATATTTGGGCCTACCCTTGTGTTGTAAGTCCCATTTCTTTTCTTTTTCAAACTTTTGGGCCTCTCCTTGAATTGTGAGTAGAAAATATTTCTTGGGCCTCAGTCATTGTATAAGTCCCGATACAATTTTTAGATCAACAGTACGATTACTGTTTTTCATCTGGGCCTCTCCTTGAGTATAAGCCCCAACAATCTTTTCAAAACAACTTTCCCTTTTTGGTTTAAGTTCAAATTCATAGTTGTAATCAAAACTTTCTTTAAATTCTTGAACAACTAACAATACAACTATTACTATAGAAGCTTGCTCTCCTGTAAGTTTTAAACAACTTTCTTTTACATACTTGCACATATCTATATATTTGTTTGTGCTGGAAGCTTGCTCACCTGTAAGTCCTTCTACTTTCTTTTACATACAATATATATTTCATATGTACATATATACCTATATATTATCTGCTTAAAGTTTTCCCCTGCAATTAAGTCTAGAACTAGATAAAGTCAGTGGTCATTCTTTCAACAGTCAAAACTAGTTCCCCATAGGAATTCCAGATACAGTCTTGCCTTCTCTTGGGCTTATACAATATGGAACAAAGAGAAAGGCATTATTCCCGGTGAAACTTTTCTCAGACTGTCACTATTAGAAATTGTCAAAGAATTTCATTTCCCCAGAGAGGATTAATTCCTGGTGAAACCTCTCTTGAATTTCTTCAAACCCTAGAACTGTCCACTAAAGAAAAGATTATCCCCGGTGAAACGTTTCTTGACCTCTTCTTAAGTTTGGACCCACAGGCTTCCTAAAAGCACCCCGCCTCCTCTTGGACTTTGTACAAGGACCCTCCGGCTTCTTAGAAGTTCTCATGCCTTCTCTCGGCCTTAATACAAGGACCCTGAAGACCTCTTAAGGGTATAGGACAAAACTTAGTCATCCTTTGCTAGAGCAGTCTTTCTAAAGAGTCAAAACCTCAGACCAATTTTAGGGTTGATTCTCATCCCTTAAAACACCAGCCTCCTCTTGGGCATCAATCAAATATAAACTCTTCTATGCCAGTAGACTTGGACAGTCTAATCCCCTCTTGGATCTCAAAGACATTCTCAAGTTCCCTACAAACAAAAACCCCGGTCATTTAACCAATCTCCAGTATAGTTAAAACCCTCACAGGATTTAAAACTCAGTCTTTCATCCTAAATTTCCCCAGCCAGGGTCAGCTTATCATCAGAACCTCAAGGCATCTGATACCTTAACTCTTCTGTAAATCCTCAACAAGAGTTGATTCCACATTTTGGACCTACCTTTGGATCTCAATAATACTCAGCAGAAGCCATCCTCCTCTTAGGCTTTGTATAATGATTTTCCTTAGCAGAGTTAGCCTCAAAAGCACCCTTTTGTTGAGTCCATCTTCTTTCTTAAAACACTCTCTTGTTGAGTTAACCCTTTTCAGCCTCAATCTTGGGCTTTGTACAAGCCAAACAAAGTACTCTCTTGTTGAGTCAATCGCTTTTCCACACTCTCTTGTTGAGTCAAAGGTACAAAACATAAACACTCTCTTGTTGAGTCATTCTTTTAGCCTCAATCTTGGGCTTTGTACAAGACATATATAAACTTTCTCCAGTAAAGTCAAAATCTTCATAACCTTCTCTTAAGCTCAGGTTAAATATCTTCCCCAGCGGAGTCAATTCCTCCCAGCCTTCTTTTAGGCTTTGAGAAATAATATCCCTAAGTAGAATCAACTCTCTTTTCAGCCTCCTCTTAGGCTTTGTATAATGATTTTCCCCAGTAAGGTTAGCCTCAGTCTTGGGCTTTATACAAGACACCTAAAAATCCTCAGCTGAGTCAGTCAACTACCTTTCAGCCTCGATCTTGGGCTTTGTACAAGACACCAAATAAAACACTCTCTGGTTCAGTCAGTCCAATTTCAGCCTCAATATTGGGCTTTGTACAAGACACCAAATAAAACACTCTCTTGTTGACTCAGTCCCATTTTAGCCTCAATCTTGGGCTTTGTACAAGACACCAAATAAAACACTCTCTTGTTGAGTCAGTCTCATTTCAGCCCCAATCTTGGGCTTTGTACAAGACACCATATAAATCTATCCAGCAGAGTCAATCTTCTTTTAGCCACAATCTTGGGCTTTGTACGAGACAGATAAAACCTCTCACCCGTAGAGTCAGATTCCCCTTTTAGCCTCAATCTTGGGCTTTGTACAAGACAGACAAAATATTTCCCCGAAAAAGTCAACTTTTAGCCTCCTCTTAGGCTTTGTATAATGATATCCCCCAAAGAGTCAGTTTCTCTTTTAGCCTCAATCTTGGGCTTTGTACAAGACACATAAACACTCTCTAGTTGAGTTAGCCTTTTTTAGCCTCCTCTTAGGCTTTGTATAAAGACTTCCCCAGTGGAGTCAATCAATCTCTTAGCTTCAACCTTGGGATTTGATCAAGGCACACAAAAAATCAATATTCCCCTCAGAGGAAATCAAAATCTCTGTAGGAAGACATTTCTCTGTGTTATCACACATCAAAACAAACAAATCAAACAAACCCTAATCCCAGATAACTGCTATAAGAGGCATACTTGTTGATTAAAAAATCCAAGCTATAGTCCATCTCTTATCCTGGTAAACTTCCTCTTTCATGTAATTGCTATAAGTGGCAAGCATCTGGATTATTTACATCCAAGCCAATGTCCCTCTCTTAGAATGAAAGATTCCTAAGGAAAAATGGCATTGCTCTACACTGAGTTAAAGTTTTCTCCTTCAGGACAAATTCCTCATAAAGGAAATTATGGAATTGTTGGATTCACATATCCCAATTAAAGTAATTCTCCTTTATAATTAGTCACCCAACAGTTGTGATAAACAGACAAGATGTCTCCCTTTAGAGGTGACAAATTCTCTCTCAGTCAAACCTTTTAGCTTAAATCTTGGGCTTTGAACAAGACACAAATAAACCTTTTAGCTTCAATCTTGGGCTTTGAACAGGACAACATAACATCTTTTCCTCCCATAGAATAGGAGGAACTATGTTTGCTCTGATATCCCTGTTTCTTTAAACGGGAATATGTAGGCATAATATTGTGAAATCTTAGCGAGCACACCAATCAAAAACCTTAGGTCCAATACCTTCACTCATAAAAAAAACTTTAGGTCCAATACCTTCACTCGTCAAAAACATCGGCAAGCCCGAAATCAAACAAAAACTCTCTCTCTCAAACCTCCCAAAAAAGAAACTTTCCCAACCCACGACAGATAAACACCATCAAGTATAAAAGCAGAACCTAATGCTAACAACCTGTGGATAACCACATATAGGATGGGTAATTGACAACTCCCCATTGTATAACCTGACCCCGAACTCCCTGAATCTCTTAAGCATTTGTTCAGTTAAACATTCGCGTGTAAGGTTAGTTTTAGATAGCTTCCCTTTCCCTTCCAGCTTCACGGGATAAATAAGAAATCAGAAAGTAGCACCCCACTCCTACCATTGCGGTGAGGAGAAACCCCATGGCGATAAGGTGGTCGCGTCACCGACAAAAATCGCACGCTACAGTCGTGCGCGCGATGCATATTATTGTGGTGCGATGCAGCAGCATCGTGGCACGATGACACGCTTTTTGCTGACACGCATAATTTTTATTTGAATCTTTCGCGTGATGTTGTTGGTTGGGATTTCGACACTCATTAATGCAAGAAATAAGTTAGAAATTTTCAAGGTCATAACCTGAAGAAGAACATGTTGAATTCGACAGTAAATAGTGGCAAGGTGTTTCGACGACAGTAAAGATTTGAAATGGGCTGTTGAAGTTTGAAAACTCATTTTGAGGAAAAATGTGTTTCGACAGCGAAATGGTGAAGATCTAGTTGAGGGAGTCTTTGCATAGAAGACGCCATGATTTAGAACTTAGAAAGCCTCTTGTCCAGATTTGAGTTCGACGATGTCTATTGGAAGAGGCGTTTCGACGAATGGAGTTCAAATGAGGATGATAACTACCTTTTGGCCTTATCCCATTCTTTTGACACATGGAGGATTTTTAGGCGACAAAGTGCATGTAGTGGGGAACATGGCGCATTCTGGCGAAATAACCGTTAGATGGCGGTTATTTTTTTAATTAATATAAATAGGACATTTAGCATTTAGAATAAGGTGTTCAACAATTGTGTAAAACTCTACATTTTACTCCTAGTATCTGTATGTGAGAAAAGAGTGCTTTTGAGAGAATGTACATTTGAATACCTTGCTTTACAATCAAATTCACATTTAAATTTCAGTCATTTATCTCTACTTGCAATTTACTTCCTTGTTATTTATCTTCAAGCCATTTATCTTTCAATTTATCTTTCCGCAATCTACACTTTTTTTCTTGCTTAAAAGAATTCACAATGTTCTCTTAATAACTTTGAAGAATACTTAAAGAACATTGTATAAATGTTCATAATCATTGAAACCAAAAACTAAATTAGTAGCACATGTCCTAGGATCAATTTAGTCGATCCTGTAAGTGACCAAAGACTTAGTAACTTTGGAGGACTGGCGGTTGTTTGCCATTTTCATTGGTAAATAAATTGGCACACCCGGTGGGACTGGTATTGTTAGTTAGAATTTGTAGAGATATTTAAAAAGTTTTCCATTTTTGGTTTTCTGTAATTTCGTTGAATGAGATTAAGAAGTGGTAAAATAACCACTGATAACGAAGCGAGACAAAGAAGGAGACGTGTACGTGTAACAATGGAAAATTCACCTAATAATGAACCACCCCTCCTTCGACAAGGGAAACTAAAACCACAAGGTATGTAACTGAAGTGGTTCCATCCATAGCAAGTACGATGGTAGTACCTTCGAATGCTTATATTGGACCTATCTTATCCCCAATAAGGACGCAGGGGCAACCATTGACCCCTTATCCAGTGGGCACTAGTTCGTTCAAGCCTTTTGTGACTGGGTTCACCATGCCCTTAGGTGGTTGAGATCAACCATATGGCATGCCAACTTCTATGATGGCTAATTTACATAATGCAACTGCAGCGTTCGACTACCCAGTGGTGAATACGTTTTCGCCAGTGCAGGGGTCTGGTTCTGCTGTAAATAATATGGGTCGAAATAACCTACCTCCTGGGATAGGATTTTCTACCCAACTGCCCAATTTTACTACTAATTCTGCAGCGGTGTTAAGACAACAAGTGGACGAAAGTAACCATGATATGGTCCATATGTTGGCCCAGCAGATGGGAACTATATTTAACCCCTTGATTCAAAACACCACCCAAATGAATCAGCAATTGGCAGCGTATATGATTAGAATTACAGATATTTTTGGAGTTCCACAAGCTCCTCGATAGGTTCGAAGAGATGTGATAGTCGAAAACCAGGGGCAGTTCTTGAGGAAGATCCTATAATTAACCAAGTCCAGTGAAATGGGCCCTGTGTCGAGGTGGTTGATCAAGGAGTTAGGGTCGAACCTCCTAGGGTTGAACCCCCTAGGCTCGAACAACCAGTCCCAAGGGATCAAGAACCTAGGGTGGTGACAGTTAATAGGAATCAAGATGCTGACGAAGTCATACATCAAGTTCGAAATGATGGTATGGCTGGAGATAATAATTTGGTTGCCATGGTCGAAAGGATTATGGCGTGAAATGGGGTTAATGTTGGCCTTCATAGGGCAAATAATATTTCCCCATTATCTGATTACATTCTGCACACTCCTTTGCCTAGGGGATTGAAAGTCCCAAAATTTACAAAGCTTTCAGGAGATACTAGTGAGTTAACCGTCGAACATGTGGCGAGATACTTGACTAAAGCAGGGGATCTTGCTAATGAAGAAAACTTAAGAATTAAGTATTTCCCTAGTTCACTCACAAAAAATGCTTTCACATGGTTCACTACACTCCCAGCGAGTTTGATCCACGATTGGGCTCGTTTAGAGAGACTGTTTCATGAGCAGTTCTACATGGGACAGTCGAAGATCAGCCTTAAAGAGTTGGCTATCATTAAACGTAAATTCTCTGAGTCAATTGACAACTACCTTAATAAGTTTTGTCTACTAAAGGCAAGGTGTTTTACACAAGTGCATGAGCATGAGTTGGTCGAAATGGGCACTGGTGGGTTAGACTATTCCATCAGGAAGAAGTTAGATACCCAATATTAGAGAGACATGGCCCAGTTGGATGATAGGGTTCGACAGGTAGAACGCTTGAAGGTTGAAAATGCCAAAGCAACTAAGAACAATAGAAGAGAAATGGTAGCTTACATTGATATAAATGACAATGATCAAGAAGCGTATACTGACCCTTTAGATTTTGACGAGAATAAAATTGACGTAGCTGAGTTAAAGCAAGGGCCACCTTATTCATGCAAGGTCCTCGCTCCTTCGAATGGTAAGAATCCCGTTGAACCAGAAAAGAATGATAATTTTCCTAAGAGTGTGGGCAAGGTTCCTCAGTCCTTATTTTAATGATGTCAAAACTAGTATAATCTCGTACTTGTACATTGGACGGTATCATCGCGTCGTAGATTGTATTCATTCTTTAATATGCATAAAATATTTCATAAAAATGTGTCTATGCATATAAGAGCATCCTGTGTATGAAAATTGTGCATTAGAGTATGTTGGATACCCTAGGTCAACCCAAAAAGGGTTTAGGTAGACCAAAATACACACAAAAAGGTGTTTATAGCAGTTTGGCAACCTTGCGTCGACTCACAGACATGTGGAGGTCGAAGCATGATGTTGAAATAACAATTTGTTGATCTCGGGTGTCCATGCGTCGAACCACATGCATGGAGCGGTCGATGCATACTCCCCCTCTAGAAAGCTCCCCCTTACTCGGGAATCTATACTTCCTCACCTGGGTAACTCAGAACACAGGGCACAACTGTGTTCATAACTCAGATCACAGGATACGAAGGAAGGACTTAGAACATAAGGGAAACCTAAGACTAAGATAGAATGTCTAAACATTCTATCCAACATCCTTGCAAACCAACTGCAAGGACAGACTCAACCCATGTACTTTTTCCCCCTTTTTAGCTAAAAATTGACAAACATGTCCAAGACAGACACATACCCAAACTAAACAAACCCAAAAGTGGATAAATCCCATGAGAACCTAGCACAACAGAAAAGACAACCTGAGACAAGTCGAAGCCAAGAAGCCCCTTTATATACCCGAGCGTCTTCCTTAGGATGTAACGAACCATTGAAAATAACGCAAGTCAATTCAATAAACGCATTAAATGAGGGATGTAACTTCACAAACAAATGTGCACCGACCAAAGCATAATTGATTATTTTTTCTTTTAACGAGAACAGTGCAAGGAATGTGCATTCACCAAGACAAGTGTTTAACAAGCGTTCCCTAAGACACATTCTCTCCACCGTCCAAGACAAACAATCAGTAAACAACCATACGTCCTAACCAATGTCCTGACACCTTGTCAGACTTTATTCAGTCCCTCTTGTAGACCCTGAAACATATTTACAATGCCTTTCAATGAGCCCCAAGAATAATCCTATCAACCAAGAGACGATAAAACAGACCAAGATGTTAAGACATTTCTTTAGACATCTTTCAGATAGCAACAAAGACTCCCAAGAGCCTTAGCTAATTCTGCAGAGAAAAATAAATTCTCCCAGACACAAGCAATGACTCTCAGGACACTCCCAAGAAGCTTGAACAACTCTGAATCAATCCATTGACACACAATGACAGAACCAAATCAACCTGTTAAGTCCTCTCAGAACTAAACCAGTAACACAATGCCATGACATCTTGTCTGACACTACACCCTCACCAGAGGTATTCTATCACAGATTGCTTAAAACCACAAACAATCTTGATAAACAACTGCACTACTGCAGCAACAGATCCTTGGTAGAATTCCAACTCCCCCTATCAAGGATAACCAGTGCTCCTTTGCAAGAAGAACACTTTAAAATGAATGGAAAACATAAGATTCACCTTCATGTCTTCAAGAGCGCACTCCCTGTTCAACACACCTGCTGAACGCATTCACTTACCGATCTATGTACCACACTAGTACACCCAACAGACATAAGTTCTCCTCCTATCTTTTATAAAATATGCTCCTTCCAATAAGAACCACCCAAAATCACCACATGATATCACATGACAAACTTCATGATACGAAAATCACCATTGATCCCTCTCATCCAGAAACCATCCATACCCTATACAAATCCACCTTCAATTTTACAGCCATAGATATCCTTGTTCCTTGAGAATAAATCCAATTGAATCTGGAATGCTTCACATTCCTCAAAGAGACATACAAAATCTCCTAGTTTGTTAGCTAGTCCAGATGTTCTTCACACTTGAAGGACATTAAATATATGCTCCAGAAATCCTCAGCTTACTTGCTTCACAAGCACCAAACAGATCCACTTTTCTATAGCATAACTTGTAGCAGAAGTAACCTCCTCTTCACAAGCTTTTGACCTCAACATGAGTCAAACAACTAGATAGGCACCCCATAATCCAAGACAGTCTTCACCTCATCATTCTCCCGTATGATAAGACATAACACTTCTAATTCAAGTGGTGAATATCAACTTCCATATTCTGAACACATCAGAATCCAGACCTTCATGCAATCAATAAATGTTCCACTTTAGTCTTGTACAGTACCTTCACATCATACTTCAAGACAGTCATTTTACCTCAGATAGAATACTTCTTAGTTAAGATGTGAATATTAAGTTCCACAACAGAACTTCAAGTTCTTCTCCAAGGATAACAAAACCAGATGTTGTTCTAACATCAGTTAGGACATCCTTCATATATCACAGACACCACACCCAACGGTTATAGATATGCCCACCACTGGACTTACTACTGCCTAGTAATCCAACTGAAGATCTTTAGAGAACATAGCTCCACCAGCTTGATCAATAAGAACTCCAGACAACCAAAGAGAGAAATAAACTCTCATACATTTCACAAAAGAAGGTAATCTTCCATAAATCAGAACCTCCTTTGATTTTCAACCAACTACCCTTCTGCACAAGAGTAATTAAATCCAAGCACACTGCTTGAATTCCCATTAGAGATCAACCAAAAGCCACAGTTTGGTTAATCTCAGCTTTCTTCAGGGCTCCAACAGATCCACTGATCCACCAATGAAACCTGATCTTCAAGTTAGATATTCCACCTACTGCATGAGATATACCTTTTTGAGCATCAACACCTTTCATACTAAGTGGATCAATTTATCTTAAGATGATGTGCCATAACATCAACTAAAATCCTAAAGTTCAACTTGATGTCAGAACATCTGATAAGACATCCAGCTGGAGAGTTCAGTCCTTCATTCTGCCACTTAGAAGAACCTTCTCCCTATAACAAAACAAGAGTTCCATGTTCTCATAGACTTGATTAATGATATCAAGTTTGAGTAGACAATCTCCATCCTGCTTTACTATACTACAACAACCACCTCAGCTTCAGAGAAACCAAACATGCCAAAGCTTGATTCTTCAGAAGAGATTAGTCATACGAGATCTTTACAAAAGGAATCCCGCTTTCCTTAAGTAGAGACTTCTTCAGAAGGTCAGAGATAACTGCCACTTATCCTTGACCTTCATGATGAGCAAGATCACATGCTCCTAGAGTAGAGACGAGAACACACCTGCTGCACTCCAATGCACCTAGATTAGAAATAAACTGATCCAAAAAAGTCTTCATCTTCACTTCCATCAGCACTACATTCTATCCAAGTTTCTTGCCTGGAAACTTTCTAGTCAGATTACGTGCCTTTGCAACACCAGAAAAAAGACAGATCTTACCATACACGTGTATGGTATCAAGATCATCAGCTACATCTCCTTTGTTCTAGAGATTCACTCCTTGAATCAGCAAGATTCTGTACATATTCCATTGTCAAGATGTTTCAACATCTGATAGAACATCAGTTCCTTATCTTGACTGTATCCATTCTCCAAAGAACAGATCCTTGAGCAGATGCAACTAGAGATGTTGCACTTCCTGATGTACCAACTTGTCACCAGTAATTTTGTACTCCAAAATACAAGGATAATCAATTAAATATTTATGAATTCCACAAATAGCAATTGATCTTAAACACTTGTCAACAAAACCATACATCCTGTAGGATATATGATCTACCAGATATCAACACAAATTAAGAATTTTTGTGTCAACATCTTTCTAGTCAAATAACATGTTGAGACATCAAGTCTGTCACCCTTGACTCAACCTGCCTATGATTTTCCTTTGCTAATGGAATTCTTGTAAATCATGAATGGTGAAAATAAATCACCTCACATTATCTCCAAGTTGAATATCATCCATCAGCACCAGAGAACTTCATAAATCCATCTTCAGCATGAGAACCAGGTTATCCTTCTGAAAGAGCTCTTAAACACGACCAGAGATGCCTTTATGAGTGGACTTGAGTGAAAACTCAAAAATCTTTGGCAACTTTGTCGAAAAGAATATTTACTAAATTCATAGATCATGAATTTGATAAACACGATCTCAACTCACATTGTCTTCAAACTGACTTCAAGATAAAGGATGGAACCAAACTTCCAAGTACCAAGTCAACATGACATACATCAACCAACAACTCTCTCCATTCCATTGCTCCAGACTTTGGAACGAATAGAGCTTTCATAGATGCCGATATCTTCAAGAATAAAAGCCAACAATCAAGATCTTCCACCATCTTTCTTCTATCACAACTCCAGAATCACATAAATACCAGAGTTCTTCCATCAGAAACATATGTAGCGGAACCACCAAAGAACATCTTCAACATGCCCAATAAGATGTCAAAACATCTTATAAGACACCATACAGGAGAACTAGCCACTCCTTCTGTAGTTGCTCTAGAAAATCCTCAGAAAACCTGAAAAATTGTTAGTAGTTGTTACCTTTGATCCAGAACATCCATCTCATCCATTAATACCCTTGAGTATGTCAGAGTGAATGATCTAATCTCACCAAACTCTTCCTTGTTTAAATCACCAAAAAGTATCTCCCAAGATCTCATCCAGAAACAGAAAGGATGCCTACTCTGATATCAATTGAAATTCTGGCATAACAGATATCAGATGTCCTAACACATGTCACGACATTGTTCTCTGCATAACTTTAAAAACAAGGGCAAAACAGTCAAGATGATACTCTGAATATTAGCAACAAAATCAAGACAGATTTTTTAACATCTGTTACAACATGTTAATGAAAACTGAACTGTAAATTGCAGAATGATAAATAACACAAAATATGATGACCCAGTTTGGTGCAAATCACCTACATCTGGGGGTTACCAAGCCAGGAAGAAGAATCCACTATCAGTAGTATAGTTTTATGTAAACAACCTCTGGTTTACCTATCACTACCCAATGAAAACTTTATAATTAGAAATCACATCTAATTGATAAGAGAAACCAATCTCACTCCCTAAATCACAACCTGTGATATCTAACAGTTATAGTCACAATACCTATATTATCCTACTTGAAAGACACCTCTTTCAATGCAAAGTTCAGTCAAGCATTCTCGACTAACAACACAACTCAGATTTGGTTCAAAGCTTCATCCAAGAACAATATACAATTCATTACCTAAAGGTTTCTAAATCTATATAAACAACTATGTCTACCACAGTGTATCAAACCGATACAAAGGGTGACTTACAACACATGAAAGTCATACGACTCTCAAAACCCTAAACCCTATTTTCTACTTTACAAGTATTACAATAGGATTCCTAAGTATCTATAAACTTAAAACTATACTAGGTCTTAGTCTTCCTTTTATAGTCTTCTGTCTTGGGATTCAGATCTTATGACCTTGATCCACTACAAACCGAGCCTTGAATCTTGGAAAAAAATTAAAACAACCTACTGTATTTGTCCAGATGTCGAGTCTTCATGCTAGGACATTTCATCCGACATCTTTGTTTTATGGCAGAATTCTTCATGTTTGATCATCTTGCTCTTCATCAATTTTTACCAAAATTTAGTCAAACCACGGGAGCTTTCAGTTGTTATTTCAGTTATTGGGTCTTGGCATCATATATATTCATTTGTGTCATCATTGTACATAGATAGAACAAGAAAAGTGAAAATATATACTGATTTTTGCTCATCATCTTCACTCTCACTCTTGCATTCTTCAACAATTACACATAATCATTTTTGTTGATCTTTTGCATTGTCGAGGTGATAACGTCCAAACGTTGGATTATGTATCTAGTTTGGGTTAAGAATTCAATGGGTTTTTCTTAAATAAAACCGTTAAGGTTTTTTCTTCCAAGATCTTGAGGATTAGGTATTCTTACACAGATATTTGCTTCACAGATTCAGCCGAGTGAAAGGTTTGAAGAACGGTGGGTTCGTTCAAACAAGTAGCGGTAACCGGAGGATTTTTTAGGAAGATTTGGGTCGAACGTCGTGCGATCGAAATCTTCTGAGCAAAAGGATTGAAGAACGGTGGGTTCATTCAAAAAAGTAATGGTAACCGGAGGTTTGTTCGAGGCGTTTGATGCACTTAATTCGACTTGAATCAAGGGGAGAGAAGGGAAGAGTATCAACTTTAACAATTAGGCTTGAGTGTGTGGTGACTATTGCTTCTCTTGTATAAATATTGCAACTTGATAATACATATCTCAATTCTAGTTTTATAATTGGGGGCAAACGTACCCGAAGCGAGGACGAAAGGAGAACTTGCTAAACAAATCTGGTGTTGTTCTCTCTTTCTCTATCTCTTTAATTTGTGTTGTTCATATTTGTGTAATATCAATTGCTCGATAAATATTTGCTATTATGTAGTGCTGAAATTCTATTTTGAAAACTCATTACAATCACTTGGATTGTAATCTTGAAAAATTATGCACTAACATTACATAGGAAATTCAACTTGAGGTGTTGTCCACACTAAGTATTCGACAAATTGACCGCACACAAACTGTTTGTGATATTGTCAATTTAATTTTACATTTCACAAGTCATTGAAAATTGGATAAATTAAAATTATCATTACTTGTATTGATTAATTAGAAAATTATTGATTCGTTTTCTCATTGGACTTAATTCTATTCGGTTCCGCGTATCCGATCTTACCAATAACGGTTCGTTGAGACGATTTATTTCCTCTGCTGTTTCTGCACATTTTTTAAAACAATTTTTAAGCACCGACTCTGTTTAAAAATTAGTGATATATTCAACCCCCCCTTCTAGATCATTTCCTTCGTCTAACAAGTGGTATCACGAGCACCAGTTCATCTAGTGTTTCGCTTATAAATTTTTAGAAAATGGCTAATGAACCAAAAGGGGCGTACAATAGAGCACCTGTTTTTAACAGTGAGAACTATAGTTATTGGAAAGATTGTATGCGCGTGCATATCAATTCTATTGATAGAAAGGTATGGAACTTTATACAAAATGGTCCTATGGAAATCACCATGACCAATGCGGATAACGTTGTTGTGCCAAAGCCGGAAGCACAATGGAACGAAGAAGATGAGAAAAAGTATAACTATGATTGGAAAGCTAGAAATATTCTCATATCCTCTTTAGGAGTTGATGAATATTATAGAGTTTCACATTGTACTACTGCTAAAGCTATGTGGGACGCATTGCAAGTTGCCTATGAGGGAACTAATGATGTCAAACTAGCTCGAATCAACACTTTCACACAAGAGTTTGATCTCTTTCACATGAAACATGGTGAAACCATTGCTGATATGCAAAAGAGATTTACTAATTTAATCAATCGACTAAACTCACTTGGGAGACCGGTTTCCAATGACATTTTTACTAATAAAAGTTTGAGGTGTCTTAATAGGGAGTGGCAACCAAAGGTCACGACCATAAAGGAAGCCAATGACCTCATGACTTTAGATATCACAACTTTATTTGGCAAGCTTGAGGAACATGAGAAAGTGCTCATTAGTCTTGACCAACATGATAAAAAGGAAAAGAGAGAGAAAACCAAAGATACAGAAAAAAAGTCAATAGCTCTAAAGGCTTCTAGCTCAAAGTCCTCCGCAAAAGAGCTAAGTGATAGTGAATCGAGTGATGATGATGAAGATACGAATGAAGATATGGGGTTGTTTGTGAGGTGATACAATCGTTATTTAAGGAATAACGGTATTTAACATTTGGACAAGAATCTCATCAATTTTCAATGACAAACTAAGTCATCTAAGAATGAAGGCAAGAAGAGTGGTAAAGCAAAAGGTTCATGCTACAATTATGGAAAAGTCGGCCATTATAAGCCGGATTGTCCACTGATGAAGAAGGACAAGGGGAAGGAAAATAATCGTCAACAAAAGAAACAAAATAAACCTAGAAGAGCTTACATTTATTGGGAAAGTGACAGTGAGTCGCCTAGTGAAGATAACTTAAGTGATGAAGAAGAGTCTGTCAACCTTTGTCTCTCCGTTCATCAAAAGAATAAGAAAAAGGTAAGACATGCTAAATATGAACACTCTAATAAAATGTCTCATTCTGAATTACAACATGCTTTTTATACTTTACATCATGAGGCCAAAGAAGCCTTTAAACGTTTGGCTTCAAACAAACAAATTTTCTCTTATTTAGAGAAAAAGATCTCTGATTCTGAAAAGGAATTAGAAGATCTTAAGAAGTCTATGGTGGAAGTAACAAAAGCAAAAGTTGAGGATGACAAAAGTATTTGGTTAAATTGGGGTTGTAAAACTTGTCACATTTGGCAAAAAGAAGTGAGAACTCTTAAAGCCAAACTAGACAAGGCTTTAGAACCTAAGGTCACTTTTGCTATTGATCGATCAAATTTTAAGAAAAGCATGAATAATCCTTACCAAACATACACTTATGTGATTGGAGATCAAGTTAACAAAAGTGACACCAATGTTAATCTTACTTGCTTGTATTGTTGCAAGAGGGGTCATACCATTGCCAAATGTCGCTTTAGGAGATTTTTAGTTCCTAAAGGCATTTTCCAGTGGTTGCCCAAATGCAACCAAAGATTCACTCACAGCCAAGGACCCAATAAAAATTGGGTACCTATTTTCCTTGTTTTATTGTATAGGTACAATGTCTTGAGTCTACAGAGAGAAGATGGGTTCTCGATAGTGGATGCTCAAAACACATGACGGGAGATATTTCCCTATTCATTGACTTTGTGGGAAAGAAGAAGGGATTTGTGACTTACGGAGACAACAACAAGGGGGCAATACTCGGCAAAGGTAGTGTAGGTAATACATCTTCTACTACTATCTCAGACGTGCTATTAGTTGAGGGTCTTAAACACAACCTTATTGGCATTAGTCAATTATGCGACAAAGGTTATAAAGTCTCTTTTTCAAAATATTGATGCATAATTGAAAATAATGATAATAAAGAGGACGTGTTTAAAGGCTTGAGGGTTAAAAACGTCTATATGCTTGACTTGACGGATGTATCATTGAGTAGCGATAAATGTCTTGTCACCATGAGTGAAGATTCATGGTTATGGCATAGGTGTTTAGGGCATGTCAATTTCGATTTGCTAAATAAAGTAGTCTCTAAGGATCTAGTAGTCGGCTTACCCAAAATCAAATTTTCAAAAGATCACTTATGTGATGTGTACCAAATGGGGAAGCAAATAAGGATCTCATTTAAGTCTAAGAATATTGTTTCAACAACGAGACCCCTTGAACTCCTCCATATGGACCTCTTTGGACCATCTAGGATTAAAAGCTTAGGTGGTAACTACTACATTTTTGTGATTGTAGACGACTACTCTAGGTTTTGCTGTACTATTTTCTTAATAGGCAAGATCGATACTTTTCTGATTTTGAGAAGTTTACCAAGCTCTCTCAAAACAAATTGAGTACAAGCAATGTAACAATCTGAAGCGATCATGGAGGTGAAGTTGAAAACCACCTCTTTGAAGAATTTTGTGATAACAATGGCATTGATCATAATTTTTCCGCACCATGTACTCTTCAACAAAACAGAGTAGTGGAACGTAAAAATCAATTTTTGGAAGAATTACGAAGAACTATGATCAATGAGAGTGGTATTCCTAAATACTTTTGGGCCAATGCCATTAGTAAGGCTTGTTATGTTTTGAATAGGGTGCTCATCCGTCCTATTCTCAACAAAACTCCGTATGAGCTTTTGAAAGCAAGGAAGCCTAACGTATCACACCTTCATGTTTTTTGTTGTAAATGATTTGTGTTGAATAATGGTAAGGAGAACCTTGGCAAGTTTGATTCAAAGGCCGATGAAGGTATCTTTCTTGGATACTCTCAAACTAGTAAGGCATATAGGATATATAATAAAAGGTTACTTACTGTTGAAGAATTTGTACATGTTACTTTTGATGAATCTTATCCGAAAAATGACAGAAAAAGCATTTCTTTTCATGGTGCAAGTGTATCTTCATAAGACATACTCAAGGATACTGAAAAAGGGACTGATCAACTGGAACCGGTGAAAATTGAGAAGGAGAAAGATCACCATCCTGAAGAGATTGAGGAGGATCACCTAATTAACAATGGTGACTTTCCAGTTTGGAAGTCCTCTAAGGACCATCCCATCGACAACATACTCGGAGACATTTCAAAGGGAGTAACTACGAGATCCAAGCTAAGTAACTTTTGTCTCACTTTGCTTTCGTCTCTCAGATTGAGCCTAAAAACTCTAAAAAGGCCTTATTCGATTTACATTGGTTTTTATCAATGCAAGAGGAATTAAATTAATTTAAAAGAAATGAGGTTTAGGACCTTGTCCCACCTCCGCGAGACCATCGAGTAATTGGCACCAGATGTGTGTTTAGGAACAAGCTTGACGAAAACTGAGTTATAACAAGGAATAAAGCGTGCTTAGTGGAACAAGGGTATAACCAAGAGGAGGGCATAGACAATGAGGAAATTTATGCTCCTGTTTCCCGACTCGAGGCTATACGTCTTATGCTTGCCTATGGATGTTCTAAAAAATTTCAAATTATTTCAAATGGATGTAAAGAGTGTTTTTCTAAACGAGTACATTAATGAAGAGATCTATGTATCTCAACTTCCTGGTTTTGAATCCCACGAGTATCCTAATCATGTTTATAAGCTTAAGCATGCTTTGTACAGTCTCAAGCAAGCCCCTAGGGCTTGGTATGAGAGTCTTAACAAATTTTTACTAGACCAAGGATACTCAAGAGGGAAGGTTGATACGACCATCTTCATTAAACGTTAAGGAAAACACTCCATTTTGGTACAAGTATATGTAGATGATATAATATTTGGATCTACTAACATGAATATGGTCAAGGAATTCTCTAAGTTGATGCAGTGTGAGTTCGAGATGATCACGATGGGGGAGCTAAACTACTTTCTCGGATTGCAAACCAAGCAACTCGAAGAAGGAACGTTTGTGAGCCAAACAAAGTATTGTTATGAGCTACTCAAGCGCTTCAACATGGCTAACTCTAAAGCAATTGACACTCCAATGCCTACATATGTAAACTTGGATAGAGGTGAGAATGGTAAGGTTGTTGATGTAAAGAAATATAGAGGTATGATAGGTTCTCTCCTCTATCTTACCGCATCTTAACCGAATATTTTGTTTAGTGTATGTATGTGTGCTAGGTATCAATCATGTTATAAGGAATCGCATTTAAAAGCCGTCAAGTGCATACTTAGATATCTATGTGGTACTCCAAAGTATGGGCTTTGGTTTTCCAAGGGAAGTGATTGCACTTTGGTTGTCTATTCTGGTTTCGACTTTGCCGGTTGCAAATCGGATAGGAAAAGCACTAGTGACACTTGTCATTTCTTCTCAAATTCCTTAGTGTGTTGGCATAGAAAAAAGCAAGTTTTCGTTGCTTTGTCCACAGCCGAGGCAGAATACGTTGCAGCCGGTAGTTGTTGTGCCCAAATCTTGTGGCTCATGCAACAATTACTCGACTTCAAATTTAAACTTGAACGTATTCCCATTTTGTGCGATAATACAAGTGCCATTAACTTAATCAAAAATCCTGTACTACATTCACGCACGAAACATATTGAAATTCGCCATCATTTCCTTAGGGATCATGAATAGGAAGGTGATGTCGTATTTGAGCATGTTGATGCCGATATTTTCACAAAACCACTTGTGACAGAACCCTTATTTAACATCCGTAGGGAACTTGGTGTTCTCGATATCTCGGATCGTGTTTAAAATTGATTGGTTGTATGCTCGATATCTATGTTTGTCTATACTTTAAGCAACTACATTAAGAAGCTTAAGCTATATGAGGGCATTCATCACTTATCTTCATGGAGGTAATACCGTTCCTATCTATTTGACTTATCTTGATCATATATATATGAAATTGTGTTATAATTAGTGTCATCTTGATGTTTATTTGATGGTTTATATACATGTTTGATCCATTTTTATGTTTGAAATATGTGTGGGCTTGTTATTTATTCTTGTGTGATGCATACATAACATAATTTTGTCATTTTCCATGATTTCACTGCATGCGTCGACCACAACAGGCCATATGTCGACTCATGCTACTTCATTTGAGACAATATTGGATTCGGTTCTGTATGTGCCGACCCTTGCGTCGACTCATACTGAAGTGATTCAAAAATTTGAATTTTTACCGTGCGTGCGTCGGTGCATCCTAGGCTTAGGTCGACACGTCGTTGCGTGACCCTGAAAAATCTCCTTGGAAAATGAAGCGTATCTACATTTTTCTTGGAAATTATGATCATTCAATGTACCTTTTCATTTTACATTGTCATTATCATCATCATTAGCATCCCTTCATTTCATTTCCTCTCATTCTCAGCAACACTCTCTAATTTCTCTGCAAAACCTAAAACCCATTTCCAAAAACTCTCTCAAATCAGAAACTTCAACTACAAATTAGTGAACAACTTGGTTCCTCATCATCAATCACTACTTCAATGGCTTCTTCAAGAGTAACAGGAAAGAGTAACAGTGCTTCCATGGCTTCTTCAAGAGTAACAGGAAAGAGAACTACTAGGGCTTCAACTTCAAGAGAAAGAACTTCACAACCTCCATCTCAACCTCCGTCAAACATTTTGGTAAATGTTATGTCTTTAATTTCTGATGAACAAGCTGATGTTTTTGAGAAGAAGTTTAAGAAAAGGTCGGTCATCAAAAAATTTGTTTATTATCCCAAAGTGGTTGAACGCATGCACATTCTAGAAATTATAGAGTTGCTTGATTTTCAAAAGTTCTATAACTTCTTAGAATGTGGTACAAACTATAATGAAGACATGGTCAGGTTGTTTTATATGGGTATACACGAAAAATTTCTTGATCTTGATTTTGGTTAAAAAATTGGTGGTAAGAGCTTAAAGGTTGATGGTAAAGTTTGGGAAGAGTTATTTAGTATGTATCCAGTTGAGTATCCTCATTTTAACATAATTAACACCAAATTGGCATCGAATTATGAATTCAAATCTGCTATGAATTCAATGTTGAAAGATCCCTATCCTGAAGACATTACTGCTAGTGATTTGTTTCCTAAATCGGTTACTACCGGTCTGTTAAAGTCTATTGACAGGATTTTACAATGGATTGTGGCTCACATTCTCCGTCCCAAGAAGGGAGGTTACTGAAGGGTTGACCAAGCTGAGGTACATTTGGTCTATATGCTGAAAAATGAGAAAAAAGTTAACTGGCCATACTACATTGTAAGCAGAATTTTTGCTCTAAAGGAATCAGGTAGTGGGACAACTTTGTACTATGGTTCATTCATTCAAAGTGTTCTTGATAGGGCTGAAATTGTTGTCTAAGATATTTTATACCTCTCCATTACAAGTGATCAGGAATTCAGCTAAAAGACTATGACTTTGATGGGTTATCTTTGGGACCGTCAAAGGCAAAGGTACATGGTCAAGACAAAGGCCTCGTGTGCAAGAGTTCAAAATCCATATGAGAATGAAGAAGAAGACGAAGAGGAGGATGAGAAAGCTCATTAGATGGAGACTGACCATCATGATGATGATCATGATGACAGTGATTGGTTAGGTCACTCACCCGTGCAGGATCCCTATGCCAATCAAGGCTGGGGTGAGTGGCAACACACAGGCTGGATGACCCTAGGCTCATCCTACATGCCTCCTACCAATGACTGGACTAATCAAGATTCATCATGCATGCCTCCTACCAATGACTGGACTAATCAAGATTCATCCTACATGCCTCTATCTCTACCTCGACCTCAACCAAACAATTCTGAAGTTCTTGAAATGTTGAGGAATATGTAGCTACAACAAAACTTTGCTACTCTTCAAGAGGAAATATACACAACTTTGTAAGGTCGGTTCCAAGCTCAAAGTGACAACTTTGATTTTTTTTCCTCCACCGTGCTACAAAGGTTTGATACGATGAATGCGACAACTGATGGTCATAATCGCTCTCTTTCAAATAACTTCAATACTCTAAATAGGGCTTTCACATCCAGATTACTCTTTTAGAGGGAGGGGTCACCATATAGGGGGGAGACCATAGAGGATTGAGTTGCGGTTGGTGTTGTGCATGTCATGTTTCATTTTGCATGTTTTGATTATGTTTTGTTATGTGTTTGTTTTCATTTGACTTGGAACTTGTACTGAACAAATTTGGTTGTGTAATGCACTAAGTTTCTTTCGTTATGTTTCTTGTCTTATTTATGCTTATATCTCTTGCATTAACAACATATTATGTGAATCGTTGTTGATTTTTATCTGTTGCAAAGAGTATAATTGTGTACACATGAAAATGTTTTGCTTAAGACTGACCTATTGCTTCGCTCTTTTTGATGTTGTCAAAGGGGGAGAATGCAAAAGCAAGTGCTTCACAAAGTTAGATTAGAATTTTTCAATTTTTTTTTTGTCACAGAGAAATACATAAAATCAGGGGGATGATGCTTCACAAAGTACTCGATATGTCGAAGATTTTGCCATCATAAAAAAGGGGGAGTATATGAGGGCAAGGTTCCTTAGTCCTTGTTTTAATGATGTCAAAACTAGTATAATCTCGTACTTGTACTTTGGACGGTATCATCGCGTCGTAGATTGCATTCATTCTTTAATATGCATAAAATATTTCATAAAAATGTGTTTATGCATATAGGAGCATCCCGTGTATGAAATTTGTGCATTAGAGTATGTTGGATACCCTATGTCAACCCAAAAAGGGTTTAGGTCGACCAAAATACACACAAAAAGGTGTTTATAGCAGTTTGGAAACCTTGCGTTGACTCACAGACATGTGGAGGTCGATGCATGATGTTGAAATAACAATTTGTTGATCTCGAATGTCCATGCATCGACCCACATGCATGGAGCAATCGACGCATACTGTAAGAAGAACAATTTTTTATTTTAAGGGTGCTTCGCATCGACACATGACCCTATTTCGGTCGACGCATTGCTGAGAATTTTGCGCAGGTTTTGCATTCGGGTGTGCTCAGGTCGACTCCCCTAGTGCTTTGATCGACCTCTCGCGCACTAAAGTTGATTTTTCAGATCCTTTGTGTTTCAAAAAGCTGTTATTTCAGTTATTGGGTCTTGGCATCATATATATTCATTTGTGTCATCATTGTATATAGATAGAACAAGAAAAGTGAAAATATACACTAATTTTTGCTCATCATCTTCACTATCACTCTTGCATTCTTCAACAATTACACATAATCATTTTTGTTGATCTGTTGCATTATCGAGTGTCATATCCCAAATTTGTCCTACCTGTATATACCTTTCATTTGTACCTTCATCCACTAACCATTATTCAGACAATCCAAAAAATATGTTGTTTCTATCATGAGGTTGAATTGAATCAAATCAAGTTTCATTTGGGGTTCATCCAGTCAAGAGCGTGTGCAATAGAGACTGGAGTTCATCTAGTTTTGACCTAGTTTGCTTGGTCAGACAAAGGTTTGTTGCAAGATCAAGGCCAGGGTTTGTAATGATTCGGGTGGTGTGTGGCTAAAGATTCAATTAGGGTTTCTGGACAGTATAACTCACGTTTTAAGCCATATTCTTCTGACCCTTTTGAAGATCTGATTTGCTTCATGTTCATACTTTTCAAGACTAAATCAGAGATTGGTGGAGTGTAGCATTGGATTAAGATTGGTCAGGAGGTGCATTTGTGGATCTTAGTTGAGAATTCATGATTCAAGTCCATCACCCATTTTCTTTTTTATCCGAACCCATTATCCGTTTGTTTCTTAAGTTCATCCAATGTCCATATTCATTTCCACTTTCTATTTCTTACCAGTTTCCATTATTTTCTATCAATTAAACCATATCCACCTCTTGATATCCATTTCAAAGAACCATTTTTTTTGTTATCCATTTCATTTATCTATTTTAAACCATATCCATTTTCACACCACTTTTAAATCCATCATCCAATTATCAAGTCCATTTACCATTTCTTTCCTCATAAATCATTATCCAAAAATTTGGACCACTTCTATTTTTTATTACAAGTCACAAGAAAAGTATATGATTCAAAAACCAAGTTCAAGCATTTCAATTCCATTTTATTTTGATTTCAATTCAAATTCATTCCAATTTTCATCTCCATCCAAACTACAATTCCTTTTCAAAGTTTCTCTTTACATTCAAAATTCATATTACATCCCAAATTTAAATCACAATTACCATGTCAAAGTCCATTACATCATAAAAATTTGCAACAATGACAAAACCCATGTACTTTTACAAAAAAAGAGAGAGACCAATACATGTTGTTACACCAATAATTTGCAAAAACAAAAAAGAATTGAGACCACTCCATTGAGCCCACTCCAAGCCGTGTTTTATTGTGACCTGTAAACCAAGTGCCACACAATTACATTACACAAGGCAATGAATCACAACCTGCAGCTCCCATTACAAGTCGTTCTCAACATTTTGCTACCAAACCTTTCACAATTTCCACAAATAATAAACAGTGAGGCCATGATATACTGACTGCTAACAGAAAAATTGAGAGAAAAAAGAGGGCCAAACATTACAACACGACCTTATTTCACAACCATACTACCTCCACACAATATACACACAACACCCAGCCACTTATTCCATACCTGCAGCAAAACCACAGATGCACTGATATGAAACCAAACCGTTCACAATTAATAACTTGTTGAACCAATTTCACATATTCAAATACCAAAGCCAGTCAAATTTGCAAAACAAAAGGTACATCACCTCACCAAAATGACAACAACAAAAAAAAAATACACGGACCCCACACTTCAAACGAGTCCCTTAGCCTGCGACGTTATCTCACGCACAACAACAACCTGTATGAAAACCAATTCTCAAAACGCAACACAACCCTGCTGTAGCGCGTGATTTTTGTCGGTGACACGACCACCTTATCGCGGAATTTAGGTATTCTCCTCAATGAAGAGGAGGGGGTGCTACTTTCTGATTTCTTATTTATCCCATGAAGCTGAAAGGGAAAGGGAAGCTATCTAAAACTAACCTTGCACGCAAATGTTTAACTAAACAAACGCTTAAAGAGATTCGGGGAGTTCGGGGTCAGGTTATACAATGGGGAGTTGTCAATTACCCATCCTATATGTGGTTATCCACAGGTTTTTAGCTTTAGGTTCTGCTTTGTACTTGATGGTGTTTATCCGTTAATGGGTTGGGATAGTTTCTTGGGAAATATGAGAGAGAGATTTTGTTTTCTGTGGAAAATGGGGATGAATGATGTTGATGTTCGGGTTTTTCCGATGTTTTTGGTAAGGTACTGGACCTAAAGATTGATGTATGAAGGTACTGGACCTAGATTTTTTGTTTGGTATGCTCACTAAGATTTCGCAATCTTATGCCTACGTATTCCCGTTTAAACGAAACAGGGAAATCAGAGCAATCATAGTTCCTCCTATTCTAAGGGAGGAAAAAAATATTTTGGTGTCTTGTTCAAAGCCCAAGATTGAAGCTAAATGGGGTATTTATGTCTTGTTTAAAGCCCAAGATTGAAGCTAAAAGGTTTGACTGAGAGAGAATTTGTCATCTCTAAAGGGAGACATCTCGTCTGTTTATCACAACTATTGGGTGACTGTTTATAAAGGAGGATTACTTTAACTGGCATATGTGAATCCAACAATGCCATAATTTCTTTTATAGGGGGTTTGTCCTAAAGGGGAAAACTTTAACTCTGTGTAGAGCAATGTTATTTTCCTTAGGAATATTTTATGCTAAGAGAGGGACAGTGGCGTGGATGTAAATAATCCAGAGGCTTGCCGCTTACAGTAATTAAATGAAAGAAGGGAGTTTCTGTTTTGACATATGATAATACAGAGAAATGACTACCTACAGAGGGATTTTGATTTCCTCGGAGGGTATATTGATTTTTGTGTGCCTTGATCAAAGCCCAAGGTTGAAGCTAAGAGGTTGATTGACTCCGCTGGGAAAGTCCTTATACAAAGCCTAAGAGGAGGCTGAGAATGACTGACTCAACAAGAGAGTGTTTATATGTGTCTTGTATAAAGCCCAAGATTGAGGCTAAAAGAGACTGACTCTTTGGGGATATCATTATACAATGCCTAAGAGGAGGCTAAAAGTTTGACTTTTCCGGGGAAAATATTCTGTCTGTCTTGTACAAAGCCCAAGATTTAGGCTAAAAAGGATTTGTGACTCTGCCGGGGAGGGTTTGTATGTGTCTGTACAAAGCCCAAGATTGAGGCTGAAAAGAAGACTGACTCTGTGGGAAAGAACTCTTTATCTGTTTTGTACAAAGCCCAAGATTGAGGCTAAAAAGAAGACTCTACTGACTCGGCTGAGGATATTTTAAGTGTCTTGTACAAAGCCCAAGATTGAGGCTAAAAGAAGTTTGACTCTGTTGGAGAGTATTATCTGTCTTGTACAAAGCCCAAGATTGAGGCTGAAAAAGAAGATTGACTCTATTTAGGGAAATGTATAAAGTGTCTTGTACAAAGCCCAAGATTGAGGCTCAAAGGGTTTGACTCAACAAGAGAGTGCTTTTAACTGTCCTGTACAAAGCCCAGGATTGTGGTTGAACAAGCTAGAGAAATCATTATACAAAGCCTAAGAGGACGCTAATTTCTGCTGGGGGAAATCATTATACAAAGCCTAAAAGGAGGCTGTAAAAGATTGTCTCAACAAGACAATGGTTTTATCTGCGTTGTACAAAGCCCAAGATTGAGGGTAAAAAGGGTTGACTCAACAAGAGAGTCTGAAAAGGTGATTGACTCAACAAGAGAGTCTGAAAGTCGATTGACTCAACAAGAGAGTCTAAAAAGGGTGATTGACTCAACAAGAGAGTCTGAAAAGGTTAGCTCCGCTGGGGACAATCATTGTACAAAGCCCAAGAGGAGGCTGGCTATGCTGAGGAACGAAAAGATCATTATACAAAGCCTAAAAGGAGGCTATCTTCTGCTGGGAATTATTGAGGTCCTGAGGCAGGTCCAAATAGGGAATCAACTCTTACTGAGGGTTATAGCAGAGTTGAGGTATCAGATGCCTTGAGGTTCTGATAGTGTTATACTGATGATAAACTGACCCTGGTTGGGGGGATTTTAGGAGAGAGACTGGGTTTTAGAACCCTTGGATTTTAACTCTGCTGGAGGTTGATCCAGAATGAGTTGGGTTTCTCTTATGTTTGTAGGGAGCTTGAGAATGTCTTTGAGATCCAAGAAGAGATTAGACTGTCCAAGTCTATTGATATGGAAGAGTTTATCTTTGTATGATGCCCAAGAGGAGGCTGATGTTTTAAGGGATAAGAATCAACCCTTAAATTGGTTTGAGGTTTTGACTCTTTTTAGAAAGACAGCTCTAACGAAGGATGACTAAGTTCTGTCCTATACCTTTAGGAGGTCTTCACGATCCTTGTATTAAGCCCAAGACAAGGCATGAGAACTTCTAAGAAGCCGGAGGGTCCTTGTACAAAGCCCAAGAGGAGGCGGGGATGCTTTTAGGAAGCCTGTGGGTCCCAAACCTAAGAAAAGTTCAAGAAAGGTTTCACCGAGAATCAATCCTTTAGTGAACAGTTCTAGGGTTTGAAGAAATTCAAGAGAAGTTTCACCGAGAATAATTCATCTCTGGGGAATAGAATTTCTTTGACAATTTCTAATAGTGACAGTCTGAGAAAAGGTTCACCGAGAATACTGACTTTCTCTTTGTTTCATATTGTTTCAGCCCAAGAGAAGGCAAGACTGTATCTGGAAGTCCTATGGGGATCTAGTTTTGACTGTATTAAAGAGTTACCAACTGGCTTTACCAAGTTCTAGACCTAGTTGTCGGGGAAAACTCTAAATAGTTCAACTAGTATATATACAGTTGATATATGACAAGTATTTTAAAAGGGTATGAAAGAAGGACTTACAGGGGAGCAGCTTCCCATAATACAGTTATATATATGAAAGCAAGTAAATGAATGCTGATAAAAACTTACAGGTGAGCAAGCTTCCATGCTGTATTGTTAGTTGTTCAAGAAATTAAAGAAAGTTTTGATAACAACTGTATATTTGAACCTAAATCAAAAGGGAAGTTATTTTTGAAAAGATTGTTGGGGCTTATACTCAAGGAGAGGCCCAGATAAAAACAGTAATCTTACCGTTGTTTGTAAACTGTAGTGGGTCTTATACAATAAATGAGGCCCAAAATTATTTATGTACAAAGGGGGTTGGGTTTTACACTCTATTAGAGGCCCAAAGATTTATTTTTGTACAAGTGATGGGGCTTACAACTCAAGGAGAGGCTCATGGCGAAATAGTGACTGCACCGTTGTTTTAAAAATTATACTGGGACTTATACAATGACTGAGGCCCAAAAAGTTTTATGTACAAAAAATGGTTGGGTCTTACACTCTATTAGAGGCCCAAAATTGTTTGAAAAAAGAAAAGAAGTGGGACTTATAGCTTAAGGAGAAGCCTAGGTTATTTGATTTTGAACTGGCGATCGCACCGAGGTTTTTGAAAATGTGTTGGGACTTATACAATGTCTGAGGCTCAAAAATAATTTTGGTTGAAAAGGGATTGGGTCTTACACTCTATTAGAGGCCCAAAGTGTTTTTGAAATGTTTGATAAGGATCAAAATCAAAGAAACCCTAATTTTCATTTTCTTAAAAGTAATTCTTTAAAGAAAATAAATTAAAATGATAAAAATACCAAATAAGTTTAAATAAACCACTTGTGATTTTGGTTAAAATTTGAAAAATGAGGTTTTAATCATAAGATGATTTAGAACTCACGTGGTTTTGATTTTCAAGATAAAAATTCACTTTTAAAATGTTTAAAAACAATAAAAAATGAATTTTTTCACAAAAAAACTAACTATATTAAATAAATAATATAAATCTGATTTTTTTGTAGAATATAATACTTTAATATTTTTGTGATTTTTTAGAAAAAGAACCAATAAAAAATGATTAAAATTGAGAGAGAAATTAATTTTCCAAGTTATTAACAAAAATAATATGAAAAATAATTAAATAGGACAAGTGATAAAAAAAGAGGTCTGGGGCGAGGGGGATTCGAACCCAGACCTCTCACTCGCTAATACACACAAACCATCTGATCAACCACTGAGGCGCAATGCCAATTCAAGAATAATATGGCAAGTGAAAATTATATAGTAAAACAAGTTGGATTTCTGAAGCATGGCGCCATGGCCATCTTCAACCTCAAGCTCAGATACGTGAAGGCTCCTATTTCCCTCATCTCTCAATCATTTCATATGATCCAAATATGAAAATCGTGCGTTTTCAGATGAGGAACACAATGGCAATACCTAATTTTATTGAAATCAAGTGAATCAAAACATAATCTGATAAAACCTGAAGAACCCTAAGATTGGCATGAACTCAATGAAATCCTATACACGAATTGTAAACAACAATTGATTAAGGGTAAATGATCTACAAATATCCAGAAACACAATGGTAACAAGAAAACATGTTTATGATGCATGATTCATTGAGTTTGAGAGTTCAGGTTTTACCTCTGCAAGTGAGAATCGAATTCTGGTTTGGAGGTGTTACAAATGAGTTCCAATGATTTGGACAGCTTCCTTGTACCTCAATGGATGTGTTTGAATACTTGGATTGATTTGAAATGAGCTGGAACTGGTTGTGGCACCCTAACTGCAACTTTGCTAAAAGCTTGAGCAAATGGATGGTGATTTCGTGAATTTGGTGTTCCAGATGTTGTTTTAGTGTTTGATCAGCTCACATATGATGTTTGTGGGGTGTGTGTGTGATTGGTTTGGTTGGAAACACACTCTAACTCAAAACCCGATAGTAACTTGCATTAGAAGGTATTTTTGGAGTAAAAGTTGTGATTCTGAGAAAGGCATTTGTTTAGGACCTTTGGTGTACTTAATTTGAGTACAAAGGAGGCCTATTTATAGTGTGTCAAGTTTTTTTTGCAAGCAACAGTGTGTGGCAGCTGCAGCAGGCCTTTGGCCAATTGTGATCAAATGGAATCTCAAGTCTCCTCTAGCCATTAACTTGAGGTTAGAGCAGAGGCCTAAGGTTCTTTAGTTCAGGGATAAGTCTTGACTGAACTTGGATAATATTGTCTTGATGAATGCCACCTCTATCCATCAGTTAAATGCTTTGAAACAAAATTGAATATTTGAGGCATCTTTGAATTTTAGGGATGACAAGCCTAAACATAGATTCATGGACTTGTGAGGCTGATGAATCAATGTTTGTCCCTTGGTTGTTCCCCCTTGAGGTGTGTAGATGGATAACCATGTTTGAATTTTTCCAAATTGATCAATTCGAGAACTAAGGCACAAATCTGCCTTGCAAAAATAGTTTGCAGCAAGGCATGTTGCAGCTGTCATAACCTCTAGCTCAGGTGGAGTTTGATGGAGTTCTTGGACATTTTAGAAAGCTGACATATCCTATTTCAACATGATGTCCAACTTTGGTTTTGAATCAAATTGAATTACAATGAAAAATGCCTCTACATTTTGGAAAAAAATAAGGCAGATTCTGACTTAGTGAAAATTTCACTAAGTGTTGAAAAAATGTCATTTTCATGTTTTTTGTGATTTTTCCCAAACAATAACTCAAAATCCATGATGAATTGGAATGAGGTCTAGTTAACATATTTGAAGCATGTAACATGAAATTCAATCTGAGCTTTGAATGGGAGAAAAAGGCCTTAGGGTTTGGGAGATATGGCCTTGCAAAGTTGGTACCCTAGCCACTTTGCTCCATAACTTAGAAAAATTATAAGTTTTTTATGGTTATCCCTTTAACAAGTTAACTCATTTTCTTTGATTTTTCTTGATGAATGATGATTCAAATCACATATTAACATTATTTTAGGGTTAAGGAACCTTGGTTGACCAAAAATCCAAAAAGTCAAACTTGGATTTTTGTACAGTTGACTTTTCCATCAGATGAAATTTTGACTTTGTGATTCTTTTGTGAAATCAATCCTTGGGCTCAATTAAACTTCATGGATGGCCTCCAAGGATATTGAGGAATGTCTTGGACCCTTCCCCAAGGTTTGGGATTAAGGGTAGGTCAACAGTCAAGGATATGGTTGACTTTTTCCATCAGAAACCCTAATTTGTGATCAGATGGTTTTGAGTTCTTGTGGCTCATGATTTGAGCTCTTTGAGTCAATAAAATCTTGTAAATATGTCAATATGATGTATTTAAGGTCTTTGAAGTTAATTTTGAAGCTTCAAGCCATGCCTCACTTCACAAGTTAACTCAAGGGTTGAATTAGGTCAAAACCCTAATTCTTGATTTTTTGATAGATGGACCTTCAAGGTGATTTTACCATTGTGGATGGGCTCTTGAGATCCTTTTGAGCTTATAAGACCATACATTGAGGCATTGGCTCATGCCTAGAAGAAAACTTTCATCAGGAGGCCTCAGTCGAAAAAACCCTAATTTGGTGACACATGCGATCTTGAGGCTTGATTCACTTGGTATATTGCAACCTTGTGCTTAATTCTTGATGCGGGAGTCGTCTTGATCCTTTTTGGATATTTGAGAGGCTATACAAGTTGAATATCATGTTATTTCTTGATTGATTCTTTGTCTAAGTGCTCTGAGAGGGGTCAAAACCCTAATCTTAATTGTAGTGAATGCTCAACCATCTTTGAGGAGATTGATGAGGCATGATGGTTCATCCATGTTGTGATGATGATTTGCACAATGATGGGAAATCTTGGTGGTCAAAATTTGGGGTATGACACCTGCGTCACAAATTCCCTTCATAACCTTCCACAATTACCCCTCTTAACCCCTATAAAGCAGACTCTTCTCACCCTCTAATTCCAAGTTCTCTGAGAACCAAAGTCTTGCTGCAGAAAACCTTTCACAAACCAAATTCCTATTCAAACTTCAATAAACAACCCAACTACAACAACCTTTTTTCAATCTTCAATCCCTAAAATCATCTCTCAACCACACCCCTTGAAAAACCCCAAATCTTCAATAACCGCAATATTTTACTACCGGTCAACACCCATTCACAAACACAAAACCAAAACACATCAAATCATAGAGAAGTTTGAGATGAAGAGAGTGTAGGGGAAATCAATACAAATTCGAAACCAAATCCATACCTGAAATCGAAACTGAATCGAGTTGAATGAACTTGAAATAGAGACGAGAATGCAAACAGAAGAGTGAGATGAATTTTGCGCAAGGAAGTTGGAATCGATTGTCGTGTCTTTATATGCTCGTTTAATTGTTCATCGATTTTTGAATGAGATGTGCATTTGATGATTCTGGTTTCACTTTGTTTTTTCTTCCCTCTTGTTGATGCGTTGCCCTGTTACTTTCTAGTTCTACACTTGCTGATAACATCCTTTTGGGATCCATTATGTTGTTTGAACCATAGCTAGGTTTTAAGAGTTATTGCTTAAAAAAAAATAATGATGCATCTGGTATTTGGGCTCACAGGCCCGTCAGGAATTTTCTTGTTTTTTTACACCGTCTTTAACAACATGGATGATGGGTTGTTGTCTTAGCCCACATGATCCTTTCCTTTTTTTTTGTTTTTAATTTATTTTTGCTTCAAAATATTTTCTAAGTATTTTAGTTTTAAATTGCTAGTTCTTATTTTAGTTTTTTAATTGATTCCACTTTCAATTTTTTGGTTTCATTTTCGATTTTATTTCAACTTTAGGTCAATGATATAACAAAAGATCATACATTGGAAAATCTTGATCAATATGAGACTATTTTCTATTTTATTGGTCAATGAAAGTCTAAAATCAAAGATTATCGATTTATCGATTTAAAATCTTAATTAAGACGAGAGCATTTCGATTTCATTTCCATTTCCATTTCATTTTGCATTATCTTCTTCAATTTCCTTTTCATCTTCGATCAATGAAGTCTTTTTATTCACGAATGTTAATTACCGAGGTTGTTAACCTTCATTATTTCAAATCTGTAGTGAGTGATCATCGAGATCACTTTCTATACTTTGGAATAGTGATAGGTTACCTTTGATTAATTGGCGAAAGTTTGTTATTATGATGAGACCGTTCACCTTTTCTTTTTGTGTGGCACGATTTCATTGGAGAATGGTCCTCAATCTCATTTCTCTATCGTGTTTTAGCACAAAGATCAATTGTGCAACCTCCTATAGTATGATCTTCATCATAGATCGTGCTACGATGGTTTAGCGCTACATGTCCCGTATCGGAAAATGATTCTTCGTGGACCAAACCTATGTTTGAAAGCCCAAGGATGGTTCTTTAACCATCGTGGATCATTCGTTCTAACAATTAACGATTAATCACTAACCACTAACTTTAATTTCAGTCAATATATTCTGATCTTAGTGTTCATATTCATATCATATTGTTCATATCTTATTCATATCTTGTTCATCTAACCGTTTCCTTATTCATACTATTCAAAACACACTCATTATGATTCAAACAATAAAAAACTCAATTGGTGGACAGTTGGTTACTTTTCCGAGCAACAGAACTTTGACTATGTACATAAACCCTAACAATGGAGGTTTCGTCCGACTCTTACTCAAGGCTTAGTTTAGGACACCTTGCACACACACGGCTTCCTCTTGGGCTACCTTATAATGAGACCTTTTATTTCGTGCAATCCCTTGTATTTACATGTACCCCGCTCCCATTCCGATGTACGCATTTGTCTTGCTTTGATTGTGGTTTGTTTAGTAGGAGAACCCCTAGGGACTAGCATAGACAAAACCATTTTCAAACTAATTCTTGATTCGTCGTCGAGCCCATTTTCAAAACACCCTTGTAAGTCGATTGCTCATTAGCATTTGCCATCAACCTCTCGCACTCACTCACAACTTTCATCGTGGTTTCGTTACTAGGAGCACCCCTAGGGACTAGGATCGATCCACACCTCTTTCCAACCAAACTCTCATTCGTCGTCGAGCCATTTTCAAAACAAACCTCTTTTCTACCAAACGCTCGATTCATCGTCGAGCCATTTTCAAATCAACCTCTAACCAAACTCTTTTCAAATAAACCAAGTGCATATAATCAAACCCTTGATCCAACGTCAAGTGGATTTTCATAATCAAACCTCAAAACGACTAACAATTATCGAAACTCTCTTCAAAGTGAAAAATGGGGGTTCGAATCTTTGATCTCCCTTCGGTTGTTTAGGTACGGGTTCTCTTACTCATGTGTGAGCAATTGACGCCTCTAAAACACTTCAATAGTCCCTCTTTCCGTGGTCGTCCCCAAGAACTACGACTGCTCTGATTCTTTATTCTCGTCCGAGTAAAGATACGTAGGCACAAGATTGCGATGATCTTGGCGAGCTACCTTTTTCTTTTTCCACCGTTTCCAAACTTCTATCTTTTCCAAACCTATTCCGTAGTCGAATTATGATTGCTATGATTGCACATTCTCGTCCGAATGAGCATACGTAGGCACAATGGCCCCAATCCTTGGCGAGCATCCTATCCTAAAACCACTCATTTTCCCCTTAGCATCTTTTCCTTTTATCTTACCGTTTCGTATTTATCATTGAGAAGAAACCAAACAAGCTTAGCTAACATTCATCGCGATTCGAATTAAGAGGTTTCCGTTGACTACAACGGACATGAGGGGGTGCGCGTACCTTCCCCTCACGTAACCGACTCCCGAACCCAGAATGTGGTTGCGATGACCATGTTCTTATCCTCCCTTAAAAGTTTTCTCGATAATTTCCTTTCCCTCTTTTGGGATAAATAAAGTTCGGTGGCGACTCTGTCGAACCAAAATTTCTTCCGCGCCTTTCGCACGTGGGTCGTGTCTTCGATTAAGTAATTTTTCAAGGTACGACATCGAGGTGATAACGTCAAAACGTAGGATTGTGTATCTAGTTTGGGTTGAGAATTAAGTGGGTTTTTCTTGAATAAAACTGTTAGGGATTTATCCTCTAAGATCTTGAGGATTTGGGGGGTTTTTGCACAGATCTTTGCTTCACAGATTCAGCCGAGTGAAAGGTTTGAAGAACGCTGGGTTCGTTCAAACAAGTAGCAGTAACCAGAGAATTGTGTAGAAAGGTTTAAGGTCGAACTTCGTGCAGTCGAAATCAGCCGAGCGAAAGGTTTGAAGAACGGTGGGTTCATTCAAATAAGTAGCGGTAATCGGTGGTTTGTTCGAGGCGTTTGATGCACTTGACTCGAATTGAATCAAGTGGAGAGAAGGGAATATTATCAACTTCAACAATTAGTCTTGAGTGTGTGGTGACTATTGGTTCTCTTGTATAAACTTTGCAACTTGATAATACATATCTCAATTCTAGTTTTAGAATTGGGGGCAGACGTACCCGAAGCTAGGACGAAACGGGAACTGCCTAAATAAATCCGGTGTTGTTCTCTCTTTCTCTATCTCTTTAACTTGTGTTGTTCATGTTTGGGTAATATCAATTGCTCGATAAATTTTTGCTATTGTGTAGTGCTGAAATTCTATTTTGAAAAGTCATTAGAATCACTTGGATTGTAATTGTGAAAAATTATGCACTAACATTACATAGGAAATTCAACTTGGGGTGTTGTGCACACCAAGTATTCGACAAATTGACCGCACACAAACTTTTTGTGATATTGTCAATTTAAGTTTACATTTTACAAGTCATTGGAAATTAGATAAACTAAAGTGATCATTACTTGTATTGATTAATTGGCAAATTATTTTTTCGTTTTCTCATTGGACTTAATTCCATTCGGTTTCGCATATCTGATCTTACTAATAATAGGTCATTGAGACAATTTATTTCCTCGGCCGCTTTCGCACATTTTTGAAAATAATTTTTAAGCGCTGACTCTGTTTAAAAATTAGTGATTTATTTAACCCCCCTTCTAGATCATTGCCATCGTTTAATAAAGAGAACTTATACTTTTGACATTAATAAATGTGATGAGATTTTGTATTTGTTAGTTAAAGATGATCAAATGATAGTGCCTCCTGGTGTTAAAATTCCTTCGTTAGAACAAAGAAAAAAGCGATATTTTTGTAAATATCATAATTTTCTTGTCCATAAAACTTCACAATGTTTCCTTTTTAGGGATTTGGTGTAAAACGCCATCAAGGACGGAAGGTTGAAGTTCGATTACAAGGCAAAGCCTTAAATGAAGATTGATTCAGATCCCCTTCAGGTAGGAGATGCACACTACACTGAGCCAACCGTCACTCAGGACGTTTCCACAATGCACATCATGATGCTTGGCATACAATGACTCATGACATTCACTTTGCATGCACACATACATCCACAATCATGCATATATCATCAAATACCACACTTACCATTTTCTTGCCTTTCGGCCACAAACCATCATCACAACAGCACATAAGGCATACCCATTCAAAACACAAACATAATACACGTCAAATACGCACCATTAAAACGACAAAAGTCGAGATTCGACACTATTCATATTTTTCGACAAAATTTAATCGGCTAACAATTCTCAAAACCTCATAAACATAAAGTACAACTCGATACCTTTCTAACGACACCAAGAATACAAAAATCGGATAATCGGAACCAAAGTTACGGACAAAACCGAAAACAACATTTTGAAAAATCACATTTTTGCAATTCTCCTGTCCATACGCGTACCACCACTATCCATACGCGTATTGACAGAACAAATTTCCTTCACAAAATCACGTTGCCAAAAACCATACGCGTATGCACCTCGCCCTTACGCGTATCACCAGAAGGCCGTGAAAACATGCATTTCATACGCGTAATGCCCCAAAAACAACACAATGTTACGCTTAACGCCTTGGCCCATACGCGTATTGGCAAGTCCCTTACGCGTATCGCCAGGACAAACCCAGAAAAATTCTGCAGAACAATTTCTGCGTTTTCCAAATCCAATCAACCAATTTTTCACCTAAAACTCAGAAAATGACCAATTTGAATTGCAATAACACACAACCAACATGTATAGACAATCTAAAACACAATTAACACAAGTTTTGACACATTCAAATCAATTTCTAATCAATTATACCAAATATGGGTTTTACTCATTTTCTTCCAATTCAATCCAAAACAACAACAAACACACATACATAATCGTATACAATCATAGAATAATCGAGTTTCGCACCCTTACCCGATTTAATCGACTCTACAACTTGCTCTTGATGATTTTTCCACACTTTCTTCAATTTTCTCTCTTCTCCTCTTTTCTTCTCTTTTTCCTTCTTTCTCCTTTCTTTCTCTCTATTTTTCTTTCTTTCCCTTTTCTTTTCTCTATTCTTACTAACTTATCCAAATATCTATGAAATGTCCAAAATACCCCCACACTCAAATATCTCGCAAATGTTCCCGAAACGCGATAAAATATAATCACGACGAAAAATAACACATTTTCACACAAAAGTCGAAAATAAAATAAAATAATAATAAAATAATCAAAAGACTCAATAAAATAAAATTGGCAAAACTGGGGCGTTACAACTCTCCCCCACTTAGAAATTTTCGTCCTCGAAAATATTACCTGATACAAACAACTCTGGATACGACTCCCGCATCCTACTCTCTAACTCCCACGTCAAATTTCCCTCAGCAGCGCCTCCCCACGCCACTTTCACAAGTGCAATCTCTTTGCCCCTCAACCGCTTCACCTCGCGATCCAAAATATCAACCGGTAATGCCTCGACCGTAAGGTTATCCCTTATCTCAACCTCATCCATCGGAATCACATGTGAAGGGTCCGGAACATACTTCCGAAGCTGTGAAAAATGAAACACATCATGCAAATTCGACAGATTCGGCGGCAACGCCACACGATACGCTACAGCACCGACTCTCGCAGATATCTGGTAAGGACCAATAAATCGAGAAGTAAGCTTCTTAGATTTCAAAGCACGACCAACGTCCGTTACCGGCGTAACTCTCATAAATACGTGATCACCCTCTTGAAACTCAAGATCCTTCCGTCTTCGATCATGATAACTCTTTTGTCTACTCTGAGAAGCCTTCATTTTCTCACGAATAAACTTTACCTTTTCCGTCGTTTGTTGTACCAAATCCGGTCCAACCACCGAACTCTCACCAGTTTCGTGCCAACACAACGGCGTTCTACATCTTCGTCCATACAAAGCCTCAAAAGGTGCCATTCCAATACTAGAATGGAAACTGTTATTATACGTGAACTCAACCAAAGCAAGATAACCGTCCCACGCACCACCTTGTTCCAAAACACACGCTCTCAACAAATCCTCCAACGACTGAATAGTTCTTTCGGTTTGACCATCCGTCTGCGGATGATAAGCCGAACTCAACCTCAATCTAGAACCCAAAGCCTTCTGTAAACTTTCCCAAAATCTCGATGTAAACCTAGGATCTCGATCAGAAACAATACTCAATGGAATCCCATGCAATTTCACAACCACACTGATATAGATCTCAGCTAACCGTTCCAAAGAAAAACTGATGTCAATCGGAATAAAATGAGCCGATTTAGTTAGCCTATCAACAATCACCCAAATAGCATTATGCCCACGCTGAGTGTTCGGTAATCCCATCACAAAATCCATTGAAATGCTATCCCACTTCCACTCAGGAATATCCAACGGTTGCAACAAACCACTAGGCCTCAAATGTTCCACTTTCGATTTCTGACAAGTCAAACATGCATACACAAACTGAGCCACATCCCTTTTCAAACCAGACCACCAGAAAATCTTCTTCAAATCTTGGTACATCTTATTCGCTCCCGGATGAATACTTAGGTTACTCCTGTGTCCTTCCTCCAAAATCATTCTTTTCAACTCCACATCATCAGGAATGCAAATACGACCACGAAACCTCAAAACACCAAAATTATCCACCTTGAAATCCACATTCTCATTCCTCATCAAATCAACGAATTTCAAATCCAGCTTTTGTTTCTCACTAACCGACAACAAAAATTCATTAGTAACTTTCAACATTCCAAGCCTTACACTATCCGAAGTCACTTCACACACCAAACTCAAATCTCTGAACGATTCCAAAAGTTCCCACTCTTTCACCATTAAAGCCGACATATGCAACGATCTCCGGCTCAAGGCATCGGCTACCACATTAGCTTTACCAAGATGGTAATTCAAGCCAAAGTCGTAGTCTTTCAAGAATTCCAACCATCTCCGCTGCCTCATGTTCAACTCTTTCTGATCAAATAAATATTTCAAGCTTTTATGATCACTAAAGACTTCGAACCTTGCACCATAGAGATAGTGCCTCCAAATCTTCAACACAAAAACTACAGCCGCTAACTCAACATCATGAGTAGGTTAGTTTTTCTCATGAACTCTTAACTGTCTTGAAGCATAAGCTACAACTTTACCTTCCTGCATCAGAACACCACCCAAACCAATTAAAGAAGCATCACAGTACACAACAAATAGTTCAGTAGGATCAGGCAAAATCAGAATAGGAGCTGTCGTCAATCTTCTCTTCAGCTCACAAAAACTCTCTTCACACTGAATATCCCAAATGAATGCTTTGCCCTTACAAGTCAACTGCGTCAAAGGAAGAGCTAGCTTAGAAAAACCTTCAATGAACCTCCGATAATAACCAGCCAAACCCAAAAAGCTTCGAATTTCAGTAACGGATCTAGGAGCCTCCCATTGTAGAACTGCTTCCACTTTAGATGGATCCACAGCAATACCATTACCTGAAATTACGTGCCCAAGAAAACTCACCTCAGACAACCAGAATTCACACTTGGACAATTTGGCAAAAAGCTTGCTTTCCTTCAAAACCTGCAAAACAATACGCAAATGCTCTGCATGTTCCTCACGAGACTTAGAATAGATTAAAATATCATCAATAAACACCACCACAAAATGATCCAAATGCTCGTGGAAAATACGATTCATGTATTCCATAAACACACCAGGCGCATTAGAAACCCCGAACGGCATCACTGAATATTCATAATGACCGTAACGTGTTCTAAAGGCCGTTTTCTGAATATCCTCTTCTTTCACTCTTATTTGATGATAACCCGATCTCAAATCAATCTTACTAAATACACAAGCACCGACCAACTGATCCATCAGATCATCAATCCTTGGAAGCGGATACTTATTCTTAATCATCACTTTGTTCAACTGGCAATAATCAATACATAATCGCATACTCCCATCTTTCTTTTTCACTAACAAAACTGGAGCACCCCAAGGAGAAACACTTGGCCTCACGAACCTCTTTTCCAACAACTCACTTAACTGCTTTTTCAACTCCACCAATTCGGATGCCGACATTCTATAAGGTGCCATAGAAACAGGTCTAGTACCAGGAACTAGATCTATCGAAAATTCCACCTCTCTCACCGGCGGCACATCTGAAATATCATCAGGAAACACCTCAGGAAATTCGCACACAACAGGAAACACATCAAGAGAAAATTGACTATTCACAGTCAATGAAGCAAACAACCCAAACAACTGAGCTTCATCCGCTAAAAGTCTCTTCAACTCTTTGGTAGATAAGAAACTCGAGTCTTCATCTTCCTCAAGAGAAGGAAACCTTACAAGCTTATGATAACAATCAATGTGCACCCGATTGAATTGCAACCAATTCATTCCCAACACCACATCTAAACCTTTCAACGGTAAACACACCAAATCCATCGCAAAGTCTTTACCATAAATGGTCAAAGGACAACTCAAAGACACCAAAGAAGTAGTTACTGACCCCATCGCTGGAGTATCAATAACCATCTCACCATCCATCGAAGACAACACAAGGTTCAAACGTTCCGCGCACTCAGACGAAATAAATGAATGAGTCGCTCCAGTATCAATAATATCAATTAAAGGCGTATTATTAATAAAGCAAGTACCTCTTATCAGACGATCTGCACTTGAGGTCTGAGTTCCCGCCAATGAAAACACTTTGCCACTAGTTGGAGCTTTCTTCTGATTCGGACACTTCGAGCTAATGTGACCAGGTTCTCCACAGTTATAACACTTCACTACATTCTTCCTTTTACAATCAGCTAAAACATGCCCTTCACCGCCACAATTAGAACACTTAATCACATTCTTCCTACATTCATGCTGGCGATGACCCAATTCACCCCATTTAAAACACATAGGAGCATTAGACATACCCCCTCCACCTGACCTTCGATCAAAAGTTCCCCTTTGTTTACCTTTATCAGCCGGTGACACATACGGACCACCACGAAACTGTTGTTTCCCTTTCCTGTCACTTACACTTTTATAGTGAGCAGAACGGGCCTTACTATCTTCATCATAAATCCTACAGCATTCCACCAAATCAGCAAACCTTCGAATCCTCTGATAACTAATAGCCTGCTTTATCTCAGGACGCAAACCACTTTCATACTTTACACACTTTGAAAATTCAGCAGTTGCTTCCACATAATGAGGATAAAACTGCACAAGTTCCACAAACTTAGCAGTATACTCAACAACAGATAAATTACCTTGTTTTAGTTCCAAAAACTCAATCTCTTTCTTTCCTCGGACATCCTCGGGAAAATACTTCCTTAGAAACTCTCGGCTAAACACCTCCCAAGTGATCTCTTCTTCCTCCTCCTCAGCTTCCAACACCTGACGAGTACTGACCCACCAGTCATCAGCCTCTTCGTGTAACATATGAGTGCCCAGCCTCACCTTAACATCATCGTCATCACAATCCATTACCCTGAAAATCCTCTCAATCTCTTTCAACCACAACTGCGCACCATCCGGATCATGTTTCCCTTTAAAGACCGGCGACTTATTCTTTTTAAACTCATCATTTTCGGCAGCATTCGGTGCACCCTGCACAGCTCGTGCCATAGCCTCCATCGCCGCAGCCAAAGCAGTATCATTACGACCAGCCATATTCTGTTCGTCCAAACACAGAAACTATGGTTAAACAACAACTCGTCCAACACAACTTGCCCAATATGCCAGACACAACCGACACAACAAACACAACTGACACGGACTGGCTCTGATACCACTTAATGTGACGCCCCCAATCTATACCCCCAAATAACATGCAATTAACGCACTAAAAGAAAATTCGAAAATTCGTCAGAGTATAATTGAATTTGCGGCATAGAAAGGGAGAAATCACATCAACTGTAACCAAACATACACATAACATGCAACACCTGCCCATAATGATATGCAACTGTGGGGTAGCAATCACACAGAGGAAACTTTGTTCCTTACACCCACTTTTCAGAAATTAGAATTAAAGCAGAAAATCTAAAATCTGATTAACATATATACATATACACATATAAACAGTTTGTCATACATCAGGTAGCATATGTACAACCAAAATATATCATCAGATATACAAAATAATAGCACGCGGCCACCCTAACTACCCGGAGTCACATATCAGAGCCGACCGACCAAAATAATGAAGACGCAACGCTTCACAAAAAGGAATACCTCCAGCAGCTCTAATCTGCAACGCCTCATAGAGCGTTATAAAACAGCAGAAGGGTGAGAAAAACAACCATAATATAATTGAATAAAATTATATATATAAACACAAAATGTACAAGTAACACATTCTCACCACAACCACATATAACATAATACCGCCCAATTCTCAAGCATCGAATACCATTACACACCACACATATACCATACAATCATCAATCACATTCACAAATTCACACACAATTAATTCATGATTTACGCAATCCACATAGACCGACACAACAACTCTATGCACATGCCATGCGGTACCGACTTCCAATGTCTCATGTCTCATCATCAGTTCACGCAGAAACTATTGGAACCATCGCTCATTACTGAGAATCTCAAGTAACTCCCCGTCGGGCCTACGATGTTCACCCGTCGCTTTAGGTCCTCAGGCATCGCCTCATATTTTCGAGGCACGACGTTAAGGATTGCTTTAAGTCTCCAAAGGAGCCCACAATCGTCTATAACCACCGCTTTAGGTCCTCAGGCAGCGCCTCATATTTTCGAGGCACACGATGTTATAGTATATTCCCCTCGGGAATCAAACCGTCACTCAGGACGTTTCCACAATGCACATCATGATGCTTGGCATACAATGACTCATGACATTCACATTGCATGCACACATACATCCACAATCATGCATATATCATCAAATACCACACTTACCATTTTCTTGCCTTTCGGCCACAAACCATCATCACAACAGCACATAAGGCATACCCATTCAAAACACAAACATAATACACGACAAATACGCACCATTAAAACAACAAAAGTCGAGATTCGACACTATTCATATTTTCCGACAAAATTTAATCGGCTAACAATTCTCAAAACCTCATAAACATAAAGTACAACTCGATACCTTTCTAACGATACCAAGAATACAAAAATCGGATAATCGAAACCAAAGTTACGGACAAAACCGAAAACAACATTTTGAAAAATCACATTTTTGCAATTCTCCTGTCCATACGCGTACCACCACTATCCATACGCGTATTGACAGAACAAATTTCCTTCACAAAATCACGTTGCCAAAAACCATACGCGTATGCACCTCGCCCTTACGCGTATCACCAGAAGGCCGTGAAAACATGCATTTCATACGCGTAATGCCCCAAAAACAACACAATGTTACGCATAACGCCTTGGCCCATACGCGTATTGGCAAGTCCCTTACGCGTATCGCCAGGACAAACCTAGAAAAATTCTGCAGAACAATTTCTGCGTTTTCCAAATCCAATCAACCAATTTTTTACCTAAAACTCAGAAAATGACCAATTTGAATTGCAATAACACACAACCAACATGTATAGACAATCTAAAACACAATTAACACAAGTTTTGACACATTCAAATCAATTTCTAATCAATTATACCAAATATGGGTTTTACTCATTTTCTTCCAATTCAATCCAAAACAACAACAAACACACATACATAATCGTATACAATCATAGAATAATCGAGTTTCGCACCCTTACCCGATTTAATCGACTCTACAACTTGCTCTTGATGATTTTTCCACACTTTCTTCAATTTTCTCTCTTCTCCTCTTTTCTTCTCTTTTTCCTTCTTTCTCCTTTCTTTCTCTCTATTTTTCTTTCTTTCCCTTTTCTTTTCTCTATTCTTACTAACTTATCCAAATATCTATGAAATGTCCAAAATACCCCCACACTCAAATATCTCGCAAATGTTCCCGAAACGCGATAAAATATAATCATGACAAAAAATAACACATTTTCACACAAAAGTCAAAAATAAAATAAAATAATAATAAAATAATCAAAAGACTCAATAAAATAAAATTGGCAAAACTGGGAAGGATGTTCCAACATCATTTAGGACATCCGTTTCAATCAGAGAGGACACGACTTTGACCATTAAACACTGAACTTACCATTCTCACACTTCTATTAGCAAGGAACACATGAGAATCACAACAAGTCATAGCTATAGTAGATTAGAGACCATCACAGAAGACAAAATACCACAGAAAGAAATAAACTGTCACGAGCCTCATGAAGCTTCAACCCAGAACACAAAGTTCAGACATCCCAATCTAAACAAACTCCTCAGCAAGGTCTGCTTACCCTCTGACATACAGTCTTCTTTCCTACAAAAATTCACCTTGCATAGTCCAACACGAGACACAGTACATCAGTACTAGCAATGGCTAATGTTTCAGTAGGTGATGACATCATAAGCCTAGAGTAACAGGCTTGAGCAGGTACTTCCTTGAGTCACACACAAAAACCACCTTCCTCCATAAGTGACCAATCAGAATACCTTCCACCATGTCCTTAATCATGAGGGAACATAGTTAAAACTTCTAGTACTAACATCCCTTTACCCCAGACAGAATTATGGAACACTTATATCCAACATCTTAGATTAGACCCCAAGAAGAAGATATGAAAAAACCAAGCAATCAACAACTTCCTTGAGCTTTTAGTTATTGCATGATCCAAAGAAGTTGAGATAGACTTTGACAACCTTATAGTTTGAGAGCAACCACTCCTAAGGAGACCAGCCTATACAAGATGGTACTGCTCTAATGCACATAACTGACTATAACATGAGCATCCTGATGTTCACTCCAATGTCAGAACATTTGATCACTGACTTGACTAGTCACCTGATGAAACCACACATGCTTGAAACAGTCTTGAAGATCTAATCCTTAGACTTCCAGATAATATCCCACCTTGAATGGCCTTTCCATCATAACAGAACAAGAGTTCCATGTTCTCATAGACTTTATTATGAAATCAAGTTTGAGTAAACAACCTCCATCCTGAACATTCAAAAGAAAACCAACAACCAGTCCTTTTCAGAATAACTCAAGGAAGGAACAAATACCCTGATGACAACCTCCTTCAAACATAATTCTCCAAGGGGTTCAACCACACATGATTCCACGCCGGAACCAAACCAAATAGACACAACTATCTACATGGTCACTCAGATTCAGCTTTGAAAGACCAGAAAAGTCTCCAAGATGTCAGGGTAAATGCCCTAAACATGTTTCCTTAACTTCCATATGCATAGAATCTGGTAGAGATGTCTTTACAATCCTCCACTATAAATTGGAACACATACTTCTATAGAGGATACAGGAACATAGCTTCTGCATCCCTATGTGCTTAGATCAGAAATAAACTAACCCAAGGCATGTTCATCAAGATGATTATGAGACAATCTTCACTTCCACAATAGCAAGTTTCTAGAATAGAAACTTCCTAGACCGCATACCAACTGACTCTTCAAGTCCAATCAGAGGAAGATTCCCAACATCTATGATCAACACACATTTGTTTAGCCTCTAGAGCATATGCCACAACACTCCTTTTCCAAAATTTATTTCTTGGATCAACAAGATTCAGCACACTCTCATCTGGAAAGATGTTTCAACATCTGATTGAACACCAGTTCCTTTTCCAATGAACAAATCATTGAAATTGTTTCTGAAATCACACCTTGATCACAGTTAAGCATTTTTTGAAAATTTCGCACAAGATACTAACTGTATCCATTCTTCAAGCTAAACTAGATGCAAAAAGTAGATTCTTGAGTTCTTGAAACTATATGAAGAAACACCTTCTGGTGTGAGATCATCTTTCTTGAACACCAAGCAAAAAGGATAACCAATTAAATACATGTTAAGGCAACAAATAGCAATTGATTTTAAATCCCAATTCTGTATTCTTTAGATTTGCATCCCTCCTTACATCAGCTACAAGACCAGAAGTAATACAACCAACGCAACCTAGGAAGATACCTTCAATGCACAAAACTTCCTTAGAAGAGATCTGATAGGAGATCCTCAAGCAAAGACACTCTCCTATAGGGTTGGTAGCAAAAATAAATTGCTTATGGCTCTCCTCCGTGGTATGATAGTCTCATGTCTTACTTCAAGTATCCTTGAATCATCCACTTGACCATCTATACTTCTGACAAACACATTCAAAACTTCCTTTATGAGTGGACTTGAGAGACAACTCAAGTATCTTTGGCAACTTTAAACAAGACATAGAGTGTTTATCAAATCCAATGGATACACAAGACCTCAACTTAACCTTTTTCCTTCTATTTCTCTTCATCTTACCTGATTGAAACTATCTCCCAAGCAACATAGAAAGATCCTTCAGAGGACTCCATGTCACAGTGCTTTCTCCTGTCTATAGGTTCCAAGAACAACTATAGAAACTAACATCATCTTTAAAATCCACCATCTTATAAGGCACCATGCGTAACAATAGTATCATCATCAGCAGTAGCGGTAGAAACTTCACAAAGTATCAGTCAACCATCAACAGCACCAAGGGATGGTCTGATCATGCAACCTCCTTCCTTGTTTAAAGACCAGATAGTATCTTCCTTAGAACTCATCCAGAAATAGACCAGGATGTCTGCTCTGATACCAATTGAAATTCTGGTATGCAGATCACAAATGTCTTATTATATGCTGAGACATTGATCTCTGCTAAAAACTGAACAAGGACAGAAAAGAAACATTCAAAAACACTTCAGGTTAAAACAATGTAGTGACAGATGTTTCAACATCAGTCAAGACACAAACTTCTGATCAAGAGAGCAAATTGAATTAAAAATAATAGAAAGATAAATAAACCAAGATATGATGACCCAGTTCGATGAACAACAACACCCACATCTGGGGCTACCAAGACAGGAATGAATTCACTATCAGTAGTATTAATTTAGAGCTAAACTCTCCCGTTTACAACTCCTTACTTAATCCCTAGCCAGTGCAACTTCTACCTAGAAATCACCATCTAGATAAGAGAAACCCATCTCAATTCCTAAATCACCTCGGTGATATCTAATAGTTACAACCTCTGGCAACTGCATCAATATGTTTAATTAAAAGACACCCCTTCCAATACAATATTCAATCAAGACTCTTAACTAACAATAACACTTGAATTTTATTAATAGCTTTATCCAAGAACAATACATAATTCATTACCTACAGGTTTTTGAATCTGTAAAACTATGTCTACCACAATGTATCAAATGATACAAAGGGTGACTTGCAACACAAGAAAGTACATGACTCTCAAAACCCTAAATCCTTATTTTCTACTTTTCAAAAGTCTTAATAAGAATTCTCATTCTACCCTAGGTCTTGGTCTTCCTTTTATAATCTTTAGCTGTCCATGGGCTTCGAAATATCTGTTTATTTATCCCTTGATCCATGTTCTGATTTCTCCTTAAATATTGGAACAAATCTGCAACAACCTACTGTAACAGACCAAAATGTCGAGTCCTTAAGATAGGACATCTTGTCGGACATGTTTTCTTTTACCATAATTATTCATGTTGGAACTTCTTGTTCAACACCATGTTTTACCAAAATTTAGTCAAATCTTTTAGAGCCTTCAAGTTTGATGAACATGTAGGAGTCAAAGACATTGGAAAGGATTTGGGCTTATGTAGTCGAAACAGATTAAAAGCGGCCTTAGAGGCCGAAGTTAAATATATGGTTGTCGAAGCCAAAGAAAATGATGAGCACCTTAAAGGGCCGAGTAGATACTTTGAACCAGAGCCACCTGATAAGGATAAACAAGAAATACAAGGTCAGAGGCTCGACACAATTTATGACGAAAAGCCTTTGGGATTTGAAAGAGACCCGCTGGCGCCCAATATAAAGATGCTAGTGCAGGATCCTTTAGAATAAGTAAATTTAGGAGAAGGTACAAAAAAAAGGTCAACGTACATAAGTGCTAACCTTGGCCCAGAACTCAAGGTTGAAGTGATCCAGCTTTTAAAGGAGTTTAAGGACTGTTTTGCTTGGGATTATGACGAAATTCCAGGATTGAGTAGGGTGTTGGTCGAAATAAAGTTGCCCATGAATCCTGGAAGGAAACCAATCAAGCAAAATCCAAGGAGATTTGCACCAGAGATTTTGTCGAAGATCAAGCAGGAAGTCGAAAGACTTCTCAAATGTAAGTTTACTGTAGCGAGCGATTTTTGTCGGTGACGCGACCACCTTATCGCTGGGGTTTTTCCTCACCGTAATGGTAGGATGGGGTGCTACTTTCTGATTTCTTATTTATCCCATGAATCTGGAAGGTGAAGGGAAGGTATCTAAAACTAACCTTGCACGCGAATGTCTAACAGGATAAACGCTTTAAGAGATTGGGGGGTCCGGGGTCAGGTTATACAATGGGCAGTTGTCAGTTACCCATCCTATATGTGGTTATCCACATGATATTAGCTTTAGGTTTTGCTTTGTACTTGATGGTGTTTATCTGTTAATGGGTTTGGGAAAGTTTCTTGGGAAATGTGACAGGGAGAGTGAGTTTTTTGTTGATGTTTTTGGGAAGGTACTGGACCTAATTTTTTATTGATGTATGTAGGTATTGGACCTAGAGTTTTTGATTAGTATGCTCGCTAAGATTTCGCAATCTTATGCCTACATATTCCCGTTTAAACGCAATTGGGAAATCAGAGCAATCGTAGTTCCTCCTATTCTAAGGGAGGAAAATGATGTTTTGGTGTCTCGTTCAAAGCCCAAGACAGAGGCTAAAAGGAGTATTTGTGTCTTGTTCAAAGCCCAAGATTGAAGCTAAAAGGTTGACTGAAAGAGAATTTGTCATCTCTAAAAAGGGATTATTGATTTTTGTGTGCCTTGATATAAGGCCAAGGTTGAAGCTAAGAGGTTGATTGACTCCACTAAGGAGGTCTTTATACAAATCCTAAGAGGAGGCTGTATGAGACCGACTCAATAAGAGAGTGGATATATTGGTGTCTTGTACAAAGCCCAAGATGGAGGCTAAAAGAGACTGACTCTTTGGGGATATCATTATATGAAGCCTAAGAGAAGGCTAACTCTGCTGGGGAGGTACTTATCTGTCTTGTATGAAGCCCAAGATTGAGGTTAAAAAGGGTTTGACTCAACAAGAGAGTGCTTTCATCTGTCTCGTACAAAGCCCGAGATTGAGGCTAAAAAGGGTTGACTCAACAAGAGAGTGCTTTTATCTGTCTCGTACGAAGCCCGAGATTGAGGCTAAAAAGCGTTGACTCAACAAGAGAGTACAAAAGGGTGACAGACTCAATAAGAGAGTCTTATGAGAGTGGTTGACTCAACAAGAGAGTCTGAAAAGTAACCGACTCAACAAGAGAGTCTTAAAAATAGTTGACTCAACAAGAGAGTCTGAAAAGGTGATTTACTCAACAAGAGAGTCTGAAAAGTGGTTGACTCAACAAGAGAGTCTGAAAAGGTTAGCTCAGCGGGGAGAATCATTGTACAAAGCCTAAGAGGAGACTGACTTTCCTGAGGAAAGGATCATTATACAAAGCCTAAGAGGAGGCTATCTTATGCCGGGAATTGTTGAGATCCCGAGGCATGTCCAAGTGGGGAATGAACTCTTGCAGGGGAATACAGAAGAGTTGATAGATCTTATACATTGAGGTTCTGATTTGAGATAGTGTTATATGATGATAAACTAACCCTGGCTGGGGGATTTTAGGAGAGAGACGGGGTTTTAGAACCCACAAGTTTTAACTCTGCTGGAGATTAATCCAGAATCCGGGGTTTCTTCCTATGTTTGTAGGGAACTTGAGAATGTCTTTGAAACTCAAGAAAAATTTAGACTGTCCAAGTCTATTAGTGTGGTCTATCATTGTAGAATGCCCAAGAGGAGGCCGACTCGTTTAAGGGATGAGTATCAACCCTAAAATTGGTCTGAGGGCTTTTGTGACTCTTTTTTGAAAGACAGCTCTAGCAAAGGATGACTAAGTTCTGTCCTATATCTCTAAGAGGTCGTGAAGGTCCTTGTACGAAGCCTAAGAGAAGGCATGAGAACTTTTAAGAAGCCGACTGGTCCTTGTATAAAGCCCAAGAGGAGGCAGGGATGCTTTTAGGAAGCCTGTGGGTCCCCAAACCAAGAGAAGTTCAAGAAATGAAATTCACAAAGAAGAGATCATTCCAGGAAAGTTCAAGTGTTTGGAAGAAACTCAAGAGATACTATTCACAGAGAATAGATCAACTCCGGGGAGTAGAATTTCTTTGATGATTTCTAAGGGTGACAGTCTGAGAAAAGGTTCACCGAGAATACTGCCTTTCTCTTTGTTCCATATTGATTAACCCCAAGAGAAGGGAAGACTGTATCTGGAAATCCTATGGGGATCTAGTTTTGACTGTATTTAAGAGTGACCAACATGGCTTTACCTAGTTCTAAACCTAGTTGTCGGGGAAAACTCTAAATAAATATACTAGTATATATACAGTTGATATATGACAAGTATTTAAAGGAGTATGAAAAAAGACTAACCATGCGTAGCTTCCCAGAATACAAATATATATATTTGACATGTATTTAAAAGAATGAAAGAAGACTAACCATGTGCAGCTTCCCACAATATAGGTATATATATTAAAGCGAGTAAACGAAAGCGGATAAAAGCTTACAGGTGAGCAAGCTTCCCTGCTGTTTTGTTAGTTGTTCAAAGAAATTGAAGAAAGTTTTGATAACAACTGTATACTTGAATCTAAATCAAAAGGGAAATTGTTTTGAAAATATTGTTGGGGCTTATACTCAAAGAGAGGCCCAAGGTTTAACAGTGATCGCACCATTGTTTTGAATATCGTATCGAGACTTATATAACGACTGAGACCCAAAGAGGTTTTCTGTACAAAGGTATGGGTCTTACAACTCATGGAGAGGCCCAAAGATTATTTTGAAAAAGAAAGATGGGACTTACAACACGAGGGTTGGCTCAGATGGTTTATTTGAAAACGGCGATCGCGCCGAGGTTTTTGAAAACACAGTGGGTCTTATACAATGTTTGAGGCCCAACAAGGTATCTTATTTACAAGGAATGGGTCTTACACTCTATTTGAGGCCCAGAAGTGTTTTTGTACAAGTGATGAGGCTTACAACTCAAGGAGAGGCCCAAGGTTTTATTTTAAACTGGCGATCGCACCGAGATTTTTTATCGTGTCGGGACTTATACAATATCTGAGGCCCAAAATGCTTTTGGTTAAAGGGGATTGGGTTTTACACTCTATTAGAGGCCCATGAGTGTTTGAAAAAGATTTGTGAGGGTGAAAATCAAAGAAACCCTAATTTTATCATTTTTAAAAGTAAATTCTTAAAGAAAATCAATAAATAATGATAAAATACCAAATAAGCTTGAATAAACAACTTGTGATTTTTGGTTGAGACTTGAAAAATGATGTTTTAATCACAATATGAATTAAAACTCATTTGGTTTTGATTTTCAAGATAAAAATCCACTTTTAAAAGTGTTTAAAATAATTAAAAATGAATTTATTTACAAAAATACCAACTATATTAAATAATTAATATAAATCTGACTTTTTTTGTGGAATAAAATATTTTAACATTTTTGTAATTTTTTGCAAAAAGAACCAATAAAAAATCATTAAAATTGAGAGAGTTATTAATTTTCTAAGTTATTTAAAATAATATAACAAATATTAAAAAAAAGTGGAAAAAATAGTAAAAAGAGGATCTAGGGCGAGGGGGATTCGAACCCCAGACCTCTCGCTCGCTAATACCTACAAACCAACTGATCAACCACTGGGGCGCAATGCCAATTCATTAAACATATGGCAAGGGAAAAATATATAGAGAACTTGGTTTTAAAACCTGAAGAATGGCGCCATGGCCATCTTCTTCCTTGGGCCAGATGCGTGAAGCTCTCTATCTTACTCGTTTCTCAACCATTTGACATGATTCAAACACCAAATTCATGCGTTTTTTAACAAGGAACATGATAGCAATATTTGATTTCATTTATTTTTAGTGTGCAGCAAGTTATATTAACATGAATGTATAAACCCTAACTTTGCAAAAGCAATCGTGTAGACATGTTTGTGAGTGCTATGGTCAAATTTTTTGAGGGAAAATACTCAAAACATGATAATAAACATTTGGCAAAAGTATCATGCGAGGAAATATGCATGGATATTGTTATGATAGTTTGAGGCTTACCTTGCTGCAAGAAGAATTGGAACTCTGCACAAAGTGTGTTCCAGAAGTAATTTGTTGACCCCTACAACTTCAATGGATGATATGGAGTGGATTCCAAGCCTTGGAACTTTTTGAAACTCCTTATATCAGATCATGGTATCCCAACTGTATAATGGCTAGGTTGAAGATTGAGATTTTGATTCAGGTGTTTCAGAAGTGGTTTAGGTGTTTGGACAGCTTCTATACATCATATGTGATGTGTTAGAAGTGATGGTTTGAGTTGCATGGCTCTGCAACTCAAAACCCGATAGCACTTGCTCAAAAACAAAGAAATTTGGCACTTAAGGAGAGAATGAGAGAAAGCAATGTTGTAGGCTACTTTGGTGTAGTTTGAATGATCAGTTAGGACCTCTATTTATAGTAGAGGAGTTGTGTTGAAGTGATTCTCTTGAAGCTCAGAGGATAAGGCCATGGTTCAATGGTCTTGGCTTAGCATAAATGCCTCTTGTACTAGGTGTAACAGCTGCCCCAAATAGCTCAGCTATGCATTGACTGATTCCACATTCTTCAGTCATTTTAATTATTGTTTAATCAGAGAACTTGACTGAGGAGAGTGAGAATCTTGAAACTGCACTATTCCACATTAATTCCTTTTGAATTCAAGGCATATATGCCAAAAACTCATCAATTCTCAAGGACAAACATTTGGCATTTCAGTCCAAGTTTGTTGGTTGGATCAGATGCATTGTGATCAGATTGGATGAATTTGGCATAGTGATCCTTGCTTTTGACTCAGAATCGTGTATGGTAAGAAATCTCACAAACTAATTTTTCATGACAGCCTTGTCATGGTGTCTTGCAGCAACCCTAACTCTTGGCTCAAGCTGAGTTGTTTCATGCCAATAAGTTCCTTGGATTGTAGGCAATATGGACAACAAATTTGCTGTTTACATCTTGAATTGATTCAGCCTAAAACTACGTGAAACAACCCTCTAAGTTTTGGTGTTTCACTTGAAATCTGCCTTGAGCAGAATTTCTTCTAAGTGTTGGAAAAGTGGTAAATTCCATGTTTTTGTCATTTTGATCCAATCACAACTCAGAATCCATGAAGAATTGGAATAAGATGTAGTTGATACTTTTGAAGTGTGTAATGAGAGCTACAAATCCATCTTTGGACCATCCAAAATGGTTTCTTGGATCTCAAGTTATGATCCTTAGAAGTTGGTACCCTAGCCATTTTGTTTCATAACTTAGAAAAATTCTAAGTTTTTTATGATTACCCCTTTTACAAGTTATCTCACTTTCTTTGGTTTTTCTTGATGAATGATGATTCAAATCACACATTAACATAATTTTAGGGTTAAGGAACCTTGGTTGACTAAAAAAATCAAAAAGTCAAACTTTGACTTTTTGTATAGTTGACTTTTTCAGCAAATGAAATCTAAACTGTGCAATCCGCTATGAAATCAAGTCATTGACCTAAATCAAACTTAATAGATGGATTCCATAGGTATTGTAGGGTGTATTGAATCATGTCCCAAGGTTTGGGAGCATGTCCTGGTCAAAAGTTAAAGATGCAGTTGACTTTTTCTTCAAAACCCTAATTGTGGTTCAGATGAAATTAAAACTTGTGAATCAAGCTTCTTGGATTAATCCATTGTTGAAAATGGATCAATATAGTGTATTAGAGACCCTCAAATCATGTCTTGAGGTCTTGGCTCATGTTTTGTCCCAAAAGTCAACTTAGGGGTGAATTAGGTCAAGAAACCCTAATTCCTGATTTTTTGTAAATGCATCCCTTGAGGTTAAATTGACTTGATGATTAGGTCCATGAGGTCCCATGGAGTATCATGGGTTATGTTTTGAAGAATTGGCTCATGCCCAGATGAAAATTTCCATCCGGAGGCCTTGGTCGACCAAAACCCTAATTTGGTGACACTGGCGATTTTGAGGCTTGATCCACTTGGAAGGTAGCAACTTTGTGCTTGATTCTTGATGTGGGAGTCCTCTTGATCCTTTATAGGTGTTTGAGAGGTTAGAAAAGTTGAAGATCATGTCATTTCTTGATTGATCCTTTGTCTAAGGCTCAGAGAGGGCTCAAAACCCTAATTCTTGGTTGTGGTAAATGCTCACCCATCTTTGGGGAGACTGATGGGGCATGATGATACATCCATATTGTGGTGATGATTTGCACAATAATGGGGAATCTTAGTGGTCAAACTTTGGGGTATGACAGATGCCCCTATTTAATCTTCTTAAACCCGGAGGTGTGAATGGCGAAGGTATTCGGGCATTCAGGGTGCAAGATGATTAAATATCAGAATGCGCGAAATTTTGATGGTGGTTATGAATGGCAGTTTGCCCATCCATCTTCTTTCGCTAAGCAATGATGCTTAGAAAATGTAAACTTTCCCTCGATCCTGGTCTTCAACCAAGGAACTGGTCTCAGTTTTCTTTTGAAATAAACTCCCCCTCGATCCTGGTTTTCTACCAAGGAACTGGTCTCAGTTTCTGATATAAACTTCCCCTCGATCCTGGTTTCCTACCAAGGAACTGGTCTCAGTTTCTGAAATAAACTTCCCCTCGATCCTGGTTTCCTACCAAGGAACTGGTCTTAGTTTCTAAAATAAACTTCCCCTCGATCCTGGTTTCCTACCAAGGAACTGGTCTCAGTTTCTGAAATAAACTTCCCCTCGATCCTGGTTTCCTACCAAGGAACTGGTCTTAGTTTCTGATATAAACTTCCCCTCGATCCTGGTTTCCTACCAATGAACTGGTCTAAGTTTCTTTTGTCAATAAACTTTCTTGACAAGGGACGCTATGCGTAGCGGTTTTCCTCAAACTTCTCGCCAAATTTTCCCGGGGAGATGTCGTTTGATGGAATAAAGTTTTGAAGTCAGACTTGCTGGGGAACCCATTCGTCTGGGTTGCAGAGGTGCACAAACTTCTCTATTTGGAAACGCCATTTGTCGACTCTACTGGGGAAAACGAGCCTCTTGAGAGACTGCTTTCGGCCTGGGGATATTACATCATACTTTTCTTCGAGATCTTCTCAGAGAAATGCCATACAATGTACCCTAATTTTGGGGTGTTGATGACTTCATTAACATTGACTCTATTGGATAGAAAAATCAATGTGTTGCTGAGAGCCTTTGGTTGTGAGGCTTTCTCTAGGGATTTTTCCTTAATCCAGGAAAGCGAAGATATCATCTTCCATGATGAAGAGTGAAGTTTGTCGAAGGCCTTCTGGTCTTTCAGAGGTTCAAGTTATCAAAGTGGTCAAGGTACGTCTCCAATCCAGAAATAAACTGGAGGAGAGATCGGTCAGATGATTTGCTTCCTGACAAGGAAAGGACTGACGACTCGATTGAGAGGACTTTTATTACTAGGGGACAAGACCGACTAGAGTGATAGTGATGCAATATGAATATGAATGTAAATCAATAATGCATGATGAATGTATGTTTATGCTGACAAAACTGATGCGACATACAGACTAATGGATGAACACGACTGGATACTCGGCCACTGGAGGGGACGAAGAAGTATCTTTGGTTCAAAATAGCAATTCTGTCTTGCTTAGGAGAAAGTAGTTCCCGCGGGGAAAAACGTTGGTCGGGCTTAGGAGGTAAGCACTCTGCCGAGGATGTCGGACAAAATATTCGCATCTGACACAATTGATCCTTCATTCAGGCACACTGGTTTAGAAGGAGTACTTTGATTCTGCACTTTGAAGATCGAACACCTTTGGAGACACAATCGATGTTCTTTCTGTGTTCAACAGTCAAAAGAATTACCATCTTTATTTAAAAAGCATAAAAAGTTTGACAAGTAAAATCATTTTTGTTTTATTTCAAGAATCATTAATCATGTTAAAATGTCGTTCTGTAAAGCTAAAACAAATAAGAATTGCAAACAAAAGCACAAGGGTTCACATTTTATTGATGGCATGGAAATCAGCCAAATGCGTGATTCCATAGAGTAATTACAAAATTAGAAAATGGTAATTTTAAGGGAAAAGGGCTACATTGAAACATGATGACCATTATCCTTCTACCAAGATGACCTTGACTGGAGTTTTCAGATGGATATCATGACTGCCGCTGGGGGATTTGCCCCTGTTGGACGTAGTTACTTGCCATTATCCCTAACTTTTGCCTGGATTGTACTTTGAGATTTCCAATCCATCGGGATGATTTTTACTTATGTCTCTAATTTTTGCCTGGACCGCCCTTTCGGGTTTTCAATCCACCGAGACGTTTTTTTTAGGCGTCGTATTTCTTGACTACGTCAACACTCGTGGGATAGGCAAATTCTTCTCCATCCATAGTTGCAAGTCTCAAGACGACGCCTGAGAAAGCTTTCTTAACCACATAGGGGCCATCATAATTCGGAGTTCACTTGCCCGAAGAATCAGTGAGAAATGATTGTATCTTCTTGAGCACAAGGTCTCCTTTCCTGAAGAGGCGAGGTCGGACCTTTTTGTCAAACGCCCTCCTCATCCTTTGCTAATACAACTGACCATGGCATAGTGCCGTTATTCGCTTCTCTTTGATCAGATTCAGTTCGTCGTGTCGACTTTGACACCATTCAGCTTCTGTTAGCTTTGCTTCCATCAATACCCAGATCGATGAGATCTCTACTTCTATGGGGTGAACTGCCTCCATGCCATATACTAGAGAGAAAGGGGTTGCCCCTGTTGAAGTACGGACAAATGTGCAATAACTGTGAAGAGTAAAGGGTAGCATCTCGTGCCAGTCTTTGTAGGTTACAGCCATCTTTTGAACGATCTTCTTAATGTTCTTGTTAGCCGCTTCTACCGCCCCGTTCATCTTAGGTCGGTAGGGAGATGAGTTATGGTGTTCGATCTTGAACTCAGCGCACAACTCTTTCATCATCTTATTGTTCAAGTTGGATCCATTATCAATAATGATCTGGCTCGAAACACCATAATGGCAGATGATATTATTTTTGATAAATCGGACCACCACTTATCGAGTTACATTGGCGTACGATACTGCTTCGACCCACTTGGTTAAGTAATCAATGGCTACCAGGATAAACCGATGTCCGTTTGAAACCTTGGGTTCAATTATGCCAATCATGTCGATTCCCCATATGGAAAAAGCCCACGGGGAAGAAAGAACTTTGAGATGTGTCGGCGGTACATGGATTTTGTCTGAGTATATCTGACACTTATGACACTTCTTCGTGTACTTGTAGCAATCGGATTCCATGGTCAACCAGTAGTACCCTGCTCTCAGAATTTTTTCGCCACTGTGTGTCCGTTGGCATGAGTGCCAAAGGATCCTTCGTGAATTTCTTTCATCAGCATGTTTGCTTCTGGCCTGTCTACCCATCGGAGCAAGACCATGTCAAAATTTCTCTTATAGAGTGTGTCACCGCTCAGGAAGAAACTGCCTGCTAGCCTTTTGAGGGTTTTTTCTGTCTTTTCTGGATGCCCCAGGTGGGTACTCTTGTTTCTGAAGGAAGCATTTGATATCGTGATACCAAGGTTTGTCGTCTATGACTGCTTTAATCGTGAAGATGTAAGCGGGCCTTTCAAGGCGCATTATGTTGATCTTAGGTATGTCATTCCATTAACCTACACTAATCATGGAAGAGAGAGTGGCTAATGCATCAGCCATGTGATTTTCTTCATGAGGGATGTGATGAAACTCAATTCTGTTAAGAAGGGTAACAACCTTCTCACATAATCTTTGTAAGGAATCAATCCTGATTGGTATGTGTTCCAATATCCTTTGATCTGATTGATGACCAGGGCTGAGTCGCCATATACATCCAAGTTCTTGATCCTTAAGTCGATCTCTTCTTCGAGACCCATGATAGAAGCTTCGTATTCGGCCTCATTGTTTGTGCACTTGAATGTCAGTCGGGGAGTGAAAGGAATATGGGTACCCTGAGGAGTTACGATGATTACCCCAATTCCATTTTCATAATGATTGACAGCTCCGTCAAAGATTAGTCCCCATTGGGAAATTGATTCTGGCCCTTCACTGGGTAGCGGTTCATCGCAATCTTTCATTTTCAGATACATGACATCTTCGTCTGGGAAGTCAAACCCGACTGATTCCTGATCGTCAATCGGTTGATGAGCCAAATGATCGGCTAAAATACTTCCTTTAACGACTTTCTGAGCATGGTACTCGATGTCGTATTCTGATAACAACATCTGCCAACGGCCAATCCTTCCTGTGAGAGCAGGTTTTTCAAAGACATACTTGATTGGATCCATTTCTGAGATTAACCAAGTAGTTTGATGAATTATATATTGGCGAAGACGTTTGGCTGACCAAGCCAGAGCACATCAAGTTTTCTCAAGCATAGTGTACCGAGTCTCGCAGTCGGTAAACTTCTTGCTCAAATAGTAGATGGCAGATTCCTTCCTTTTCGTTTCGTCTTGTTGACCCAACACACAACCCATCGAGTCTTCCAAGACTGTTAAGTATATGATCAGTGGCCTTCCTTCCACTGGAGGTGATAGAATCGGTGGATTCAACAGGTATTCCTTAATACTGTCAAAGGCGATTTAGCAGTCTTTTGTCTAAATGCATTCCTGATTCTTTTTGAGTAATTTGAAGATCGGCTCGCATGTCGCGGTCATAAGGATTATAAATCTGGAAATGTAGTTCAAACATCCCAGGAATCCCCTGACTTGTTTTTCAGTCTGTTGCGGTGAGAATCGGATAACAAGCTATTAATTAACTTGCATCACATTTCTTTAAATTCACAACCGACTTTGATTTATCCAAAGGAAAGGTTCAAGATCAAGAAAAACCTAAAAGGGGGGAGATCTAAGGTTCGAGGGTTGGTTACGCCTAGGGAAGGTATTAGCATCCTAAACATCCGTAGTACTCTACGGGAACCTCTTGTTTTAATTTGTTATATCTTACTCGCTTGCTAAAGGTGATGTGTTAAAGGTTGAAACCCTAGGGGTTTGTTTCTAAGTATACTCGACAAAGCATTGCACTTTGCGCCTACGTATCCTTACGGGAGTGGAATCAGAGTATCCATAGTTCACCGATCTAAGGGTTAAGGATAGGAACCATTGACTATGGCCAAAGTTCCAAGGGGAAATGAGTATGAGCTCATTCTAAAGTTCACGATAACTCTCTAAGTCTACATTATAGGGGAAAGTGAGTTCTCATGATGATGAGAATCACATAGAGTTCAAAACTCTGACCTACTTCTAAGTTATGATTTCATTGGCTCTCGTGAGGCCAAGAAATAAGGGTAAACCTAGAAATATAAGGTAGGGTGGTTGTTTAGTGACTTCAAGAGTCAATTTAAGGAAGGTCTCCCTTTGGAATGGGGGGGAAGATAATATTTGTAAAATTACTAAAGGATAACAAGTTATAATTCAAATATGATGATGTAAAAGACATGAATAAGATAATGAGATGAAACAAAGTTATGATATCACGCAAAGCTAGAATCATACATGCTGGACAAAGATCAAAACATGATAAATAGAGATAACATGGTAAGATGCATAGAGAAGTGCTATAAAACCCTAATAAGTATTTCTAATCTTATCATAAATAAAGGTCTCAAGATTAAATATTTTTACTAATTTTCTTTTATAATTAGAAAGTAAATCCAATTAGAAGAACATAGCAAAAAGAAGGGAAGAAAAAGGATGATAAATGAGCAAGTTATGGTATTTTGAAAATTAAGCATAAATAATAAAATAAACAAAATAACCAAGTATTAAAAATAAAGGAAAGGGTACTCCTAGGGATTGAACCCAGGACCCTATATGTACAGCCCAAAACCAAGGCCAATTAAGCTGAACGCGCATCTGAATAAACAACGAGAGCACACCTATATATGTAAAGCGAAGCAACAATTCAGAAAATAAAATAAAAGGACTGGGGCGAGGGGGATTCGAACCCCAGTCCCCAAGGTTACAAAGGCGCATGACTTACCACTGGGGTGGCTATACATCCAGTGTATATGCCCACCCCAATAATATCTAAACCAAGCTAGTGAAATAAGTTGCCAGATTAAACAAACCACATAAAAAGTTACAGGATAGCGCTAGTGAATGTGCCTCAATCGGTCACCAAGATGCTAAGTGACTAAAGGACAAAAAAACCTATCCTATCCCAATCTGCCACGCTATCCCCTCATTCATACAAACATGTAATCCAAACCCCCAAACTATCATGAAACAAAAGAACAACACAACCATGGCAGACTCGTTGCTCGCTCATTCATCTCCTGGCTCGTTTCTAAATCAAAAGCCATGAAATAACACAACAATCTGAAGGGCTCACTCCATAGGATAATAATAAACCCTAAGCAACTCAAAATAAAAGCTAGAACTCGGGTGAAAATGAACATGAACCTCGTATGTTCAAGTTGTCATAAACTAATCAGCACAAGAATAAATCGTGCAAACTCAAACATTCATTCATTCTATCATTTAAAGCTACTTAGATGCCCCCTTAGAAACATGGTTTTAGTTAGACATGCAAACTCTACTGTGAAGGCCACAACAACTATAAATCGAGGTAAAACAAACTCAAACACGCAAGGCAAAAGTAACATCATATTCGTCACATCAGCACAGCATCAGACCAAAACTTTCATGTTGTTCACAGATAATGATTTATTCATTCAAATTAGGCACAGTGACATGAACAAAATGCTTTTAAGGACTTCCAGTGTTAACAACAATACATGAACTCAACAATCCTATTCACATGGTCACTTGATAAAAATGCAAGAAAACCCAACAATCGTCATGGCAGTAGAATAATTATGATATTGTAAGCATGTGAGCTAGGAGAAACTGAGAACAACATCCTATTGTGCCGCATAAGGAAAAAAACCATATGATTTGCATGTTATACCTTAAAACAAAGGACCATTTGAGATCATTTCAAACACACAAACTTTGACATAGTGACATGAGTATGATAGTGGCATTAAAGTCAGCCAAAGATGAGCATATAATCATTGGTATAGGAAAAAGAATAAAACCAAATGCTTATCAATCCAAACACACGTCCAACAAAATCTCACACAGTTTAACCCGGGCTAACACAGTAGGTAACAATGCATCTAAAAACAACATATATTCACAGTTTCCAAAACTGGCAGCACAAAGAGACCTCGTATGCAATCAACACTTTCATTCATGTTATTTAAACACAACACATTCATTTATATCAACATAAAAACTGGCTTAAACATAAACACGACAAGCACTCATGAAGATAGCATTTTCATGACATGAGATCAATGAGAGTTTAAGGAAGAAAAAAACATATTTACCAAGTGGAGTAGGTCCACTGCCTCTTCATTTGGTAGCTCGTGGATGTGACTAGTTGAGCTCTCCTTTTTCTCCAAGTGTCTACTGCTATAGTTGTTTCTCCTCTCTTCTTCACTGCCAAGAAAAATCCAAGTTGCTAGAACTTTGCTTTTCTTAAACCTCACAGACTCTCTCCCTTGGAGTGGAAAGAAAAAAAGGATGGTGCGGTTCCGGTGATGATATTCTTGTTGATGGTTTTTTTATATTGAGGAAGAAAAAAAACTCACAAGTTCTTAAAGGTTTTTGTGTAGTGTTCTTCGTGTGTTGATTGTTTGTGTTGTGTTGGTGTAAGGTTGATTGTGTATGAGAGGTAGTGTTGCGTTTTGGTGGTGATAAATATGAGATGGTGAAGGAAGGAAGTTTTGTGTGGCTGTTATGATGTTGTGGGTAGCAGTGGAAAACAAAAAGTGGTAGTGAAAAAAGAGATTATTGAATACAGGTGTGTTGCTAAACTGAGCAGCCAATAATTTCTTGATACAGTAGTATTGTGTGTTGAAGGTGGTAAGTGTATGTGATGGTGTTCACACGAAGAGAGATGATAAGAGAAGGTTGTGTTCATACGCATTGGTGTTGGTGTCCCCTGGTTGTTTTGGTTTCCCTCTATTTACGCTTCAACATAAGGTAAGCTTTCAAAAAAACTACTGTTATGGCTTGTGAGATTTGAAAAAAAAAGAGCTGTTCTGATTTGCAAGGACATGTTGGTATGAGGTGCATCGTTCAGCATGAAAAGAGGAGCAGGGTTTGACTTGGTACCATTTTGATGAAAGAATGTCATAGGATGCTTAATGTGTCTCATACTAATAACCTTGTTTTGGTGTAAGGTTGTAGAAGCGTGGGCCAGGCTGGTGTAGGTGGAATAGATTCCTACATTTATTCTTTGCTGAATTTTCTTGTAAACATATGATATTGTAACTTTATGCTCAAACTCAACTCAAAGAAGTTTTGGCCATTCTTAACACCTCAAGAATTTGTAGACATGGCCCCATGAAATCGTAACATCATTACTCAAGCATTTAGTCAAAAGTTTCAGCATGTTCAAACAAATGATTTTGTTTAATTGGGTTTTAGAATGAACAAGAATAAAAAAGGCGAGACTGAAATCTTGAATTAACACTAGGAAATTTGACATGAAAATAGGGATCCAAATTGAATTGGAATTGAACTTTTGAATGAGATTTGCAACTTGAAATTTGAATTGGAATTAAGAAAATGAAACTTGTGGTTTTTTTTATATATTTGAATGAAATTTTGTTTGGATATTAAAATAGACAAAAATGGATAGGGATAATTATGGATAATGATGAATATATAAATAAAATGCAATTTGGATTTTAGAAATGGATTTGAAAGAAAGAAGTGGATTTTTTATGAATATGGATAAAAATAAAATTTGGATAATAAGAAAAATGGTTAATAAATGATTATTGAAATTGGTTAGGAATTAAAGGTGACAAATGAGGGTGAACAAAATGGATAGATATTTGGTTATGGAGAGTGTAGCGAGCGATTTTGGACGTGGTTCTTAAGCGCTGGTCGCTCTCTGCGGTTGAGCTTAAACTACAGTCGATTCATTTTTTATCCTATTGTGAGCTGAATAAGGAAGGGAAATATATGTCTCCAATTAACCCTGCTTTGCATACTGAGTTTAAACAGCGGTCTGTTAGGTTACGAATGCTATCAATGTGGGGGGGCCTTTGTACTGGTTATTTGTATTTTTGCCAATACTGATTTCTTTCTTTTTAGGATTTGACAGAAGGTTTCTGGCGGGGAACAAGGATCAAGATGTTAGGACTGATGTTTGAATTACTGCTTTTGATATGGGATTTGGGTTTTTTGTTTAGTGTGCTCGCTAAGATCTTTTCTTTCGATCTTATGCCTACGTATTCCCGTTTACCAAAACAGGGAAATCAGAGCGTTCGTAGTTCCTCCTAGTCTATGGGAGGAAATGGTTGTTTTTGGTGTCTTGTTCAAAGCCCAAGACGTGAAGCGAAAGGTAGTTTGTATCTTGTTCAAAGCCCAAGATGTAAAGCTGGACAGTCTATTTGTGTCTTGTTCAAAGCCCAAGACGTGAAGCTAAAAAGGTCTCACCTTTAGAGAGAATTTGTCATCTCTAAAGAGGGAGTTGTATGTCACAACTGTTTATGAATGAGAATTACTTTAACCGGGATATGTGAATCCGGCAATGCCATAATTTCCTGAGAAGGGGTTTTAACCTGAAGGAGAAGACTTTAACTCAGTGTAGAGCAATGCTATATTTCCTTAGGAATTTCTCATGCTAAAAGAGGGACAGTGGCATGGATGTAGATGATCCAGAGGCTTGCCGCTTACAGCGATTAGATGAAGGGGAAGGAGTTGTTGATGTTTGTATACTGTGAACGAGGCACAGCTTTGATGCTAAAAGGTTGATTGGATCAACTAGTGGTTTTCTTATACAAAGCCTAAGAGGAGGCTATTGGCACAACAAGAGGGAGTTTTTATGTGTCTCGTACGAAGCCCGAGAGAGAGGCTAAAAGGGTTGACTCAACAGGAGAATCTTTTATACTCAACAAGAGAGTCTTTTATATCTCGTACGAAGCCCGAGATGGAGGCTAAAAGTTTGATTGGCTCAACAAGAGAGCCTTTTTTGTATCTCGTACGAAGCCCGAGATGGAGGCTAAAAATGTTTGACTCAACAAGAGAGTCTTTGTATCTCGTACGAAGCCCGAGATGTAGGCGAAAGGGGTGATTGACTCAACAAGGGAGTCTCTTATGTGTCTCGTACAAAGCCCGAGAGAGAGGCTAAACGTTGTTTGACTCCACTGGGGAGAATTTTGGTATCTCGTACGAAGCCCGAGATAGAGGCTAAACGTTTGCTTCGCTGGGAAGAATCTTTGAACAAAGCCCAAGAGGAGGCTATGGTAATTGTTTCAGTTAAGTGACAGGTCCAGTGTACTGATTTTAAAGAGAAAATTAGTTCTTATATGAGCAACACTGTACTCAGGGGTTTTTGATGCGAGGATCAGGGTTATTCCCTATTCTTTAAGGAAACGGGAAATCCAAGGAGTATTGAGACTGTCCGAGTCTGCGGGTTTCCTTCCTATTTAACAAAGGGGTCACTTGAGAATGTCTTTGAGACTCAAGGAAGTTAGACTGTCCGTGTCTAGAGTTTCATCTTTTGTACTATGCTTTGAGAAACAGTAGTAGACTCTATGAAAGGACCGTTCTATGAAGATGACTAAGTTCTGTTCCTATACCTCTAGGAGGTCGTCGGGACTATTTGTATGAAGCCCAAGAGGAGGCTAGAAACTTTTAAGAAGCCGACGGGTCCTTGTACGAAGCCCAAGAGGAGGCTATCATTCCCGGAGGAAGAGATCATTATACGAAGCCTAAGAGGAGGCTGTGAATACTTCTAAGAAGCCGTAGGGTCCTTATACTAAGCCCAAGAGAAGGCGGGATTGCTTTTAGGAAGCCTGTGGGTCCTTGTACGATGCCCAAGAGGAGGCCGATGCTTTTAAGAAGCCGATGGGTCCCCAAACCCCGAGAAATTCAAGGCAAGCTATTCACAAGGAATAGATCAAGTCAGGAAAGTTCGAGAATTTGGAAGAAACTCAAAGATGCCATTCACGGAGAATACATTCATCTTTGGGAGTAGAGTTTCTTGACAATTCCTAATGAGGACAGCCGAAGAGAAGACTATATCTGGTGATCCTATTGGGGATCTAGTTGTCTATTTCTACGAATAAACGAAACGGCGTCACCTAGTTCTAGACGTAGTTGCCGGGGAAACTCCAAATATCTATACTATTATTACACAGTTGATATGAGTTTATGAAAGAGAACTTATAGCGAAACAGCCCCACAATACAGTTATATATATATATATATATATGAGTTTGTGAAAGGAGACTTACAGTGAAACAGCCCCACAATACAGTTATATACATATGAAAGCGGGTAAACACTTACTCGGTTGTAGAGCTTTCATGCTGTTTGGTTAGTTTTTCAATAAAGAAAGATTGAAAGCAAAAGTATATTCAAAATCAAAGGAGAAAGTGCTTTGAAAAAGAAAGATTTGGGGCTTACAGCTCAAGGAGAGGCCCAGGGTTTTATCAGTGAGCGCACTGTTTGAATTTGTACAGAGGGACTTATACAAGTGACTGAGGCCCAAAAAGGTTTTCTGTACAAAGGGATGGGTCTTACACTCTCTCAAGAGGCCCAAGTGAGTTTTAAGAAAATAAATGGGTCTTACTACTCGAGGGTAGGCCCAATGGTTAATTTTGAAAAAGGCGACGGTCGCGCCGAGGTTTTGTAAACACCGTGGGACTTATACAAGTGACTGAGGCCCAAAATTTTGGTATTTACAAAGGGATTGGGTCTTACACTCTATTAGAGGCCCAAATAGTTTTAAAGAAAAGAAATGGGTCTTATTACTCAAGGGTAGGCCCAATGTTTATTTTTCAACGGACGATGATCGCGTCGAACTTTTTGAAATACAGCGGGACTTATACAATAAGTGAAGCCCAAAATAGGTTGTATTTACAAAGGGTTGGGTCTTACACTCTATTAGAGGCCCAAAAGTGTTTTGAAAATGATTTATGAGGGTTGAATTAATCCAAAAACCCTAATTTGTTTTCAAAAATGTATTTAATTGAATAAAAATTCAATTAAAAATGATCAAAATTGTTTAACACATGGAAGACAAATTGTGATCTTGGATTAATGCTTCAAAAATTAAGTATTGACCTACAAAATAATTAGAAAGCATTAAAAGGTGCAAAAATCAATGTAGAAAAAAATATTTAAAATGTCAAAAACAATTAAAATATTAATTCTTTGCAAAAATATCAATTATATGAAATAAATAATATTTTTGGGATTTTTTGATAAAATAAAATATTTTAACATTTTTGTGAATTATTAGAAAATGAATCAACTCAAAATCATTAAAACTCAGAGAGAAATTAATTTTTGAATCAATTAAACAAAATCACAAAATTCAAATATTTGAATTATTCAAAAATGGCGCCAAGAACACGCGCGCGTGTTCTGGGTTTGGCTGATTTGCATTTTCCCCTCAATCTCACTGAATACTTGATTATAACATGCAATCCATATATCATTATGCTCGTCTCAACCTCACGATCATGTTTATGTCCATTAATTTCATTTAAATTAAACATATAACAAGAAATCACGAAGAAACCTCAAGAACCCTAATTTCTGCATGAAGGCTAGGATTTTTGATACACGATTCAAACAAAGCAATTAATTGAGGGAAAACATTCCATGCATGATTATGAACATATGGCCAAATTATTGTGCAGCAAAAATTGCATGGATCATAGAGTTAGAAGAGCTCATACTTACCACTTGTAGCTGGTGATCGTGATTTGTGTTGGAGGTGTTACAACTAGGTTCCAATGATGTGGATAGCTTCCCTAGGTGCCAAGTGATGTGTCTGAGTGCTTGGAATGAATTGAAATGGTTTGGAGTTGAAGATGCCAACTCAACTGCAAAACTGTCATGAACTTGAGCGATCGGCTGGTGATTTTGTGAAATCAGTGTTCCAGATGTTATGTGAGTGTTTGGATCACTTCTATATGATGTATGTGAGGTGTGTGAGTGATTAGTTTGATTGGAAAAACTCTCAAACTCAAAACCCGATAGTTACCTTGCTAAGAAAGGCATTTTTGCCAAGAGAAAGAGATTTTGAGAAAGGCAAGTGTTGTAGGCCTTTGGTGTACTTAAACTGAACACAATTGAGCTCTATTTATAGTAGAGCAAGTTTGTTTTGCAAGGAATAGTGCATGGCAGCTGGTAAGTAGGTTTGGCCAATGTTGGCAAATGAAAATCCAAGTCTTCTCTAGCCATTGACTAGAGGTTAGGGTACAGAGCTTTGGTCCCCTTGGTCTTGGATAAGTCTTGACTGATTTCAGATGAGAATGGCTCGGTCCATGCCACCTTGATGCTTCCATTGAATGCCTCATTCCAAATTTGGAGTCTTGTCCCCATTTTGGCCATTCTAGGTTCAACATGCTATTTCTTGTTCCGTGGACTTTGGAGGCTTGGCTCAGTGATTGTCCCCTTTAGATTCAATCCTCTGAGGTGTCCAAGTGGATAAGAGCATTTGGATTTGGCTGATTTTGGCAAATCGAGCCAAGTTGCAAATTCTGCCTTGCCTTTGACAGATTTCAGCAAGGCAACTTGACAATGTCATATCTCATGGTGTAAGTTGAATTTGGCAATGTTCTTAGCCATTTTGGAAAGCCCTTACATGATACAACAACTGTTTGAACAAGTTTGGTTTTGATCTCTTTTGATTCCAAGTGAAAAATCCCTCTACATTTGGCAAAAAGTGAAGCAAAATCTGACTTAGTGAAATTTTCACTAAGTGTTGGAACAAAGTGTGATATCTTGATTTTGATCACTCCATAACTCAAAATCCTTAATGAATTGGACTTAGGTCTAGTTGAAGTTTTTGTAGAGGGTAATGAGGGCTACAAATCCATCTTTGGATGAAAAAAATTGGCCTTGTGGTTTAGGAGTTATGGTCCTCCAAAGTTGGTGCATTAGTGGTACTTTTTCCATAACTTAGAAAAATTTCTAAGTTTTATGGTTACCCCTTTTACAAGTTATCCCACTTTCTTTGATTTTTCTTGATGAATGATGATTCAAATCATACATTAACATCATTTCAGGGTCAAAAATCCATTTTGGTGAAAAATCTCAAAAAGTCAAAGTTGACTTTTGTGCACAGTTGACTTTTTATCAGATGAATTCCAAACTGTGCAATTCTTCAGGAAATCATGTCCTTGACCTAAATCAAACTTGATGGACATGTTCCATGGGTGTCATAGGGTATATTGAATCATGTCTTAGGGTTTGGGAGCATGTCCTGGTCAAAAGTCAAAGTTATAGTTGACTTTTTCCTTAAAACCCTAATTGTGGTGCAGATGAAATTGAGACTTGTTGCTCAAACTTCTTGGATTAATCCATTGTTCCAAATGGATCAATATAGTATATTAGAGGCCCTCAAATCATGTCTTGAGGTCTTGGCTCTTGATTTGTCCCAAAAGTCAACTTAGGGGTGAATTAGGTCAAGAAACCCTAATTCCTGATTTTTAATAAATGCATCCCCTGAGGTCAAAATGACTTGATGATTGGGTCCATGAGGTTCCATGGAGTACATTAGGTTGTGTTTCGGATCTTTGGCTTGTGCCCAGATGAAATTTTCATCTGGAGGCCCTGGTCGACCAAAACCCTAATTTGGTGACACTGTCGATCTTGAGACTTGATCCACCTAGAAGGGAGCAGCCTTGTGCTTAATCCTTGAAGTGGGAGTCCTTTTGATCCATTGTGGATGTTTGAGAGGTTAAACAAGTTGAAGATCAAGTCATTCCTTGATTGATCCTTTGTTTAAGGCTCTGAGAGGGCTTAAAACCCTAATTTTGATTGTGGTGAATGCTCAACAATTCCTTGAGGCACTTGATGAGGCATGATGGTTCATCCATATTGTGATGATGATTTGCACAATGATGGGAAATCTTAGTGGTCAAAATTTGGGGTATGAGAGATGCCCCTATTTAATCTTCTTAGACCCGAAGGTGTGAATGACGACGGTATTCGGGCATTCGAGGTGCAAGAGGATTAAATATCGGAATACCCTAAATTTTGATGGTGACTATGAATGGTAGCGCACGCATTCATCTTCTTTTGCTAAGCAAGGATGCTTAGAAAAGGTAAACTTCCCCTCGATCCTGGTCTTCAGCCAAGGAACTGGTCTCAGTTTCGGATGTAAACTTCCCCTCGATCCTGGTTTCCTACCAAGGAACTGGTCTCAGTTTCTGATGTAAACTTCCCCTCGATCCTGGTTTCCTACCAAGGAACTGGTCTCAGTTTTTGATTTAAACTTCCCCTCGATCCTGGTTTCCTACCAAGGAACTAGTCTTAGTTTCTTTTGTCAATAAACTTCATTGACAAGGGACGCTATTTGTAGCGGTTTTCCTCAAACTTCTCGCCGAATTTTCCTGGGGAGATGCCATTTGAGTGAAAAAGTTTCGATGTCAGACTTGCTGGGAAACCCAGTCGTCTGAGTTGTAGAGGTGCACAAACTTCTCTATTTGGAGACACCATTTGTTGATTCTACTGGGGAAAGCGAGTCTCTTTAGAGACTGCTTCCGCTTGGGGTCTTTACATCATACTTTTCTCGGAGATCTTCTCAGAGAAATGCCATATGATGTGATCCAATTTTGAGGTGCCGATGACCTTTTCATCAGCGGATTTCCAGAGAAATACTGGCATGCTGCCGAATCTCTGATTACGAGGCTTTCTCTGGGGATTTTCCTTAATCCGGGAAAGCGAGGATATCATCTTCAATGGCGAAGAGTGACATCTTTCGGAGGTTCTCTGGCTTTTCAGAGGTTCAAGTTATCAAAGTGGTCGAGTGCCGAATCTGATCTAGAGATACACTGGTGGCGAGATTGTTCAGGCGCGACACTTCCTGACGAGGAAAGGACTGACAACTCGATTGAGCGAACTCCTATCACTAAGGGACAAGACCGACTAAGGTGATAGTGATGTAATATGAAATGTAAATGCAAATCAATAATGCATGATGTATGTATGTTTATGCTGACAAAACTGACGCGACATACAAACCAAAAGATGAACATGACTGGATACTCGGCCATCGCGGGGCGTGTAGAGATATCGCTGGTTCAAGATAGCAATTCCACCTTGCTTAGGAGATATAGTCCCTGCGGGGAATATCGTTGATCGGGATTAGGAGATAAGAACTCGGCCGAGATGTGTCAGACGAAACAAGGTCTCTGACACAGTTGATCCCTTCATTCAGGCGTGCTGTGTTAGAATGAGTACTTTAATTCTACACTTTGAGGCTCGAACACCTTTGGAGACACAATCGATGCTCTTTCGATGTTCAACAGTCAAAAGAAATTTCCATTTTTATTGAAAAGCAGAAAAAGTTTTAACAAGTAAATTCATTTTTGTTTTATTTCAAGAATCGTTAATCATGTTAACAACGTCGTTCTATAAAGCTAAAACAAATAAGAATTACAAACAAAAGCACAAGGGCTCAAATTTTATTGATAAGATGGAGATCAGCCAAAAGCGTGATTCCATAGAGTATATACAAAGTTTGAAAATGGTAATTTACAGGGAAAAGGGCTACGTTGAAACATAACGACCACTATTCTTCTACCAACTTTGAATTTGGGACATCTTGAGCTTCTGTCGAAGATGACCTTGATTGGAGTTTTCCTCTGATGGATGATGTAACGGCTGCTGTTGAGGAACTTGCCTCTGTTGAACATAGTTACTTGCCATTATCCCTAATTTTTGCCTGGATTGTACTATGATGTTTCCAATCCATCGGGATGATTTTTTTTTTTTATATATGTCTCTAACTTTTGCCTGGACCGCCCTTTCGGGTTTTCAATCCACCGAGACGTTTTTTTTTTAGTTTAGGCGAAATATTTCTTGACTACATCGACATTTGTGGGGTAGGCAAATTCCTCTCCGTCCATGGTTGCAAGTCTCAAGGCGCCGCCTGAGAAAGCTTTCATGACCACATAGGGGCCATCATAATTTGGAGTCCACTTGCCCCGAGAGTCTGTGAGAAAAGATTGTATCTTCTTGAGCACGAGGTCTCTTTTCCTGAAGACACGAGGTCGAACCTTTTTGTCGAACGCCCTCTTCATTCTTTATTGATACAACTGACCGTGGCATAGTGCCGTGATTCGCTTTTCTTCAATCAGATTTAGTTCGTCGTGTCGACTTTGACACCATTCAGCTTCTGAAAGCTTAGCTTCCATCAATACCCGGATTGATGGGATTTCTACTTCTATGGGGAGCACTGCCTCCATGCCATATACTAGAGAGAAAGGGGTTGCCCATGTTGAAGTGCGAACAGATGTGCGATAACCGTGAAGAGCAAATGGTAGCATCTCGTGCCAGTCTTTGTAGGTTACAACCATCTTCTGAACAATCTTCTTGATGTTCTTGTTAGCCGCTTCTACCGCTCCGTTCATCTTAGGTCGGTAGGGAGATGAGTTATGGTGTTCGATCTTGAACTTTGCGCATAACTCCTTCATCATCTTATTATTCAAGTTAGATCCATTATCAGTAATGATCTCGCTTGGAACACCATAACGGCAGATGATATTATTTTTGATAAATCGGACCACCACTTGTCGGGTTACATTGGCGAATGACGCTGCTTCGACCCACTTGGTGAAATAGTCAATGGCTACCAGGATGAACCGATGTCCGTTTGAAGCCTTAGGCTCAATCATGCCAATCATGTCGATTCCCCATATGGAAAATGGCCACGGGGAAGAGAGAACTTTGAGATGTGATGGCGGTACATGAACTTTGTCGGAGTATATCTGACACTTGTGACACCTCCTCATGTACTTGTAGCAGTAGGATTCCATGGTCAACCAATAGTACCCTGCTCTCAGAATTTTTCTCGTCATTGTATGTCCGTTGGCATGAGTGCCAAAGGATTCTTCATGAATTTCTTTCATAAGCATGTCTGCTTCTGGTCTGTCGACGTATCGGAGCAAGACCATGTCAAAATTTCTCTTATAGAGAGTGTCACCGCTCAGGAAGAAGTTTCCAGCCAACCTTCTGAGGGTTTTCCTGTCTTTTCTGAGTGCCCCAGATGGGTATTCTTGTTTCTGAAGGAAGCATTTGATATCATGATACCAAGGTTTGTCGTCTATGACTGCTTCGATCGCGAAGACGTAAGCGGGCCGTTCAAGGCGCATTATGTCGATCTTAGGTATGTCATTCCATTGACATATACTAATAATGGAAGAGAGAGTGGCTAATGCATCAGACATGTGATTCTCCTCACGAGTGATGTGATGAAACTCGACTCTGTTGAAGAAGGGTAACAACCTTCTTGCATAGTCTTTGTAAGGAATCAATCCTGATTGGTATGTGTTCCAATCTCCTTTTATCTGATTGATAACCAAGGCTGAGTCGCCGTATACGTCCAAGTTTTTGATCCTTAAATCAATCGCTTCTTCGAGACCTATAATACAAGCTTCGTATTCGGCCTCATTGTTGGTACACTTGAATGTAATTCGAGCAGTGAAAGGAATGTGGGTACCCTGAGGGGTAACAATTATTGCCCCAATTCCATTTCCGTAATGATTAACTGCTCCGTCAAAGATAAGTCCCCACTGGGAACCTGGTTCTGGCCCTTCACTGGGTAGTGGTTCATCGCAGTCTTTCATCTTTAGATACATGACATCTTCGTCTGGGAAGTCAAACCCGATTGATTCTTGATCGTCAATCGGTTGATGAGCCAAATGATCGGCTAAAATACTTCCTTTAACGGCTTTCTGAGCGTGGTACTCTATGTCATATTCTGATAACAGCGTCTGCCAACGGGCAATTCTTCCCGTGAGAGCAGGCTTTTCGAAAACGTACTTGATTGGATCCATTTCGGAGACCAACCAAGTAGTATGAAGAATCATGTACTGGCGAAGACGTTTGGCTGCCCAAGCCAAAACACAGCAAGTTTTCTCAAGCATCGTGTACCGAGTCTCGCAGTCGGTGAATTTCTTGCTTAGATAGTAAATGGCAGACTCTTTCCTTTTGGTTTCGTCTTGTTGGCCAAGTACACATCCCATTGAGTCCTCTAGAACTGTGAGGTAAATGATCAGTGGTCTTCCTTCCATTGGAGGTGATAGAATCGGAGGATTCAACAGGTATTCCTTAATACAGTCGAAGGCGGTTTGGCAATCTTTGGACCAAACGCAATCCTGATTCTTTTTTAGTAATTTGAGAATCGGCGCACAGGTCGCAGTCATAAGGAATATGAACCTGGAGATGTAGTTCAAATGTCCCAGGAAACCTCTGACTTGTTTTTCAGTTTTTGGAGAAGGAATTTCTTGAATGGCCTTGACCTTGTCAGGATCAACTTCAATTCCTTTCTGGCTGACGATGAACCCTAGTAGTTTCCCTGAACGGACACCAAAGGTGCACTTGTTGGGATTCAAGCGGAGCTTGAATTTTCTTAAACGTTCGAACAATTTTGACAGATGTCCAACGTGCTCACTCTCTGTTTTTGATTTTGCAATCATATTATCGACATATACCTCGATTTCCTTATGTATCATGTCATGAAACAGAGTAGTCATGACCCTTTGATAGGTTGCCCCGACATTCTTCAAACCGAACGGCATTACCTTGTAACAAAAGGTACCCCATGGGGTGATGAACGAAGTTTTCTCCATGTCTTTCGACGCCATTTTGATCTGGTTATAGCCCGAGAATCCATCCATGAAGGAGAAAATTTTGAACTTTGATGTGCTGTCTACCAACATGTCGATGTGTGGTAAAGGAAAGTCGTCCTTTGGACTTGCCTTGTTCAGATCCCTGTAATCAACACACATTCTGACCTTTCCGTCCTTTTTGGGAACGGGTACGATGTTGGCTAACCATTGAGGATATTCTGATGTGGCGAGGAAACCCGCGTCAATCTGTTTCTGTACCTCCTCTTTGATTTTGATGGCCATGTCCGGGTGAGTCTGTCTCAACCTTTGCTTTACTGGCGGACATTCCGATCTTAATGGTAAGTGATGTTCCACGATGCTGGTATCCAACCCTGGCATATCCTGATAGGACCAAGCGAACACATCGGGGAATTCTTTGAGAAGCTTTATCAAACCCTCTCTGGCAGTTGGACCGAGCAGTGCCCCAATCCTGATTTCTTTTCTCTCTTGTTCTGAACCCAAGTTTACCGTTTCCAACGGTTCTTTGTGAGGCTCAATGGACCTTTCCTCTTGTCTGAGTAGTCGGGAGATCTCTTCTGGAATTTCGTCGTCATTTTCTTCTTCAGCCTCGAATACCAGGAACTCAAAGTTGGGAGAAGGCATTGGATCGTATGTTTCAACGGAGTGTAAAACAAGCAATCTGCATGACGTGATGATTCGTGTTTAGAAGAGATAGAGAAAATGCAAGTGTGTGCAGTGTTTTATTTTACTGCTTGTTTTTATTTTTGAATTGTTTTATAGGATTACCATTTTCTGAGAAAAGCAAAAAGAGAAAATAGCAATTAATGCAGAAATTACAGAACGACGTTATTTTATTTATGAACAAGTCGACTCTTAAAACTACAACCCTATAAAACAAAACTCAATCGCTTCGGGCAAAGCGAAGAGGGAAATTTACAGAAAGCGAGCCCTATCAAAACATCTGTTTCACCTGGGCAGGATGAAAGGTTAAAGGTGGCAATTACTTTGACTGATGAACGATCTTCGGAATCTCGACGGCGACCCATTGGCGGCGAACTCCTCGGTGAATCACAAAGTCTGGCACCTTCCTTGATTTGTCTTCAGAAATGACGATGATTTCTGGTGTAGCGGGATCATTGGAATCTGTCTCCCAGGCAGAGTTGTCGTAGGAGAATTCCTCAGTTGTATTTTGCGTAGCATTTGTGCTCTCAGCTGTATCTCCCCATCCAGTAGGCTGGATGTCTTCGGACCTGATACGAGAGCTTGCGGGAGCGGTGTACTTGATCATATAGTCGAATTTTCCACTTGGTTCTCCCAGAGTGTCCCAAACTTCTTTGGGACTAGAGGAGTCATTTTTCTCGATGACGTTGACCTCGGGAAAAGCATAGTTGATGAATTCCAGTCCTGCAAATGCTGCGAATTCATCTTCATGTTGAGTAGTCTCCGAATGACCAGAGCGTTGATCCCATGACATGGTGGGGACACAGGTATTCTGTTCAATGACGGTCAGCTGATTTTCATTACTCGGCTGACTTTCTTGCCCCGAGTTTCCTGGGTAAGGTTGCCACATTGGCAGACCATCCATTGGGCCATAGTAGTTGTAGTCAAAGTTGTCTTTCATCAGAGTGTCTTCCTCTAATGAATTTGGCGGAGCACGGCATCCTTCCGGATCACAATCCCCGTATATCATTTCGACGTCTGATCGTGGTATAAATCTCGGACTTTCTGTGGGAAAGCAAAAAGGAGTAGGCACTTCTTCCTGAGACATATAATCGTCCTCGTTAAGGTAGGACTTCCATTCTTCATCTGTGTCAAAGGGATCTTCCTCATTGATAGCATGAACTGTCTGAGACACTGGGTGAAGGAAACCTCAACTATGGAAGAAGTTCTGAATGGGATGAAGACTTCCATCGCTGGTAGCTGTCTGGGTACAGGTTGCAGAAAAACCAAGACTCTTCTTTGTTTTATTGCCAATAGGAATGACAAGCTGTCCCCATCCTATTATGTCGATACTCTCGACCGCTCTGATAGCATCTTTGTATGAGGAAATCGAGGTTCCTCCTTTGAACTGATTGTCCTTGCTCACTGACAGTGCTTGGAACTGAGTTCCAATAACCTCCTCGGGCTCTATACCAGTAGATGATGACAAGTCACTCATGAGCAAGGCTTGTTCTCCATAAACTGTGACAAGTTAATCGTTCTTGATGAACTTTAGCTTTTGGTGGAGGGTTGACGTAACCGCTCCAGCCTGATGTATCCAAGGCCTTCCTAATAAACAACTGTACGTTGCCCGGATGTCCATGACCTGGAAAGTGACTTGGAAAGTGTGATGACCGATAGTTATGGGAAGATCAACTTCGCCGATAACTATTTTTCTGGATCCATCGAACGCTTTGACGACGACCTCGCTGACTCTCATCGGAGGGCCCTTGAATGATAATTGCATCAAAGTGGATTTCGGCATAACATTCAGGGCTGACCCTGTGTCTACCAGTATGCTGGCTAAAGCATCTTCCTGGCAGTTAATTGTGATATTGAGCGCCATGTTATGACGGCGACCCTCTTCGGGTAATTCCTCATCACTAAATCCCAAATTGTTGCAGGAAGTGATGTTAGAGACAATACTATCGAACTGTCTAATTGTTACATCTTGTTCCACAAAGGCTTGCTCCAAGACTTTCAGTAGAGCCTCCCTATGCGCTTCCGAACTGAGTAACAGTGATAACACCGAGATCTTTGAAGGAGTCTGTAACAGCTGATCAACAATGTTGTATTCACTCCTTTGGATGAGCTTCAGCATCTCATCATTATATTTTGAAAGGTCGGGATTACGGGATTGACCGACTGATGGATCGGGAGCTTCTGTCTGAAGTTCCTTTTCTTTGTTAAGTTCCCCAACCCCTCGGTTGAAGATTCAACCACTCCGTGTTACTCGACTGATGTCTGCAATATTCACGACGGAGGGTAGTGGAATTTCCTTTTCATTCTCAATTGTTGTTGCACCGTATTTGTAAGGGATAGCCCTAGCTGAGTCATACGGTAATGGTCCCGGTAGATAGATGACTACGGGAACCTTCTGATTTTTCTGACCATCATAAGTAATCTCGATCCGTTCCCGGTTGGGAACTTTAGATTCGTCAAGTAGAGGGATGATGGAAAAAACATCCCTGGTATGGTGATGACCAGAGATTGTGACAACATCCTCGACTTTCTCGGCAAGGTAGTTCGGCGTCCAGTTGATGGGTCCAGAACCCGGATATGGACAAATTTCTCCACGATCGACCTGACCCTGAAGAGCTGCTCTCACAAGGTAACACCTTTGGTTATTTTCTGAACAGACGCTACAACGATCGTAGTTGTGTGGTGGCACCTGGCCACGCCCACTTTGAATACAATGTAACCTTACTAGGTTAGCTTCCACTGATCGGACACCCTGACTTTGACGCCGAGTGGGATTCCTGTTACTGATACTAATTTGCTAAGTATCTTCGTCCATGTAGATTGGCATCCACCAGTGATTTAACAAGTGCTGAAGTGCTTCCTGGACAAGGGTACAACCCCGATCGTTTTCGCAACCCGCTTTGCAGCTTTGATAGTCGTGTGATATTAAGAATCCTAGTCGGACCTGCTCAGCATGTAACTCTACCAGGTTGGTATTCATCACGCGAATGTCGAAGATCTGAACCATGTTGATCTGATAAGGATTCCTATCATGGTAGTCTTGGATCCATCCAAGATTCATCTGACACTGGAGGGCCTCTTGTATGAAAGAGCATCCCTGTTTGTTTACCGAGCAAATCAGACAAGAACTGTAATCGTGCCGCGGTAGATTATGATACTGGCTTTGCCTTGAGTGCATCGCCACCAAGTTGACATTCATTGCACGGATGTTGTGGTTCTGAATGACGTTGGAGTTTGTATATACCATGTTAACTCCACGAACTTGGTGCTTTTAGATCCAACCGAGATCCATCTGTTCCTGTAGAGCCGCTTGCACTACCGAACATCCTTGGTTATCTTTAGAGCAGATATCACACTGGTGATAGTTATGAGGTGGCACATGGCCATATCCACTCTGTCTACAATGCATCTTGACCAGATTGGTTTTCAACAAGAGTACATCGTGAATTTGATAGACACTGTTAGTCTCTTTCTCAATCAGATTGACAGCAGCTTTCTCATGTTGAGGCAGCGGGTTTGTGAGAACATTGGGATTCGTATCTTTGAAAGATAAGAGCCCGCTCCTAACAAGCTTTTGCACGTCAGACTTAAAATTGACACAAGTCTCTATGTTATGCCCTGATCCTCCTTGATGATAAGGGCATGTCTGATCCACCTTAAACAAAAAAGGCGGATTTTCCGGTACTGTAAGAGGAGACTTAGTCTGAATGTGCCCCTTAGCCAGTAGTAACGGAAATAATTCTGCGTACAACATGGGTATAGGATCAAACCCTGATGGTCGTGTTATACGGTTGTTATTGTATGGAGGACGAGCCTGCTGAAGAGGCTGTTGTGTCCTTTGCTGATCAGGTTAGCTCTGCACAACCTGAGGTTGATACGTAGGAATAGGCGCAGGGCTGATAGCAGGAGTCACAGCTGCTACCGGCTGATAACGTCACCTTTGCTTTCCGAGAGAGATATTCCTAATATCTTGCTCTTTTTTCTTAGGGAGAGCACTACCGTATTTTTTAGTACCGCTCGTCGATCCAGTGTATTTTACCAAACGTCCTTCTCGGACGGCTTCCTCAAGACGTACGCCCATGCCGACCATCTCGGTGAAATCACTAGGCGCACTGGCAACCATTCGGTCATAGTAAAATGAGCTTAAGGTCTTTAAGAAGATCTTTGTCATCTCTTTTTCCTCAAGAGGTGGACAAATTTGAGTGGCAATTTCACGCCACCTTTGAGCATACTCCTTAAAGGTTTCCTTGTCCTTTTGCGACATCAATCTGAGTTTATCTCTGTCGGGTGCCATGTCCAAATTGTATTTGTATTGTTGGACGAAGGCAGTACCAAGATCTCTGAATGTGCTAATCGTAGTACGGTTTAAACCCATGTACCATTTGAGTGCGGCACCGGTTAAACTATCCTGGAAGTAGTGAATCAGTAGGTCCTGATTCTCCGTCTGAGCTGACATCCGCCGAGCGTACATCACCAGATGGCTTTGAGGGCAAGAGTTACCCTTGTATTTTTCAAAGTCGGGCACTTGGAACTTGTGCGGGACTTTCACATTGGGGACTAAGCAGAGGTCTGCGGCGTCTTTTCCAAATAGATCCTGACCGCGAATGGCCTGCAGTTCTTTCTGCATTTCCAGGAACTGTTCCTGGAATTCATCCATTCTATCAAACCAAGTTTCCTTCTTGCCAGAAGGTGCTGGTGGAATCTGTCCTTCCGGGACAGTGTGCACCACAGGGGGTGGTACCGTGACTACGGTAGTGAGTCTTGGCGCCTCCCGAAGTTTGTAACCTTCAGGAGTCTTCAACATGCCCCTGGCATCTTCGCTTTCCCGAAGTTTGTAACCTTCAGGCCCAGCGGCTTCTGTTGTGATTCCCTGATCTTCAGTGATCGGTGGAACATATCCTTCCGGGATATAGTTAACAGGCATGCCCCAAGGACGATCTTTCGGTATCTGATACCTAGGATCATACCTTTCCACTATGGGCATTGAGGTGATCTCTGAGATCACAATTCGTTGTAGCTGAGCTTCTGCCATGGCTTGCATGTCGCTATGAAGCTTTCTCATATCCTCTCTCAGAGCGTCGATTTCTTCTTTTAACTCTCTGTTCTCTTCCTCAAGATCATCCATCTTTTTCTGACAATTGGCCCGAGTATTATACGAATGAGACAGTTTAACTCTAGAACCGAGACACAAACGTGAGATTCGTAGGTAAGAAGAATACGCGATGTGAGAATGATGAATGCAATGATTACATTAATTGTTTTTTTGTTTTAATCAAAATAAACTTTGACAATTAGATTGCAAATATCAAACGGTGGGGAAACCCCTTTTTATTGAAATTCAAAGGATTACAGAAATGGAAATACAGCAGATTACAAAGTGCAGAAACAGAAACCTAAGCAAAAGGGTCCCGAGTCCTCTCTGAAGAGAAATCGGGTGCTGATTCTGGTATCTTCCTTTTCTTTGACCGGGGCTCTTGGGCCGTTGTCGGGTTGTCATTCCTTTGCCAGGTGAAAGGAGTGAGCAAATTCCTTTGGTCATCCTGATTATCCACAGCATGTTGCTCCAAAATTTCAATCAGAGCATCTTTTTCTTTCAGTAATTGATTTATTTTGACGCACTCTATGTCAAGGGTGCGGTACTTGTTCTTCCAAGACCTTCTCTCCTTTTGAATTTTGTTGAGAGTAACCTGAAGCTTTTCAGTTTTCGTCATGAAGTACATGACAGATTCCCTCGGCGAAAGAATTCCGTAACGAGGATAAGGCATCTTTAGATTGAGAGCTCTAGTTTGTACCCAATGGAGATAAGGCTCCACCGTGACACAGACCGGTTTTCCTAGAGACTCTCGTCCTTTCTTATGAACCTGCTTCCAAGCGTGCACTATTTCCATCTTTAGTGCTCTGTCGTTTTCTCCTTCTTTGAAGAAAAGACCTTTCAGATGAACACCCAGTGGGATGTGTCTCATCGGGTATCCAAATTGACGGCGAACCAATATCGGATGGTAGTTGATTCCTCCTTTAGTTCCTATGAGGGGTACGTTGGGGAAGCTTCCACAACGGTCAATGATCCTAATTCCCTCATAAATCCTATTGCAATAATCTATATCAGAGTTGGTAAGAGACATGATCTTCTGCGACCAACGTAAGGCACTCTTACAATCCCAAAAAGCAGCAGACTTGGGCAAGTGAGAGATGAACCATTTGTAAAGCAGAGGTACACAGCATGTGATCTCCCCTCCACTGTACAAATTTCCCAAGTGTACAGAATGATACGCATCTGCGAGCAAAGTCGGTACAGGGTTTACAATGAGAAAAACCTTAATAGAATTGATATCGACGAAGTTATTGATGTTGGGAAACAAAAATAACCCGTAGGTGAGCAAGACAAAGATGCTTTCAAAAGCAGTCACGTTCCCGATACTGGAGAAATACAGGGCCTTCTTTGTCAGGAACTGGGCTGGCAAACCTTGGATGCCACCCTTAGCGGTCATGTGAGTCCTGACCTCAGACTCGTCCAAATGAATTGCTCTTGCAATGGTCTGATTCTTTGGAATCTCTTCCAGTCCAGAAAATGGAGCTCGATCAGTGATGTGTAGATCGATCAGGTAATAATACTCCTCCAGCGTTGGTGCGAGCTGGTAATCCGGGAATGTGAAACAGTGATAAACTGGATTGTAGAATTGAATGAGCGCATCCATGATTCCCTCAATCACATGGACTCTTAACAGTGGTAGTAGACCTCCGTGTTTGGCTCTGAAAGCCTCAGGGTTAGTGATCATCCTCGCTAACCTTCTCAAATCCCCTATTTTTGGAACCTTGAAGGTATACTGGTGAGTTCTCCTTCTACCGAAATCCATTAGTGCAATCCTTTTCTCTGATATTTGCAATCACAGTCTTAGTTTATTTTGAAAAACAGAGAGACTAGAAGAGAAGAATTTTTTTGAATGTTTTAATGTTTTATTAAATGAATGCATGGATGCAGCACACAAAAACATAGAAAAAACAAGGGGTCAAAGGGTCGTTGTCATGAAGTCAAGGCTCTACCCATCCCCAAAGGTTTATACTAGGGTGATATTTTGTACCTGTACTCATTATCATCAGCTCCTCCCAGGAAAGAAAAACAACAAGCGGATCGCCAGCGAGTTGTAAAGCAATCTTAGAGTAAGTGCCATTCACCGAGAATAGATCACCAGCCTCAAATGAGGGTAGTATCGCGTAACAACTATTTTCGATAGTTTTCGCACTACGAAAGGGTTTGGCTCCTCAGCTTCTCAGACTTAACAACCAGCCCATTGTCTAGGTGAGAGAATGGGTTGCGTTGGTCAGCCTCCACTGAGGTTGATGGTCGACCCCGTCGCCATCACTTATCTTAAGTGTATACTCAACCTTTCCACATACGGCATCACCCGCATTCCCATTAGCAGAAAAATAAACATGTATAGCAATTAGGAAAAGCAGTATATATATTTGTCCTAAACATCCTACACCTTTAAAGCTATGAATCCTAAGTTCCTGACAGAAAACGGGTTCCCCGGGGGAAGCCCCAATCTGTGGTAATCACACAAGAGGTGAAAAAGGAAATCAGAAATCGGCCCCACGGTGGGCGCCATTTTTCCGTTGGCGGCCACTGCCATGAAAATGACTTACCCAAGGTTTAAATTGTAAGAAGGAAAGAACCGGCCCCACGGTGGGCGCCATTTTTCCTGTAGCGAGCGATTTTGGACGCGGTTCTTAAGTGCTGGTCGCTCTCTGCGGTTGAGCTTAAACTACAGGTCGATTCATTTTTTATCCTATTGTGAGCTGAATAAGGAAGGGAAATAAATGTCTCCAATTAACCCTGCTTTGCATACTGAGTTTAAACAGCGGTCTGTTAGGTTACAGATGCTATCAATGTGGGGGGCCCTTTGTACTGGTTATTTGTATTTTCGCCAATACTGATTTCTTTCTTTTTAGGATTTGACAGAAGGTTTCTGGCGGGGAACAAGGATCAAGATGTTAGGACTGATGTTTGAATTACTACTTTTGATATGGGATTTGGGTTTTTTGTTTAGTGTGCTCGCTAAGATCTTTTCTTTCGATCTTATGCCTACGTATTCCCGTTTACCGAAACAGGGAAATCAGAGCGTTCGTAGTTCCTCCTAGTCTATGGGAGGAAATGGTTGTTTTTGGTGTCTTGTTCAAAGCCCAAGACGTGAAGCGAAAGGTAGTTTGTATCTTGTTCAAAGCCCAAGATGTGAAGCTGGACAGTCTATTTGTGTTTTGTTCAAAGCCCAAGACGTGAAGCTAAAAAGGTCTCACCTTTAGAGAGAATTTGTCATCTCTAAAGAGTGGGTTGTATGTCACAACTGTTTATGAAGGAGAATTACTTTAACCAGGATATGCGAATTCAGCAATGCCATAATTTCCTGAGAAGGGGTTTTAACCTGAAGGAGAAGACTTTAACTCAGTGTAGAGCAATGCTATCTTTCCTTAGGAATTTCTCATGCTAAAAGAGGGACAGTGGCATGGATGTAGATGATCCAGAGGCTTGCCGCTTACAGCGATTAGATGAAGGGGAAGGAGTTGTTGATGTTTGTATACTGTGAATGAGGCATAACTTTGATGCTAAAAGGTTGATTGGATCAACCAGTTGTTTTCTTATACAAAGCCTAAGCGGAGGCTATTGGCCCAACAAGAGGGAGTTTTTATGTGTCTCGTATGAAGCCCGAGAGAGAGACTAAAAGGGTTGACTCAACAGGAGAATCTTTTATACTCAACAAGAGAGTCTTTTATATCTCGTACGAAGCCCGAGATGGAGGCTAAAAGTTTGATTGGCTCAACAAGAGAGCCTTTTTTGTATCTCGTACGAAGCCCGAGATGGAGGCTAAAAATGTTTGACTCAACAAGAGAGTCTTTGTATCTCGTACGAAGCCCGAGATGGAGGCAAAAGGGGTGATTGACTCAACAAGGGAGTCTCTTATGTGTCTCGTACAAAGCCCGAGAGAGAGGCTAAACGTTGTTTGACTCCACTGGGGAGAATTTTGGTATCTCGTACGAAGCCCGAGATAGAGGCTACACGTTTGCTTCGCTGGGAAGAATCTTTGAACAAAGCCCAAGAGGAGGCTATGGTAACTGTTTCAGTTAAGTGACAGGTCCAGTATACTGATTTTAAAGAGAAAATCAGTTCTTATATAAGCAACACTGTACTCAGGGGTTTTTGATGCGAGGATCAGGGTTATTCCCTATTCTTTAAGGAAACGGGAAATCCAAGGGGTATTGGGACTGTCCGAGTCTGCGGGTTTCCTTCCTATTTAACAAAGGGGTCACTTGAGAATGTCTTTGAGACTCAAGGAAGTTAGACTGTCCGTGTCTAGAGTTTCATCTTTTGTACTATGCTTTGAGAAACAGTAGTAGACTCTATGAAAGGACTGTTCTATGAAGATGACTAAGTTCTGTTCCTATACCTCTAGGAGGTCGTCGGGACTATTTGTATGAAGCCCAAGAGGAGGCTCGAAACTTTTAAGAAGCCGACGGGTCCTTGTACGAAGCCCAAGAGGAGGCTATCATTCCCGGAGGAAGAGATCATTATACGAAGCCTAAGAGGAGGCTGTGAATACTTCTAAGAAGCCGTAGGGTCCTTGTACTAAGCCCAAGAGAAGGCGGGGTTGCTTTTAGGAAGCCTGTGGGTCCTTGTACGATGCCCAAGAGGAGGCCGATGCTTTTAAGAAGCCGATGGGTCCCCAAACCCCGAGAAATTCAAGGCAAGCTATTCACAAGGAATAGATCAAGTCAGGAAAGTTCGAGAATTTGGAAGAAACTCAAAGATGCCATTCACGGAGAATACATTCATCTTTGGGAGTAGAGTTTCTTGACAATTCCTAATGAGGACAGCCGAAGAGAAAACTGTATCTGGTGATCCTATTGGGGATCTAGTTGTCTATTTCTATGAATAAACGAAACGGCGTCACCTAGTTCTAGACGTAGTTGCCGGGGAAACTCCAAATATCTATACTATTATTACACAGTTGATATGAGTTTATGAAAGAAGACTTACAGCGAAACAGCCCCACAATATAGTTATATATATATATGAGTTTGTGAAAGGAGACTTACAGTGAAACAGCCCCACAATACAGTTATATACATATGAAAGCGAGTAAACACTTACTTGGTTGTAGAGCTTCCATGCTGTTTGGTTAGTTTTTCAATAAAGAAAGATTGAAAGCAAAAGTATATTCAAAATCAAAGGAGAAAGTGCTTTGAAAAAGAAAGATTTGGGGCTTACAGCTCAAGGAGAGGCCCAGGGTTTTATCAGTGAGCGCACTGTTTGAATTTGTACAGAGGGACTTATACAAGTGACTGAGGCCCAAAAAGGTTTTCTGTACAAAGGGATGGGTCTTACACTCTCTCAAGAGGCCCAAGTGAGTTTTAAGAAAATAAATGGGTCTTACTACTCGAGGGTAGGCCCAATGGTTAATTTTGAAAAAGGCGACGGTCGCGCCGAGGTTTTGTAAACACTGTGGGACTTATACAAGTGAATGAGGCCCAAAATTTTGGTATTTACAAAGGGATTGGGTCTTACACTCTATTAGAGGCCCAAATAGTTTTAAAGAAAAGAAATGGGTCTTACACTCTATTAGAGGCCCAAATAGTTTTAAAGAAAAGAAATGGGTCTTATTACTCAAGGGTAGGCCCAATGTTTATTTTTCAACGGACGATGATCGCGTCGAACTTTTTGAAATACAGCGGGACTTATACAATAAGTGAAGCCCAAAATAGGTTGTATTTACAAAGGGTTGGGTCTTACACTCTATTAGAGGCCCAAAAGTGTTTTGAAAATGATTTATGAGGGTTGAATTAATCCAAAAACCCTAATTTGTTTTCAAAAATGTATTTAATTGAATAAAAATTCAATTAAAAATGATCAAAATTGTTTAACACATGGAAGACAAATTGTGATCTTGGATTAATGCTTCAAAAATTAAGTATTGACCTACAAAATAATTAGAAAGCATTAAAAGTTGCAAAAATCAATGTAGAAAAAAATATTTAAAATGTCAAAAATAATTAAAATATTAATTCTTTGCAAAAATATCAATTATATGAAATAAATAATATTTTTGGGATTTTTTGATAAAATAAAATATTTTAACATTTTTGTGAATTATTAAAAAAAGAATCAACTCAAAATCATTAAAACTCAGAGAGAAATTAATTTTTGAATCAATTAAACAAAATCACAAAATTCAAATATTTGAATTATTCAAAAATGGCGCCAAGAACACACCAAGAACACACGCGTGTTCTGGGTTTGGCTGATTTGCATTTTCCCCTCAATCTCACTGAATACTTGATTATAACATGCAATCCACATATCATTATGCTCGTCTCAACCTCACGATCATGTCTATGTCCATTACTTTCATTTAAATTAAACATACAACAAGAAATCATTCCATGCATGATTATGAACATATGGCCAAATTATTGTGCAGCAAAAATTGCATGGATCATAGAGTTAGAAGAGCTCATGCTTACCACTTGCAGCTGGTGATCGTGATTTGTGTTGGAGGTGTTATAGCTAGGTTCCAATGACGTGGATAGCTTCCCTAGGTGCCAAGTGATGTGTCTGAGTGCTTGGAATGGATTGAAATGGTTTGGAGTTGAAGATGGCACCTCAACTGCAAAACTGTCATGAACTTGAGCAATTGGCTGGTGATTTTGTGAAATCAGTGTTCCAGATGTTATGTGAGTGTTTGGATCACTTCTATATGATGTATGTGAGGTGTGTGAGTGATTGGTTTGATTGGAAAAACTCTCAAACTCAAAACCCGATAGTTACCTTGCTAAGAAAGGCATTTTTGCCAAGAGAAAGAGATTTTGAGAAAGGCAAGTGTTATAGGCCTTTGGTGTACTTAAACTGAACACAATTGAGCTCTATTTATAGTAGAACAAGTTTGTTTTGCAAGGAATAGTGCATGGCAGCTGGTAAGTAGGTTTGGCCAATGTTGGCAAATGAAAATCCAAGTCTTCTCTAGCCATTGACTAGAGGTTAGGGCACAGAGCTTTGGTCCCCTTGGTCTTGGATAAGTCTTGACTGATTTCAGATGAGAATGGCTCAGTCCATGCCACCTTGATGCTTCCATTGAATGCCTCATTCCAAATTTGGAGTCTTGTCCCCATTTTGGCCATTCTAGGTTCAACATGCTATTTCTTGTTCCATGGACTTTGAAGGCTTGGCTCAGTGATTGTCCCCTTTAGATTCAATCCCCTGAGGTGTCCAAGTGGATAGGAGCATTTGGATTTGGCTGATTTTGGCAAATCGAGCCAAGTTGCAAATTCTGCCTTGCCTTTGACAGATTTCAGCAAGGCAACTTGACAATGTCATATCTCATGGTGTAAGTTGAATTTGGCAATGTTCTTAGCCATTTTGGAAAGCCCTTACATGATACAACAACTGTTTGAACAAGTTTGGTTTTTATCTCTTTTGATTCCAAGTGAAAAATCCCTCTACATTTGGCAAAAAGTGAAGCAAAATCTGACTTAGTGAAATTTTCACTAAGTGTTGGAACAAAGTGTGATTTCTTGATTTTGATCACTCCATAACTCAAAATCCTTAATGAATTGGACTTAGGTCTAGTTGAAGTTTTTGTAGAGGGTAATGAGGGCTACAAATCCATCTTTGGATGAAAAAAATTGGCCTTGTGGTTTAGGAGTTATGGTCCTCCAAAGTTGGTGCATTAGTGGTACTTTTTCCATAACTTAGAAAAATTTCTAAGTTTTATGGTTACCCCTTTTACAAGTTATCCCACTTTCTTTGATTTTTCTTGATGAATGATGATTCAAATCATACATTAACATCATTTTAGGGTCAAAAATCCATTTTGGTGAAAAATCTCAAAAAGTCAAAGTTGACTTTTGTGCACAGTTGACTTTTTATCAGATGAATTCCAAACTGTGCAATTCTTCAGGAAATCATGTCCTTAACCTAAATCAAACTTGATGGACATGTTCCATGGGTGTCATAGGGTATATTGAATCATGTCTTAGGGTTTGGGAGCATGTCCTGGTCAAAAGTCAAAGTTACAGTTGACTTTTTCCTTAAAACCCTAATTGTGGTGCAGATGAAATTGAGACTTGTTGCTCAAACTTCTTGGATTAATCCATTGTTCCAAATGGATCAATATAGTATATTAGAGACCCTAAAATCATGTCTTGAGGTATTGGCTCTTGATTTGTCCCAAAAGTCAACTTAGGGGTGAATTAGGTCAAGAAACCCTAATTCCTGATTTTTAATAAATGCATCCCCTGAGGCCAAAATGACTTGATGATTGGGTCCATGAGGTTCCATGGAGTACATTAGATTGTGTTTTGGATCTTTGGCTTGTGCCCAGATGAAATTTTCATCTGGAGGCCCTGGGCGACCAAAACCCTAATTTGGTGACACTGTCGATCTTGAGACTTGATCCACCTAGAAGGGAGCAGCCTTGTGCTTAATCCTTGAAGTGGGAGTCCTTTTGATCCATTGTGGATGTTTGAGAGGTTAGACAAGTTGAAGATCAAGTCATTCCTTTATTGATCCTTTGTCTAAGGCTCTGAGAGGGCTTAAAACCCTAATTTTGATTGTGGTGAATGCTCAACAATTCCTTGAGGCACTTGATGAGGCATGATGGTTCATCCATATTGTGATGATGATTTGCACAATGATGGGAAATCTTAGTGGTCAAAATTTGGGGTATGAGAGATGATCAAGGAGAGGGTTATAGAGACATCTCTTTGAAATGAGAAACTTGCTTGATTCAATGCTCCATCCAAAAATCTTGATTAATCACCTCTTAAATCTCCTCAAGATAACACCTGATAAAAAGAAACAAACACAAACAAAACCTGATAAAAGGGTTAGCTATGCAACATGATTGTCCTAATATGACATGCAAGAGATCAATGGATCTAAGGGTAAAATTTGGGGTACAACACATTCTTTGGAGAAGGCATTTCTTGAATGGCCTTGACTTTGTCAGGATCAACCTTAATTCCTTTTTGGCTGACGATGAACCCTAAAAGTTTCCCTGAACGGACACCAAATGTGCACTTATTAGGATTTAAGTGGAGTTTGTATTTTCTCAACCGCTCGAATAGCTTTGAAAGGTGGGTCACATGCTTCTCTTCTGTCTTAGATTTGGAAATCATGTCATCGACATATACCTCTATCTCTTTGTGTATCATGTCATGAAAGAGAGTAGTCATGGCTCTTTGATAGGTTGCCCCAACATTCTTCAAACTGAACGGCATTACCTTGTAATAAAAAGTGCCCCACGGGGTGATGAATGAAGTTTTCTCCATGTCTTTCAGCGCCATTTTTATCTGATTATAGCCCGAGAATCCATCCATGAAGGAGAATACTTTGAACTTTGTTGTACTGTCTACCAGCATGTCAAAGTGTGATAAAGGAAAGTCATCCTTTGGACTGACCTTGTTTAGATCTCTGTAATCCACACACATTCTGAGAATATTCTGACATGGCGAGGAAACCCGCGTCAATCTATTTATGTACTTCCTCTTTGATTTTGACGGCCATGTCTGGGTGAGTTCTTCTCAACCTTTGTTTTACTGGCGGATATTCTGCTCGTAATGGTAGATGATGTTCCATGATGCTGGTATCCAACCCTGGTATGTCCTGATAGGACCAAGCAAATACATCGGGAAACTCTTTGAGAAGCTTTATCAAACTTCCTTTGACAGTCGGACTGAGCAGTGCCCCAATCTTGATTTCTTTTCTATCTTCCTCCGAACCTAAGTTGACCGTTTCCAACGACTCTTTGTGAGGTTCAATGGACCTTTCCTCTTGTCTGAGTAATTGGGAGATCTCTTCTGGAATTTCGTCGTCAACTTCTTCTTCAGCCTCAAATACCGAGAATTTAAAGTTGGGAGAAGGCATTGGATCGTATGTTTCAATGGGGTTTAAAACAAGCAATCTGCATGACGTGATGATTGTATTTTAGAAGAGATAGATAGAATGCAAGAGTGTATGCAGTGTATTTTCTTTGGAAAACTGCTTGTTTTTATTATTGAGTTGTTTTTAGGATTACCATTTTCTGAAAAAGCGAAAAGAGAAAACAGCAGTAAATGCAGAAATTATAGAACGACGTTATTTTATTTATGATCTTGTCGATTCTTGAAACTACAGCCCTATAAAACAAAACTCTGTCGCTTTGGGCAAAGCGAAGAGGTACATTTACAGAAAGTGAGCCCTATCAAAACATCTATTTCACCTGGGCAGGGTGAAAAGTTAAGATAAAGACGACAACTATTTAGACATATGAACGACTTTCAGGACATCGACAGCAACCCATTGGTGGCGAACTCCTTGGTGAATCACAAAGTTTGGCACCTTCTTTCTTTGTTTGTCCTCAGAAATGACGCTGATTTCTGGCGAAGCAGGATCGTTGGAATTTGTTTCCCAAGCAGAGTTACCGTAAACGAACTCTTCTGTTGCATCTTGCATAGTATTTGTACTCTTAGGTGAATCTTTCCATCGAGTCGTCTGGATGTCTTCGAGCCTGATACGAGAGCTCTCAGGAGCGGTGTATTTGACCAAGTAGTCGAACTTGCCACTCTGTTGTCCTAAGGTGTCCCACGCTTCTTTGGAAATGGAGGAGTCATCTCTTTCGATGACGTTGACCTTGGGAAAAGCATAGTTGATGAATTCTAGCCCTACAAGATTTGCAAATTCATCGTCGTGTTGGATAGGTTCTGAATATCCTAAGTGTTGATCCCATGACGTGGTGGGGACGCGGGTATTCTTTTCAATGATGCTCAGCTGATATGCATTGTCTGGCTGACTCTTTTGTCCCAAGTCTCCTGGGTATGGCTGCCAGATAGGAAGGCCATCCATTAGGCTATAATAGTCATGGTCAAAGTTGTCTTTCATCAGAGTGTCTTCCTCTAATGAGTTTGGTGGAGCACGGTATTCTTCCGGATCACAATCTCTGTATATCATCTTGATGTTTGACCTTGGTATAAATCTCGGACTCTATGCAGGATAGAAAAATGGCGTAGGCACCTCTTCTTGAGACATATAACTGTCTTTGTTAAGATAGGACTTCCATTCTTCATCTGTATCGGAGGAGTCACCCTCGTTGATGGTATGCACTTCCTGAGGCACTAGGTGAAGGAAACCTCCACTATGGAAGAAATCATGAATGGGATGAAGACTTTCATTGTTAGTAGCAATCTGGGTACAGGTTGAGGAAAAACCAAGACCCGTCTTTATTTTGTTATCAGTAGGAACGACAAGTTGTCTCCACCCTTTGGCATTGTTACTTTTGATCACTTCGAGAGCATCTTTGTACGAGGAAATCAACGTTCCTCTTTCTGATTTGTCACTGCTCACCGACAGTTCTTGGAAGTGAGTTCCAACAAGCTCCTGTGGTTCTACACAAGTAGACAGTGATAAGTTACTCACGATCAAGGCTTGCTCTCCGCAGACTGTGACTAGTTGGTCGTTCTTGACGAACTTCAGTTTCTGGTGCAGTGTGGAAGTGACTGCCCCAACCTGGTGTATCCAAGGTCTTCCTAATAAACAGCTATATGCGGTCTGGACGTCCATGACCTGCAAAGTGACTTGGAAAGTGTGATGACCGATAGTTATGGAAATGTCAACTTCGCCAATGACTACTTTCTGGGATCCATCAAATACTATGACGATGACCTCACTGCCTCTCATCAGAGATCCCTTAAGTGATAGTCGCATTAAGGTGGACTTCGGCATAACATTTAGAGCTGATCCAGTGTCTACTAGTATGTTGGCTAAAGCATCATCCTGGTAGTTGACTGTAATATTGAGCGCCATGTTGTGACTTTTTCCTTCTTCTGGAAGTTCCTCGTCACTAAACCCCAAGTTATTGCAGGAAGTGATGTTGGAAGTGATGTTATCGAATTGTCTTATTGTCACATCCTGTTCTACAGAGGCTTACCCTAAGACTTTCTGTAGAGCTTCCCTGTGAGCTTCAGAACTTAGTAATAGAGATAACACAGATATTTTTGAAGGAGTTTGCAACAGCTGATCAACAATGTTGTACTCACTCTTTTGGATGAGCTTCAGCATCTCATCATCATTCTTTGAAAGGTCGGGATCATTAGACTGACCGACTAGTGGATTAGGAACTACTGTTTGAGGTTCCTTTTCTCTGGTAGGTTCTCTAATTCCTGGGTTGAAGATTCGACCGCTCCGTGTTACTCGACTGATGTCTGCAATATTCACGACGGAGGGTAATGCAACTTCTTTTCCATTCTCGACTGTTGTTGCACTGTACTTGTAAGGGATCGCCTTATCAGACTTGTACGGTACTGGTCCTGGCAGATATATAACTACAGGAGCCTTATGATTTTTCTGACCATCATAACCAGCCTCAATCGGTTAGAGATTGAGAACCTTTCCACCATCAAGAGGGACTCTTGATTCACGGAGTAGAGGGATTATGGCACATACGTTTTTGGCCACTTCTCGCTTAGGGGTCAAGATAACATCCCCGCGTTGATCAAGATGATAGTTTGACATTGAATTAGAGCTTGACCATGGTTGAGTTTCCTTATGGTCCAACTGACTTTGAAGGGCTGCTTGCACAAGGTAGCATCCTTGATTATTCTCCGAGCAGACTCTACAGCGCTCGTAGTTGTGTGGTGGCACTCGGCCACGTCTGCTTTGAATGCAGTGTAACTTCACTAGATCTGTTTCTATTGATTGAACATCCTGACTATGATGCCTAGTAGGGTTCCCATTGGTCATACTGACTTGTTGTGTGTCTTCATCTAGATAGATCAGAAGCCACTAGTGGTTTAACAAGTATTGAAGGGTCCTTTGAACGAGTGCACAACCTTGGTCACCCTGGATCCATCCAAGATCCATCTGACGCTGGAGGACCTCTTGTACAAAAAAAGCATCCCTGATTGTTTATCGAGCAAATCAGACAGGAATCATAATTGTGTTGTGGTAGAATATAATGTTGGCTTTGCCTTGAGTGTATTGCCACCAAGTTAACATTCATCGCATGGATGTCGTGGTTTTGAATGATGTTAGAATTCGTATAAGTCATGTTGACCCCACGAATTCGGTGATCCTGGATCCAACCGAGATCCAACTATTCCTGTAGAGCTGATTGCACCACAAAACATCCTTGATTGTCTTTAGAGCATATATCGCACTAGTGATAGTTATGAGATGGTACATGCCCATATCCGCTCTTTCTGCGATGCATCTTGACCAGTTTAGGCCTTAATAAGAGCACATCATGAATTTGATAGTTGTGGTTAGACTCTCCCTCTATCAAATTGACTGCAGCTTTCTCGTGTTGAGGCAACGAGTTTGTCTAAACATTTGGATTTGTATCCTTGAAGGATAATACCCTGCTCCTGACAAGCTTTTGCACATCGAATTTGAAACTGAGACAGTTTTCAATGTTATGCCCTGGCCCTCCTTGATGGTAAGGACAAGTCTGATCCGCTTTGAACCAAAAAGGCAGATTTTCAGGTACTGTAAGAGGAGACCTGGTTTGGACGTGCCCCTTGACCAGTAGTAATGAAAACAGTTATGCGTACAACATTGGTATAGGGTCACACCCTGGTGGTTGCGTTGTACGGTTGTTATTGTACTAAGGACGAGCCTGCTGAAGAGGCTGTTGTGTCCTTTGATGATATTGTTGTTGATTAGGTTGGCTCTGAGCAACCTGAGGTTGATACGTAGGAACAGGCGCAGGGTTAATAGCAGAAGTTACAGCTGCTACTGGTTGGTAACGTCGCCTCTGCTTTCCGAGAGAGATATCACCAATATCTTGCTCTTTTTTCTTAGGGAAAGCACTACTGTATCTTTTGGTACTGCTTGATGGTCCAGTATCTTTGACCAATCGTCCTTCTCGGACAGCTTCCTCAAGACGAACTCCCATTCCCACCATCTCGGTGAAGTCACTGGGTGTACTGGCGACCATTCTGTCGTAGTAAAATGAGCTCTAGGTTTTCAAGAAGTTCTTTGTCATCTCTTTTTCTTCAAGAGGTGGACAAATCTAGGCGGCAATTTCACGCCATCTCTGAGCATACTCCTTAAAGGTTTCCTTATCCTTCTACGACATGGCTCTGAGTTGATCTTTGTTCGGTGCCATGTCCAGGTTATACTTATACTGTTGAACAAAAGCAGTGCCAAGATCTCTGAAAGTGACAATCTTAGTGCAGTTTAAACCTATGTACCATTTAAGTGCGGCATCGGTTAAACTATCTTGGAAGTAATGGATCAGTAGCTGTTGGTTCTCTGTCTGTGTTGACATCCTCTGAGCGTACATCACCAAGTGACTTTGAGGGCAAGAGTTACCCTTGTATTTTTCAAATTCGGGCATCTTGAATTTGAGCGGAACTTTCACATTGGGGACTAAACAAAGGTCTGCGGTGTCCTTTCCAAATAGATCCTGACTGCGAATAGCCTGCAGTTCTTTCTGCATCTCCAGGAACTGTTCCTGGAATTCCTTCATTTTATCGTTCATACTCTCATTTCCACCAGAAGGTATATGTGGAATCCGTCCTTCCGGGACAGTGTGTACCACAGGCGGTGGTACAGTCATTACGGCAGTGACTCTCGGTGCTTCCCTTTCCCAAAGTTTGTAACCTTCAGGAGTTGCTGTCATGCCCCTTGCATCTTCGCTTTCCCGAAGTTTGTAACCTTCAGGCCCAACGGTTCCTGCTGCAGTTTTCGGATCTTCCATGATCGGAGGAATATATCCTTCCGGGATATAGTTGAGCGGCATGCCCCAGGGATGATCTTTTGGCATGTTATATCGAGGATTATACTTTTCCACTATGGGCCTCGATGCGATCTCTGAGATCACAGTCCTTTGCTGTTGCATCTGGGCTGCTGCCAGAGATTGCATGTCATTGTGAAGTTTCCTCAAATCTTCTTTCAGAGTATCGATTTCTTCTCTCAACTCTTTGTTCTCTTCCTCGAGATTATCCATTTTCTTTTGTCGATTGGCACGAGTATTGTACGAATGAGACAATTTGACTCTAGAATCGAGACACAAACGTGAGATTCGTAGGGAAGAAGAATGCGTTAGGGGCGAATGATGCATGATATGAAATGATTATATTAATTTATAATTTTTTTGTTAATCAAAAGAAACTTTAACAATTGGATTGCAAATATCATACAGTAGGGAAACCCCATTTTATTGAATTCAAAGATTGCAGAAATGGAAATACAATAATTTACAAAGTGTTGTAAAAGGAAATGTCTAAGCTAATGGATCATGAGTCCTCTCTGAGGAGAGCTCAGGTGCTGGTTCTGGTGCTTTCCTTTTCTTTGACCGGGGCTCTTGAGCCATTGTCAGGTTGTCATTCCTTTGCCAAGTGAAAGGAGCGAGCAAATTTCTTTGATCTTCTTGATTCTCTACAGCATTTTGCTCTAAAATCTTGATCAGAGCATCTTTTTCTTTTAACAGTTGTTGTATTTTGTTACACTCCACATTTAGAATACGATACTTGTTCTTCCAAGACCTCTTCTCCTGTTGAACTTTGTTGGGAGTAACCTAAAGTTTTTCGGTATCCGACATAAAATAAAGGACAGATTCCCTTAATGGAAGATCTTCTTGACGAGGGTAAGGCATCCTTAGTTTGAGAACTCTAGTTTGTACCCAGCGGAGATAAGGCTCTACAGAGATACAGTCCGATTTTCCTAGAGACTCTCTTCCTTTCCTGTGAACGTGTTTCCAGGCATGCATTATTTCTGTCTTTAGTGCCCTGTCATTTTCTCCTTCCTTGAAGAAAAGACCTTTCAAATGAGCATTACGCGGGACATGCCTCATCGGGTATTGAATTGACGACGAACTAAAACTGGATAATAATTGATTCCTCCTTTAATTCCTATGAGGGGTACATTAGGGAAGTTTCCACAACGGTCAATGATTCTGATCCCGTCATAGATTCGACTGTACCAATCGATGTCAGAGTTGGTAAGAGACATGATTCTCTACGACCAACGTAAAGTATTCTTTTGATCCCAAAAAGCAGAAGACTTGGGTAAATGGGAAGTGAACCATTTGTATAGCAAGGGTACACATCATGTGATCATTCCTCCACTGTATAAATTCCTTAAGTGTACAGAATGATAAGCATCTGCGATCAAGGTCGGTACAGGGTTTCCAATCAGAAAAACCTTAATGACATTGATATCAACAAAGCTATCAATGTTGGGAAACAGAAATAACCCGTAGGAGAGCAAAGCAAAGATGCTTTCGAAAGCAGGTACATTCCCTATACTAGCAAAGTACATGGCTTTCTTTATCAAAAACCAGGCTGGCAAACCTTGGATTCCACCCTTAATGGTCATGCGAGTCCTAACTTCTGACTCGTCCAAATAAATTGCTCTTGCAATGGTCTGATCTTTTGGAATTTCTTCCAGTCCAGAAAAGGGAGCTTGGTCAGTGATAGGTAAATCAGTCAGGCGAGAGTACTCCTCCAGTGTTGGTGCTACCTGATAATCTGGGAATGTGAAATAGTGATAGTCCAGATTATAGAACTGAATGAGTGTGGATAGGATTCCTTCAATTACATGGACCCTTAACAGAGATAGCAGTCCTCCATACTTAGCTCTGAAAATATCAGGGTTGGTGATCATCCTCGCCAATCCTCTTAAATCCTCTAGTTTTGGAACCTTGAAGGTATACTTGTGAGTCCTCCTTCTACCGAAATCCATAATGCAATCTTTCTCTCTGATATTTGCAATCATTATCTTAGTTTAATTTGAAAAAGAGAGACTAGAAGAGAAAATTTTCTTTGTTTTAAGTTTTTTAATGAAATGAATGCACGAATGCAGCACACAAAAACATAGAAAAAACATGGGGTCAAAGGTTCGGTGTCATGAAGTCAAGGCTTTACCCATCCACAAAGGTTTTACTGGTGATTTTTTGTACCTGTCCGCAAAATCATTGACCCCTCTTGGGAAAACAACAGCAGGCTGGAATCACCCGAGCAAGCTGATGTATCTTAGAGTAATCTCAAATGAGGGTAGTATCGCATGATAACTATTTCCGATAGCTTCCGCACTACAAAATTGTAACATGGTGTTAGTCTACTAAAATCCTCAGTTTCACGGACATCCCAATCGAACAATCTACTTTCAACAACCGAAGTCATATAGGCATTGAATCCGCAAAGGGTATCTCCATTGATTCGATGGTCTACCGGGACCTCTTATTTGGGAGTCACTCCCTGTAAGATTACTCGTCTCGTGTCATCACCTATCTTAGGTGTATACTCAATCTTTCCAGATGCGGCATCACCTGCAGTCTCATTAGCAGAAAAATAAACACGGATATCAAGTAGGAAAAGCAATATATATATATATTCATTCCTAAAGCTAACATCCTAGACCTCTTAAGAGCTATAATAATCCTAGTCCTAAACAATAAAATACGTCACCAGTGAAGTCGCCATTTTACTGTAGCGAGTAATTTTTGTCGATGACGTGACCACCTTATCGCTCGGGTTTTTCCTCAACGCAATGGTAGGAGGGAGGTGCTACTTTCTGATTTCTTATTTGTCCCGTGAAGCTGGAAGGGAAAAGGAAGGTATCTAAAACTAACCTTGCACTCGAATGTTTAACTGAATAAACGCTTAAAGAGATTTGGGGAGTTCGGGATCAGGTTATACAATGGGGAGTTGTCAATTACCCATCCTATATGTGGTTATCCACAGGTTGTTAGTTTTAGGTTCTGCTTTGTACTTGATGGTGTTTATCCGTTAATAGGTTAGGAAAGTTTCTTGGGAAATATAAGAGGGAGAGTGAGTTTTTGTTGATGTTTTTGGTAAGGAACTGGACCTAAGTTTTGATTGATGTGAAGGTACTGGACCTAAATTTTTTGTTTAGTATGCTCGCTAAGATTTCGCAATCTTATACCTACGTATTCCCGTTTAAATGAAACAGGGAAATCAGAGTAATCGTAGTTCCTCCTATTCTAAGGGAGGAAAAGATGTTTTGGTGTCTCGTTCAAAACCCAAGACAGAGGCTAAAAGGTTGAGTATTTGTGTCTTGTTCAAAGCCTAAGATTGAAGCTAAAAGGTCCGACTGAGAGATAATTTGTCATCTCTAAAGAGGAGACATCTGGTTTGTTTATTATGACTGTTGGGTGACTGTTTATAAAGGAAGATTACTTTAACTGGGATAAGTGTATCCAGCAATGCCATAATTTCCTTTATAGGGGATTTGTCTTGAAGGAGAAAACTTTAATTCAGTGTAGAGCAATGCCATTTTTCCTTTAGGAGTGTCTCATGCTAAGAGAGGGACAGTGGCATGGATGTAAATAATCCAAAGGCTTGCCATTTACAGCAGTTAGATGAAAGAGAGGATTTACCAGGATAAAAGATGGACGACAACTTGGATATTCGAATCAACAAGTCTGCCACTTACAGCAGTTATCTGGGATTAGGGTTTGTTTAGCTTTTCTGTTTTGATAAGTGATAAACAGAGAAGTGGCTTCCTACCGAGGGATATTGATTTCCTCAGAGGGTGTGTTGATTTTGGTGTGCCTTGACCGAAGTCCAAAGTTGAAGCTAAGAGGTTGATTGATTCCACTAGGGAAGTCCTTATACAAAGCCTAAGAGGAGGCTGAAAGAGACTGAATCTTTGGGGATATCATTATACAAAGCCTAAGAGGAGGCTAAAAGTTTGACTTTTCTGGGGAAATATTTTGTCTGTCTTGTACAAAGCCCAAGATTGAGCCTAAAAAAGATTTTTACTCTGTAGGGGAGGGTTTGTATGTGTCTTGTACAAGGCCCAAGATTGAGGCTGAAAAGAAGACTGGCTTAGTGGGGAAGAAATCTTTATCTATCTTGTACAAAGCCTAAGATTAAGGCTAAAATGAGACTTTACTGACTCAGATGAGGATATTTTAGGTATCTCGTACAAAGCCCAAGATAGAGGCTAAACTCAGTTTGACTCTGCGAGAGAGTATTATCTGTCTTGTACAAAGCCCAAGATTGAGGCAGAAATAAGTTGGACTCTGCTTGGGAAATTATTTATCAAAGCCTAAAAGGAGGTTGGGAGGAATTGACTCTGCTGGGGAAGATATTTGTCCCAAGCTTGAGAGAAGGTTATGACGATTTATGTCTTATACAAAGCCCAAGATTGAGGCTAAAAGGGTTTGACTCAATAAGAGAGTGCTTTTATATGTCATGTACAAAGCCCGGGATTGTGGCTGAACAAGATGGAGAAATCATTATACAAAGCCTAAAAGGAGGCTGACTGTTGCTAGGGGAAATCTTTATATCGAACCTAAGAGGAGGCTGACAAAATATTGACTCAACAAGAGAGTGGTTTTATCTATCTTGTACAAAGCCCAAGATTGAGGCTGAAAAGGGTTGACTCAACAAGAGGGTCTGAAAAGGTGATTGACTCAACAAGAGAGTATGAGAGTTGATTGACTCAACAAGAGAGTCTAAAAAGGGTGATTGACTCAACAAGAGAGTCTGAAAAGGTTAGCTCTGCTGGGGAGAATCATTGTACAAAGCCCAAGAGGAGGTTGACTATACTGAGGAAAAGAAGGATCATTATACAAAGCCTAAGAGGAGGCTATCTTCTACTAGGGATTATTGAGATCCCGAGGCAGGTCCAAATGGGGAATCAACTCTTGCTGAGGGTTACAGAAGAGTTGAGATATCAGAGACCTTGAGGTTCTGATTTTGGATAGCGTCATCTGATGATAAATTGACCCTGGTTGGGGAATTTTAGGAGAGAGAATGGGTTTTAGAACCTATGGGTTTTAACTCTGCTGGAGATTGTTCCAGACTGTCCGGGGGTTTCTCCTAGGTTTGTAAAGTGCTTGAACGTCTTTGAGACTCAAGAGGATTTAGACTGTCCAAGTCTACTGGTATGGAAGAGTTTATCTTTGTATATCGCCCAAGAGGAGGCCGACTCTTTTAAGGGATGAGTATCAACCCTAAAATTGGTCTGAGGTTTTGACTCTTTGGAGAAAGACAGCTCTAACAAAGGATGACTAAGTTCTGTCCTATACCTTTAGGATGTCTTTAGGGTCCTTGTATTAAGCCCAAGTTAAGGCATAAGAACTTCTAAGAAGCCGAAGGGTCCTTGTACAAAGCCCAATAGGAGGCGGGGATGCTGTTAGGAAGCCTGTGCGTCCCAAACTTAAGAAGAGTTCAAGAAAGGTTTCACCAAGAATTAATCCTTTAGTGAACAGTTCTAGGGTTTGAAGAAATTCAAGAAATGTCATTCATCGAGAATGAATCATTTCTAGGGGATAGAATTCCTTTGACAATTTCTAATAGTGACAGTCTGAGAAAAGGTTCACCGAGAATACTGCCTTTCTCTTTGTTCCATATTGTATAAGCCCAAGAAAAGGCAAGACTGTATCTGGAAATCCTATGGGGATCTAGTTTTGACTGTATTAAAGAGTGACCAACTGGCTTTACCTAGTTCTAGACCTAGTTGTCGGGGAAAACTCTAAATAGATATACTAGTATATATACAGTTGATATATGACAAGTATTTAAAAGGATATGAAAGGAGAACTTACAGTGGAGCAGTTTCCCACAATACAATTTATATATATGTGAAAGCAAGTAAATGAAAGCTGATAAAAACTTACAGGTGAGCAAGCTTCCATGCTGTATTGTTAGTTGTTCAAATAAATTAAGTAAAGTTTTGATAACAACTGTATTTATGAAGCTAAATCAAAATGGAAGTTGTTTTTGAAAAGATTGTTGGGGCTTATACTCAAGGAGAGGCCCAGATGAAAACAGTAATTTTACCGTTATTTGTAAACTGTATTGGGTCTTATACAATGAATGAGGCCCAAGATTATTTATGTACAAAGGGGTTGGGTCTTACACTCTATTAGAGGCCCAAAGATTTATTTTTGTACAAGTGATGGGGCTTATAACTCAAGGAGAGGCCCAAGTGATTTGATTTTGGATTGGCGATCGTGCCGAGGTTTTTGAAAGTGTGTTGGGACTTATACAAAGTCTGAGGCCCAAAAAAGTTTTGGTTAAGAAAAGGATTGAGTCTTACACTCTATTAGAGGCTCATGAGATGTTAAAAAAGAAAGGAATGAGACTTATAGCTCAAGGAGAGGCCCAGGTTATTTGATTTGAAAATGGCGATCGTGCCGAGGTTTGGTTTTCAAAAGGGGTTGGGTCTTACACTCTATTAAAGGCCCATGAGTGTTTGAAAATGTTTGATAAGGATCAAAAATCAAAGAAACCCTAATTTTCATTTTTTTAAAGTAATTCTTTAAAGAAAATTAATAAAAATGAAAAAAAGACCAAATAGGTTTAAATAAACCACTTGTGATTTTTGGTTAAGGTTTGAAAAATGAGGTTTTAATCACAAGATGATTTATAACTCATTTGGTTTTGATTGTCAAGATGAAAAAATCACTTTTAAAATGTTTTAAAAAAACACTAAAAATGAATTTATTCACAAAAATACCAACTATATTAAATATATAATATAAATCTAATTTTGTTGTAGAATAAACTACTTTAATATTTTTGTGATTTTTTCAGAAAAAGAACCAATAAAAAATTATTAAAATTGAGAGAGAAATTAATTTTTCAAATCATTTAAGAAAATAATATGAAAAACATAAAAAAAAATGGAAAAAGTGATAAAAAAAAAGGGTCTGGGGCAAGGGGGATTCGAACCCCAGACCTCCAAGCCAAACACATGTGCGCGCAACCACTGGGGTGGTGATACATCCGTGTATCAAAACCACCCCATAAATACATATGGGATACCAACTTTTAGGCCTGGCCAAGGCAAGTTCTTGGGCCAAAAACGTGAAGGTTGTAACTCTCTCATTTCTCCATGGATTGGGAGAAAATTTAGGTCTATCCTGCCTAGAATTTTCCAAGGAATCCAATGTGGTCTTGGTGTTTTCAGATGAGGTCCCCATTTTAAAACCCGATAGTGGTTTTGAAATAGGCCACAATTTGCATTTTCTCTGCCACCTCATGATACAGGCAAAAATTACATGATGAATTGGTTCAAACACAACATATACAACATGTATGAGATGTTTATGATCAGTGGACTTCAAAGCAATGCATAATTCAAAGAGTTCAAGTTGTCATGCACTTACCTCTTGGAGCTTTTTGTACTAACTGCCAAGTTCCTTGTGCCAGAAGTAATTTGATGCTTTGGACACTCTCAATTGATCCCTTAGAATCTTTTAGAATGATTGGAATCAGCTGGAATCCTCAGGAACAAGTTTGAGCTCTTTCTTGCAAAAGGGGCAAAAGTGACCAATATGGCAACTCTCTCAAATGGTTTCCAGATGAGGGGAACCAATTGAGACAATTCAAGGATGATATTTGAAGTGTATTTAAGGTTTTATCTGGTTTTGAGAAAAGCAAGTGTTGTAGTGCTTTAGTATACTCAAACTGAGCACAATTGAGCTCTATTTATAGTAGAGCAAGTTTGTTTTGCAAGCAATAGTGAATGGCAACTGCAGCAGGCTTTTGGCCAATGTTATGCAAAAGGAATCTCAAGTCTCCTCTAGCCATTGACTTAAGATTAGGGCACAGGCTTTGTAGCTTTGGTTCAGAGATAAGTCTTGACTGAATTCAGTTGGAATAGGCTCAGTTCACGCCACCTTGGTGTATCTATTGAATGCTTGGAAACAAAATTGGAGTCTTGGCATCTTTGTAGCCTTTTTAGGGATGACAAGCCTAATGTAGATTCTTGGACTTGGGAGGCTTGGAGATCAGATTATCCCCCTTGGATTTGATCCTCTGATGTGTCCAAATTGATTACAAGGCTTAGAGTTATCAGATTTGGACAAATCGAGCAAATGTGCACAATTCTGCCTTGTAAAACCAGTTTATGATGCCATGTTTCAAGGGCTGTATCTCCCTGCTCAAATCGAATTAGGAGATGAACTAGTACTTGTTGGAATACCCTTATGGCATACTTTAACTTTGATGTTTACCCCTAGACCTGGTTTGACTTGGATCAAGGTGAAAAATGTCCCTACATTTTGGAAAAAGTAGGGCAGATTCTGACTTAGTGAAAATTTCACTAAGTGTTGGAAAAATGTCATTTTCATGTTTTTAGCCATTTTGATCACTCAATAACTTAAAATCCATGAGGAATTGGAGTTTCATGTAGTTGAAGCTTTTGTAGAGTGTAGCAAGACCTACAAATCCAGCTTTGGATCACCCAAAATAGTTGCTTGGATCTCAAGTTATGATCCTTGGAAGTTGGTACCCTAGCCACTTTGTTCAATAACTTAGAAAAATTCGAAGTTTTTTTTATGGTTACCCCTTTTACAAGTTAACTCACTTTCTTTTATTTTTCTTGATGGGTGATGATTCAAATCACATATTATCATTGTTTTAGAGTTAAGGAACCTTGGTTGACAAAAAAAATCCAAAAAGTCAAACTTGGATTTTTGTACAGTTGACTTTTTATCATATGAAGTTCAAATTGTGCGATCCTTTGTGAAATCAAACCTAACGGATGGACTCCATAGGTGATATAGGGTGTATTGAATCATGTCCTAAGGTTTGGGAGCATGTCTTGGTCAAAAGTCAAAGGTACAGTTGACTTTTTTCCTCAAAACCCTAACTGTGGTCTAGATGAAATTGAAACTTGTGAATCAAGCTTCTTGGATCAATCCATTGTTGCAAATGGATCAATATGGTGTATTTAAGGCCCTCCAATTATGTCTTGAGGTCTTGGCTCATGCTTTGTCCCAAAAGTCAACTTAGGGGTGAATTAGGTCAAGAAACCCTAATTCCTGATTTTTGGTAAATGCATTCCTTGAGGTTAAATTAACAAGATGAGTGGGTCCATGAGGTGCCTTGGGGTATCTTGGGTTATTCTTTGAAGTATTGACTCATGCTCAGAGGAAAAATTCCATCTGGAGGCCTTGGTCGATCAAAACCCTAATTTGGTGACACTGGCGATCTTGAGGCTTAATCCACTTGGAATGCTGTAACCTTGTGCTTGATTCTTGATGTGGGAGTCCTCTTGATCCTTTATAGGTGCTAGACAAGTTGAAGATCATGTCATTTCTTGATTGATCCTTTGTCTAAGTGTTCTAAGAGGGGTCAAAACCCTACTTCTTGATTGTAGTGACTGTCCACCCATCTTTGGGGAGACTGATGAGGTATGATGGTTCATCCATATTGTGATAATGATTTGCACAATGACGGGAAATCTTAGTGGTCAAAATTTGGGGTATGACAGATGCCCCTATTTAATTTTCTTGGACCCAAAGGTGTGAATGGCGAAGGTATTCAGGCATTCGGGGAGTAAGAGGATTAAATATCGGAATACCCAAAATTTCGATGGAGGTTCTGAATGGAAGTTTGCTCCTCCATCTTCTTTTGCTAAGCAGTGATACTCAAAAAAGGTGAAACTTCTCCTCGATCCTGGTCTTCAGCCACGGAACTAGTCTAGGTTTCTGATATAAACTTCCCCTCTATCCGGGTCTTCACCCACGAAACTGGTCTTAGTTTCTTTTGTCCGTAAAATTCCCCTCGATCCTGGTCTTCAGCCACGGAACTGGTCTCAGTTTCTTTTGTCAATAAACTTTCTTGACAAGGGACGCTATTTGTTAGCGATTTTCCTCAAACTTCTCGCCGAATTTTCCTGGGGAGATGCCATTTGATTGGAAAAAATTTTGATGTCAGACTTGCTGGGAAACCCATTTGTCTGAGTTGTATAGGTGTAGAAACTTCTCTGTTGGAGACGCCATTTGTTGACTCTACTAGGGAAAACGAGTCTCTTGAGAGACTGCTTTCTGCTTAGGGATACTACATCATACTTTTCCTCAAGATCTTTTCGGAGAAATGCCATGTGATGCAATCCAATTTGGAGGTGCTGATGACCCTCTTTTTTTTCATTTTTTTTGTCAACGAATCTTTCGGATAAAAACCGTTGTATTGTCGAGTCTTTGATTAAGAAGCTTTCTCTGGGGATTTTTCTTATTCCGGGAAAGAGAAGGTATCCTCTTCAATGGTGAAGAGTGACGTTTGTCGAATGCCTTCTGGTCTTTCAGAGGTCCAAGTTATCGAAGTCGTCGAGGACCAATTTCATCCCAGAAATAAACTAGGGAGAGATCGCTTAGATGATTCGCTTCCCGACAAGGAAAGAACTGACAACTTGATTGACAAGAGGACTTTACCACTTAGAGTTAAGACTGACTAAAGTGATAGTGATGCAATATGATTATGAATGCAAATCAATAATGCATGATGTATGTATGTTTATGCTGACAAAACTGACATGGCATACAGACTAGTGGATGAACACGACTGGATACTCGGCCATTGCTGGGGTCGAAGAAGTACCATTTGGTCCAAAATAGTAATTCTACCTTGCTTAAGAGGGATAATCCCTATGGGAAAAAACGTTGGTCGGGCTTAGGAGGTAAGAACTCTGTCGGGGATATCAGATGGGAAAATTACATCTGATACAGTTGATCCTTCATTCAGGCGTACTGGTTTGAGAATGAGTACTTTGATTCTGCACTTTGAGGTTCAACCACTTTCAGAGAAGCGATCGATGCTCTTTCGATGTTCAACAGCCAAAAGAATTGCCATCTTTATTTTAAAAGCAGAAAAATTTTGACAAGTAAATTCATTTTTGTTTTATTTCAAGAATCATTGATCATGTTAAAAACATCATTCTGTAAAGCTAAAACAAATAAGAATTACAAACAAAAGCACTAGGGTTCAAATTTTATTGATAGGATGGAAATCATCCAAACGCGTGATTCCATAAAGTATTTACAAAATTTAGAAAATGATAATTTAAGGGAAAAAGGCTACATTGAAACATAACGACCGTTATCCTTCTACCAACTTTGAATTCTGGACATCCTGAGCTTCCGTCGAAGATTACCTTGACTGGAGTTTTCCATATGGATGGCATTACTGTTGAGGATCTAACCTTGTCAGATGTAGTTACTTGCCATGAATCCCTAACTTTTGCCTGGATTGTACTCTGAGATTTCTAATCCACCGGGATGATTTTTGCTTATGTCTCTAACTTTTGCCTATACCGCCCTTTCGGGTTTTCAATCCATCGAGACATTTTTTTTCTATTTAGGCGAAGTATTTCTTGACTACATCAACATTTGTGGGGTAGGCAAATTCTTCTCCATCCATGGTTGCGAGTCTCAAGGCGCCGCCTAAGAAGGCTTTCTTGACCACATAGGGGCCATCGTAATTCGGAGTCTATTTTCCTCGAGAATCAGTGAGAAATGATTGTATCTTCTTGAGCACAAGGTCTCCTTTTCTGAAGACGCGGGGTCAGACTTTTTTGTCAAACGCCTTCTTCATTATTTGCTGATACAACTGACCATGGCATAGTTATCATACCCCAAATTTTGACCACTAAGATTCCCATCATTGTGTAAATCATTACCACAATATGGATGTATCATTATGCCTCATCAATCTCCCTCAAAGATGGGTGAGCATTCACTACAATAAGAATTAGGGTTTTGAGCCCTCTCTGAGCACTTAGACAAAGGATCAATCAAGAATTGACATGATCTTCAACTTGTCTAAACTATCCAACACCCATAAAGGATCAAGAGGACTCCCATATCAAGAACCAAGCACAAAGTTGCTACATTCGAAGTGGATTAAGTCTCAAGATCGCCAGTGTCACCAAATTAGGGTTTTGGTCTACCAGGGCCTCCAGGTGGGAATTTGCCTCTGGGCATGAGCCAATGCTTCAAAGCATAACCTAAGATACTCCATGGGACCTCATGGACCCAATCATCAAGTCAATTTAACCTCAGGGGATGCATTTATCAAAAATCAGGAATTAGCGTTTCTTGACCTAATTCACCCCTAAGTTGACTTTTGGGACAAAGCATGAGCCAAGACCTCAAGACATGATTTGAGGGACTCCAATACACCATGTTGATCCATTTGAAACAATGGATTAATCTAAGAAGCTTGATTCACAAGTTTCAATTTCATCTGAACCACAATTAGGGTTTTGAAGAAAAAGTCAAATGTACCTTTGACTTTTTGACCAAGACATGCTCCCAAACCTTGGGACATCATTCAATACACCCTATATCACCTATGGAATCCATATATTAAGTTTGATTTAGGTCAAGGAATTGATTCCATAGAGGATCGCACAGTTTAGATTTCATCTGCTGAAAAAGTCAACTGTACAAAAAGTCAAAGTTTGACTTTTTGATTTTTTTGGTCAACCAAGGTTCCTTAACCCTAAAATGATGTTAATGTGTGATTTGAATCATCATTCATCAAGAAAAATCAAACAAAGTGAATTAACTTGTAAAAGGGGTAACCATAAAAAACTTAGAAATTTTTTAAGTTATGGAACAAAGTGGCTAGGGTACCAACTTCCAAGGATCATATCTTGAGATCCAAGCAACCATTTTGGATGGTCCAAAGATGGATTTGTAGCTCTCATTACACACTTTAAAAGTGTCAACTACATCTCATTCCAATTCCTCATGGATTTTAAGTTATGGGGTGATCAAAATGGCTGAAAACATGAAAATCACATTTTTCCAACACTTTGTGAAATTTTCACTAAGTCAAAATCTGCCTTACTTTTTCCAAAATGTAGGGACATTTTCCACCTTGATCCAAGTCAAACCAGGTCTTGGGTTGGACATCAAAGTTGAAGTATGCAATGAGGGCTTTCTAACAAGTACCAGATCATCTCCAAATTCCATTTGAGCAAGGAGATACAACCCTTGAAACATGGCCTCATGAACTGATTCTTCCAAGAAAGATTTGGCAGATTTTGTGCATTTTACTCAATTTTTTAAAATCTGACAAATCCAAGCCTTGCCATCATTTTGGAAACATCTGAGGATCAAATCCAAGGGGGGTGATCTGATCTCCAAGCCTCCAAAGTCCATGAATCTACAAATAGCATGCCAAACCTAAAAAGGCTAAAGATGCCTCAAGACTCCAATTTTGTTTTCAAGCATTCAATGGATGCACCAAGTTGGCATGAACTGAGCTTATTCCAACTGAATTCAGTCAAGACTTATCTCTGAACCAAAGCTACAAAGCCTGTGCTCTAACATTGGCTAGAGGAGACTAAAGATTCCAAAGTGATCTAATTGGCCAACAGCCTGTTGTAGTTGCCACACACTATTGCTTGCAAAAAAAACTTGCTCTACTATAAATAAAGCTCATTTGTGCTCAATTTGAGTACACCAAAGCACTACAACACTTGCTTTCCTCAAAATCCCTTTCTATAGTCTAAAATACCTTCTTTTACAAGATAACATTGAGTTTTTGAGTTAGAGAGCAATTCCATCACAACTCATGATCCAAACACATCCAATATGTCATATCTAAGCTGTCCAAACTCTCACATGTGACCTGTAACACCAAAATCACAAAGTCCCTTCTCAAAACCTCAAAATTGGACTTTTTTGCATTTTTCAAGCCATGTCTTGATTCAGTCACTTTCAAAACCAGATAAAACCTCAAACACACTCCAAATATCATCCTTGAACTGTCCCAAATGGATCCCCATATCTGGAACACCATTTGAGAGAGTTGCCATATTGGTCACTTTTGCCCTTTTTGCAAGAAAGAGCTCAAACTTGTTCCTGAGGATTTCAGTTGGTTCCAACCATTCTAAAACCTTCTGAGGGATCAATTAAGAGTGTTTAAAGCATCAAATTACTTCTGGCACAAGAAGCTTGGCACATTGCACAACAAGCTCCTAAAGAGGTAAGCATCACAACTTGAACTCTTTGAAATATGCATTGCTTTGAAGTACACTAATCATGCACATCTCATACAAGTTATATATGTTGTGTTTGAACCAATTCATCATGTAATTCATGCCTGTAACAAGAGGTAACATAGAAAATGCAATTATAGGCCTATTTCAAGAAAACTATCGAGTTTTGAAATAGGAGCCTCATCTGAAAAAACCACCACCGCCATTGGATTCCTTGTGAAATTCTAAGCAAGATAGACCTAAATTTTGTCCCAATCCATGGAGAAATGAGAAAGTTACAAGCTTAACGTTTTTGGCCAAAACCTTGCCTTGCCTTGCCTTGGTCATGCCAAAAACAAGGCAAGCCTCATGTATTCATGGGGTGGTTTTGATACACGGATGTATCACCACCCCAATGGTAGAAGGCACACGCTGCACACAAGAGGTCTGGGGTTTGAATCCCCATCGACCCAGATCCTCGTTTTACCAATTTTTCCATTTTTTTTAATATTTGTTATATTATTTTAAATGATTTGGAAAATTAATAACTCTCTCAATTTTAATGATTTTTGGTTGGTTCTTTTTGAAAAAAATCACAAAAATATTAAAATATTTTATTCCACAAAAAAATCATATTTATATTAATTATTTAATATAGTTGATATTTTTGTAAATAAATTCATTTTTAATTATTTTAAACACTTTTAAAAGTGGATTTTTATCTTGAAAATCAAAACCAAATGAGTTTTAATTCATCTTGTGATTAAAACATCATTTTCCAAATCTTAACCAAAAATCACAAGTTGCTTATTCAAGCTTATTTGGTATTTTATCATTATTTATTGATTTTCTTTAAGAATTTACTTTTAAAATGATAAAATTAGGGTTTCTTTGATTTTCACCCTCACAAATCTTTTTCAAACACTCACGGGCCTCTAATAGAGTGTAAGACCCAATCCCCCTTAACCATAACCATTTTGGGCCTCAGATATTGTATAAGTCCCGACACGATAAAAAAATCTCGGCACGATTGCCAGTTTAAAATCACCTGGGTCTCTCCTTGAGTTGTAAGCCCCATCACTTGTACAAAAAAACTTTTGGGCCTCTAATAGAGTATAAGACCAATTCCTTGTAAATAAGATACCTTGTTGGGCCTCAGACATTGTATAAGACCCACTGTGTTTTCAAAAACCTTGGCGCGATCGTCATTTTCAAACAAACCATCTGGGTCCACCCTCGTGTTGTAAGTCTCATCTTTCTTTTTCAAAATAACCATTGGACCTCTCCTTGAATTGTATGACCCATACCTTTGTACAGAAAACCTCTGTGGGCCTCAGTCGTTGTATAAGTCCCGATACGATATTCAAAATAACGGTGCGATCACTGTTAAACCTTGGGCCTCTCATTGAGTATAAGCCCCAAAAATATTTTCAAAGAAATTTCCCTTTTGATTTAGATTCAAATATACAGTTGTTATCAAAACTTTCTTTAATTTATTTGAACAACTAACAAAACAGCATGGAAGTTTGCTCACCTGTAAGTTTTTATTCGCTTTCATTTACTCGCTTTAATATATATAACTGTATTGTGGGAAGCTGCGCATGGTTAGTCTTCTTTTATTCTTTTAAATACATGTCAAATATATATAACTATATTGTGGGAATTTGCGCATGGTTAGTTTTCTTTCATACTCCTTTAAATACTTGTCATATATCAACTGTATATATACTAGTATAGTTATTTAGAGTTTTCCCCGACAACTAGGTCTAGAACTAGATAAAGCCATGTTGGTCACTCTTAAATACAGTCAAAACTAGATCCCCATAGGATTTCCAGATACAGTCTTCCCTTCTCTTGGGGTTAATCAATATGGAACAAAGAGAAATATAGTATTCTCGGTGAACCTTTTCTCAGACTGTCACCCTTAGAAATTGTCAAAGAAATTCTACTCCCCGGAGTTGAACTATTCTCCGTGAATAGCATCTCTTGAGTTTCTTCTAAATACTCGAACTTTCCTAGAATGATCTCTTCTCTGTGAATTGCATTTCTTGAACTTCTCTTGGTTTAGGGACCCACAGGCTTCCTAAAAGCACCCCCGCCTCCTCTTGGGCTTTGTACAAGGACCCTTCGGCTTCTTAAAAGTTCCCATGCCTTCTCTTGGGCTTCATACAAGGACCCCCACGACCTCTTAGAGGTATAGGACAGAACTTAGTCATCCTTTGCTAGAGCTGTCTTTCTTAAAAGAGTCACAAAAGCCCTCAGACCAATTTTAGGGTTGATACTCATCCCTTAAACGAGTCAGCCTCCTCTTGGGCATTGTACAAAGATAGACCACACTAACAGACTTGGAAAGTCTAAATCTCCTTGAGTCTCAAAGACATTCTCAAGTTCCCTACAAATATAGGAAGAAACCCCAGATTCTGGATTAATCTTCAGCAAGAGTTAAAACTTGTGGGTTCCAAAACCCCGTATCTCTCATCCCCCAGCCAGGGTCAGTTTATTATCATAGAACCCTATCCAAAATCAGAACCTCAAGGTATCTGATCTATCAACTCTTCTGTATTCCCCTGCAAGAGTTGGTTCCCCACCTGGACCTGCCTCGGGATCTCAATAGTTCCCAGCAGAAGATAGCCTCCTCTTAGGCTTTGTATAATGATTTTTCCTCAGTACAGTCAGCCTCCTCTTGAGCTTTGTATAATGATTCTCCCCAACGGAGCTAACCTTTTCAGACTCTCTTGTTGAGTCAATCACCCTTTCAGACTCTCTTGTTGAGTCAGTCACATCTTCAGACTCTCTTGTTGAGTCAACCATTTTTCAGACTCTCTTGTCGAGTCAATCACCTTTTCAGACTCTCTTGTTGAGTCAACCACTTTTCAGACTCTCTTGTTGAGTCAATTACTTTTCAGACTCTCTTGTTGAGTCATCCATTCTCATAGAGTCTCTTGTTGAGGCCGTCACCTTTTTGCACTCTCTTGTTGAGTCAACCCTTTTCGCCTCAATCTCGGGCTTCGTACGAGACAGATAAAAGCACTCTCTTATTGAGTCAAACCCTTTTCGCCTCAATCTTGGGCTTTATACAAGATAAATATGTTCCCCAACAGAGTCAATTCCTCTCAGCCTACTTTTAAGCTTTGAGAAATAATATCCTCAGTCGAGTCGATCTCCTTTTAGCCTCAATCTTTGGCTTTGTACAAGACAGATAGAACACTTTCCCCAAAAAAGTCAAACCGATAGCCTCCTCTTAGGCTTCCTATAATGATATCCCCGAAGAGTCAGTCTCTTTTTAGCCTTCGTCTTGGGCTTTGTACAAGACACCGATGTATCCACTTTCTTGTTGAGTCGGTCTCATACAACCTCCTCTTAGGATTTGTATAAGGACTTCCCCAGTGGAGTCAATTAACCTCTTAGCTTCAACCTTGGGCTTTTATCAAGGCACACAAAAATCAACAATCCCTCTTTAGAGATGACAAATTCTCTTTCAGTCAACCTTTTAGCTTCAATCTTGGGCTTTGAACAAGATACAAATACTTCTTTTAGCCTCTGTCTTGGGCTTTTAACGAGACACCAAGACATCTTTTTCCTCCCTTAGAATAGGAGGAACTACGATTGCTCTGATTTCCCTGTTTCGTTTAAACGGGAATACGTAGGCATAAGATTGTGAAATCTTAGCGAGCATACTAATAAGAAACTCTAGGTCCAATACCTACATACATCAATCAAAACTTAGGTCCAATACCTTCCCAAAAACATCAACAAAAAACTCACTCTCCGTGCCATATTTCCCAAGAAACTTTCCCAACCCATTAACAGATAAACACCATAAAGTACAAAGCAAAACCTAAAGCTAATATCCTGTGGATAACCACATATAGGATGGGTAACTGACAACTACCCATTATATAAACTGACCCCGGACCCTCCAATCTCTTTAAGCATTTGTTCAGTTAAACATTCGAGTGCAAGATTAGTTTTAGATACCTTCCCTTTCCCTTCCAGCTTCATGGGATAAATAAGAAATCAGAAAGTAGCACCCCTTTCTCCTCTAGGAGGAAAACCCAATTCAAGCAATAAGGTGGTCGCGTCACCGACAAAAATCGCTCGCTACAGAAAAATGGCGACTCTGCTGCGGATTTGGCATTAGGATCTTTCTTACCTTAGTCATTATTCGTCACCATTTTCCACAAAAAAATGGTGACTTTGCTAGGGAGTCATTTTATTGTTTAGGACTAGGATTATTATAGCTCCTAAGAGGTCTAGGATGTTAGCTTTAGGAATGAATATATATATATATATATATATATATATATATATATATATATATATATATATATATATATATATATTGCTTTTCCTACTTGATATCCATGTTTATTTTTCTGCTAATGGGACTGTGGGTGATGCCGCATCTGGAAAGATTGAGTATACACCTAAGATAGGTGATGGCACGAGATGGGTAATCTTATAGGGAGTGACTCCCAAATAAGAGGTCCCGGTAGACCATCGAATCAGTGGAGATACCCTTTGCGGATTCAATGCCTATACGAATTTGGTTGTTGAAAGCAGATTGTTCGATTGGGTTATCTGAGAAGCTGAGGATTTTAGTAAACTAAGACCATGTAACTATTTTGTAGTGCGGAAGTGTAGCGCGGATTTTTGCGTAGTTGCGAAGCACTATCGCTTTGGGGTACTACAGTTCGATTCATTTTTTATCCTATTGAAGCTGATTAAGGAAGGAAAATAGATGTCTCCAATTAACCCTGCTTGCATACTGAGTTTAAATAGGTGACTGTTGGTTTACAGATGCTATTAAGATTGTGGGTCTCTCTTAGGTTATTTTGTTAAAAACACAGTGTTTGGACTATTTGTGAGGTTTTTGGTAATGTGTTTAGATTTGCTGCTTTTGGGTTGATTTGATGGAGATACTGGATTTTGGGTTTTTGATTAGTGTGCTCGCTAAGATTTTTGCAATCTTATGCCTACGTATTCCCGTTTAACGAAACAGGAAAATCAGAGCGATCGTAGTTCCTCCTATTCTATGGGAGGAAAAAAAGGTTGTTTTGGTGTCTTGTTTAAAGTCCAAGACGTGAAGCTAAAGGTGATTTGTATCTTGTTCAAAGCCCAAGATGTGAGGCTAAAGGGTTTTGGATGAGAGAGAATTTGTCATCTCTAAAGAGGAGTTGTTGATGTTTGTATGCTGTGAGCAAGGCACAAATTTGATGCTAAAAGGTTGATTGACTCAACTGAGGTTTTCCTTATACAAAGCCTAAGAGGAGGCGATTGACCCAACAAGAGGATGCTTTTTATTTGTTGTCTCGTACGAAGCCCGAGATAGAGGCTAAAAGGGTTGACTCAACAAGAGAGTGCTTTTATGTGTCTTGTACGAAGCCCAAGACGGAGGCTAAAAAAGTCTGACTCAATAAGAGAATCTTTTATTTGTCTTATATGAAGCCTAAGACGGAGGCTAAAAAAGGTTTAACTTAACAAGAAAAACTTTTATACTCAACAAGAGAGTGATTTAGTGTCTCGTACGAAGCCCGAGATGGAGGCTAAAAGGGAAGTGACCCAACAAGAGAGACTTTTTTACTCAACAAAAGAGTGTTTTGATGTCTCGTACGAAGCCCGAGATAGAGGCTAAAAGGGAATTAACTCAACAAGAGAGTCTTTTATATTCAATAAGAGAGTGATTTAGTGTCACGTATGAAGCCCGAGATAGAGGCTAAAGGGGAAGTGACTCAACAAGAGAGTCTTTTATACTCAACAAGAGAGTGTTTTAGTATCTCGTACGAAGCCCGAGATAGAAGCTAAAAGAGAATTGACTCAACAAGAGAGTCTTCTATACTCAACAAGAGAGTGTTTTAGTGTCTCGCACGAAGCCCGAGATAGAAGCTAAAAGAGAATTGACTCAACAAGAGAGTCTTTTATACTCAATAAGAGAATGGGTTTTTATATGTCTTGTATGAAGCCCAAGACGGAGGCTAAAGGTGGTTGACTCAACAAGAGAGTCTGAAAAGGTTAGCTTCACTGGGGAGAATCATTTGTACAAAGCCTAAGAGGAGGCTGACTTACTACTGAGGATTATTGAGATCCTGAAGCGGGTCCAAGCGTGGGGAATTCTCATGAGAGAGACCGGGTTTCTGCTAGAGATTGATCCAGCGTGATCGGTGTTTTTTCCTATGTTTGAAAGGAACTTGAGAATGTCTTTGAGACTCAAGGGGGTTTAGACTGTCCAAGTCTAGAGTTTTATCTTTTGTACAATGCCCAAGAGGAGGCACGGGCATTAAGGGATGAGTATCAACCATACAACGGCCAGAGTTTTTGACGCAGGAAAGACTGCTCTAGCAAAGGATGACTAAGTTCTATCTTATACCTTTAAGAGGTCGTCAGGGTCCTTGTATTAAGCACAAGAGAAGGCATGAGAACTTCTAAGAAGGCAAAGGGTCCTTGTACAATGTCCAAGAGGAGGCGGGGATGCTTTTAGGAAGCCTGTGGGTCCCCAAACCAAGAGAAGTTCAAGACATGCTATTCACCGAGAATAGATCAAGCCAGGAAAGTTCAAGGATTTGGAAGAAACTCAAGAGTTGCCATTCACGGAGAAAAGATCATCTCTGGGGAGTTAGAGTTTCTTTGACAATTTCTAAGGGTGATAGTCTGAGAAAGGGTTCATCGAGAATGCTGCCTTTCACGTTTCCATATTGTTTAACCCCAAAAGGAGGGAAGACTGTATCTGGTAATCCTATGGGGGATCTAGTTTTAACTGCATTTAAGAGTGACCAACAAGGCTTTACCTAGTGCTAGACGTAGTTGTCGGGGAAAACTCTAAATAACTATACTAGTATTACACAGTTGATATTTGACAAGTATATAAAAGGATGTGAAAGAAGACTTACGGTGAAGCAGCCCCACAATACAATTATATACATATGAAAGCGATAAATGAAAGCGGATAAACACTTACCCGTTGTAGAGCTTCCATGCTGTTTGGTTAGTTGTTCAACAAAGAAAAACTTTGATAACAATATTATATTTAAAATCAAAGGAGAAAGTGCTTTGAAAAGTTTGTTGGGGCTTACAGCTCAATGAGAGGCCCAAGTTTTAACGATGATTGCACCGTTGTTTTGAAAACTGTACAAAGGGAATTATACAATATACTGAGGCCCAAATTATTTTGGTTTTTTAAAAAAGGGTTGGGTCTTACACTCTATTAGAGGCCCAAAGTGTTTTTGTATCAGTGATGGGGCTTACAGCTCAAGGAGAGGCCCAGGGTTTTATTTTGAACTGGCGATCGTGCCGAGGTTTTTTTTTAACACAGAGGGATTTATACAATATGTGAGGCCCAAAAAGGTCTTGGTTAAAAGGGGATTGGGTCTTACACTTTATTAGAGGCCCAAAATTGTTTTTTTTAAAATAAAATATGGGGCTTACAGCTCAAGGAGATGCCCTGGGTTATGATTAAAATGGCGACGACCGCGCCGAACGTTTGAAAATATACAGAGGGACTTATACAATGTGTGAGGCCCTAAAAGGTTAATTTACAAAAGGATTGGGTCTTACACTCTACCAAGAGGCCCAAAGATTATTTTTTTACAAGAGATGGGACTTACAACTCAAGGAGAGGCCCAGGGTTATTGATTTGAAAACGGTGATCGCGTTGAGGCTTTTGAAAACACAGTGGGTCTTATACAACATCTGAGGCCCAAATCATTTTGGTTTCAAAAAGGGGTTGGGTCTTACACTCTTTTGGAGGCACAAAGTGTTTTTAAAAAGTTGGATGAGGGTTAAATTAATCAAAACCCTAATTTGTTTTCAAAATATATTTTAATTGAATGAAAATTCAATTAAAATGATCAAAATTGTTAAACTTGTGTGAAAAACAAATTGTGATCTTGGATTAATGTTTGAAAAAACATGTTTATATCCACAAAATGATTGGAAATCAATTAAATTTGGAAAATCAAGGGAGAAAAAATATTTCAAATGTTAAAAACAAATAAAACATTAATTCTTTGCAAAAATATCAAATATATGAAATAAATAATATATTTGGGATTTTTTAGTAAAATAAAATATTTTAACATTTTTGTGAATTATTAAAAAAATAATCAACTCAAAATCATTAAAACTCAGAGAGAAATTAATTTTTGAATCAATTAAATAAAATCACAAAATTCAAATATTTGACATTTCAAAAAGGGCGCCAAGAACATGGCAAGAACATGCGCCACCCTCTGTTTCTGCAGATTTGCATTTTCTATCCTATCTTACTGAATACTTGATTATATCATGCAATCTACATATCAATCTGCTCGTTTTCACCTCACGATCATGTCTATGGTCTTTAATTTCATTCATTTTAAGCATGGAATAAGAAATCAAAGAGAAACCTTAAGAACCCTAAAATTTGCATGAAGGCTCATAAATTCCATACACGATTCGAACAAAGCAATTGATTGAGGGAAAACACTCTATGTATGATTATGAACATATGGCCAAATTATTGTGCAGCAAAAAATGCATGGATCATAGAGTTAGAAGAGCTCATGCTTACCTCTTGCAGGTGGTGATCGTGTTTTGTGTTAGAGGTGTTACAGCTAAGTTCCAATGATGTGGATAGCTTCCCTAGGTGCCAAGTGATGTGCCTGAGTGCTTGGAATGGTTTGAAACAAGCTGGAACTGAAGATGGTATCCCAACGGCAACTTGGTTAAAACCTTGAGCAACTGGCTAGTGATTCTGAGAAATCAGTGTTCCAGATGTTGTTTAAGTGTTTGGATCACCTCTATATGATGTTTATGAGGTGTGTGTGTGAGATTGGTTTGGTTGGAATTGCTCCCAAACTCAAAACTCGATAATGACTTGCTTTGGAAGGAAAATTTGGAAGTGAGAAGGAGATTTTGAGGAAAGCATCTGTTTGATGGCTTTGGTGTACTCAAACTGATCATAAATGAGCTCTATTTATAGTAGAGCAAGTTTATTTTGCAAGCAATAGTGAATGGCAACTGCTGCAGAGGTTTAGCAAATGTTGATCAATAGGAATCCAAGTCCCCTCTAGCCATTGACTAGAGGTTAGAGCACAGGTTGCTGGTTCCCTTGGTCTTGGATATGTCTTGACTGAATTTAGTAGGAAATGGCCCAGTCTATGCCACCTTGGTGCATCCATTGAATGCTCCAAAACAAAATTGGAGTCTTGTCCCCTCTTTAGGGATTTCTAGGTTTGGCATGCTACTTTTGGTTCCAATGACTTGGGAGGCTGATGGAACAGTGTTTGTCCCTCCTTGGTCTCCTCCTGAGGTGTTCAGATGGATAGACATGTTTGTCATTTGCACAAATTTGGCAAATCGAGGAAAATGCACAAATCTGCCTTGCCATGAAAGTTTGCAGCAATGCATATTGGCATGGTCATATCTCATGGCTTAGGTGGAGTTTCATGGGGTTCTTAGCCATTTTGGAAAGCTCTCATATGATACAACATATGTGTGAACATAGTTTGTTTTGATACCTTTTGGATCCAAGTGAAAAATGCCCCTACATTTGGAAAAAAGTGAAGGCAGATTCTGACTTAGTGAAAATTTCACTAAGTGTTGGAAAAAAGTGACATTTTCACTTTTTGTGATTTTGGCCATTCCATAACATGAAATCCATGAGGAATTGGAATGAGGTGTAGATGACACTTTAAAGTATTACATGAGAGATACAAATCCATCTTTGGATCAGCCTAAATGGTTGATTGGATCTCAAGTTATGATCCTTGGAAGTTGGTACCCTAGCCACTTTGTTCCATAACTTAGAAAATTTCTAAGTTTTTTTATGGTTACCCCTTTTACAATTTATCCCACTTTTCTTGATTTTTCTTGATGAATGATGATTCCAATCACACACTAACATCATTTTAGGGTCAAAGAACCATATTTGTGAAAAATCTCAAAAAGTCAAAGTTGACTTTTGTGCACAGTTGACTTTTAGTCAAATGAATTCCAAACTGTGCGATCCTTTATGAAATCAAGTCCTTGACCTAAATAAAACTTAATGGATTGATTTCATAGGTGTTATAGGGTGTATTGAATCATGTCCTAGGGTTTGGGAGCATGCCTGGGTCAAAAGTCAAAGGCACAGTTGACTTTTCCCGCGAAAACCCTAATTGTGGTTCTGATGAATTTGAAACTTGTTGATCAAGCTTTTTGGACCAATCAATTGTTGCAAATGGATCAACGTGGTGTATTAGAGACCCTCAAATCATGTCTTGAGGTCTTGGCTCATGATTTGTCCCAAAAGTTAACTTAGGGTTGAATTAGGTCAAGAAACCCTAATTCTTGGTTTTTAGTGAATGCATCCCCTGAGGCTAAATTGACTTGATGATTAGGATTATGATGTCCCATGAAGTATCTTAGGTTATGCTTTGAAGCATTGGCTCATGCCCAGAGAAACATTTCCATCTGGAGGCCCTGGTCGACAAAACCCTAATTTGGGGACACTGGCGATCTTGAGGCTTAATCCACCTGGAAGGCTGCAACATTGTGCTTGATCCTTGATGTGGGAGTCCTCTTGATCTATTATGGATGTTCGAGAGGTTAAACAAGTTGAAGATCATGTCATTTCTTGATTGATCCTTTGTCTAAGGCTCAAAGAGGTCTTGAAACCCTAATTATTGTTTGTAGTGAATGCTCACCCATCTTTGGGGAGACTGATGAGGCATGATGATTCATCCATATTGTGATGATGATTTGTCCAATGATGGGAAATCTTAATGGTCAAAATTTGGGGTATGACAGGAAGCTATCGGAAATAGTTGTCACGCGATACTACCCTCATTTGAGATTACTCTAAGATATATTCGCTCGCTTGGGTGATTCCAGCCTGCTGTTGTTATCCCAAGAGGGGTCAATGATTTTGCGGACAGGTACAAAAAATCACCAGTAAAACCTTTGGGGATGGGTAGAGCCTTGACTTCATGACACCGAACCTTTGACCCCATGTTTTTTCTATGTTTTTGTGTGTTGCATTTATGCATTCATTTCATTAAAAAACTCTTAAACAAAAAAAAATTTCTCTTCTAGTCTCTCTTTTTCAAATTAAACTAAGACAATGATTGCAAATATCAGAGAGAAAGATTGTGTTATGGATTTCGGTAGAAGGAAGACTCACAAGTACACCTTCAAGGTTCCAAAATTAGAGGATTTAAGAGGATTGGCAAGGATGATCACCAACCCTGATGCTTTCACAGCTAAGTATGGAGGACTATTGTCTCTATTAAGGGTCCTGTAATTGAAGGAATCCTGTCCACACTCATCCAGTTCTATGATCCGGTTTATCACTGCTTCATATTCCCGGATTATCAGCTAGCACCAACACTAGAGGAGTACTCTTACCTGACTGATTTACCCATTAGTGACCAATCTCCCTTTTTTGGACTGGAAGAAATTCCAAAAGATCAAACCATTGCAAGAGCAATTTATTTCAACGAGTCAAAAGTCAGGACTCACATGATCACTAAGGGTGGAATCCAAGGTTTGCCAGCCCGATTTTTTATAAATAAAGCCCTGTACTTTGCTAGTATAGGGAATGTAACTGCTTTCGAAAGCATCTTTGCTTTGCTCTCCTATGGGTTATTTCTGTTTCCCAACATTGATAGTTTCGTTGATACCAATGCCATTAAAAATTTTCTGATCGGAAACCCCGTGCCGACGTTTCTCGCAGATGCTTATCATTCTGTACACTTAAGGAATTTGAACAGCGGAGGAATGATCACATGTTGTGTACCCTTGCTATACAAATGGTTCACTTCCCATTTACCCAAGTCTGCTGCTTTTTGGGATCAAAAGAATACTTTACGTTGGCCGCAGAGAATCATGTCTCTTACCAACTCTGACATCGATTGGTACAATCGAATCTATGATGGGATCAGGATCATTGACCGCTCTGGAAACTTCCCTAATATACCCTTAATAGGAATTAAGGGAGGGCTCAATTATCATCCAGTTTTAGTTCGTCGTCAATTCGGATACCCGATGAGGCATGTTCCGCGTAATGCTCATCTGGAAGGTCTTTTCTTCAAGGAAGGAGAAAACGACAGGGCACTAAAGACAGAAATAGTGCATGCTTGGAAATATGTTCACAGGAAAGGAAGAGAGTCTCTAGGGAAACCAGATTGTATCTCTGTGGAGCCTTATCTCCGTTGGGTACAAACTAGAGCTCTCAAACTGAGGATGCCTTACCCTCGTCAAGAAGTTCTTCCGTTAAAGGAATCTGTCCTTTATAATATGTCTGATACAGAAAAAATTTAGGTTACTCTCGCCAAAGTTCAACAGGAGAAGAGGTATTGGAGGAACAAATATCGTATTCTCAATGTGGAGTGTAACAAAATACAACAATTGTTAAAAGAAAAATATGCTCTGATTGAGATTTTAGAGCAATATGCTGTAGAGAATCAAGAAGACCAAAGGAATTTGCTCGCTTCTTTCACTTGGCAAAGGAATGACAACCCGACAACGGCTCAAGAGCCCCGGTCAAAGAAAAGGAAAATACCAGAACTAACACCTGAGCCCTCCTCAGAGAGGACTTAGGATCCATTAGTTTAGACATTTCCTTTTACAGCACTTTGTAAATTACTGTATTTCCATTTCCACAATCTTTGAATTCAATAAAACGGGGTTTCCCCACTGTATGATATTTGCAATCCAATTGTCGAAGTTTCTTTTGATAAACAAAAAAATATTAATTAATATAATCATTGCATATCATTCATCATTCGCCCGTAACGCATTCTTCTTCCCTATGAATCTCACATTTGTGTCTCGATTCTAGAGTCAAACTGTCTCATTCGTACAATACTCAGGCCAATCGTCAAAAGAAAATGGATGATCTCGAGGAAGAGAACAGAGGGTTGAGAGAAGAAATCGACACTCTGAAAGAAGATCTGAGGAAACTTCACAATGACATGCAATCTCTAGCAGTAGCCCAGATACAACAACAAAGGACTGTGATCTCAGAGATCACATCTAAACCCATAATGGAAAAGTATGATCCTCGGTACAACATGCTAAAAGATCGTCCCTGGGGCATGCCACTCAACTATATTCTGGAAGGATATATTTCGCCGATCATGGAAGATCTGAAAACTGTAGCAGGAGCCACTGGGCCTGAAGGTTACAAACTTCGGGAAAGCGAAGATGCAAGGGGCGTGACAACAACTCCTGAAGGTTACAAACTTCAAGAGAGGGAAGCACCAAGAGTTATTATCGTAATGACTGTACCACCCCCGCGTGGTACACACTGTCCCGAAATGACAGATTCCACAGATACCTTCTGGTGGAAATGAAAGTATGAACGATAAAATGAAGGAATTCCAGGAATAATTCCTGGAGATGCAGAAAGAACTACAAGCTATTAGCGGTCAAGATCTATTTGGAAAGGACGCCACAGACCTTTGTTTGGTCCCCAATGTGAAAGTTCCGCTCAAATTCAAGGTTCCCGAATTTGAAAAATACAAGGGTAACTCTTGCCCTCAAAGTCACTTGGTGATGTGCGCTCGGAGGATGTCAACACAGACAGAGAACCAACAGCTACTGATCCATTACTTCCAAGATAGTTTAACCGGTACCGCACTCAAATGGTACATGGGATTAAACCGCAATAAGATCGTCACTTTCAGAGATCTTGGCGCTGCATTTGTTCAACAATATAAGTATAATCTGGACATGGCACTGGACAAAGATCAACTCACAGCCATGTCGCAGAAGGATAAGGAAACCTTTAAGGAATATGCTCAGAGATGGCGTGAAATTGCCGCCCAGATTTGTCCACCTCTTGAGGAAAAAGAGATGAAAAAGATTTTCTTGAAAACCTTGAGCTCGTTTTACTATGAGAGAATGGTCTCCAGTGCGCCCAGTGACTTCACCGAGATGGTGAGAATGGGAGTTCGTCTTGAGGAAGCTATCCGAGAAGGACGTTTAATTAAAGATGTTGGACCTTCAAGCAGTACCAAAAGATACGGTAGTGCTTTCCCAAAGAAAAAAGAGCAAGATATTGGCAATATCTCTCTCAGAAAACAAAGGCAATGTTACCAACTAGTAGCAGTTGTAACTCCTGCTATTAACCCTGCGCCTGTTCCTACGTATCAACCTCAGGTTGCTCAGAGCCAACCGAATCAACAACAATATCAGCAAAGGACAGAACAACCTCTTCAGCGAACTCGTCCTCAGTACAACAACAATTGTACAACGCGACCACCAGGGTTTGACCCTATACCAATGTTGTACGCAGAGCTGTTTCCATTACTACTAGTCAAGGGACACATCCAAACTAGGTCTCCTCTTACACTACTAAAAAATCCTCCTTTTTGGTTCAAAGCGGATCAGACTTGTCCTTACTAAAATTCTGGTCTCTGATATGTGATGTTAAGTGTGATGTCACAACATCAATATCTGCAGTATGGACAAAACAATAAAAGCACAGAATTGCACACAAGGATTGTTCACCCAGTTCGGTTCAACAACCTACATCTGGGGGCATACCAAGCCAGGAAGGAAGTCCACTATTAGTAGTATCAAATTACAGACTCAATAAACCAGTTGACAATCTACCTAATTTAATCACTACCCAATGACCCTTCTATCTAAGTTCTCTCTAGATAAGAGACTTCATCTCACTCCCAATCATCGCAATGATGTCTAGCAGTCAACTTCTCCGCCACTGCATCAACAGCTTGATTACCAACAATTTTTCAACCACGGAAAAGTAGAAATCACACTTCCATGACACACATTGGAGTTGATTCAAAGCTTCCTCCAAGAACAATACAATACTCATTACCTACAGGTTTCTAAGTAAGAACACAGTGACCATCTCACAACCCGAGTGGTTCACTTAGACTAAGCCCTAATGATCTACATCTTGGACCCGTACCTATTCTAGATTACAAGTATTCTATTTATAACCTTTTCCCAACTGTATTTGGGCCTTCAAATCTTCTGCACCAAATCTGCAACAAATTCTCTCCTCAATAGATCTTCAATTAAATCTTCATAATTAACTCTGATTATTCTCCATATCTTTTTGCATTAAATTAGCAACAAACTAATCTTCTTCATTGATGATTGCACCAAGAAATTCACATCTAATCTAACTAACAGATCTCCTTAAATCAACATAATGCGTGTAGCCCTAAAACCATCCCAACCTGGTGTTTTAATGTTCTGGTATAGTGATGTCAAGACATCGCATGTGACATCACTCTTCAGCACTTTAACTCTTCAACACCTTAACTACTTTCACAAAACCAGAAGGTTAGCCAAACATAACAATAATGTTAGAAGCTCATGTTGAAACATCAACCATAACATTAATATTGTTTTACCAAAATTTCAGCCAATCACAAGAACTAACAATCTCCCCTTTTGGCTAATTTTGGCTAAAACAAATATATAAACAATACAGCACAAATTACAGCAGAAATTACAATCCTATACTACTGTTAGAAGTCATCTGATCCTAACAATAATTATCAGTAATCATCAGTAGCTACTGTGTACAGCAACCATGGAGAATCATCTTCTTGGCTAATTTTGAATGATGTTAGGACATCATGTTAGACATAACATCACCACAGCACAGCAACTTCAGGCAGCACATGAGGAAGAAGATATCTGACACTCCCCCTTAATCTAACACATTTCTTTTTCCTTCCAGGACAGACTCAGAACAAATGTAGAAGACTCCTCCAGAAAAGAAATGTTTGTCTATACATAAAAGACCAATGGTGGCATAAGAGAATTCTGCACACCTTTATTGATCAGACACTGGGTTTAAACTGTGGCATAAGATGAAACTTAAGAAGTGTCATTCTGCCAACCTAGGTAACTCAGAACACAAGTCACAACTGTGTTCATAACTCAGGACACAAGTCACAAAGACTCAACACCAACTTAAGGATAGGACATCCTCTGCGACATCTGGAACTGCAGACTCCAGACATAGCATATGTGCAAACCATTTAGCAAAACCCTTTCCTTTCTCCCCCTTTTTAGCCACAAATTGGCAAAGAAAGTCCTCACAGAACCAGACCCAAGTAGTGCTCACCCAAAAACGAACAAATGCCATAAGACTTATGAAACAAGAACACTCACTAGTTGAAGGAGCACAGAATAACCTCTATAATTAGCTGACCAGTTACATTGGAATTAACGAGCTTTGAATAGTCAAAGTTCTTGGTCATAGAAACGCTATTTTAGGAACTAAAAACTCCATCCAAATTCAATGTCTACCATCCAAAACAGTCTTGACCGCCTTTATTGCCTCTAACTGATACTTACCATAAATTGTGCCAAAACAGTTCCATGCATAGTCAAAGACACGTGTTTCACCTTATCCTTACAACACCGTCCAAAATAAATCCTTGTTTGGCTCAAGAAAAACATGTCCTGTACCATGTTCTGACATCTTATCAGACAATGTCTGCTTGCTCACAGTAGTATCAACCCAAGACTCCAATGAAGATTGTACATCCCAAACCAATAAAGTTGTCTTCAACCTTCTTCTCAGAAGCATGTGCACACATGATTCACATGGCTAGAACCTACTGTCATAACATCCAATGCCAACCACCAGCCTAATGTCATAACATGTTATCTGACATTATATCCTCATAAGATTCAACCAAACTTCACAATCTTGATCAGCATGCAATCTTCACAATATATGTACCTTTGCTGCAGAATCCATTGACAAGTACTCCCCCTGTCATAGTTAACCAATGCTCTAGATGAAGATGATCATTTGAGCACACTTGCTGAGCACATGCACTTTGGCATCATTGTCCCTTTCTTCAAAGGCAGACATTCCCTATCAATCAATACCTGAACTACTTCCGTCTTCTCTACAATCACCATCCAAGGCAGACCTTCTACTTCATCATTCTCCCGTATGACTATGTAGACGCTCCTTAGGCATAATGTAGGCACCAAGCTCCTGAACCAGAGCAAAATCATCCTTCACCAAGGATATACAACTAGATAATGTCCCAACATAAGTTAGACATTTGCCACACACAAAGATATCATCACCATGATTCTTGATATGCTCCACCAACTGGACTTACTATTGCATAGTAATCCAAAGAACTAGAGAATTAACCTCTTATCCACCTTCAAGAAGAATAATTTCCTTGAGTCTTCAACTCATCACCCTTCTGCCCAAGAGTAACTTGTTCCAAGACAATCCTCAATAATAACCAGCTACCACACTCTGATTATCTTGATTCTTCGAATCTGTCATACCCCAAATTTGTCCTACCTGTGCATAACTGACATCTGTACATTTTTTCTTTCCAAACCAATTCATAAAACCATATCCATTTCCAAATCAATCCATTTTTATCTTTTTTGCTATCCATTTTCTTTCTATAACCAAATTCATTTTATCATCATGTCTATATCCAATCCATTTGTCCATTTTCACTTTTAATAAACCAAATTCATAAACCTGTATTCATTTCTAAACCATTTTTATGTTCATATCCGTTCATTTTTTTTCTTAACCCATTTTCAATTTCTTTCTTTTATTATCCAAATATTAACCAATTACCCAAAATCCATTTTGTCTAACTCATTTGTCCATATCCATTCATTAATCAATTTTCCATTACCAATATCCACATCCATTTTTAGTCAAAATCCATTTCTAACCATTAAACCCTTTGTCTATTTTCACTTTTCAGTATTAAATTATCCACTTTTTAGATATCATTTTTTTATCCACATCTATTTTTAAGTCCAATTCAAAATCCATTCCAAACCACGTGTTACCCGATTCAAACCAATTCTAATTCTAAGTCCACATTCACTTTCAAAATACATTTTTTAATCCACATTCATCAAGTTTTATTTAAGTGTCATTACCTCGCCATTTTACCTCCAAGTGTAGTCAAAGATATATGACATTTCTTATTGCAAATTCAACCATGTGATAGGCAATTGTTTGCAGCTGTGGAACATTAAGGGCAAGTTTTGTTTGAATATCCATATGCAAAAAGTTCATAACCGTGACAGAACATGAAAAAGAAAGACTCCAGCTGATCCATAACACAACTATGAACTAATTTCCACACCAAAATAGTAGGATACAACTCAGGATTACAAAATAATTCCAATATACAAAAGAAGTTTCAAAATTCAAGTAATTGGATGGTCCTACTGAGTTATATAAAATCCAAGCCTACTAGTTATTTATTGCTAAGCATAGGACCCAAAGTAAGGATTCAACTCCATGCTATTATTCCTTTGAGCCAAATCCCATACGAGAGCCGGTTTGCTCTCCAAGCTTCATTCCAACCATAACTTGCCAAGCAAAAATAGAATTAATAAGCCGCTTTTTCTTCCAAGCCAAACGAGTCACGCGTAACTGCTGTCACCCACTGCTCTACCTGTCAAATGACAGTTGTGAGCAAAACAATATCCTCACGAAACCTGCCACAACTTTCTCAAGACAATATACCTGCAAGAGAAACCATACTAATCATTGTGCTAAAATCCTCGCATCAACGCACATAAAAAGAAGATAGTAAGAAGTAGCATAATGAACAAGGAGCAATACTGTACCGTGTAAGAGTCATAAAGATCACAAACCAATACAGGACAGTCACATGATTCAAATGAATTTAGAATAACTCATGTTCAATATCATGCTAGCACACTTTATCAGTCACTAAACCTGCACTCATATGTCCCGAAGATTTTCTGTTCCTCATATTCTTTCCATAGCAGAGGTAGTAATATGACCTTCGCTACCCCGCAGAGAGTTAGTGAATATAAAAGAAATGTACAACACTATTTCATCTGGATATTCTTGATCCCTAGTAGCCAACTTTCTCACCTACAACCAGATCATGCTAGCTAGATCAGAGAAGACAAGGCTTAAAAGGAGTAGTGAATAGAAACACACCACTTTAGAGGTTACCAAATTTTCTTTTTTATACAAGAATAATAAAAGATTCCTTTCAGTCTTACTCTTAGACCTTGGTTGAAGGTTGCTAACAATTGATGTCTTGGAACCATGAGATGATAACAGATGAGGTTGACTTCCGTCTCATTTCCTCGATCCATTGTTTAGGTATAGTACCCTGCAAATGACAAATAATCACCATGTCACAACAAAGCCTTGAATCGGTATCCCGATTGTGTGTTTCTCATCGGAATAGAGCAAAATATATAGTTGAAACATGGAATAAATTGTTCAGTTCTTCCCAGAAAGATCAACGTGTCCCTTTTCTGAACTTGGCTAATGATATCTTGCAAACTAGTAAGCGCAAAGGTAACGAGTTCATTAATGAATTTTGGAAAGTTCTTCCATCAGCTCTCAAGTGTGTTTATGCAAGTGACGAGTCAGGAAAGAATTCAGTAATCAGGCTTATTGACATTTGGGAGGAGAGAAAGGTTTTTGGTTCGCGGTCTCAGGGTCTCAAGGGTGAAATAATGAGCAAGAGTCTCCTTCCATCATCTGTAAGCAATGGAAAGAATTCAAAATCAAATTCAAATCCTATCAAGATAGCTAAGAGGTACGCCCACTCATTGAGATTAAAACTAGTCATCAGTTGTTTGCCTGAAAAAATAATAACAGCACTGCATTCTGTAAACGAAGAACTTACTAACGAGGAAGCTTCCCTGAACAAGTGTGATGCTGCTGTATGTAAAGTGGATAAGCTTGTAGAAAATATTGAAAATACATTGTCTCAAGGAAATCAGCAGGGATCCACTTTGTTTCTTGACTTGCAACAGCAGGAAAAAGAGCTTAAACAATATATGGTGCAACTTGAAAATGCGGAGGCTGCTAGTGCTACTTTGCTTTCCCAGCTAAAAGAAACACTGCAGGAACAGGAATCAAATCAAGAACTTGTTCACTCTCAATTGCTAGCTGCACAAGAGCAGATTGAGCGGATAGCCAATGCCCAGAAGAGGTTTATCCATCACCACCACCACGCCTCACAAATACGCACAACACAATCTTTCCAAAACCGTTTCACAAAACACCATCTGCAAAAACAACAAAACCGTACATTAGGTCACAACATAAACATCACCATTCGTGTTACATTTCAGAATTCCTAAAGATCTAAATGCTATTACAAGTCAAAAGCAACCCTATGAAGAATTTTATTTTCCTCACTAATCACTCTCAAACCAAATAAAGCAAACAAAGGAGGAGGATCAGTTGGGGAAATGAAAGACCAATCTATCAATTCAAAACAGGAGAAACCAAAACCCACAAAAGCTGAGAGACTAGCACTTCAAGAAGTTCAACGAGCTGCAAAGGCTACTGCACCATGTGAAAAGAAATCATAAAACTCAAATGTCATAAAAGAAGCTCACAAATCCTAACCTATAAACAATGACATTTTGTTCCTTGATGCTTACACCATACTCAACTCCATAGAACCTCCATTGTCATCTTCATGGTATCTTCCCCATCATCACATAATCTGTAAAATGGATCGAGAACAGTCAAGAAGTGCATACAAGAAAGGAAATGAAGTAAAAATCAGAGCATTATACAAGCAACACCAAGGTCTAAATTACACAAAGACTAATCACAAGTTCAGGACACGAAACTGTTGTACAGTGTTGTTCTCATCAGGTATCGGTCACACACACCAGAGCTCATTAGAAAAATTCATAAAACAGCCAGAGTCAACCTGAGTCAAATGAAGCCACATCAGCAAAATCCAAGCATGATAAAACAGCAGTGAAAATCAAATTTTACACAGTGAAAAATTAGAAAAAGCACATTTTCTAGAATCACAGAACAAAAAAATAATCGTACAACCTTGGGTCCCCAAAAAATCCCACTACAATCCTCTCTAACGGTTTTGAAAATGGACAGCTCATTCCTCACACACTCAAAGGAATATTCCTCTGGGAATTCCCTGAATCACACGTAAGAACCCATCCCAAACTCCCCTATAAATTTGGCTAATCATTGGTAAATGGGGGGAAGAAAAAAAGAACCCAGAGAAAACCCTAGCGAAGCTCTGCTAAAACCAATCCCAACCCATACTCAAAGCTCTCATCAGTGAGTAATTGAAGCTTCACCCTGAAACTTCAAACTACTCAGAGCTAAGCCATTCATAGCACGTAGAAATCGGAAGTGTAGCAGATAAAAAAATTGAAGCAGAAGATTGAGAGAGTGATTACCATGAGCTCATTTCAGCGTCGTCGGAAGAAATGTCACCGGAGTTACTCCGGCCAGGTACTTTCTTCACTTTTTAGTTGACCTTATTACCTCTCTATGCTTGTTTTGTTGAGCTGGACACCAATCGCGTACTAATTGCATTCATCACTAGGTTAATTTTCGTTATAGGGTTTTGGTCTCTGTTTCAATTTATGAATCTAGTGTAGGATTAAGGCTTTGCTTTGTATGTTTTTGATGTCTTCCTTCTGAGTTTGGTTAAGATGTAATGAATCTGGTGTAGGGTTTGTTTCAGGAACAGAACGTTTGAGAGAGAGGGGAAAACGTATAAACAAGGGAGAGAGACGATGAGAGAGAAAGGATAAGGGTTGGGTTTGGAGAGAAAAACGGAAGAATTTTGTAACGAGAGAAAGAAGAAGACGGAGGGGAAGTGGCGAACGCCGTGTTAGGGTACCGGCGAGATGTGAGAGAGAGAGAGAGAGAGAGAGAGAGAGAGAGAGAGAGAGAGAGAGAGAGAGAGAGAGAGAGATGAGAGATGTGTGAGAGAGAGAGACGTGAGAGAGGAGAGAGAAATGGAGTGATGATCTGAAGTTTTTTTCTCATTTTCTTTACTTATTCCGTGAGAGAAGAGGTGGTGGTGGTCGTATCCACCGGTGACATGTGTCATCGGTCACTCATTTTTTATCTATTTTTGTTCTTTTAGTTTTATTTTTCATATTACCTTTAATATATAAACCAATTATAAACTTTTAATTATTTTTTTTAGAAAATAACAAAATCTATTTACCAATTTATTTTTAGTTTTTTTTAAATGATTAATTAACTAGTTTATTAATTAATATTTGATTTTAATTAATCCATTTTCTCTAGCGCTAAAATTATCATAAAATACTTCTAATTAATATTTCTAACACATTTTCTTAATTAATTATGGAAGTAGTGCGCTTTTGGAGTCTAGCACTCCTTGGGTCCTTGGACGATCGCTCTTAGGGTGCACGCCTTGGGTTGTGATCGTTCCATCTTCCATTTCTAAAATACTTAAAATATTTAACCTTGATTAAAACACTCAACCCTTAAAAATACAATATTTTCTCAAATTATAATACTTAATCTAATTAAACTCCTAATAATTTCCTCAAATCAAATTAAATCATAAAACTTTGCCTAATCGTTAACTATTTTCATAAATCAAATCATAAAATATTTAGATTAATATTTAAAAATCTATTTTCTCAATTAAATTATGGAAGTAGTGGGCTTTTGGAGTCTAGCACTCCTTGGGTCCTTGAACGATCGCTCTTGGGTCGCACGCCTTGGGTTGTGATTGTTCCGTTTTTCATTCTAAAAAACTTAATTCACTTAAACTCTCATACTTAAGACATTTAATTAAAACATTCAATCCTTCAAGTAAACACTTTCTTAAAATCATCATCAACGCTTTAATATTTAAAATATTCTCATAAAATATTTAAGTCAAAGTTTCTAAACCATTTCATAATTAATCATTGGAAGTAATGGGCTTTTAGAGTCTATCACTCTTTGGGTTTTGGAATGATCACTCTTAGGGCGCACGCCTTGGGTTGTGTTCATTTCGGTCTTCCATTTAAGACTTAAAAAAACTTACAACCCTTTTAAGACACTTAGTCATTAGCTTATTCAACGTCGAATTCAATTAACACGTCTAAAATACATCAAATCAAATCACTTTTCATAATCAAACTACGAAAGTAGTGGACTCTTGAGGTCTAGCACTTCTTGGGCCCTTGGATGAATACTCTTGAGGCGCACGCTTTGGGTTGTGTTTGTTCTGAACTTTCTTCCTCAAAACACTCGTTCTAATTATGTGGACAAGTAAGCCAATTGTCCAACAAATACGATTTCGTAATTAATAAAATGAAAAAGGTGTCGTTGAGATCTAGCATCTCAGTAATGCCCTGATTAATTGATTGCGAGGTCGACGTCTCGTTTATTGAATAGTTGTCGTTCTTCCTGTAAAATACTTAACAACCAAACACTCCTTACGTAACCAAAACCCTAAAACATACGCAAATCAAACCTTTTTCTCAAACAAATTTTAACACACTTAACTCATAGTCAAAACAACTTTCACAAAAAGAACCTTGTTTAGTCCATTCTCTCGCGCATATGAACTAGTGCTTCAGCCTCCCTTGACGAGCAGACAAGCCAATGTTTAGCAGTTAGAATGCGAATTAAACACTCGTTCGCCTAAAAAATGCAAACCAACTGTAGTCCCACGAACTACGAATGCTCTGACTTTCCCATTGCACGAGGGAATACGTAGGCCCAAGGGTTCTGATCCTTGCCGAGCACCCTAATAAAAAAACCACCCATTTCCTCTTAGAAAGCAATACCTACCTTAGAAGAAAACAAACAAACCAAGCTAACTTATCTCCCGAATCGAATCAAGAGGTTCCCGTTGAGTACAACGGACGTAGAGGGTGCTAATACCTTCCCTTTGCGTAATCGACTCCCAAACCTGAATTTGGTTGCGATGACCATTTTCTTATCCTTTAAAGGTTTTATCGATATTTTCCTATTCCATCCTCGGAATGAATAAAATTCGGTGGCGACTCTGTTTCGAACAGTTTTTTCCGCGTCCATCGCGAGGATCGTATTTTTTGAGGTACGACAGATGGCGACTCTGCTGGGGACAGTTTTTTCCGCGTCCATCGCGAGGATCGTATTTTTCGAGGTACGACAGATGGCGACTCTGCTAGGGAAAAGCATTCTTTGCCCTATGCTAGAGAGAGTCAAGCCTAACTTGACTCGATTCGAGAGTGTTAACTTCGCTTGGTTGTCTTCTCCTTAATTGTTTCTTATCTATTTGCTTTTATTTCTTTCTCTTTATTATATGTTTATCATATTTTCCTGTTGGATTTTGGGTTAACATCACAAGTAAGGCTCTATACCCGAGTCTTGGAAAAAGAAGAGAGAACACTTAGTTAGATTTTGGAAGTCGTTAGTGTTAGTCCCCAAGGACTCGCTCCTTGTGTGCCTAGCATGAAAGCTTCCCCTAGAGTAGACCTTTTCGTAGATCTTGTTGTAACGCAGCTAGCCTGTCGCACGACTTGATTCATGAAGGGTCTGTAACTCTGGGAACCACCCTTAGCACCACTTTCCATCTTGGCGATCGTTAGTGTTAGTCTCCGAGGACTCACTTCTCGTGGGCCTAACTTGAAGACTACACCCAGGATAGACCTTTTCGTATCCCGTCATAATGCAGCTAGCCTGTTGCGTGGTGTTGATGCGATTAGCGTCCGAGACCCTGGGAACCTTATCCATCAAAGTAGGAGTTATCCTGTGAGTGGGTTTATGGGTAAAGAATCTAGAACTATCCTTATAAAGCCTACCTGTTATGAGGGTTGGGAAGTTACTCGTGATATCCTGGATCCTGGATCTTCCTGCATTGCATTCGTTTGCATACCATTGCATTTGCATTGCATACCATTTTCCAAAACTAGAAACTCATCCATCCTTTGTCCATAACCTGCAGTTAATTTCCCGACACTCGTATCGGAATTAAAGCAGCTTTTGGAAGAATCATGGACTCAGAGGAGCAGAACCAGTTTGCGTCAAGAGAAAATGTTGACTTGATGAAGAACCAGTTAGACCAACTTGTGGAAGCTATGATAGCCTTGGCAAGGAAAGAGGACAACATTCAAAGGCCTACAGTCGCTAAGGATGTCATTCTGCCTCAAGTGAATAATCTTGCCCAATTTCAGCCTGTACGGATTCCTGTTGTGGACCAGGTTATACAAGAATGTCACACTATTCAAGATGAACATGCCTCGTCTCAGGATGCAGTTGAATACCATAGCTTTGCATTCACTACACCGAATTCTCGAGGGACAAGCCTGGTGGTGAATACTGAACGACCTCAAGATGTTGAGTTTGCTGAAAGATGTCGTGTGTTGGAAGAGAAGCTTGAAACCATAAAGGGGCGTGATGCTTTTGATCTGAATGCTTTGAACATGTGTTTGGTACCCGGACTTGTATTACCTCCAAAGTTCAAGATGCCAAAATTTGAGAAGTACAAAGGAGATAGTTGTCCAAGGCAACATTTGGTGATGTTTTGTAGAAAGATGACCTCCAATGTTCTCAACGACAAACTTATGATTCACTGTTTCCAAGGCAGTCTAAGTGGGGCATCACTGAGTTGGTACATGCAGCTACAGAGTAGCCACATCCAATCATGGTTGGACTTAGCCAATGCCTTTGTGAAGCAATACCAATACAATCTTGACATGACTCCCAACCGCTTACAGTTGCAAGGTTTATCTCAAGAGGAGAACGAATCCTTTAGAGGGTATGCTCAGAGATGGAGAGAGGTTGCTGCTCGCGTTCAACCACCACTTTTAGATAGAGAATTGGTTGACCTGTTCATAAATTCTTTGCAAAGCTCATACCTAGAAAAAATGATGAGCAATGGGACATCAAACTTCTCTGACTTGGTTTTAGTAGGAGAACGCATTGAGAGTCATATCAAAAGCGGAAAGATCCAAGACGCCTCGAGCATCCAGGCTAGTGAGACTGGATCCATTGTCAGTTCTCAAGAGGAAGAGCAGGGTGAAATCAATGCAATCTGGGACACTTTACAAGCTCCATCTCCGGTACCTTATCCTCAGTACCCAAGCATCTCAAATGTTCAAAATCAGCAATCCCATGGGCCTCCCTGTGCGATTCCGTTGTCTCCACATGGTCAATATACTGCCAATAGAGGTCCCCCTCGTCAACATCAGATTGCACAACAACGCTCTTCACAACCCCGACGCTACTATAATCAAAGACCAAAGAGGCATTTTGATCATTTGCCAATGCCATTCAGTCATATATTGCCACGTTTGATTAGTAGTGTGCTAATAGTGCCAAAGGGCTTGGATCCTGTTATTCCTCCATACCCACCAGGCTTCGACGCCAATGTGCGATGTGGCTACCATGCTGGCGCCATGGGGTATTCAACTGAGGATTGCAAACAGCTCAAAAACAAGGTCCAAGACCTGATTGAGTCCAAGCTAATCTCATTTACGCCTCGAGGTCTTCAAATCAACGTCAATCCTTCATCTGATCAGGAAGGTCCATCCGCCCATGTTATGGAAGAAGTTGCTGAGAGTAGGTGTGAAGAAGGTTATTATACCGGTCTTGATGAACAAGAATGCTAGCCCAATAGCAACTCAAGAAAGAAAAGCCCAGTCCCCGATGCTGGCAATTTTTAGAGCATTTCATTTCTATGCGTTGGAAGTTTCTATTTGTTATATACTATTTGCTTTTAAACATTGTTATTTATTAATGGTAATATTAATGAAATGATCATGCATTTTTTGAACTAATCACGTCGCATTCGCTCACATTTTCTTCACTTATATCAACAAAACAAAAAAAAATGTTCACCTATATACCTCTCATTCACTTTCTTAACCAAATTGTTGTTTAGCAAAGATTGGAGGGAGGATGATGAAAACAAGATACCCATAATTGCTAATGGTGTGCTTTCAGATAAAATCCTGCCAAGGATGTACAGGCATTGTTTCAAATCCCCAAACACTGGAGAGATAAGGAGTTAATCCCTAGTTAACCACTTCGAGCCGAGAAGTAGAAGTTTCCTTCGGATATTCAAACCCTTACACTCAACCCGGGGCAGGGTAGTCTTCAGTTAATATGATTTCGTATCCTTCGTACATGTCCTGAGGTGACGAAGAAATCATACAAAATGCAAAAGATATGACGGTTGTTCTTCAATGACTACTGACTTGGCAGTCACAAGCCTTACTAAAAAAAAGAGAGCTCGCTAAGTCAAACACCTCAAAAAGAAGACTTAGGCAAAAATCAAGGCAACCCTGATGGACTCAAAAAGCAAAATCAGTCCATGCAAAAGATAGGGATAAAAAAAAAAGCAAAAAAGGCCCTCAAATCCTCAAGCGAAGCAAAAATAAGATACAGTGACCACCAAATCAAAACCAAAGGGTCACTAACATCAAGATAAAAGCAAAATAAGATGACTGCCATTTTAAGCAAATCTTGAACCTTCATATTCATTCTTACACCGTCAAAATCTAAGTGCTTGTGTCGATTTAGCTGAACGTAGGACTGGAGATCATCACGAAGGAGAGGTGGGTACAAATCAAAATTTGAGCCTTATATCCTTTGTTTCTATAACCGTGAACCAGACCACGATCAACCCTCAAAAGACCTAATTGAGGCGGAGTTTATTCTGAAAGCATACTACAGCAAGGTTGCGTAAACTGACTCCTACGAATTTGCTAGTCTTTTGAATTGGTATCGTATTCTTTCTGTATCTTTTGCACACCAGTAAATCAGCACTGGATTTGGACTAATGGTTCACTCGTCACACACCGACACATCATTCCAATAAATGATTTTTCAAAACTTGCATGGATGTCGCATTAAAGTTACCATTTCTGAATGATCAATTTTAGCTGCAAATCAGTACGTGACAGTTTGGAAATTCCAACAAAATGCAATCAGAGAGAAACTTGAGCAGTCGTTGGCACTGACCCGAATCGAGACTATCTCATAACCTTGTGAATCTGGGGAAAGTCCTTCAAAGCGATACTTAGTCAATCTGAGGCAAGTCTTTCAAAAGCCAGGACTGGGGCAGACCACTGATTCAGACTGGGGTAGACCACTGATTCAGACAGGGGCAGGCCGCTGCAAAATCCAGACACAGGGGCAGACCACTGATCTAGACACTGGGGCAAATCACCTCAATACCCTACAGACTGGGGCAGACAGGTTGCAAAGGGGCAGATTCCCTCCACACGTTCAAGTTGGTCAAGCTGGCCATGTCATGCACTAAGCGACCCTTGAATCCAACAAGTATTAAAAGCCTTGGGGCAGAGCAAATGCACCATCAGAATGCATTGGATAAGTCGCTACGCTCATACAGTCAACATGCATTGGTTACGTCGCTGTGCTCATACAACTATTTATGGAATATCAGCTAGAAGTGAGATTCTCTCATGAACCAAGCACGCAATTTCTGCAAAGGATCAAACTTGGGGCACCAAGAGCATCCACAGTTATCCTCTGATAATTGCACTATCAGATACTAAGTGTCGGGAAATCAAATCATCTCACCTCTATAAAGTCCAACCCTGCTTGGCAACCACTAAAAGTCCACCATGATGGCACCTTCATAAAACCAATAACCTGCTTGCATCCACATGTGCATCATATACAACATACGTGCACCATATGCATACATGATAACCTATTTCCTTCCTCAACCCCCGCGTTGATATTGATTTGTTCTTGACCCCTGAGTCAATGTCGTCTTTGCTTTCTTCGGCCCCCGAGTCAATATTTAGCTTTCTTTCAACCCTTGAGTTGATGATATTTTGTCTTTATTTTCTCGACCCCCGAGTCGATATCATTATTACACCTTCAACCCCTGAATTGACATCCTATTGCATGTACTGACCCCCGAGTCATTATTATCTTTATCTTCTTCAACCCCCGAGTTGATAGATTACCTTGCCTTTATTTCCTCGACCCTGAGTCGATATTTGCTTTTACCTTCAACCCCTGAGTTGATATTTCCTCAACCCCCGAGTTGATACTTCCTCGACCCCCGAGTCGATATTACCTTTACCTTTCTTTCAACCCCCGAGTTGACGACAGTTTATCTTAATGTTTCTCGACCCCCGAGTCGATATCGTATTTCCTTTGCTCAACCCCCGAGTTGATATGCCAGTATTCCCAGTGAGTCTTTCACCTTGCTCCACCTAATCCCCATTAATCCTTCTTTGGAAACTAGAAATGAAGCCTTGCCCATTTGCATTCCCATATGCATCTCATAAAAAAAAACAAGTTCACTTGCATTCCTGTATGCATGGAATATCCATCCCCAGCATAGCATAGCAGGATCCAGGATCAGTTCGCAAGCATCTTGGCCAGTCCTCCTTCAAAGTCGGCAGTATTCATCTGAAGAGAAGCTGATACCCCATACGCGCTCAAGGAATTCTATTCCCTAGCAAGTCATTCTTCAGCCATGCAGTTGATATTGACAATCCCCAACAGCTGTTGTCAACGCTCCCCAAGCAGAGGATATCCTAGAAAGTTTCTTGTGAGCTTTCCCCTGCGAAGCCAACACATTTCCTCTGACAGGAATCTTGCTCAGCTATCCTCCAATAAATTTATCATAAAGATACTGCTTTGGTATCGTTGAGGAACCTTAACGGATAAGGTACTGCTTCAATGTTCCAGAGAATCTTCTTCTTCCAAAGATACTGCTTTGGTATCGTTGAAGAACCTTAATGGATAAAGGTACTGCTTCGACATTCCAGAGAATCTTCTGCTTCCAAAGATACTGCTTTGGTATCGTTGAGGAACCTTAACGGATAAGGTACTGCTTCAATGCTCCAAAGAATCTTCTGCTTCCAAAGATACTGCTTTGGTATCGTTGGGGAACCTTAACGGATAAGGTACTGCTTCAATGTCCCAGAGAATCTTATATTTTCAAAGATACTGCTTTGGTATCATTGAAGAACCTTAATGGATAAAGGTACTGCTTCGACATTCCAGAGAATCTTCTGCTTCCAAAGATACTGCTTTGGTATCGTTGAGGAACCTTAACGGATAAGGTACTGCTTCAATGCTCCAAAGAATCTTCTGCTTCCAAAGATACTGATTTGGTATCGTTGAGGAACCTTAACGGATAAGGTGCTGCTTCGACGACCCAGAGAATCGTCTGCCTTCAAAAAAACAAATTTTGGTATCATCGGAGAACCTTATATGGATAAGGGACTGCTTCGACCACCCAAAGGATCTCAAGTTATTTTTGTTAAGTTTGAACCCCGCTACTTCATTCTGTCAGCTCGTATTCTACAACACTTTACTTTTTGTGAGACAAATTGTTGGTACATTCTTATATCTAATTGACTTCTACCCTTAAAATGAACGCCATGCAGCCATTCACTCTCTCGGGTTCAAGCCAATTAGATAGGGGCATCTGTCATACCCCAAATTTGTCCTACCTGTGCATAACTGACATCTGTACATTTTTTCTTTCCAAACCAATTCATAAAACCATATCCATTTCCAAATCAATCCATTTTTATCTTTTTTGCTATCCATTTTCTTTCTATAACCAAATTCATTTTATCATCATGTCTATATCCAATCCATTTGTCCATTTTCACTTTTAATAAACCAAATTCATAAACCTGTATTCATTTCTAAACCATTTTTATGTTCATATCCGTTCATTTTTTTTCTTAACCCATTTTCAATTTCTTTCTTTTATTATCCAAATATTAACCAATTACCCAAAATCCATTTTGTCTAACTCATTTGTCCATATCCATTCATTAATCAATTTTCCATTACCAATATCCACATCCATTTTTAGTCAAAATCCATTTCTAACCATTAAACCCTTTGTCTATTTTCACTTTTCAGTATTAAATTATCCACTTTTTAGATATCATTTTTTTATCCACATCTATTTTTAACCTATTCTAGATTACAAGTATTCTATTTATAACCTTTTCCCAACTGTATTTGGGCCTTCAAATCTTCTGCACCAAATCTGCAACAAATTCTCTCCTCAATAGATCTTCAATTAAATCTTCATAATTAACTCTGATTATTCTCCATATCTTTTTGCATTAAATTAGCAACAAACTAATCTTCTTCATTGATGATTGCACCAAGAAATTCACATCTAATCTAACTAACAGATCTCCTTAAATCAACATAATGCGTGTAGCCCTAAAACCATCCCAACCTGGTGTTTTAATGTTCTGGTATAGTGATGTCAAGACATCGCATGTGACATCACTCTTCAGCACTTTAACTCTTCAACACCTTAACTACTTTCACAAAACCAGAAGGTTAGCCAAACATAACAATAATGTTAGAAGCTCATGTTGAAACATCAACCATAACATTAATATTGTTTTACCAAAATTTCAGCCAATCACAAGAACTAACAATCTCCCCTTTTGGCTAATTTTGGCTAAAACAAATATATAAACAATACAGCACAAATTACAGCAGAAATTACAATCCTATACTACTGTTAGAAGTCATCTGATCCTAACAATAATTATCAGTAATCATCAGTAGCTACTGTGTACAGCAACCATGGAGAATCATCTTCTTGGCTAATTTTGAATGATGTTAGGACATCATGTTAGACATAACATCACCACAGCACAGCAACTTCAGGCAGCACATGAGGAAGAAGATATCTGACACTCCCCCTTAATCTAACACATTTCTTTTTCCTTCCAGGACAGACTCAGAACAAATGTAGAAGACTCCTCCAGAAAAGAAATGTTTGTCTATACATAAAAGACCAATGGTGGCATAAGAGAATTCTGCACACCTTTATTGATCAGACACTGGGTTTAAACTGTGGCATAAGATGAAACTTAAGAAGTGTCATTCTGCCAACCTAGGTAACTCAGAACACAAGTCACAACTGTGTTCATAACTCAGGACACAAGTCACAAAGACTCAACACCAACTTAAGGATAGGACATCCTCTGCGACATCTGGAACTGCAGACTCCAGACATAGCATATGTGCAAACCATTTAGCAAAACCCTTTCCTTTCTCCCCCTTTTTAGCCACAAATTGGCAAAGAAAGTCCTCACAGAACCAGACCCAAGTAGTGCTCACCCAAAAACGAACAAATGCCATAAGACTTATGAAACAAGAACACTCACTAGTTGAAGGAGCACAGAATAACCTCTATAATTAGCTGACCAGTTACATTGGAATTAACGAGCTTTGAATAGTCAAAGTTCTTGGTCATAGAAACGCTATTTTAGGAACTAAAAACTCCATCCAAATTCAATGTCTACCATCCAAAACAGTCTTGACCGCCTTTATTGCCTCTAACTGATACTTACCATAAATTGTGCCAAAACAGTTCCATGCATAGTCAAAGACACGTGTTTCACCTTATCCTTACAACACCGTCCAAAATAAATCCTTGTTTGGCTCAAGAAAAACATGTCCTGTACCATGTTCTGACATCTTATCAGACAATGTCTGCTTGCTCACAGTAGTATCAACCCAAGACTCCAATGAAGATTGTACATCCCAAACCAATAAAGTTGTCTTCAACCTTCTTCTCAGAAGCATGTGCACACATGATTCACATGGCTAGAACCTACTGTCATAACATCCAATGCCAACCACCAGCCTAATGTCATAACATGTTATCTGACATTATATCCTCATAAGATTCAACCAAACTTCACAATCTTGATCAGCATGCAATCTTCACAATATATGTACCTTTGCTGCAGAATCCATTGACAAGTACTCCCCCTGTCATAGTTAACCAATGCTCTAGATGAAGATGATCATTTGAGCACACTTGCTGAGCACATGCACTTTGGCATCATTGTCCCTTTCTTCAAAGGCAGACATTCCCTATCAATCAATACCTGAACTACTTCCGTCTTCTCTACAATCACCATCCAAGGCAGACCTTCTACTTCATCATTCTCCCGTATGACTATGTAGACGCTCCTTAGGCATAATGTAGGCACCAAGCTCCTGAACCAGAGCAAAATCATCCTTCACCAAGGATATACAACTAGATAATGTCCCAACATAAGTTAGACATTTGCCACACACAAAGATATCATCACCATGATTCTTGATATGCTCCACCAACTGGACTTACTATTGCATAGTAATCCAAAGAACTAGAGAATTAACCTCTTATCCACCTTCAAGAAGAATAATTTCCTTGAGTCTTCAACTCATCACCCTTCTGCCCAAGAGTAACTTGTTCCAAGACAATCCTCAATAATAACCAGCTACCACACTCTGATTATCTTGATTCTTCGAATCTGTCATACCCCAAATTTGTCCTACCTGTGCATAACTGACATCTGTACATTTTTTCTTTCCAAACCAATTCATAAAACCATATCCATTTCCAAATCAATCCATTTTTATCTTTTTTGCTATCCATTTTCTTTCTATAACCAAATTCATTTTATCATCATGTCTATATCCAATCCATTTGTCCATTTTCACTTTTAATAAACCAAATTCATAAACCTGTATTCATTTCTAAACCATTTTTATGTTCATATCCGTTCATTTTTTTTCTTAACCCATTTTCAATTTCTTTCTTTTATTATCCAAATATTAACCAATTACCCAAAATCCATTTTGTCTAACTCATTTGTCCATATCCATTCATTAATCAATTTTCCATTACCAATATCCACATCCATTTTTAGTCAAAATCCATTTCTAACCATTAAACCCTTTGTCTATTTTCACTTTTCAGTATTAAATTATCCACTTTTTAGATATCATTTTTTTATCCACATCTATTTTTAAGTCCAATTCAAAATCCATTCCAAACCACGTGTTACCCGATTCAAACCAATTCTAATTCTAAGTCCACATTCACTTTCAAAATACATTTTTTAATCCACATTCATCAAGTTTTATTTAAGTGTCATTACCTCACCATTTTACCTCCAAGTGTAGTCAAAGATATATGACATTTCTTATTGCAAATTCAACCATGTGATAGGCAATTGTTTGCAGCTGTGGAACATTAAGGGCAAGTTTTGTTTGAATATCCATATGCAAAAAGTTCATAACCGTGACAAAACATGAAAAAGAAAGACTCCAGCTGATCCATAACACAACTATGAACTAATTGCCACACCAAAATAGTAGGATACAACTCAGGATTACAAAAGAATTCCAATATACAAAAGAAGTTTCAAAATTCAAGTAATTGGATGGTCCTACAGAGTTATATAAAATCCAAGCCTACTAGTTATTTATTGCTAAGCATAGGACCCAAAGTAAGGATTCAACTCCATGCTATTATTCCTTTGAGCCAAATCCCATACGAGAGCCGGTTTGCTCTCCAAGCTTCATTCCAACCAAAACTTGCCAAGCAAAAATAGAATTAATAAGCCGCTTTTTCTTCCAAGCCAAACGAGTCACGCGTAACTGCTGCCACCCACTGCTCTACCTGTCAAATGACAGTTGTGAGCAAAACAATATCCTCACGAAACCTGCCACAACTTTCTCAAGATAATATACCTGCAAGAGAAACCATACTAATCACTGTGCTAAAATCCTCACATCAACGCACATAAAAAGAAGATAGCAAGAAGTAGCATAATGAACAAGGAGCAATATTGTACCGTGTAAGAGTCATAAAGATCACAAACCAATACAGGACAGTCACATGATTCAAATGAATTTAGAATAACTCATGTTCAATATCATGCTAGCACACTTTATCAGTCACTAAACCTGCACTAAACCTGCTCTCATATGTCCCGAAGATTTTCTGTTCCTCATATTCTTTCCATAGCAGAGGTAGTAATATGACCTTCGCTACCCCGCAGAGAGTTGGTGAATATAAAAGAAATGTACAGCACTATTTCATCTGGATATTCTTGATCCCTAGTAGCCAACTTTCTCACCTACAACCAGATCATGCTAGCTAGATCAGAGAAGACAAGGCTTAAAAGGAGTAGTGAATAGAAACACACCACTTTAGAGGTTACCAAATTTGTTTTTTTATACAAGAATAATAAAAGATTCCTTTCAGTCTTACTCTTAGACCTTGGTTGAAGGTTGCTGACAATTGATGTCTTGGAACCGTGAGATGATAACAGATGAGGTTGACTTCCGTCTCATTTCCTCGATCCATTGTTTAGGTATAGTACCCTGCAAATGACAAATAATCACCATGTCACAACAAAGCCTTGAATCGGTATCCCGATTGTGTGTTTCTCACCGGAATAGAGCAAAATATATAGTTGAAACATGGAATAAATTATTCAGTTCTTCCCAGAAAGATCAACGTGTCCCTTTTCTGAACTTGGCTAATGATATCTTGCAAACTAGTAAGCGCAAAGGTAACGAGTTCGTTAATGAATTTTTGAAAGTTCTTCCATCAGCTCTCAAGTGTGTTTATGCAAGTGACGAGTCAGGAAAGAATTCAGAAATCAGGCTTATTGACATTTGGGAGGAGAGAAAGGTTTTTGGTTCGCGGTCTCAGGGTCTCAAGGGTGAAATAATGAGCAAGAGTCTCCTTCCATCATCTATAAGCAATGGAAAGAATTCAAAATCAAATTCAAATCCTATCAAGATAGCTAAGAGGGACGCCCACTCATTGAGATTAAAACTAGTTATCAGTTGTTTGCCCAAAAAAATAATAACAGCACTGCATTCTGTAAACGAAGAACTTACTAACGAGGAAGCTTCCCTGAACAAGTGTGACGCTGCTGTATGTAAAGTGGATAAGCTTGTAGAAAATATTGAAAATACACTGTCTCAAGGAAATCAGCAGGGATCCACTTTGTTTCTTGACTTGCAACAGCAGGAAAAGGAGTTTAAACAATATATGGTGCAACTTGAAAATGCGGAGGCTGCTAGTGCTACTTTGCTTTCCCAGCTAAAAGAAACACTGCAGGAACAGGAATCAAATCAAGAACTTGTTCACTCTCAATTGCTAGATGCACAAGAGCAGATTGAGCGGATAGCCAATGCCCAGAAGAGGTTTATCCATCACCACCACCACGCCTCATAAATACGCACAACACAATCTCTCCAAAACCGTTTCACAAAACACCAACTGCAAAAACAACAAAACCGTACATTAGGTCACAACATAAACATCACCATTCGTGTTACATTTCAGAATTCCTAAAGTTCTAAATGCTATTACAAGTCAAAAGCAACCCTATAAAGAATTTTATTTTCCTCACTAATCACTCTCAAACCAAATAAAGCAAACAAAGGAGGAGGATCAGCTGGGGAAATGAAAGACCAATCTATCAATTCAAAACAGGAGAAACCTAAACCCACAAAAGCTGAGAGACTAGCACTTCAAGAAGTTCAACGAGCTGCAAAGGCTACTGCACCATGTGAAAAGAAATCATAAAACTCAAATGTCATAAAAGAAGCTCACAAATCCTAACCTATAAACAATGACATTTTGTTCCTTGATGCTTACACCTTACTCCACTCCATAGAACCCTCCATTGTCATCTTCATGGTATCTTCCCCATCATCACATAATCTGCAAAATGGTTCGAGAACAGTCAAGAAGTGCATACAAGAAAGGAAATGAAGTAAAAATCAGAGCATTATACAAGCAACACCAAGGTTTAAATTACACAAAGACTAATCACAAGTTCAGGACACGTAACTGTTGTATAGTGTTGTTCTCATCAGGTATCGGTCACACACACCAGAGCTCATTAGAAAAATTCATAAAACAGCCCGAGTCAACCTGAGTCAAATGAAGCCACATCAGCAAAATCCAAGCATGATAAAACAGCAGTGAAAATCAAATTTTACACAGTGAAAAATTAGAAAAAGCACCTTTTCTAGAATCACAGAACAAACAAAAATCATACAACCTTAGGTCCCCACAAAATCCCACTACAATCCTCTCTAACGGTTTTGAAAATGGACAGCTCATTCCTCACACAGTCAAAGGAATATTCCTCTGGGAATTCCCTGAATCACACGTAAGAACCCATCCCAAACTCCCCTATAAATTTGGCTAATCATTGGTAAATGGGGGGAAGAAAAAAAGATACCAGAGAAAACCCTAGCGAAGCTCTGCTAAAACCAATCCCAACCCATACTCAAAGCTCTCATTAGTGAGTAATTGAAGCTTCACCCTGAAACTTCAAACTACTCAGAGCTAAGCCATTCATAGCACGTAGAAATCGGAAGTGTAGCAGATAAAAAAAAGTGAAGCAGAAGATTGAGAGAGTGATTACCATGAGCTCATTTCAGCGTCGCCGGAAGAAATGTTACCGGAGTTACTCTGGCCAGGTACTTGCTTCACTTTTTAGTTGACCTCATTACCTCTCTATGCTTGTTTTGTTGAGCTGAACACCAATCGCGTACTAATTGCATTCATCACTAGGTTAATTTTTGTTATAGGGTTTTGGTCTCTGTTTTAATTTATGAATCTAGTGTAGGATTAAGGCTTTGCTTTGTGTGTTTTTTATGTCTTCCTTATGAGTTTGGTTAAGATGTAATGAATCTGGTGTAGGGTTTATTTCAGAAACAGAACGTTTGAGAGAGAGGGGAAAACGTATAAACAAGGGAGAGAGACGATGAGAGAGAAAGGATAAGGGTTGGGTTTGGAGAGAAAAATGGAAGAATTTTGTAACGAGAGAAAGAAGAAGACGGAGGGGAAGTGGCGAACGCCGTGTTAGGGTACCGACGAGATGTGAGAGAGAGAGAGATGAGATATGTGTGAGAGAGAGAGACGTGAGAGAGGAGAGAGAAACGGAGTGATGATCTGAAGTTTTTTTCTCATTTTCTTTACTTATTCCGCGAGAGAAGAGGTGGTGGTGGTCGTATCCACCGGTGACATGTGTCACCGGTCACTCATTTTTTATCTATTTTTGTTCTTTTAGTTTTCTTTTTCATATTACATTTAATATATAAACCAATTATAAACTTTTAATTATTTTTTTTAGAAAATAACAAAATCTATTTACCAATTTATTTTTAGTTTTTTTTAAATGATTAATTAACTAGTTTATTAATTAATATTTGATTTTAATTAATCCATTTTCTCTAGCGCTAAAATTATCATAAAATACTTCTAATTAATATTTCTAATTAATATTTCTAACACATTTTCTTAATTAATTATGGAAGTAGTGGGCTTTTGGAGTCTAGCACTCCTTGGGTCCTTGGACGATCGCTCTTAGGGCGCACACTTTGGGTTGTGATCGTTCCATCTTCCATTTCTAAAATACTTAAAATATTTAACCTTGATTAAAACACTCAACCCTTAAAAATACAATATTTTCTCAAATTATAATACTTAATCTAATTAAACTCCTAATAATTTCCTCAAATCAAATTAAATCATAAAACTTTGCCTAATCGTTAACTATTTTCTTAAATCAAGTCATAAAATATTTAGATTAATATTTGAAAATCTATTTTCTCAATTAAATTATGGAAGTAGTGGGCTTTTGGAGTCTAGCACTCCTTGGGTCCTTGAACGATCGCTCTTGGGGTGCACGCCTTGGGTTGTGATCGTTCCGTCTTTCATTCTAAAAAACTTAATTCACTTAAACTCTCATACTTAAGACATTCAATTAAAACATTCAATCCTTCAAGTAAACACTTTCTTAAAATCATCATCAACGCTTTAATATTTAAAATATTCTCATAAAATATTTAAGTCAAAGTTTCTAAACCATTTCATAATTAATCATTGGAAGTAATGGGCTTTTAGAGTCTATCACTCTTTGGGTTTTGGAACGATCACTCTTAGGGCGCACGCCTTGGGTTGTGTTCATTTCGGTCTTCCATTTAAGACTTAAAAAAACTTACAACCCTTTTAAGACACTTAGTCATTAGCTTATTCAACGTCAAATTCAATTAACACGTCTAAAATACATCAAATCAAATCACTTTTCATAATCAAACTACGAAAGTAGTGGACTCTTGAGGTCTAGCACTTCTTGGGCCCTTGGATGAATACTCTTGAGGCGCACGCTTTGGGTTGTGTTCGTTCTGAACTTTCTTCCTCAAAACACTCATTCTAATTATATTGACAAGTAAGCCAATTGTCCAACAAATACGATTTCGTAATTAATAGAATGAAAAAGGTGTCGTTGAGATCTAGCATCTCAGTAATGCCCCGATTAATTGGTTGCGAGGCCGACGTCTCGTTTATCGAATAGTCGTCGTTCTTCCTCTAAAATACTTAACAACCAAACACTCCTTACGTAACCAAAACCCTAAAACATACGCAAATCAAACCTTTTTCTCAAACAAATTTTAACACACTTAACTCATACTCAAAATAACTTTCACAAAAAGAACCCTGTTTAGTCCATTCTCTCGCGCATATGAACTAGTGCTTCAGCCTCCCTTGACGAGCAGACAAGCCAACATTTAGCAGTTAGAATGCGAATTAAACACTCGTTCGCCTAAAAAACGCAAACCAACTGTAGTCCCACGAACTACGAATGCTCTGACTTTCCCATTGCACGAGGGAATACGTAGGCCCAAGGGTTCCGATCCTTGCCGAGCACCCTAATAAAAAAACCACCCATTTCCCCTTAGAAAGCAATACCTACCTTAGAAGAAAACAAACAAACTAAGCTAACTTATCTCCCGAATCGAATCAAGAGGTTCCCGTTGAGTACAACGGACGTAGAGGGTACTAATACCTTCCCTTTGCGTAATCGACTCCCAAACCTGAATTTGGTTGCGATGACCATTTTCTTATCCTTTAAAGGTTTTATCGATATTTTCCTATTCCTTCCTCGGAATGAATAAAATTCGGTGGCGACTCTGTTTCGAACAGTTTTTTCCGCGTCCATCGCGAGGATCGTATTTTTCGAGGTACGACAGAATCCACTTCCGAGATCAACCAAATGCCACAGTTTGATCACCTCATTCATGAATCCTCATATGAAAACAACCAAATGCCACATTTTGACCTTTTTCACATTTTTTAGAACTCTCACAAAGATATCTTGATCCACCAAGGAAACTTGATCTTCAAGTCACATGTTCCACTTGCTCAAAAGCAAACACACTTAGACTCCCTAACCCATGGTCATGTAACATCTTCTCCTTTTTGCAGCTCCCGCAAACTGCCATGAGAATGATCTTTTTGAAGCATCCTATTGTTCATTCTTGTAGGTCACCCTATCATTAGCTGATGTGCCACATCACCGGTTGAGACTCCTGATGTTAAGCTAGATGTCAAAACATTATGATATCCAACTGTTGAATTCAGCTCTTCCTTCTGCCACTTAGAAGAACCTCCTCCCTTTACAGAAATATATTTCCATGCTCTCATAGACTTGATTCAACAATCAAGTTTGAGTTGACAACCTCCATTCTACTTAGAAACTCCAAAGACTTCAAACCTACTACATCTGAATCTTCAGAAAATAAGTAGTCCAAGACTACCCCATAACTATACCAAATAATGCCACTTCTAAATACACTATAGAACACACAATCTTAGTGTTATAATCTCAAGATTCTTTTAACCATCATGATTTTTTCACAGAGTTCTCACACACCAACACACCACGAAGAGAAATAAACAGCCACATAGAGAAAAGTATATTCTCAACACTTCAACAGTCCTGCACTTTTACATCAGACATATACATAGTCGCCCGTCAATGTATTTTGTCATTAGTTGCATGTACAACCTTATCAAAAGCAAACAAAAACTCAACTCCAGTCTAGGTAACCTTCTCACACAACAGGCATCTGCTGATTCTTCTTCAAAACAAACCATCATGACAACCATTCACACCACAAAAGCATTCCAGTGTCTTGACCTTTCACTCCTCCCTGAGCAAAGAACTCATGTTTGTCTTTGAGATGTTGGATGTCATCCTTCTGTACCTAAAGGAGAGAAACCATTGATTGGTCATCACAAACAGCATAGACAAATATGCTTCTCCCAACACTATAACCTACAAGGATGCCCTTCAATCCTTACAAAAAGATGTTCCATTATGTGAGGACACCACATAACTGAACTCCAGCTTTAGAGGAAACTTCTTGTGCAGATACCAGGGAACCATAATCCTTTGGAAAAAAACACCAACTTCTCCTTGCACAAATGCTCATCCTATGGTAGGTACACACATATAACTCCTTTCAAACAGAATCTGCTCCATGGCCATAAACAAGATTGCAAACAACTGGCTGCTTTGATCAGAAGGAACTTTCAGATATCAGAGAAAATGTCCTTGATATTTGAGCTTGACCTCCACAAAAACGAACAGCCTTTGAACACCTACTCACTTAGATCAGAAATACACTAATCTAATGAGTGACACTATATTGATCATCTCTTGACCAACATACATATCTAAGACATGTTTCTTGAAGGAAACTTCTTAGACACACAACCCAGATGCCTCCTCTTCCAAGCCAAGAGTAGGTTCCAAACAGATGTGATCAATACACATTTGTTTAGCCCCCAAGCATCTATTATGCCATCCCTTTATCCAACAAGATTCTGCACAATCTGCTGGTTTTATGTTCCAACATCTGGTAGAACATAAGTTCTCTTCACTAGAAACACACCAAAAGATCCTTTAACACAGCCCAGAGATTGACCTTGTAGGGTTGGAGGCAAGAATAAATTGCTTCTAACTTTCTTCAGATCTCTTTTCAACAAGCTTCTATAAGAGTTCCTTTATGAGTGGACTTGGGATGAACCACAAGTATCTTTGGCAACTCTAACAAGCTAGTTGAAGATATCCTCAAGTATCACCACACCATGTGATACATCTTCAGAGGAGAACAAAATGTTGCAGCCTTAACACAAAACCACCAGGAATTTTCCATCAGATATATATATATATATATATATATATATATATATATATATATATATATATATATATATATATATGCAGTGGAACACACACCAGAAAACTCCTCTACAACCTTCAGGCAAAACATTATAACCCTTGCACGACACTCCATGTGCATTAGGTCAACATAGGTTTGAAAATAAGTCAACCCACACAGCAGCTCACCACCAAAGCTACAAGCCTGATAACAATAGACAGGTCCAATACACACCCTGTCATGAACAGTTCATCCTCCACTTCAAGGGATCATACAAAAATCTCTACGAACTGACCAAGTCCATACACCATCTCAGCAAAACTATCTTCCTTGCTCATGAACCAGAAAGTATCTTCCCTAGATCTCATCCAGAAACAGACAGGATGCCTGCTCTGATACCAATTGAAATTCTGGTCTCAGATATGTGATGTTAAGTGCGATGTCACAACATTAATATCTGCAGTATGGACAAGACAATAAAAGCACAGAATTGCACACAAGGATTGTTCACCCAGTTCGGTTCAACAACCTACATCTGGGGGCATACCAAGCTAGGAAGGAAGTCCACTATTAGTAGTATCAAATTACAGACTCAACAAACCAGTTGACAATCTACCTAATTTAATCACTACCCAATGACCCTTCTATCTAAGTTCTCCCTAGATAAGAGACTCCATCTCACTCCCAATCATCGCAATAATGTCTAGCAGTCAACTTCTCCACCACTGCATCAACAACTTGATTACCAACAACTTTTCAACCACAGAAAAGTAGAAATCACACTTCCATGACACACATTGGAGTTGCTTCAAAGCTTCCTCCAAGAACAATACAATACTCATTACCTACAGGTTTCTGAGTAAGAACACAGTGACCATCTCATAACCCGAGTGGTTCACTTAGACTAAGCCCTAATGATCTACATCTTGGACCCGTACCTATTGTAGATTACAAGTATTCTATTTATAACTTTTTCCCAATTGGATTTGGGCCTTCAAATCTTCTGCACCAAATTTGCAACAGATTCTCTCCTCAATAGATGTTCAATTAAATCTTCATAATTAACTCTGATTATTCTCCATATCTTTTTGCATTAAATTAGCAACAAACTAATTTTCTTCATTGATGACTGCACCAAGAAATTTGCATCTAATCTAACTAACAGATCCCCTTAAATCAACATAATGTGCGTAGCCCTAAAACCATCACAACCTGATGTTTTAATGTTCTGGTATAGTGATGTCAAGACATCGCATGTGACATCACTCTTCAGCACTTTAACTCTTCAACACCTTAACTACTTTCACAAAACCAGAAGGTTAGCCAAACATAACAATAATGTTAGAAGCTCATGTTGAAACATCAACCATGACATTAATATTGTTTTACCAAAATTTCATCCAATCACAAGAACTAACACTTACCATCAAGGAGGGCCAGGGCATAACATAGAAAACTATCTCAGTTTCAAATCCGATGTGCAAAAGCTTGTCAGGAGCGGGGTCTTATCCTTCAAGGATACAAATCCAAATGTTCTGACGAACCCGTTACCTCAACACGAGAAAGTTGCAGTCAATTTTGTTAGTTCTGTATTGGCAGCAATTTCGCTAAATCAAAGTGGTTCATCAAGATGTCTTACTTGATGTCTTGACATGTTGTTTCTAACATTCTGCAGATGGTGTTTCTTAGTATTGCTGGACTTTGTGCATCATGTCAAACACAACGTCCTAATATCTGTTGACAGAACATTCTGTTGAGAATGTTATGATTTATTTGCTGCGCTCTTTTTGCAATCTGTTGTGCTTTTATTCAGTAATTGCGTGCGAAAATCTTGGAGTATCTTTAAATTGAAGCAAGCAATTTCTGTGATATTTTGAAGAATAGGTTGTTGCTATTTTCTTGCAAAAAGGTATGGAGAATAATTAGCTTTAATTATTAATTGAATCAAAGATCTGCTAATGCCCAAGCCCAAGGAGTTTATTAATATTTAAAGATGTTCAACCCTAATTGCTGAGTGGAGAGAATAAGTTATTGAAAGATGCGTTCAAGTTTTAGGGTTTAAGCATTGTATTATTTTTGTGACCCATTCATTCATCTGTTAGATGCTTGAATTGGACTGATTAGTTGAGTTGTAATTTGTCTACTCTAAGCTTTTAAGTACGAGTGCTTTGTTCTTGATTGAAGCTTTTAAGCAAGATCAAGCTTTGTATTTGAAGTGTGGTCTTCTCTTTAGCATTGTTCTGTAGTTATCACTGCATGTGATTGAGGGGGAGTGAGAGGTGTCTCTTTTCTAAGTGTCTTAGATAGAAATCTCACTAGTAGAGATTAGGTGAGAAGATTATAAACTGGAGTGTGTTTACTGAGAGTCTTCAAACTAATTCTGTTTAGTGGATTTCCTTCCTGGATTGGTAGCCCCCAAACGTAGGTGTGATTGCACCGAACTGGGTTAACAATTGCTTGTGTCTCTTTGCTATTGTTTACTATTTTTATATCATTCTTATATTGATCATTGTTCAGATATTAGTGCCGTGACATCTATTTCGACATCTCATATCTGATACCAAAATTTTAATTGGCATCAGAGCAGGCACCCTGTTCTGTTTCTGGGTGAGATCTAGGGACGACATTTTCTGGTACTATGGATAAGGAAGGAGGATTTGTGAATAAACCACCCATCTTGGATGGATCTAACTATGATTATTGGAAACCACGCATGGTGTCCTTCTTAAAATCATTGGATAGTAAGGCCTGGAAAGCTGTCTTAAAAGGATGGAAACATCCTGTCATTATTAGGAAAGATGGAAAAGAAACATATGATCTGAAACCTGAGGAAGAATGGACTAAGGAGGAGGATGAACTGGCTCTTGGAAACTCTAAAGCATTGAATGCTTTATTCAATGGAATTGATAGAAACATATTCAGATTGGTGAACACTTGTGAGATAGCTAAAGATGCTTGGGACATACTCAAAACTACTCATGAAGGTACTTCCAAAGTAAAGATGTCAAGACTTCAACTACTGACTACCAAGTTTGAAAACTTAAAGATGAAGGAAGATGAGATCATACATGACTTCCACATGAATATTCTTGAAATAGCCAATGCCTCAAGTGCCCTAGGTGAAAGGATGTCTGAAGAAAAGTTGGTAAGAAAAATTATCAGATCTCTTCCCAAGAGATTTGACATGAAAGTGACTGCCATAGAATAAGCTCAAGATACCAGTAAGATGAGGGTTGATGAACTTGTTGGATCTCTTCAAACATTTGAACTAGGAATAAGTGACAGATCTGAAAAGAAAGCCAAGAGCATAGCATTTGTTTCCAATACTGAAGATGAAGAGGAGGAGAGTACCCTGGATGGTGATGAAAGCCTATCTAATGCTATAGTTTTGCTAGGAAGACAGTTTAACAAGGTGATGAAGAGAATAGACATAAAGTCAAGATCAAATGTCAAGAACAACTCATCTGACATCAGCAGGTCCAATGATGGGGGAAGGAGAACAAGGTCTGAAGAAAAATCCACTCAAGGAAAAGGAATTCAGTGTCATGGTTGTGAGGGATTTGGTCACATTAGAGCTAAATGCCATACTTACCTCAAGAAACAAAAGAAAAGCCTAGCTGTCTCCTGGTCTGATGAGGACTCTGAAAGTGAAATTGAAGAAGAATCTGCTAAACATGTAACTACCTTGACTGGAAGATGTGTCTCTGATGAAGATTCTAGTGATGATGAATTGACCTTTGAAGAACTTGCAGCTTCCTACAAAAAGTTGTGTCTCAGAATTGAAGAAGTATGTCTTGAAGGGGAGAAACAGAATAAACTTATCATTCAACTGAAGGCTGAAAAAGTTGAGCTAGAGAATGAAGTCATGTTGTTGAACTCTAAACTTAATCAAATGACCAAGTCTGTCAGAATGCTGAACAGTGGAACTGACACATTGGATGAAATCCTTCAAAGTGGAAAAATTGCAGGTGATCTTACTGGGTTGGGATTTGAGGGAGAGAAGAAATCATCTTCAGATGATAGTCCTTCTGGACCTAAACGTAACATTTCACATCAGATGTCTCAACATCATGGGAGAAAACATGTATCTGAACCTAAACATAATATGCCTCAACATCATAGGAGTGGTTATCCCAACCACTTAAGAGGAAGATTCCAAAGATGGAGATGTCATTACTGTGGGTGTTTTGGTCACATTAAACCTTTTTGCTTCAGACTCTATGGATATCCTAAACCTGCTCCTCAACCTAGATCAAATACAAACATTTCTGCTAATGGAAGGCAATGGGTTCCCAAGGCTGCTGCTACCAGCCTGATAGCTCACATGTCTCTTAGAGTCTCAGCTAAGGAGGATTGGTATTTTGATAGTGGTTGTTCTAGACACATGACAGAGATTAAGAATTTGTTGGTTGACATCAAATCTCACTCCACAAGCTATGTGACTTTTGGTGATGGAGCCAAGGGTGAAATCAAGGGAGTTGGAAAGTTGAACTGCTCAGGAGTTCCAGACCTTGATAATATGCTACTGGTAAAAGGTTTATTTGCTAATTTGATTAGCATCAGTCAACTGTGTGATCAAGGATTCGATGTCAACTTCACCAAATCTGAATGTTTGGTTACAAATGAAAAAAATGAAGTGGTCATGAAGGGAGTCAGATCTAAGGATAACTGCTACTTATGGGTTCCTCTATATTCTAGTTACTCATCCATTTGTGCTCTTGCTAAAGATGATGAAGTAAAGTTGTGGCACCAAAACTTGGTCATCTACATCTAAAAGGTATGAAAAGAATCATCTTCATGGAAGTTGTCAGAGGAATACCTAAGCTAAAGATTGAAGAAGGAAGGGTATGTGGTGAATGTCAAATTGGAAAGCAAACTAAGATGTCACATCACAAGATTAAACATCTCACTACTTCAAAAGTGTTGGAACTACTTCACATGGATTTGATGAGGCCTATGCAAGTGGAAAGTCTTGGTGGGAAGAAGTATGCCTATGTGGCTGTTGATGATTTCTCCAGATATACTTGGGTGAGTTTTATTAGAGAAAAATCGAAAGTGTTTGATGTGTTCAGAGATCTTTACCAAAGACTCCAAAGAGAAAAGGAGAGTAATATTGTTTGAATCAGAAGTGATCATGGGAAGGAATTTGAAAATCACAAATTTGCTGAATTTTGTTCCTCTGAAGGGATTGGCCATGAATTCTCTTCTCCCATTACTTCACAACAAAATGGAGTTGTGGAACGAAAGAATAGAATTATTTAGGAATCAGCTAGAGCTATGATTCATGCCAAGAAACTGCCTTACCATTTCTGGGCTGAAGCTATGAACACTGCTTGTTATGTTCATAATAGAGTGACCCTAAAAACAGGAAGCACTACTACCCTGTATGAGATATGGAAGGGAAGAAAACCTACTGTTAAATACTTCCATGTGTTTGGTAGCAAATGCTATGTCTTGGTAGATCGTGAACAAAGAAGAAAGATGGATCCAAAAAGTGATGAAGGAATATTCTTGGGCTACTCTACTAACAGCAGAGCCTACAGAGTGTTCAACTCCAGAACTAAGGTTATGATGGAGTCCATAAATGTTGTTGTTGATGATTTGCATAAGGAGGCTGATGTTCTAGATGATGTTGGAACATTCCTTGATGCATTTGCAGAAATTTCAGACAAAAACGTTGATCCCAATCCTACTGTGCAGAATCTGATTCTGAGCCAGTAAACAAAGGACCTTCCATCAGAATTCAGAAGGATCATCCTAGAGACCTTATCATAGGTGATCCAAATGAGGGAGTCATTACCAGATCAAGAGAAGTCATCACAAGCTCTTGTTTTCTGTCAAAAATTGAACCCAAAAATATCAAGGAAGCTTTAATTGATGAATTATGGATTAATGCCATGCAAGAAGAGCTAGGGCAATTCAAAAGAAATGAAGTATGGGAGCTGGTTCCAAGACCTGAAGGAACAAATGTGATTGGAACAAAATGGGTTTACAAGAACAAGTCAGATGAAAAAGGTGTGGTCACAAGAAATAAAGTTAGACTGGTTGCTCAGGATATGCTCAAATTGAAGGGGTTGACTTTGATGAAACTTTTGCTCCTGTTGCTCGTCTTGAATCTATCAGATTGCTATTAGGAGTATCTTGCATCTTGAGGTTCAAGCTATTTCAGATGGATGTCAAGAGTGCCTTTTTGAATGTTTATCTGGGCGAGGAAGTATATGGGGAACAACCTAAGGGATTCATTTATCCAACCTATCCTACACATGTTTATAAGTTGAAGAAAGCTCTATATGGTTTGAAACAAGCTCCAAGAGTGTGGTATGAGAGACTTACTAAATTTCTTGTTGAGCATGGATACAGAAAAGGTGGCATAGATAAGACTCTTTTTGTCAAAGATGAAGGAGGGAAACTCATGGCTGCTCAAATTTATGTTGATGATATTGTGTTTGATGGGATGTCAGATAAGATGGTTAAACATTTTGTTCAACAAATGTAGTCTGAATTTGAGATGAGTCTTATTGGTGAGTTAACTTATTTTCTTGGGTTGCAAGTCAGACAGATGGAAGACTATATATTTCTATCTCAGAGTAAATATGCCAAGAACATAGTTAAGAAGTTTGGGATAGAGAATGCCAGTCACAAAAGAACACCTGCTCCTACTCATCTGAAGTTGTCTAAAGATGAAAATGGTGTTAATGTGGACCAAAGTTTATATAGGAGTATGATAGAAAGCCTACTTTATCTTACAGCTAGCAGGCCTGACATTGCTTTTGTTGTAGGTGTTTGTGCTAGATATCAAGCTGAACCCAAAGTGAGTCATATCAATCAAGTCAAGAGAATTCTGAAATATGTAAATGGAACATGTGATTATGGTATGCTATACACACATGGATCTGGCTACACTTTATCTGGATATTGTGATGCTGATTGGGCTGGAAGTGCTGATGATAGGAAAAGCACTTCAGGAGGTTGCTTCTTCTTGGGGAACAATCTTATATCATGGTTTAGCAAGAAGCAAAATTGTGTCTCTCTATCTACTGCTGAAGCAGAGTATATAGCAGCTGGAAGTAGTTGTTCTCAACTAGTGTGGATGAAATAAATGCTCATCGAATATAATGTCACACAGGATGTCATGACAATGTATTATGACAATTTGAGTGCTATAAACATATCCAAGAACCCTATTCAACATAGCAGGACCAAACACATTGATATTCGTCATCATTTCATAAGGGAACTTGTAGTAGACAAGGTTATTGCTTTGGAACATGTGGCCACAGAGGAGCAATTAGCTGGCATTTTCACTAAGGCTTTGGATGCAATTAAAGGCGTGTGGGCAATCTTCCTTAAATTTTAAAAATCATTTACTATTGTGTGGAAATATCATTTACTACCATTTAAGTTTCCAACAAAAGCAGCCCCCTACCATAGGCAATCAATTGATCTCATTGCTCCCACACACTACATCCTTCTTGCTCCATACCTGTTTCAGCCTTTCACCTTCCCTCTCAGAAAAAGAAGTTTGTCTACTCTAATTTCAAGCATTTACAAGAAGTTTACAATGTCTTAACAACATTCCTCTCCGTCCAAGAACTCTCCTGTTAAAAATCCCACCCCTTTGAAATCTAGGGTTTCTTCGGAAGGTATATCTCCTGAAGCTGTTCTTGATGTTGCTCCATTATCCATGATTCCCCATTCTAAAACTGAAAAGACAAGGCCCAGTAAACTGCATGTAAGAAGTTCCAAACATACACCTGCAGGTAACTCCTCTAAAACTACTGTTGAGTCTTCTTATGATCATAGGGAAGGTAGTAAGTATGTGGATAGAACCATTAAAAGTATTGTCACTGGTCTATTGTATGGAGATCATAGGGTCCCTGGGATTAATATCCCTCTATCTAAAATTGATGTTGTTCCTACTTTGGATGCACATCAAAGTGAGGAAAGAAATGTTGACTCTTCAAATTCTGAGGAAGATACTGAGACTGCAAATTTGCACAAATTGGCTAATTCTGTACTTAAGGAAGGCAGAAGTGAGGGTGTTACTGAGGGCTCTAGTTCAGGGAAGAAGAGTGTTGGTGCTGATCAAAGTAAGGGAAAAATTGTTAAATATGATGATATTGCTGTGAATCTTGTTGATGTTACCTCTGACAACGAGTTAATTGCAAATTTGCATCCTGGTATTGCTAAGATGTTGAAGACAAGAAAAGGGAAATCTGTGGATACCTCTCCTAAAGTGAATGTTGTTAGTGGTAAGACAAAGACTACTGTTGTAGGTCCCCAGAAATCCTGGAACAAAGTGTCTACTTCCTCCAAAAAGAGGAAGATTAGGGATGAATCTGATTCTGACTTTGATGTTGAGGATGATGTCCAGGACATCACTCCTGTGAAAAAGACTGTGTTAAAAAGGATTTCTGAAAAAGTCCCTGATGTTCCTTTGGATAACATCTCTTTCCACTATGCTGACAGTGTTCAAAGGTGGAAGTATGTTTATCAAAGGAGGCTGGCCCTTGAGAGAGGGTTAGGGAAGGATGCTCTGGACTGTAAGGAGGTTATGGAGCTTATTAATTTTGCTGGTTTGATGAAAATTGTGACCAAGTTTACAAAATGTTATGAGGTGCCGGTAAAGGAATTCATTGTGAATATTCCTGAAGACTGTGCTAATCACAAGAGTAAGGATTTTATGAAAGTCTATGTTAGAGGCAAGTGTATTGAGTTTTCTTCCATCATCATCAATAGATTTCTGGGCAGAAGTGAGGAAGAACATGGTGAGCTAGAGGTAACGGATAATCAAGTCTGCAAGGAGATTACTGATAATCAAGTGAATGCTTGGCCCTTGAAGCCTAGCAAATTGTTAGCTGGTAGACTTAGTGTCAAGTATGCTATTCTTCACAGGATTTGAGCTGCCAACTGGGTTCCTACCAATTATACATCCACTATTTCTGTTGGTTTGGGAAGGTTTATATATGATGTTGGGACTAAGAAGAGTTTTGATTATGGTTCCTCTATATTTAATCAAACTATGAAGCAAGCTGGCACTTTTGTTGTGAAGATGCTCATTGCCTTCCCCTCCCTTATCTGTGGCATTATTTTAAATCAGCACCCTGGTATCCTATCTCATTCTGATGTTGTTTGCAAAAGGGGGTATGCTTTGTCCCTTCACTATAAATTGTTTGAAGGTCAACATGTCCCTGACATTGTCATGACATCTGCCTCTACTTCACACCAGCCCACAAACAAGTCTGGGGTAATTTCTGAGTTGGTAGAAGCCTGCAAGGAACTGGATGAGGTTATTAGAGTTAGTACTAAAAGAAAACTAAAGTTTGAAAGAATAATCATGACTCTTAGAATGGCTGAAGGTGATACTGTTGAGGATGCAAATGAGAAGGAAGGTTCTGAGGAGGGTGGTTCTGGTGAGTCTGATGGCAATGCAGAGGGTGATGAAGACAAGTCTGAGAGTGAGGACTCTGTTGGTTCTGGAGATGCTTGAGTGATCTGTTCATGAAGTTTTTTTGTTGTTATTTTGGTTATTTTTCTGGATTTCTTTTGGCACCCTTGTGTGCTTGAATTCTGTTTTGGTTTTCTGATGGCACCCTTGTGTGCATAATCTTAATTTTGAAGATGTTTGTACTGCTCTTATGATGACAGCTTCTATATGATAATTTTAGCTATGTTTGTTATGGAATTTTCTGTCTGATGTTTGTCTAATTATGGCTAAAAAGGGGGAGAAAGTAGCTTAGTAGTTTTGTTCTGTGTGTGCAGCTGGTTTTCTTGATTTTCTTTGATGGTTTTCTCTGCTCCTTGGCTTGAGGGGGAGTTTCTGGTTAGCTTGGAATGTTAGATGTGTTTGTGTGTTGCTTCTGCTGCAAGGATCTCTGTTCAATAATGTTTGTGTGTTGCTTCTGCTGCAGGGATCTCTGTTCAATGTTGGTGCTATAGTGTTTTAGCCAAAATTTGCCAAAGGGGGAGTTTGTTAGTTCTGTATTGGCAGCAATTTTGCTAAAACAAATTGGTTCATCAAGATGTCTTACTTGATGTCTTGACATATTGTTTCTAACATTCTGCAGATAGTGTTTCTTAGTATTGCAAGACTTTGTGCATGATGTCAAACACAATGTCCTAACATATGTTGACAGAATATTCTGTTGAGAATGTTATGATTTATTTGTTGCGCTCTTTTTGCAATCTGTTGTGCTTTTATTCAGTACTTGCGTGCGAAAATCTTGGAGTATCTTTAAATTGAAGCAAGCAATTTCTGTGATATTTTGAAGAATAGGTTGTTGCTATTTTCTTGCAAAAAGATATGGAGAATAATTAGCTTTAATTATTAATTGAATCAAAATCTGCTAATGCCCAAGCCCAAGGAGTTTATTACTATTTAAAGATGTTCAACCCTAATTGCTGAGTGGAGAGAATAAGTCATTGAAAGTTGCGTTCAAGTTTTAGGGTTTAACCATTGTATTATTTTTGTGAGCCATTCATTCATTTGTTAGATGCTTGAATTGGACTGATTAGTTGAGTTGTAATTTTTCCACTCTAAGCTTTTAAGTACGAGTGCTTTGTTCTTGATTGAAGCTTTTAAGCAAGATCAAGCTTTGTATTCGAAGTGTGGTCTTCTCTTTAGCATTGTTCTGTAGTTATCACTGCATGTGATTGAGGGGGAGTGAGAGGTGTCTCTTGTCTAAGTGTCTTAGATAGAAATCTCACTAGTAGAGATTAGGTGAGAAGATTATAAACTGGAGTGTGTTTACTGATAATCTTCAAACTAATTCTGTTTAGTGAATTTCCTTCCTGGCTTGGTAGCCCCCAGACGTAGGTGTGTTTGCACCGAACTGGGTTAACAATTGCTTAAGTCTCTTTGCTATTGTTTACTGTTTTTATATCATTCTTATATTGATTATTGTTCAGATATTAGTGTCGTGGCATCTATTTCGACATCTCATATCTGATACCAGAATTTCAAATTTGATAGAGGGAGAGTCTAAACACAGCTATCGAATTCATGATGTACTCTTATTAAGAGCTAACCTGGTCAAGATGCATCGCAGACAGAGCGGATATGGGCATGTACCATCTCATAATTATCACCTGTGTGATATCTGCTCTAAAGATAATCAAGGATGTTCTGTGGTGCAATCAGCTTTACAGGAACAGTTGGATCTAGGTTGAATCCAGGATCACAGAATTCATGGGGCCAACATGACTTATACGAATTCCAACATCATTCAGAACCACGACATATGTGGGATGAATGTTAACTTGGTAGCAATGCACTCAAGGCAAAGCCAACATCATAATCTGCCTCAACACAATTATGATTCCTGTCTGATTTGCTCGGTAAACAATCAGGGATGCTCTTTTGTACAAGAGGCCCTCCAGCATTAGATAGATCTTGGATGGATCCAGGATTACCGTGATAGAAATCCCTATCAGGTCAACATGATTAAAATTTTCGATATTCAATTATTGAATATCAGCTTGGTGGAGTTACACGCTAAGCAATTCCAGCTTGGTTTTCTGACTTTGCATGAGTATCAAAACTGTAGAGTATGTCGTGAGAGTAACCAAGGTTGTGCACTCGTTCAAAGAACGCTTCAACACTTGTTAAACCACTGGTGGCTTCCGATCTATCTAGATGAAGACACACAACAAGTCAGTATGATTAATGGGAACCCTACTAGGCATCACAATCAGGATGTTCGATCAATGGAAACCGATCTAGTAAAGTTACACTGCATTCAAAGCGGACGTGGCCGGGTGCCACCACACAACTACAAGCATTGTAGAGTCTGCTCGGAGAATAATCAAGGATGCTACCTCGTGCGGGAAGCCCTTCAAAGTCAGTTGGACCATAAGGAAATTCAACCATGGTCAAGCTCTGATTCAATGTCAAACTATCATCCTGATCAAAGCAAGGATGTTATATTGATCCCTAAGTGAGAAGTGGCCAAAGATGTGTGCGCCATAATCCCTTTAATCCCTGAATCAAGAGTCACTCTTGATGGTGGAAAGGTTCTCAATCTCGAACCGATTGAGGCTGGTTATGATGGTCAGAAAAATCATAAGGCTCCTGTAGTTATCTATCTGTCGGGACCAGTACCGTACAAATTCGATAAGGCGATCCCTTACAAGTACGGTGCAACAATAATTGAGAATGGAAAAGAAACTCCATTACCCTTCGTCGTAAATATTGCAGACCTCAGTAGAGTAACACGGAGGTGTCGAATCTTCAACCGAGGAGTTGAAGAGCCTAGCAAAGAAAAGGAACCGCAAACAGAAGTTCCTAATCAACCAGTCGGTCAATCCAGTGGTCCCGACCTTTTAACAAACAACGATGAGATGCTGAAGCTCATCCAAAAGAGTGAGTACAACATTGTTGATCAACTGTTGCAAACTCCTTCAAAAATCTCGGTGTTATCTCTATTACTCAGTTCCGAAGCTCACAGAGAGGCTCTACAGAAAGTCTTAGAGCAAGCCTTTATGGAACAAGATGTGACGATAAGATAATTCGATAACATCATCTCCAACATCACTTCCTGCAATAATTTGGGGTTTAGTGACGAGGAACTGCCAGAAGAAGGAAAAAGTCACAACATGGCGCTCAATATTATAGTCAACTTCCAGGACGATGATTTAGCCAGCGTACTGGTAGACACAAGATCGACTCTGAATGTTATGCCAAAGTCCATGTTAATGCGACTATCATTTAAAGGATCTCCGATGAGAGGCAGTGAGGTCATCGTTAAAGCATTTGACGGATCCCGAAAAGCAGTTATTGGCGAAGTTGACCTTCCCATAACTATCGGTCCTCACACTTTCCTGGTCACTTTCCAGGTCATGGACGTCCAGGCAGCGTACATCTGTTTATTAGGAAGACCTTGGATACACCAGGCTGGGGCAGTCACTTCGACACTGCACCAGAAACTGAAGTTCGTCAAGAATGACCAACTAGTCACAGTCTGCGGAGAGCAAGCCTTGATCGTGAGTAACTTATCATCGTCTACTTATGTAGAACCAGAGGAGGTTGTTGGAACTTAGTTCCAAGCACTTTCGGTGAGCAATGAGAATCAATCAGAAAAAGGAACATCGATTTCCTCGTATAAAGATGCTCTCGAAGTGATCAAAAGTAACAATCCAAAGGGATGGGGACAACTTATCATTCCTACTGATAACAAAACAAAGAAGGGTCTTGGTTTTTCCTCAACCTGTACCTAGACAGCTACTAACGATGAAAGTTTTCATCCCATTCAGGATTTCTTCCACAGTGGAGGTTTCCTTCACCCAGTGCCTCAAGAAGTTCATACCATCAACGAGGGAGATTCCTCTGATACAGATGAAGAATGGAAGTCCTATCTTAATGAGAACGGTTATATGTCTCAGGAAGAGGTGCCTACGCCATTTTGCTATCCCGCACAGAGTCCGAGATTTATACCAAGGTCAGATGTCAAAATGATATACGGAGATTGTGATCCAGAAGGATGCCATGCTCCTCCAAACTCATTAGAGGAGGACACTCTCATGAATGACAACTTTGACCGCGACTATTATAGCCCAATGAATGGCCTGCCTATCTGGAAGCCGTACCCAGGAGACTCATGGCAAGAAAGTCAGCCCAACGATGCTTATCAATTGAGCATCATAGAAAATAATACCTGCATCCCCACCACGTCATGGGATCAGCATTCAGGGCATTTAGAACCTATCCAGCATGACGACGAATTTGCAAAGATTGCAGGACTAGAATTCATCAACTATGCTTTTCTCGAGGTTAACGTCATCGAGAGAGAGATGACTCCTCCAGTTCCAAAGAAGTGTAGGACACCTTAGGATAGCCGAGTGGCAAGTTCGACTACTTGGTCAAGTACACCGCTCCTAAGAGCTCTCGTATCAGGCTCGAAGACATCCAGGCAACTGGATAGGGAGATTTACCTGAGAGTACAAATACTATGCAAGATACAACAGAAGAGTTGGTCTACGATAACTCTGCTTTGGAAACAAATTCCAATGATCCTGCTTCACCAGAAATCAGCGTCATTTCTGAGAACAAACCAAGAAAGAAGGTGCCAGACTTTGTGATTCACCGAGGAGTTCGCCACCAATGGGTTGCTGTCGACGTTCCAAAAGTCGTTCATAAGTCTAAGTAATTGTCGTCTTTATCTTAACCTTTCACCCTGCCCAGGTGAAACGGATGTTTTGATAGGGCTCACTTTCTGTAAATATACCTCTTCGCTTTGCCCAAAGCGACTGAGTTTTGTTTTATAGGGCTGTAGTTTCAAGAATCGACAGATCATAAATAAAATAGTGTCGTTCTGTAATTTCCGCATTTATTGTTGTTTTATCTTTTCGCTTCTTCAGAAAATGGCAATCCTAAAAAACAACTCAAATAATAAAAACAAGCAGTTTCCAAAGAAAATACACTGCACACACTCTTGCATTCTCTCTATCTCTTCTAAAAACAAATCATCACGTCATGCAGATTGCTTGTTTAAAACCCCATTGAAACATACGATCCAATGCCTTCCCCCGACTTTGAATTCCCGGTATTTTAGGCTGAAGAAGAAGTTGACAACGAAATTCCAGAGGAGATCTCCCGATTACTCAGACAAGAGGAAAGGTCCATTGAACCTCAGAAAGAGCCGTTGGAAACGGTAAACTTAGGTTTAGAAGAGAGAGAGAGAGAGAGAGAGAGAGAGAGAGAGAGAGAGAGAGAGAGAGAGAGAGAGAAAAGAAGTCAAGATTGGGGCACTGCTCAGTTCAACTGTCAAAGAAGGTTTGATAAAGCCTCTCAAAGAATTCTCCGATGTATTTGCTTAGTCCTATCAGGACATGCCAGGGTTGGATACCAGCATCGTGGAACATCATTTACCATTAAGATCGGAATGTCCGCCAGTAAAACAAAGGTTGAGAAGAACTCACCCGGACATGGCCATCAAAATAAAAAAGGAAGTACAGAAACAGATTGACGCGGGTTTCCTCGCCACATCAGAATATCCTCAATGGTTAGCCAACATCGTACCAGTTCCAAAAAAGGATGGAAAGGTCAGAATGTGTGTAGACTACAGGGATCTAAACAAAGCCAGTTCAAAGGACGACTTTCCTTTACCACACATTGACATGCTGGTAGACAATACAACAAAGTTCAAAGTTTTCTCCTTCATGGATGGATTCTCGGGCTATAATCAAATAAAAATGGCGCCGAAAGACATGGAGAAAACTTCGTTCATTACCCCATGGGGTACCTTTTGATACAAGGTAATGCCATTCGGTTTGAAGAACGTCGGGGCAACCCATCAAAGGGCCATGACTACTCTATTTCATGACATGATACACAAAGAAATCGAGGTATATGTCGATGATATGATTGCTAAATCTAAGACAGAAGAGGAGCATGTGACCCACCTATCAAAGCTGTTCGAGCGGTTGAGAAAGTACAAACTCTGCTTGAATCCTAATAAGTGCACTTTTGGTGTCCGTTCAGGGAAACTTTTAGGGTTCATCGTCAGTCAGAAAGGAATTGAGGTTGATCCTGACAAGGTCAAGGCCATTCAAGAAATGCTTTCTCCAAAGACTGAGAAACAAGTCAGAGGATTCCTGGGACGTCTAAACTATATTTCTAGATTTATATTCCTCATGACCGCGACATGCGCGACAATCTTCAAATTACTCAAAAAGAATCAGGACTGCATTTGGACAGAAGACTGCCAAACCGCCTTCGACAGTATTAAGGAATACCTGTTGAACCCACCGATTCTATCACCTTCAGTGGAAGGAAGACCATTGATCATCTATTTAATAGTCTTGGAAGACTCGATGGGTTGTGTACTTGGCCAACAAGACAAAATGAAATGGAAAGAGTCTACCATATACTATTTGAGCAAGAAATTCACCGACTACGAGACTTGGTATACTATGCTTGAGAAAACTTGTTGTGCTCTGGCTTGGGCAGCCAAATGTCTTCGCCAATATATAATTTGTCACACTACTTGGTTAATCTCCGAAATGGATCCAATCAAGTATGTCTTTGAAAAACCTGCTCTCACGGGAAGGATCGCCCGTTGGCATATGTTGTTATCAGAATATGACATAGAATACCACACTCAGAAAGCCATTAAAGGAAGTATTTTAGCCGATCATTTGGCCCATAAACCAATTGACGATCAGGAATCAATCGGGTTTGACTTCCTAGATGAAGATGTCATGTACTTAAAAATGAAAGATTGCGATGAACCGCTACCCAGTGAAGGGCCAGAACCAGGTTCCCAATGGGGACTTATCTTTGACGGGGCTGTAAATAATTACGGAAACAGAATTGGGGCAATCATCATAACACCTCAGGGTACCCATATTCCTTTCACCGTCCAACTGACGTTCAAATGTACAAACAGTGAGGCCGAATACGAAGCTTGTATCATGGGTCTCGAAGAAGCGATCGACTTAAGGGTTAAAAACTTGGATGTATATGGTGACTCAACCCTGGTTATCAATCAAATCAAAGGAGATTGGAACACATACCAATCAGGACAGATTCCTTACAAAGATTATGCGAGAAGGTTGTTACCTTTCTTCAACAGAATCGAGTTTCATCACATCCCTCGTGAAGAAAATCACATGGCTGATGCATTAGCCACTCTCTCTTCCATGATTAGTGTAGGTCATGGAATGACCTACCTAAGATTGACATAATGTGCCTTGAGAGGCCCGCCTACATCTTCACGATCGAAGCAGTCATAGATAACAGACCTTGGTATCACAATATCAAATGCTTCCTTCAGAAACAAGAGTACCCACCAGGGGCATCCAGGAAAGACATAAAGACTCTCAGGAAGCTGGCTGGAAGCTTCTTCCTGAGCGGTGATACACTCTATAAGAGAAATTTTGACATGGTCTTGCTCCGATACGTAGACAGACCAGAAGCAAACATGCTGATAAAAGAAATTCACGAAGGATCCTTTGGTACTCATGCGAATGGACACACAATGGAGAGAAAAATTCTAAGAGCAGGGTACTACTGGTTGACCATGGAATCCGATTGCTACAAGTACATAAGGAGGTGTCACAAGTGTCAGATATACTCAGACAAAATCCATGTACCACCAACACATCTCAAAGTTCTTTCTTCCCCATGGCCTTTTTCCATATGGCGAATCGACATGATTGGCATAATCGAACCCAAAGCTTCAAACGGACATCGGTTCATCCTGGTGGCCATTGACTACTTCACCAAGTGGGTCGAAGCAGCGTCATACGAAAAATGTAACCGGACAAGTGGTAGTCCAATTTATCAAAAACAATATCATTTGTCGTTATGGTGTTCCTAGCCAGATCATTACGGATAGTGGATCCAACTTGAACAATAAGATGATGAAAGAGTTGTGTGCTGAGTTCAAGATCGAACACCATAACTCATCTCCCTATCGACCCAGGATGAACGGAGCGGTAGAAGTGGCTAACGAGAACATCAAGAAGATTGTTCAGAAGATGGTCGTAACCTACAAAGACTGGCACAAGATGTTACCCTTTGCTCTTCACGGTTATCGTACATCTGTCCGCACTTCAACAGGGGCTACCCCTTTCTCTCTAGTATTTGGAATAGAGGCAGTGCTTCCCATAGAAGTAGAGATCCCATCAATCCAGGTATTGATGGAAGCTAAGTTAACAGAAGCTGAATGGTGTCAAAGTCGACACGATGAACTGAATCTGATCGAAGAAAAGCGAACAACGGCACTATGCCATGGTCAATTGTATCAGCAAAGAATGAAGAAGGTCTTTAACAAATAGGTTCGACCTCGTGTCTTCAGAAAAGGAGACCTTGTGCTCAAGAAGATACAATCATTTCTCACTGATTCTCGGGGCAAATGGACTCCAAATTACGACGGCCCCTATGTGGTCAAGAAAGCTTTCTTAGGCGGTGCCTTGAGACTCGCAACCATGGATGGTGAGGAATTTGACTACCCCACGAATGTTGACGTAGTCAAGAAATACTTCGCCTAAATAAATAAAAAAAGAAGAAAAAAAACGTCTCGGTGGATTGAAAACCCGAAAGGGCAGTCCAGGCAAAAATTAGAGACATAATCAAAAATCATCCCGGTGGATTGGAAATCTCAAAGTACAATCCAGGCAAAAGTTAGAGATTCATGGAAAGTAACTACGTCCAACAAAGGGGTCAATCCCTCAGCAACAGTAATTCCATCCATCAAAAAACTCCAGTCAAGGTCATCTTCGACGGAAGCTCAGGATGTCCGAAATTCAAAGTTGGTAGAAGGATAACGGTCGTTATGTTTCAATGTAGCCCTTTTCCCTTAAAATTACCATTTTTTAAATTTTGTAAATACTCTATGGGATCACGTGTTTGGCTGATTTCCATCGTATCAATAAAATTTGAGCCCTTGTACTTTTGTTTGTAATTCTTATTTGTTTTAGCTTTACAGAACGACGTTTTAACATGATTAACTAGTCTTGAAATAAAACAAACAAAAAATGAATTTACTTGTCAAACTTTTTCTCATTTTAAAATAAATATGGCAACTCTTTTGACTGTAGAACATCGAAAGAACATCGATTGCTTCTCCAAAGGTGTTCAAGCTTCAAAGTGCAGAATCAAAGTACTTCTTCTAAACTAGTATGCCTGAATGAAGGATAACTGTATTAGATGTGATTTTCCCATCTGATATCCCCGACAAAGTTCTTACCTCCTAATCCCGACCAACGTTTTCCCCATGGAGACTATCTCTCCTAAGCAAGGCAGAATTGCTATCATGAACCAAAGATACTTCTTCGTCCCCTACAAAGGTCGAGTATCCAGTCATGTTCATCCGTTAGTCTGTATGTCGCGTCATTTTTGTCAGCATAAACATACATACATCATGAATTATTGATTTGCTTTCACATTCATATTGCATCACTATCACTATAGTCGGTCTTATCCCCTAGTGATTAAAGTCCTCTTGTCAATCGAGTCGTCAGTTCTTTCCTCGTCAGGAGGTGAATCAGCTAAGCAATCTCTCCTCAGTTTATTTCTGGGATGAAATTGGTCCTTGACCACTTTGATAACTAGAACCTCTGAAAGACAAGAGAACCTTCGACAAATGTCACTCTTTGCCATTGAAAATGATATCTTCGCTTTCCCGGATTAAGGAAAAATCCTCAAAGAAAGCCTCACAACTAAAGACTCTCAGCAACACATTAATTCTTCTCTCCAATAGAGTCAATGTTAATGAAGTCATCAGCACCTCAAAATTGGGGTACATTGTATGGCATTTCTCCGATAAGATCTCGAAGAAAAGTATGATGTAATATCCCCAAGCAGAAAGTAGTCTCTCAAGAGACTCGTTTACCCCAGTAGAGTCAACAAATGGCGTCTCCAACAGAGAAGTTTGTACAACTCTATAACTCAAACGAATGGGTTCCCCAGCAAGTCTGACATCAAAAGTTTTTCTATCAAATGGCATCTCCACAAGAAAATTTGGTGAGAAGTTTGAGGAAAACTGCTACAAATAGCGTCTCTTGTCAAAAAAGTTTATTGACAAAAGAAACTAAGACCAGTTCCTTGGTAGGAAACCAGGATCTAGGGGAATTTTATTTCAGAAACTGAGACTAGTTCCTTGGTAGGAAACCAGGATCGAGGGGAAGTTTAATTCAGAAACTAACACCCGTTCCTTGGTAGGAAACCAGGATCGAGGGGAAGTTTATTTCAGAAACTGAGACCAGTTCCTTGGTAGGAAACCAGGATCGAGGGGAAGTTTAGTTTAGAAACTAAGACCAGTTCCTTGGTAGGAAACCAGGATTGAGGGGAAGTTTATTTCAGAAACTTAGACCAGTTCCTTGGTAGGAAACCAGGATCGAGGGGAAGTTTATTTCAAAAGAAAATTGAGACCAGTTCCTTGGCTGAAGACCAGGATCGAGGGGAAGTTTACCTTTTATAAGAATCATTGCTTAGCAGAAGAAGATGGATGAGCAAGCTACCATTCATAACCACCGTCAAAATTTTGCGCATTTCGATATTTAATCATCTTGCACCCCGAATGCCCAAATACCTTCGCCATTCACACCTTCGGGTCCAAGAAGATTAAATAGGGGCATCTGTCATACCCCAAATTTTGACCACTAAGATTCCCATCATTGTGTAAATCATTACCGCAATATGGATGTATCATTATGCCTCATCAACCTCCCTCAAAGATGGGTGAGCATTCACTACAATAAGAATTAGGGTTTTGAGCCCTCTCTGAGCACTTAGACAAAGGATCAATCAAGAATTGACATGATCTTCAACTTGTCCAAACTCTCCAACACCCATAAAGGATCAAGAGGACTCCCATATCAAGAACCAAGCACAAAGTTGCTACATTCCAAGTGGATTAAGCCTCAAGATCGCCAGGGTCACCAAATTAGGGTTTTGGTCGACCAGGGCCTTCAGGTGGGAATTTTCCTCTGGGAATGAGCCAATGCTTCAAAGCATAACCTAAGATACTCCATGGGACCTCATGGACCCAATCATCAAGTTAATTTAACCTCAGGGGATGCATTTATCAAAAATCAGGAATTAGGGTTTCTTGACCTAATTCACCCCTAAGTTGACTTTTGGGACAAAGCATGAGCCAAGACCTCAATACATGATTTGTGGGTCTCCAATACACCATTTTGATCCATTTGCAACAATAGATTAATCCAAGAAGCTTAATTCGCAAGTTTCAATTTCATCTGAACCACAATTAGGGTTTTGAAGAAAAAGTCAACTGTACCTTTGACTTTTTGACCAAGACATGCTCCCAAACCTTGGGACATGATTCAATACACCCTATATCACCTATGGAATCCATCTATTAAGTTTGATTTAGGTCAAGGACTTGATTTCATAGAGGATCGCACAGTTTAGATTTCATCTGCTGAAAAAAGTCAACTGTACAAAAAGTCAAAGTTTGACTTTTTGATTTTTTTGGTCAACCAGGTTCCTTAACCCTAAAATGATGTTAATGTGTGATTTGAATCATCATTCATCAAGAAAAATCAAAAAAAGTGAGTTAACTTGTAAAATGGGTAACCATAAAAAACTTAGAAATTTTCTAAGTTATGGAACAAAGTGGTCAGGGTACCAACTTCCAAGGATCATAACTTGAGATCCAAGCAACCATTTTGGATGGTCCAAAGATGGATTTGTAGCTCTCATTACACACTTTAAAAGTGTCAACTACATCTCATTCCAATTCCTCATGGATTTTAAGTTATGGAGTGATCAAAATGGCTGAAAACATGAAAATCACATTTTTCCAACATTTGGGGAAATTTTCACTAAGTCAAAATCTGCCTTACTTTTTCCAAAATCTAGGGACATTTTCCACCTTGATCCAAGTCAAATCAGGTCTTGCGTTGGACATAAAAGTTGAAGTATGCAATGAGGGTTTTCTAACAAGTACCAGATCATCTCCAAATTCCATTTGAGCAAGGAGATACAACCCTTGAAACATGGCCTCATGAACTGATTCTTCCAAGACAGATTTGGCAGATTTTGTGCATTTTACTCGATTTATTCAAATCTGACAAATCCAAGCCTTGTCATCATTTTGGACACATTTGAGGATCAAATCCAAGGGGGATGATCTGATCTTCAAGCCCCTAAAGTCCATGAATCTACAAATAGCATGCCAAACCTAAAATGGCTAAAGATGCCTCAAGACTCCAATTTTGTTTTCAAGCATTAAATGGATGCACCAAGGTGGCATGACCTGAACCTATTCCAACTGAATTCAGTTAAGAATTATCTCTGAATCAAAGCTACAAAGCCTGTGCTCTAACCTCTAGTCAATGGCTAGAGGTGACTAAAGATTCCAAAGTGATCCAATTGGCCAACAGCCTGCTGTAGTTTCCACACACTATTGCTTGCAAAGCAAACTTGCTCTACGATAAATAGAGCTTATTTGTGCTCAGTTTGAGTACACCAAAGCACTACAACACTTGCTTTCCTCAAAATCCCTTTCTCTAGGCCAAAATGCCTTCTTTTGCAAGATAACTCTGAGTTTTTAAGTTAGAGAGCAATTCCATCACAACTCATGATCCAAACACATCCAATATGTCATATCTAAGTTGTCCAAACTCTCACATGTGACCTGTAACACCAAAATCACAAAGTCCCCTCCCAAAACCTCAAAATTGGACTTTTTTACATTTTTCAAGCCATGTCTTGATTCAGTCACTTTCAAAACCAAATAAAACCTTAAACACACTCCAAATATCATCCTTGAACTGTCCCAAATGGTTCCCCACATCTGGAACACCATTTGAGAGAGTTTCCATATTGGTCACTTTTGCCCTTTTTGCAAGAAAGAGCTCAAACTTGTTCCTGCAGATTCCAGCCAGTTCCAACCATTATAAAAACTTCTAAGGGATCAATTGAGAGTGTTTAAAGCATAAAATTAGTTTTGGGACAAGAAGCTTGGCAGATTGCACAACAAGCTCCTAAAGAGGTAAGTATCACAACTTGAACTCTTTGAAATATGTATTGCTTTGAAGTCCACTGATTATGCACATCTCATACATGTTATATATGTTGTGTTTGAACCAATTCATCATGTAATTCATGCCTGTAACAAGAGGTAGCATAAAAAATGCAATTATAGGCCTATTTCAAGAACACTATCGGGTTTCGAAATAGGAGCCTCATCTGAAAAAACCACCACCACCATTGGATTCCTTGTGAAATTCTAAGCAAGATAGACCTAAATTTTATCCCATTCCATGGAGAAATGAGAAAGTTACAAGCTTCACGTTTTTGGCCAAAACCTTGCCTTGTCCAGGCCAAAAACAAGGCATGCCTCATGTATTCATGGGGTGGTTTTGATACACGGATGTATCACCACCCCAGTGGTAGAAGGTGTACGCTGCACACAAGAGGTCTGGGGTTCGAATCCCCCTCGCCCTAGATCCTCTTTTTACCACTTTTTCCATTTTTTTTATATTTGTTATATTATTTTAAATGATTTGGAAAATTAATAACTCTCTCAATTTTAATGATTTTTGGTTGGTTCTTTTTTTCAAAAATCACAAAAATGTTAAAATATTTTATTCCACAAAAAAATCAGATTTATATTAATTATTTAATATAGTTGATATTTTTGTTAATAAATTCATTTTTAATTGTTTTAAACACTTTTAAAAGTGGATTTTTATCTTGAAAATCAAAACCAACTGAGTTTTAATTCATCTTGTGATTAAAACATCATTTTCCAAATCTTAACCAAAAATCACAAGTTGCTTATTCAAGCTTATTTGGTATTTTATCATTATTTATTGATTTTCTTTAAGAATTTACTTTTAAAAATGATAAAATTAGAGTTTCTTTGATTTTCACCCTCACAAATCTTTTTCAAACACTCATGGCCCTCTAATAGAGTGTAAGACCCAATCCCCTTTAACCAAAACCATTTTGGGCCTCAGATATTGTATAAGTCCCGACACGATGAAAAAATCTCGGCACGATCGCCAGTTTAAAATCACTTGGGCCTCTCCTTGAGTTGTATGCCCCACCAATTGTACAAAAACACTTTTGGGCCTCTAATAGAGTGTAAGACCCATTCCTTGTAAATAAGATACCTTGTTGGACCTCAGACATTGTATAAGACCCACTGTGTTTTCAAAAATCTTGGCGCGATCGCCATTTTCAAGCAAACCATCTGGGCCCACCCTCGTGTTGTAAATCACATCTTTCTTTTTCAAAATAACCATTGGGCCTCTCCTTGAATTGTAAGACCCATACCTTTGTACAGAAAACCTCTGTGGGCCTCAGTCGTTGTATAAGTCTCGATACGATATTCAAAATAACGGTGTGATTACTGTTAAACATTGGGCCTCTCTTTGAGTATAAGCCCCAACAATCTTTTCAAAGCAATTTCCCTTTTGATTTAGATTAAAATATACAGTTGTTATTAAAACTTTCTTTAATTTTTTGAACAACTAAAAAAACAGCATGGAAGCTTGCTCACCTGTAAGTTTTTATCCGCTTTCATTTACTCAATTTAATATATATATAACTGTATTGTGGGAAGCTGCGCTTGGTTATTCTTCTTTCATTCTTTTAAATACATGTCAAATATATATAACTGTATTGTGGGAAGCTGCGCATGGTTAGTCTTCTTTCATACTCCTTTAAATACTTGTCATATATCAACTGTATATATACTAGTATAGTTATTTAGAGTTTTCCCCGACAACTAGGTCTAGAACTAGGTAAAGCCATGTTGGTCACTCTTAAATACAGTCAAAACTAGATCCCCATAGGATTTCCAGATACAGTCTTCCCTTCTCTTGGGGTTAATCAATATGGAACAAATAGAAAGGCAGCATTCTCGGAGAACCTTTTCTCAGACTGTCAGCCTTAGAAATTGTTAAAGAAATTCTACTCCCCGGAGTTGATCTATTCTCATGAATAGTATCTCTTGAGTTTCTTCCAAATACTCGAACTTTCCTGGAATGATCTCTTCTCTGTGAATTGCATTTCTTGAACTTCTCTTGGTTTGGGGACCCACAGGCTTCCTAAAAGCATCCTCGCCTCCTCTTGGGCTTTGTACAAGGACCCGTCGGCTTCTTAAAAGTTCTCATGCCTTCTCTTGGGCTTCATACAAGGACCCTCATGACCTCTTAGAGGTATAGGACAGAACTTAGTCATCCTTTGCTAGAGTTTTCTTTCTTAAAAGAGTCACAAAAGCCCTCAGACCAATTTTAGGGTTGATACTCATCCCTTAAACAAGTTGGCCTCCCCTTGGGCATTGTACAAAGATAGACCACACTAACAGACTTGGATAGTCTAAATCTCCTTGAGTCTCAAAGACATTCTCAAGTTCCCTACAAATATAGGAAGAAACCCCGGATTCTTGATTAATCTCCAGCAAGAGTTAAAACTTGTGGGTTCCAAAACCTCGTCTCTCTCATCCCCTAGCCAGGTCAGTTTATCATCATACAACCCTATCCAAAATCAAAACCGCAAGGTGTCCAATCTATCAACTCTTCTGTATTCCCCTGCAAGAGTTGATTCCCCACCTGGACCTACGTCGGGATCTCAATAGTTCCCAGCAGAAGATAGCCTCCTCTTAGGCTTTGTATAATGATTTTTCCTCAGCACAGTCAGCCTCCTCTTGGGCTTTGTATAATGATTCTCCCTAACGGAGCTAACCTTTTTAGACTCTCTTGTTGAGTCAATCACCCTTTCAGACTCTCTTGTTGAGTCAGTCACATCTTCAAACTCTCTTGTTGAGTCAACCACTTTTCAGACTCTCTTGTCGAGTCAATCACTTTTTCAGACTCTCTTGTTGAGTCAACCACTTTTCAGACTCTCTTGTTGAGTAGATTACTTTTTAGACTCTCTTGTTGAGTCAGCCATTCTCATAGACTCTCTTGTTAAGTCCGTCACCTTTTTGTACTCTCTTGTTGAGTCAACCATGGGATAAAAGCACTCTCTTGTTAAGTCAAACCCTTTTCGCCTCAAGCTTGGGCTTTATATAAGACAAATATGTTCCCCAACAGAGTCAATTCCTCTCAGCCTACTTTTAAGCTTTGAGAAATAATATCCTCAATCGAGACGATCTCCTTTTAGCCTCAATCTTGGGCTTTGTACAAGACAGATAGAACACTTTCCCCGGAAAAGTCAAACCGATAGCCTCCTCTTAGGCTTCCTATAATGATATCCATGAAGAGTCGGTCTCTTTTTAGCCTTCATCTTGGGCTTTGTACAAGACACCGATGTATCCACTCTCTTGTTGAGTCGGTCTCATACAACCTCCTCTTAGGCTTTGTATAAGGACTTCCCCAGTGGAGTCAACCAACCTCTTAGCTTCAACCTTGGGCATTGATCAAGGCACACAAAAATCAACAATCCCTCTTTAGAGATGACAAATTCTCTTTCAGTCAACCTTTTAGCTTCAATCTTGGGCTTTGAACAAGATACAAATACTTCTTTTAGCCTCTGTCTTGGGCTTTGAACGAGACACCAAAACATCTTTTTCCTCCTTGTTTCGTTTAAACGGGAATACGTAGGCATAAGATTGCGAAATCTTAGCAAGCATACTAATCAAAAACTCTAGGTCCAATACCTACATACATCAATCAAAACTTAGGTCCAGTACCTTCCCAAAAACATCAACAAAAAACTCACTCTCCCTGTCATATTTCCCAAGAAACTTTCCCAACCCATTAACGGATAAACACCATCAAGTACAAAGCAAAACCTAAAGCTAATATCCTGTGGATAACCACATATAGGATGGGTAACTGACAACTACCCATTGTATAACCTGACCCCGGACCCCCCAATCTCTTTAAGCATTTGTTCAGTTAAACATTCGCGTGCAAGGTTAGTTTTAGATACCTTCCCTTTCCCTTCCAGCTTCATGGGATAAATAAGAAATTAGAAAGTAGCACCCCTTTCTCCTCGAGGAGGAAAACCCAATTCCAGCGATAAGGTGGTCGCGTCACCAAAAAAAATTGCTCGCTACAATAGTGTCGTTATTCGCTTTTCTTCGATCAGATTCAGTTCATCGTGTTGACTTTGACACCATTCAGCCTTTGTTAGCTTAGCTTTCATCAATACCCGAATTTATGGGATCTCTACTTCTATGGGAAGCACTGCGTCCATGCCATATACCAGAGAGAAAGGGGTTGCCCCTGTAGAAGTGCGGACAGATGTGCGATAACCGTGAAGAGAAAAGGGTAGCATCTCGTGCCAGTCTTTGTAGGTTACAACCATATTTTGAACGATCTTTTTGATATTCTTGTTAGCCTCTTCTACCGCTCCATTCATCTTAGGTCGGTAGGGAGATAAGTTATGGTGTTCGATCTTGAACTCAGTGCACAACTCTTTCATCATCTTGTTGTTCAAGTTAGATCCATTATCAGTAATGATCTAGCTTGGAACACCATAACGACATATGAGATTGATTTTGATAAAGCGGACCACGACTTGTCGGGTTACATTGGCGTATGAAGCTGCTTCGACCCACTTGGTGAAGTAGTCAATGGCTACCAGGATGAACCGATGTCCGTTCGAAGCTTTGGGTTCAATCATGCCAATCATGTCGATTCCCCATATGGAAAAAGGCCATGGGGAAGAAAGAACTTTGAGATGCGTTGGAGGTACATGGATTTTTTCTGAGTATATCTGACACTTGTGACATCTCCTCATGTACTTGTAGCAATCGGATTCCATTGTCAACCAATAGTACCTGGCTCTTAGAATTTTTCTCGCCATTGTGTGTCCGTTGGCATGAGTGTCAAATGATCCTTCGTGAATCTCTTTCATCAACATGTTTGCTTCTGGTCTATCTACGCATCAAAGCAAGACCAAGTCAAAATTTCTCTTATAGAGTGTATCACTGCTCAGGAAGAAACTACCTGCCAATCTTCTGAGGGTCTTCTTGTCTTTTCTGGATGCCCCAGGCGGGTACTCTTGTTTCTGAAGGAAGCATTTGATATCATGACACCAGAGTTTGCCATCCATGACTGCTTCAATTGTGAAGATGTAAGTGGACCTTTCAAGGCGCATCATGTCGATCTTAGGTATTTCATTCCATTGACCTACACTAATCATGGAGGAGAGAGTGGCTAATGCATCAGCCATGTGGTTCTCTTCACGAGGGATATGATGAAATTCGATTCTGTTGAAGAATGGTAACAACCTTCTCGTGTAATCTTTGTAAGGAATCAATCATGATTGGTATGTGTTCCAATCTCCTTTAATCTGATTGATAACCAGGGCTGAGTCTCCATACACATCCAAGTTCTTAATCCTTAAGTCAATCGCTTCTTCGAGACCCATGATACAAGCTTCGTATTCGGCCTCATTATTTGCACACTTGAATGTTAGTCTGGAGGTGAAAGGAATGTGGGTACCCTGAGGTGTTTTGATGATTGCCCCAATTCCGTTTCCATAATGATTGACAGCTCCGTCAAATATTAGTCCCTATTAGGAACCTGGTTCTGGCCCTTCACTGGGTAGCGGTTCATCGCAATCTTTCATTTTCAAGTACATGATATCTTTGTCTGGGAAGTCAAATCCGACTGATTCCTGATCGTCAATATGTTGATGAGCCAAATGATCGGCTAAAATACTTCCTTTAACGGCTTTCTGAGTGTGGTACTCGATGTCATATTCTGATAACAATATCTGCCAACGGGCGATCCTTTCGGTGAGAGCAGGCTTTTCAAAGACATACTTGATTGGATCCATTTTGGAGATTAACCAAGTAGTGTGACGAATCATGTACTGGCAAAGACGTTTGGCTGCCCAAGCCAAAGCGCAACAAGTTTTCTCAAGCATGGTGTATCGAGTCTCACAGTTGGTAAATTTCTAGCTCAGATAGTAGATGGCAGACTCTTTTCTTTTTGTTTCGTCTTGTTGGCCAAGTACACAACCCATTGAGTCTTCCAAGACTGTTAGGTAGATGATCAGTGGTCTTCCTTCCACTGGAGGTGGTAGAATCGGTGGATTCAACAGGTATTCCTTGATACTGTCGAAGGCTGTTTGTTAGTCTTCTGTCCATATGCAGTCCTGATTCTTTTTGAGTAATTTGAAGATTGGCGCGCATGTCGCAGTCATGAGGAATATAAATCTGGAAATGTAATTCAAACGTCCCAGGAATCCCCTTACTTTTTTTTCAGTCTTCGGAGAAGACATTTCTTGAATGGCCTTGACCTAGTCAGGATCAACCTCAATTCCTTTTTGGCTAACGATGAACCCTAACAGTTTCCCTAAACGGACACCGAACGTGAACTTGTTGGGATTCAAGCGAAGTTTATACTTCCTCAGATGCTCTAATAGCTTTGACAGGTGGGTCACATGTTCCTCTTCTGTTTTAGATTTGGCAATCATATCATCGACATATACCTCGATTTCTTTGTGTATCATGTCATGAAACAGAGTAGTCATGGCCCTTTGATCGCTTGCCCCGGTGTTCTTCAAACCGAACGACATTACCTTGTAATAAAAGGTGCCCCATGGGGTAATGAACGAGGGTTTTTCCATGTCTTTTGGCACCATTTTTATCTGATTATAGCCCGAGAATCCATCCATGAAGGAGAATACTTTGAACTTTGTTGTACTGTCTACCAGCATGTCAATGTGTGGTAAGGGGAAGTCATCCTTTGGAATGGCTTTGTTTAGATCCCTGTAGTCTACACACATTCTGACATTTCCGTCCTTTTTCGGAACTGGTACTATGTTGGCTAACTATTAAGGATATTCTGACGTGGCGAGGAAACCCGCGTCAATCTGATTCTGTACTTCCTCTTTGATTTTGATGGCCATGTCTGGATGAGTCCGTCCCAGTCTTTGCTTTACCGGCGGACATTCTGATCTTAACGGCAGGTGATGTTCCACGATGCTGGTATCTAACCTTGGCATGTCCTGATAGGACCAAGCAAATACATCGGGAAAATCTTTGAGAAGTTTTGTCAAACCTTTTTTGACAGTAGGACTGAGTAGTGCCCTAATCTTGACTTATTTTCTCTCTTTTTCTGTCCCCAAGTTGACCGTTTCCAACGGCTCTTTGTGAGGTTCAATGGACCTTTCCTCCTATCTGAGTAATCGGGAGATCTCTTATGGAATTTCTTCGTCATTTTCTTCTTCGGCCTCAAATATCGGGAATTCAAAGTTGGGAGAAGGCATCGGATCGTATGTTTCAATGGGGTTTAAAACAAGCAATCTGCATGACGTGATGATTGTTTATAGAAGAGATAGAGAGAAATGCAAGAGTGTGTGCAGTGTATTTTTCTGAAAAATGCTTGTTTTTATTATTGAGTTGTTTTTGGGATTACCATTTTCTGAAAAAGCGAAAAGAGAAAACAACAATAACTACAGAAATTATAGAACGACGTTATTTTATTTATGATTTAGTCGATTCTTGAAACTACAGCCCTATAAAACAAAACTCTGTCGCTTTGACCAAAGCGAAGAGGGATATTTACATAAAGTAAGCCCTATCAAAACATCAATTTCACCTGGGCCGGGTGAAAGGTTAAAATAAAGATGGAAATTACTTAAACTTATGGACGACTTTCGCAACCTCAACAGCAACCCATTGGCGGCGAACTCCTTGGTGAATCACAAAGTCTGGTACCTTCTTTCTTAACTTGTCTTTAGAAATAACGTTAATTTCTGGTGGAGCAGGATTGTTAGAATCTGTCTTCCTGACAGAGTTGTCGTAGATGAACTCTTCTGTTGTATCTTGCACAGTGTTTGCACTCTCAGGTGGATTTTCCCATCCAGTTGGCTGAATGTCTTCGAGCCTGATACGAGAGCTTTCGGGAGCGGTGTACTTGGCCAAGTAGTCGAATTTACCACTCGGTTGTCCTAAGGTGTCCCATACTTCGGTGGAACTGGAGGAGTCATCCCTTTCAATGACGTTAACCTCGGGAAAAGCATAGTTGATGAACTATAGTCCTGCAGTCTTTGCAAATTCATCATCGTGCTGGATATTTTCTGAATGCCCTGAGTAATGATCCCATGACGTGGTGGGGACACATGTATTCTTTTCAATGATGCCTAGTTGATAAGCATCGTTGGGCTACTCTTTTTTCCAAAGTCTCCTGGGTACGGCTGCCAGATAGGCAGGCCATCTAATAGGCCATAATAGTCATGGTCAAAGTTGTCTTTCATCTGAGTTTCCTCCTCTTGGTATATATCTCGGACTCTGTGCGGGATAGCAAAATGGTGTAGGCACCTCTTCCTGAGACGTATAACCGTCTTCGTTAAGATAGGACTTCCACTCTTCATCTGTGTCGGAGGAATCTCCCTCGTTGATGATATGTACTTCTTGAGACACTGGGTGAAGGAAACCTCCATTGTGGAAGAAGTTCTGAATGGGATGAAAACTTTCAACGTTAGTAGCAGTCTGGGTACAGGTTAAGGAAAAACCAAGACCTTTCTTTGTCTTGTTATCCGTAGGAATGATAAGTTGTCCCCATCCTTTTGCATTGTTACTTTTGATCACTTCTAGAGCATCTTTATACGAGGAAATCGATGTTCCTTTCTCTGATTGGTTGTCATTGTTCACCGAAAGTACTTGGAATTGGGTTCTAATAACCTCCTCTGGTTCTACACAAGTGGACGACGATAAGTTCCTCACAATCAAGGCTTGCTCTCCATAGACTGTGACTAGTTGGTCATTCTTGACAAACTTAAGCTTCTAGTGAAGTGTCGAAGTGACTGCCCCAACCTCGTGTATCTAAGGTCTTCCTAACAAACAGTTGTATGATGCTGAATGTCCATGACCTGGAAAGTGACTTGGAAAGTGTGAGGACCGATAGTTATGGGAAGGTCGACTTCGCCGATAACTGTTTTTGGGGATCCGTCAAATGCTTTTACGATGACCTCATTTCCTCTCATCGGAGATCCTTTAAATGATAGTCACATTAGAGTGGACTTTGGATAACATTCAGAGTTGATCCGGTATCTACCAGTATGCTGGCTAAAGCATCGTCCTGGTAGTTGACTGTAATGTTTAGTGCCATGTTATGACTTTTGCCTTCTTCCGGCAGTTCTTCATCACTAAACCCCAAGTTGTTGCAGAAAGTGATGTTGGAGATGATGCTGTCAAATTGTCTTATTGTTACATCTTGTTCCACAAAGGCTTACTCTAAGACTTTCTGTAGAGCCCCTCTGTGGGCTTCGAAACTGAGCAAAAGAGATAACACAAAGATTTTTGAAGGAGTTTACAATAGATGATCTACTATGTTGTACTCACTCTTTTGGATGAGTTTCAGCATCTCATCATTGTTCTTTGAAAGGTCGAGATCATTGGATTGATCGACTGGTTGAATTGGACCTTCTGTTTGAGGTTCCTTTTCTTCGTTGGGTTCCCCAACTCCTCGGTTGAAGATTCGACCACTTTGTGTTACTAGAATGGTGTCTGCAATTTTCACGATGGAGGGTAATGGAGTTTCCTTTCCATTCTTAAGGGATAGCTTTATTGGATTTGTACGGTACTGGTCCCGGCAGATAGATAACTACAGGAGCTTTTTGATTTTTCTGACCATCATAGCTGGCCTCAATTGGTTCGAGGTTGAGAATCCTTCCACTATCAAGAGGACCTCTTGATTCATGGAGTAAAGGTATTATGGCGTATACATCTTTGGCCACTTCTCGTTTAGGGATCAAGACAACTTCTTTGCCTCGATTGGGAAGATAGTCTGACATTATATTGACTGGACCATAGCTTGAACATGGTTTAATCTCTTTGCGGTCCAACTGACTTTTAAGGGCTGCTCGCACGAGGTAGCATCCTTAGTTATCCTCCGAGCAAACTCTACAGCGCTCATAGTTGTGTGGTGGCACCCGGCCACATCCGCTTTGTATGCAGTGTAACCTTACTAGATCTGTTTCAATTGATTGAACATCCTAATTTTGATACCAAGTAGGGTTCCCATCAGCCATACTGACTTGTTGTGTGTCTTCATCTAGGTAGATCAGAAGCCACCAGTAGTTTAATAAGTGGTGCGGTGTTCTTTGAACAAGAGCACACCCCTGGTCACTCTCACGACATCCTTTATAGTTCTGATAATCATGTGAAGTCAGAAAATCGAGCTGGACTTGCTTAGCGTGTAATTCCACCAGACTGGTATTCATCAAGCGAATATCTAAGATTTTAATCATGTTAACTTGATAATGACTTCTATCACGGTATTCCTGGATCCATCCAAGATCCATCTGACGCTGGAGGGCCTCTTGTACAAAAGAGCATCCCTGATTGTTTACCGAGCAGATCAGACAGGAATCGTAATCGTGCCGTGGCAGATCATGATGTTGGCTTTGCCTTGAATGCATTGCCACCAAGTTAACATTCATTGCACGGATGTCGTGGTTTTGAATGATGTTGGAATTTGTATAAGTCATGTTAACTTCATGAATTCGGTGATCTTGGATCCATCTGAGATTCATCTGTTCCTGTAGAGCTGATTGCACCACCGAACATCCTTGATTTGTTTTTAGAGCAAATATCACATTGATGATAATTATGACATAGTACATGCCTGCATCTACTCTGTCTACAATGCATCTTGACCAGGTTGGTTCCCAATAAGAGTATATCATGAATTTGACAGTTATGGTTAATCTCTTCCTCTATCAAATTTACTGTAGCTTTCTCGTGTTAAGGCAACGGGTTCGTCTGAACATTTGGATTTGTATCCTTGAAGGATAAGACCTTTCTACACATCGGATTTGAAGCTGAGACAGTTTTCTATGTTATGCCCCGGTCCTCCTTGATGGTAAGGGCAAGTCTGATCCGCTTTGAACCAAAAAGGTGGATTTTCCGGTACTGTAAAAGGGGACCTAGTTTGGACGTGCCCCTTGACCAGTAGTAGTGGAAATAGTTCTGCGTACAACATTGGTATAGGGTCAAACCCTGGTGGTCGCGTTGTACGGTTGTTATTGTTGTATAGAGGACGAGCCTGCTGAAGAGACTGTTATGTCCTTTGTTGATATTGTTGTTGATTTGGTTGGCTCTGAGCAACCTAAGGTTGATACGTTGTAGTAGACACAGGGTTGATAGCAGGAGTTACAGCTGGTACTGGTTGGTACCGTTGCCTCTGCTTTCCGAGAGAGATATTACCAATATCTTGCTCTTTTTTCTTAGGGAAAGCACTACCATATCTTTTGGTATTGTTTGATGATTATGTACCTTTGACCAGACGTCCTTCTCGGACTGCTTCCACAAGACGTACCCCCATGTTTACCATTTCAGTAAAGTCGCTGGGCGCACTTGCAGCCATTCGGTCGTAGTAAAATGAACTCAAGGTTTTCAAAAAGATTTTTGTCATCTCTTTTTCCTCAAGAGGTGGACAAATATAGGTGGTATTCACGCCATCTCTGAGCATATTCCTTAAAGGTTTCTTTGTCCTTCTGCGACATGGCTCTGAGTTAATCTCAGTCCGGTGCCATGTCCAGGTTATACTTATATTGTTGAACGAAGGCAGCACCAAGATCTCTGAAAGTGACGATCTTAGTGCGATTTAAACCCATGTACCACTTGAGTATGGCCCCAGTTAAACTATCTTGGAAGTAGTGGATTAGTAGCTGTTGGTTCTCTGTCAGAGTTGACATCTTTCGAGCGTACATCACCAAATGACTTTGAGGGCAAGAATTTCCCTTGTATTTCTCAAATTCTGGCACCTTGAATTTGTGCGGAATTTTTACATTGGGAACCAAACAAAGGTCTGCGGCGTCCTTTCCAAATAAATCCTGACCGCGAATGGCATGCAATTCCTTTTGCATTTCCAGGAACTATTCCTGGAACTCATTCATTCTGCCGTACATACTTTCATTTCCACCAGAAGGTATCTGTGGAATCTGTCCTTCCGGGACAGTGTGTACTACGGGTGGTGGTATAGTCATTACGGAAGTGACTCTTGGTGTTTCCCTATCCCGAAGTTTGTAACCTTCAAGAGTTGCTGTCATGCCCCTTGTATCTTCGCTTTCCCGAAGTTTGTAACCTTCAGGCCTAGCAGTTCCTGCTGCAGTTTCCGAATCTTCCATGATCGGCGAAATATATCCTTCCGAGATATAGTTGAGTGGCATGCCTCAGGGACAATCTTTAGGCATGTTGTACCAAGGATCATATGCCTCTACTATGGGCGTAGATGTGATCTCCGAGATCACAGACCTTTGTTGTTGTCTCTGAGCTGTTGCTAGAGATTGCATGTCATTGTGAAGTTTTCTCAGATCTTCTTTCAGAGTGTCGATTTCTTCTCTTAACTCTCTGTTCTCTTCCTCGAGATCATCCATTTTCTTTTGTCAATTGGCCTGAGTATTGTACGAATGAGACAGTTTGACTCTCTTATCGAGACGCAAATGTGAGATTCGTAGGTAAGAAGAATGCGTTATGTGAGAATGATGAATGATATGCAATGATTATATTAATAATTTGTTGTTATTTTCAAAAGAAACTTTAACAATTGGATTGCAAATATCATACAGTGGGGAAACCCCATTTTATTGAATTTAAAGATTGCGAAAATGGAAATACAGTAATTCACAAAGTGCTGTAAAAGGAAATGTCTAAACTTAAAGATCCTGAGTCCTCTCTGAGGAGAGCCCAGGTGCTGGTTCTGGTATTTTTATTTTCTTTGACCGGGGCTCTTGAGTCGTTGTCGGGTTGTCATTCCTTTGCCAAGTGAAAGGAGCGAGGAAATTTCTTCGGTCTTCTTGATTTTCTACAGCATGTTGCTCTAAAATCTCGATCAAAGCATCTTTTTCTTTTAACATTTGATGTATTTTGGTACACTCCACATTGAGAATACGGTATTTGTTCTTCCAAGATTTCTTTTCCCATTGAACTTTGTTGAGAGTGACCTGGAGTTCTTCCGTATCCGACATAAAATAAAGGACAGATTCCTTTAACGAAAGAACTTCTTGACGAGGGTAAGACATCCTCAGTTTGAGAGCTCTAGCTTGTACCCAGTGGAGATAGGGTTCCACAGAGTCGCGGTTTGGCTTTCCTAGAGACTCTCTTCCTTTCCTGTGAACATGTTTCCAGACATACACTATTTCTGTCTTTAGTGCCCTGTCATTTTCTCCTTCCTTGAAGAAAAGACCTTCCAGATGAACATTACGCGGGATATGTCTCATCGGGTATCTGAATTGACGACGAACTAAAACTGGATGATAAATGATTCCTCCTTTAGTTCCTATGAGGGGTACATTAGGGAAGTTTCCACAACGGTCAAAAATTCTTACCCCGTCATAGATTCGATTGTACCAATCTATATCAGAGTTGGTAAAAGACATGATTCTCTGTGACCAACGTAGAGTACTCTTATGATCCCAAAAAGCGACAGACTTAGGTAAATGGGAAGTGAACCACTTGTAAAGCAGGGGTACACAACATGTGATCATTCCTCTGCTGTACAAATTCCTTAAGTGTACATAATGATAAGCATCTGCGAGCAAGGTTGGTACATGGTTTCCAATCAGAAATATCTTAATGGCATTAATATCAATGAAGTTATCAATGTTGGGAAACAGAAATAACCCGTAGGTGAGTAGAACAAAGATATCCTCGAAAGCAGTAACGTTTCCTATACTCGAAAAGTACAGGGCTTTCTCTATCAAAAACTTGGCTGGTAAACCTGGGATTCCGTCCTTAGCGGTCATGTGAGTCCTGACTTCTGACTTGTCCAAATAGATTGTTCTTGCAATGGTTTGATCCTTTGGAATTTCTTCCAGTCCAGAAAAGGGACCTTGGTCAGTGATGGGTAAATCAGTCAGGTGAGAGTACTCCTCCACTGTTGGTGCTAGTTAATAATCTGGGAATGTGAAACAGTGATAGACCGGATTATAAAACTGAATCAGCATGGATAGGATTCCTTCAATTACATGGACCCTTAACAGAGACAGCAGTCCTCTGTATTTGGCTCTGAAAGCATCAGGGTTGGTGATCATTCTTGCCAACCCTCTTAAATCCTCTAGTTTTGGAACCTTGAAGGTGTACTGGTGAGTCTTTCTTCTACCGAAATCCATAACGCAATGTTTCTCTCTGATATTTGCAATCATTGTCTTAGTTTAATTTGAAAAAAGAGAGAGTAAAAGAGAAAAATTTTCTTGTTTAAAGTTTTTTTTAATGAGATGAATGCATGAATGCAGCACACAAAAACATAGAAAAAACATGGGTTTAAAGGTTCAGCGTCACGAGCATGGAGTCATGGCTCTACCCATTCCCAAAGGTTGTATTATGGTGAATTTTTGTACCTGTCCTCAAAATCATTGATCCCCCTTTGGATAGCAACAACAGGCTGGTTCACCCGGGCGAGCTGTAGTATCTTAAGGTAATCTCAAATGAGGGTAGTATCGCGTGACAACTATTTCTGATAGCTTTCGCATTACAAAATAGTCACATGGTCTCAGTCTACTAAATCCTCAACTTCATGGATACCACAATCGAACAATCTATTTTCGCAACCGAAGTCACTAGACATTGAATCTGTAAAGGCTATCTCCACTGATTTGATGGTCTACCGGGACAGCTTATTCGGGATTCACTCCCTGTAAGACCGCCCGTCTCTTCCATCACTTATCTTAGGTATCACTCAAACTTTCCAGATGCGCCATCACCCGCAGTCCCATTAGCATAAAAATAAACACGGATATCAAGTAGGAAAAGCGATATATATATTTATTCTTAAAACTAACATCCTAGACCTCTTAAGAGCTATAATCCTAGTCCTATACAGACAATGACTCCCCAGCAGAGTCGCCATTTTTCTGTAGCGTGTGATTTTTTCGGTGACGTGACCACCTTATCGCAAATGGGTTCCTCACCGCAATGGTAGGAGGGGGTGCTACTTTCTGATTTCTTATTTATCCCGTGAAGCTGGAAGGGAAAGGGAAGCTATCTAAAACTAACCTTGCACGCGAATGTTTTACTGAACAAACGCTTAAAGAGATTCTGGGAGTTTGGGGTCAGGTTATACAATGAGGAGTTGTCAATTACCCATCATATATGTGGTTATCCACAGGTTGTTAGTTTTAGGTTCTGCTTTGTACTTTATGGTGTTTATCCGTTAATGGGTTGGGAAAGTTTCTTGGGAAATATAAGAGGGAGAGTAAGTTTTTGTTGATGTTTTTTGTAAGGTACGGGACCTAAGTTTTGATTGATGTGAAGGTACTTGACCTAAAGTTTTTGTTTAGTATGCTCGCTAAGATTTTGCAATCTTATGCCTACGTATTCCCGTTTAAATGAAACAAGGAAATCAGAGGAATCGTAGTTCCTCCTATTCTAAGGGAGGAAAAGATGTTTTGGTGTCTTGTTCAAAGCCCAAGATTGAAGCTAAAAGGTTGAGTATTTGTGTCTTGTTCAAAGCCCAAGATTGAAGCTAAAAGGTCTGACTGAGAGAGAATTTGTCATCTCTAAAGGGGAGAGATCTGGTCTGTTTATTATGATTTTGGGTGACTGCTTATAAAGGAGGATTACTTTAATTGGGATAAGTGTATCCAACAATGCCATAATTTCCTTTATAGGCGATTTGTCCTAAAGGAGAAAACTTTAACTCAGTGTAGAGCAATGTCATTTTTCCTTTAGGAGTGTCTCATGCTAAGAGAGGGACAGTGACATGGATGTAAATAATCCAGAGGCTTGCCGCTTACAGCAGTTAGATGAAAGAGAGGATTTACCAGGATAAAAGATGGACGACAGCTTGGATATTCGAATCAACAAGTGTGCCACTTACAGCAGTTATCTAGGATTAGGGTTTGTTTTGCTTTTCTGTTTTGATAAGTGATAAATAGAGAAATGGCTTCCTACCGAAGGATATTGATTTCCTCGAAGGGTGTGTTGATTTTTGTGTGCCTTGATCGAAGCCCAAGGTTGAAGCTAAGAGGTTGATTGATTCCACTAGGGAAGTCCTTATACAAAGCCTAAGAGGAGGCTGAAAGAGACTGACTCTTTAGGGATATCATTATACAAAGCCTAAGAGGAGGCTAAAAGTTTGACTTTTTCGGGAAATATTTTGTCTGTCTTGTACAAAGCCCAAGATTGAGGCTAAAAAAGATTTTGACTCTGTCGGGGAGGGTTTGTATGTGTCTTGTACAAGGCCCAAGATTGAGGCTGAAAGAAGACTGACTCAGTGGGAAAGAAATTTTTATCTGTCTTGTACAAAGCCTAAGATTGATGCTAAAATGAGACTTTATTGACTCGACTGAGGATATTTTAGGTATCTCGTACAAAACCCAAGATAGAGGCTGAACTGAGTTTGACTCTGCGGGAGAGTATTATTTGTCTTGTACAAAGCCCAAGATTGAGGCTGAAATAAGCTGGACTCTGCTTGGGAAATTATTTCTCAAAGCCTAAAAGGAGGCTGGGAGGAATTGACTCCGCTGGGGAAGATATTTGTCCCAAGCTTGAGAGAAGGTTATGCGATTTATGTCTTGTACAAAGCCTAAGATTGAGGCTAAAAGTGTTTGACTCAACAAGAGAGTGCTTTTGTCTGTCCTGTACAAAGCCCAGGATTGTGGCTGAACAAGATAGAGAAATCGTTATACAAAGCCTAAGAGGAGGCTGACTGTTGCTAGGGGAAATCTTTATATCGAACCTAAGAGGAGGTTAAAAAAAGATTGACTCAACAAGAGAGTGGTTTTATCTGTCTTGTACAAAGCCCAAGATTGAGGCTGAAAAGGGTTGACTCAACAAGAGGGTATGAAAAGGTGATTGACTCAACAAGAGAGTCTGAGAGTTGATTGACTCAACAAGAGAGTCTAAAAAGGGTTATTGACTCAACAAGAGAGTCTAAAAAGGTTAGCTCTGCTAGGGAGAATCATTGTACAAATCCCAAGAGGAGGCTGACTATACTGAGGAAAGGAAGGATCATTATACAAAGCCTAAGAGGAGGCTATCTTCTGCTGGGGATTATTGAGATCCCGAGGCAGGTCCAAATGGGGAATCAACTCTTGTTGCGGGTTACAAAAGAGTTGAGATATCAGATACCTTGGGGTTCTAATTTGGGGTAGTGTTATCTGATGATAAACTGACCCTGGTTGGGGAATTTTTAGGAGAGAGACTGGGTTTTAGAACCTATGGGTTTTAACTCTGTTGGAGATTGTTCCAGACTGTCCGGTGGTTTCTCCTAGGTTTGTAAAGTGCTTGAGAATGTCTTTGAGACTCAAGGGGATTTAGACTGTCCAAGTCTACTGGTATGGAAGAGTTTATCTTTGAATATCGCCCAAGAGGAGGCTGAATCTTTTAAGGGATGAGTATCAACCCTAAAATTAGTCTGAGGTGTTGACTCTTTGGAGAAAGACAGCTCTAACAAAGGATGACTAAGTTATGTCCTATACCTTTAGGAGGTCTTTAGGGTACTTGTATTAAGCCCAAGAGAAGGCATAAGAACTTCTAAGAAGCCGAAGGATCCTTGTACAAAGCCCAAGAGGAGGCGGGGATGCTTTTAGAAAGCCTGTGGGTCCCAAACTTAAGAAGAGTTCAAGAAAGGTTTCACCGAGAATTAATCCTTTAGTGAACAGTTCTAGGGTTTGAAGAAATTCAAGAAATGTCATTCACCAAGAATGAATCATTTCTGGGGGATAGAATTCCTTTCACAATTTCTAATAGTGACAGTCTGAGAAAAGGTTCACCGAGAATACTGTCTTTCTCTTTGTTCCATATTGTATAAGCCCAAGAGAAGGCAAGACTGTATCTGGAAATCCTATGGGGATCTAATTGGCTTTACCTAGTTCTAGACCTAGTTGCCGGGGAAAACTCTAAATAGATATACTAGTATATATACAGTTGATATATGACAAGTATTTAAAAGGATATGAAAGGAGAACTTACAGTGGAGCAGCTTCCCACAATACAGTTTATATATATGTGAAAGCAAATAAATGAAAGCTGATAAAAACTTACAGGTGAGCAAGCTTCCATGTTGTATTGTTAGTTGTTCAAAGAAATTAAAGAAAGTTTTGATAACAACTGTATTTATGAAGCTAAATCAAAAGGGAAGTTATTTTTGAAAAGATTGTTGGGGCTTATACTCAAGGAGAAGCCCAGATGAAAACAGTAATTTTACCGTTATTTGTAAACTGTAATGGGTCTTATACAATGACGGAGGCCCAAGATTATTTATGTACAAAGGGGGTTAGTTCTTACACTCTATTAGAGGCACAAAGATTTATTTTTGTACAAGTGATGGGGCTTACAACTCCGGGAGTGGCCCAAGTGATTTGATTTTGGATTAGCGATTGTGTCAAGGTTTTTGAAAGTGTGTTGGGACTTATACAATGTCTGAGGCCCAAAAAAGTTTTGGTTAAGAAAAGGATTGGGTCTTACACTCTATTAGAGGCCCATGAGATGTTAAAAAAGAAAGGAATGAGACTTATAGCTCAAGGAGAGGCCCGTGTTATTTGATTTGAAAATGGTGATCGCGTCGAGGTTTAAAAACACAATGGGTCTTATACAATGACTAATGCCCAAATTAGTTTGGTTTTCAAAAAGGGTTGGGTCTTACACTCTATTAAAGGCCCATGAGTGTTTGAAAATGTTTGATCAGGATCAAAAATCAAAGAAACCCTAATTTTCATTTTTAAAAATAATTCTTTAAAGAAAATTAATAAAAATGAAAAAAAAAGACCAAATAGGTTTAAATAAACCACTTGCGATTTTTGGTTAAGGTTTGAAAAATGAGGTTTTAATCACAAGATGATTTATAACTCATTTGGTTTTGATTGTCAAGATAAAAATGAATTTATTCACAAAAATACGAACTATATTAAATAAATAATATAAATCTGATTTTTTTGTAGAATAAAATATTTTAATATTTTTGTGATTTTTCAGGAAAAGAACCAATAAAAAATGATTAAAATTGAGAGAGAAATTAATTTTTCAAATCATTTAAGAAAATAATATGAAAAACATAAAAAAATGGAAAAAGTGATAAAAAAAAAGGGGTCTGGGGGGAGGGGGATTCGAACCCCAGACCTCCAAGCCAAACACATGTGCGCGCAACCACTGGGGTGGTCATACATCCGTGTATCAAAACCACCCCATAAATACATATGGGATACCAACTTTTAGGCCTGACCAAGGCAAGGCAAGACAAGTTCTTGGGCCAAAAATGTGAAGGCTGTAACTCTCTCATTTCTCCATGGATTGGGACAAAATTTAGGTCTATCCTGCCTAGAATTTCCCAAGGAATCCAATGGTGGTCTTGGTTTTTTCAGATGAGGTCCCCATTTTAAAACCCGATTGTGGTTTTGAAATAGGCCACAATTTGCATTTTCTCTGCCACCTCATGATACAGGCAAGAATTACATGATGAATTGGTTCAAACACAACATATACAACATGTATGAGATGTTTATGATCAGTGGACTTCAAAGCAATGCATAATTCAAAGAGTTCAAGTTGTCATGCACTTACCTCTTGGAGCTTTTTGTACTATCTGCCAAGTTCCTTATGCCAGAAGTAATTTGATACTTTGGACACTCTCAATTGATCCCTTAGAAGCTTTTAGAATGATTGGAATCAGCTGGAATCCTCAGGAACAAGTTTGAGTTGTTTCTTGCAAAAGGGGCAAAAGTGACCAATATGGCAACTCTCTCAAATGTTGTTCCAGATGAGGGGAACCAATTGAGACAGTTCAATGATGATATTTGAAGTATGTTTGAGGTTTTATCTAGTTTTGAAAGTGACTAAATCAAGACATGGCTTGAAAAGTGCAAAAAATTCCAATTTTGAGGTTTTGGAAATGGACTGTGATTTTGGTGTTTCAGGTCACAAATGATAGTTTGAACAGCTTAGATACAACATATTAGAGGTGTTTAGATCATGAGCTGTGATGGAATTGCTCTCTAACTCAAAAACTCAAAGATACCTTGCAAAAGAAGGCATTTTGGCCTAAAGAAAGAGATTTTGAGGAAAACAAGTGTTGTAGTGCTTTGGTGTACTCAAACTGAGCACAATTGAGCTCTATTTATAGTAGAGCAATTTTTTTTGCAAGAAATCGTGAATGACAACTACGGCAGGCCTTTGGCCAATGTTATGCAAAAGAAATCTCAAGTCTCCTCTAGCCATTGACTTGAGATTAGGGCACAGGCTTTGTAGCTTTGGTTCAGAGATAAGTCTTGACTGAATTCAGTTGGAATAGGCTCAGTTCATGCCACCTTGGTGTATCCATTGAATGCTTGGAAACAAAATTGGAGTCTTGGCATCTTTGTAGCCTTTTTAGGGATAACAAGCCTAATGTAGATTCTTGGACTTGGGAGGCTTGGAGATCAGATCATCCCCCTTGGATTTGATCCTCTGATGTGTCCAAATTAATGACAAGGGTTGGAGTTATCAGATTTGGACAAATCGAGCAAATGTGCACAATTCTGCCTTGTAAAACCAGTTCATGATGCCATGTTTCAAGGGTTGTATCTCCATGCTCAAATTGAATTAGGAGATGATCTAGTACCTGTTGGAAAGCCCTTATGGCATACTTTAACTTTGATGTTCACCCCTAGACCTGGTTTGACTTGGATCAAGGTGAAAAATGTCCCTATATTTTGGAAAAAGTAAGGCAGATTCTGACTTAGTGAAAATTTCACTAAGTGTTGGAAAAATGTCATTCTCATGTTTTTAGCCATTTTTATCACTCCATGACTTAAAATCCATGAGGAATTGGAGTTTGATGTAGTTGAAGCTTTTGTAGAGTGTAGAAAGACCTACAAATCCAGCTTTGGATCATCCAAAATAGTTGCTTGGATCTCAAGTTATGATCCTTGGAAGTTGGTACCCTAGCCACTTTGTTCCATAACTTAGAAAAATTCTAAATTTTTTTATGGTTACCCCTTTTACAAGTTAACTCACTTTCTTTGATTGTTCTTGATGGGTGATGATTCAAATCACATATTATCATTGTTTTAGGGTTAAGGAACCTTGGTTGACCAAAAAATCCAAAAAGTCAAACTTGGATTTTTGTACAATTGACTTTTTATCAGATGAAGTTCAAACTGTGTGATCCTTTGTAAAATCAAATCTTTGACCTAAATAAAACCTAATGGATGGACTTCATAGGTGATATAGGGTGTATTGAATCATGTCCTAAGGTTTGGGAGCATGTCTTGGTCAAAAGTCAAAGGTACAGTTGACTTTTTTCCTCAAAACCCTAATTGTGGTCCAGATGAAATTGAAACTTGTGAATCAAGCTTCTTGATCAATCCATTGTTGCAAATGGATCAATGTGGTGTATTTAAGGCCCTCAAATCATGTCTTGAGGTCTTGGCTCATGCTTTGTCCCAAAAGTCAACTTAGGGGTGAATTAGGTCAAGAAACCCTAATTCCTGATTTTTGGTAAATGCATCCCCTGAGGCTAAATTAACTTGATGAGTGGGTCCATGAGGTCCCTTGGAGTATCTTGGGTTATGTTTTGAAGCATTGGCTCATGCTCAGAGGAAAAATTCCATCTGGAGGCCTTGGTCGATCAAACCCCTAATTTGGTGACACTGGCGATCTTGAGGCTTAATCCACTTGGAATGCTGCAACCTTGTGCTTGATTCTTGATGTGGGAGTCCTCTTGATCCTTTATAGGTGCTAGACAAGTTGAAGATCATGTCATTTATTAATTGATCATTTGTCTAAGTGTTCTAAGAGGGCTCAAAACCCTGCTTCTTGATTGTAGTGACTGTCTACCCATCTTTGGGGAGACTGATGAGGTATGATGGTTCATCCATATTATGATAATGATTTGCACAATGATGGGAAATCTTAGTGGTCAAAATTTGGGGTATGACAGGTTGCCAAGAATGTCAAAAGCATGCTGGTATACAACATGTTCCTGCAAGTGAGTTACACTCTATTGTGAAGCCTTGGCCTTTCAGGGGTTAGGCATTGGATTTAGTTGGTGAGATTCGACCAACGTCTTTAAAGAGTCACAAATATATCTTAGTGGGATTGATTATTTCACTATGTGGATTGAAGCCATTCCTTTGGCGAATGTTGATCGAGATGCAGGAATCGAATTTATACAAAGGCATATAATATATAGGTTTGGGATCCCAGAGACAATTACGACTGACCAAGGATCAGTGTTTACTGGTCGAAAGGTCCAAGAATTTGCCAAAGATATAGGGATCAAGTTGTTGACATCAACATCTTACTATGCTCAGGCGAATAATCAGGTGAAGGCAGCCAATAAGGTAGTTATTGGACTAATAAAGAAGCGTGTGGGGAAAAAGCCAAGAAACTCGCATAAGACTTTAGACTAAATTTTATGGGCTTGTCGGACATCCCCTAAAGAGGCTACAAATACTACACTTTTTCGATTGACTTTTGGACATGATGCAGTATTACCAGTCGAGGCTTACCTTCAATCAACTAGGATCTAAATACATGGTGAACTTCCATTTGAAATTTATTGGAACATGATGTTGGATGAACTGGTTGATTTATATGAAGAAAGGTTAAGTGCTTTGGAATTATTGAAGAGGCGGAAAAGGAGAGTAGAAAAGGCGTACAATAAAAAAAATAAAGGTCAAGTCTTTTTCGACTGGAGACTTAAATTGGAAAGTAATTTTGCCTATGGATAAGAAAGATAGGACTTTGAGTAAGTGGTCCCCAAAATGGGAGGGTCTGTTTCAAGTTGTGCATTTATTTTCTAATAATGTGTATGAAATCGAAGAGTTAGCTGAGGATCGAAGGCTCCTGAGAGTAAATGGGAAATATTTGAAGAGATATATGACTATATTACAGGAAGTTAGGATATTAGCAGAATAATTTAGATGCAAAATTTATAGCTAAAATGGTAATTTAAATTAAATGCCAAAATGCCTAAGTCATTACAAACCACAAAATCCAAAATCAAAATAAACTTCAACAAATTACATCACAAATAAACAAGCAAGATTATCAAAAGGGTAAAATGGCCTTCATGCATTCGTACTTCGTTTTGGAGAGAAGTAGACAACGGTCAATTAAATATTTTTTCAATGTGAGAGTGTCAATCTCTTCTCCCAAAGCTTGAGCTCGATCGACATGGTGTACTCCGACTAGAATTTCTTTGTCGAGTTCTTGGCGGTCGAGTTTTGGGATCTCTTGTTCACGCTCTATTTCCTTCTTGATTTTTGCTTGCAATTCTTTGATTTGTTTCTCCCAGGAGGCAATGTTGTTACAGCAAGTTGTGAGTTCTTCTTGACTTTGTTTGAAATTTTGCACCAACACGGCAACTTTGTTGGTGGATTCTGTTGCAGCCTCTCATTCAGCCGTCTGAGTGCTCACTTTATTTTGAATTTTGTTGGTAACGTCTCTTCGACAATTTAGATATGCAGTTACATGATCAATTAGCAGTCCAAGATCTAGGAGAACATCAATAACTTCAGGAGGAGTGGTCAAGACGTCAACTTGCTTCAGGAGATTCTTGATGTCGAAGGAAGCAGAAGAGTTGGCCTCTAAGAGTTGGAGCAGATCAACTTCAAAAACTTTCTCTTTTATCTTTTGAAGTAGATTATCAATAGATTTATTGCCAACTTGATCTCCAGAAGCTGTCAAAGAACTGGAACACTTTTTGGTAGAACTACTTCTTATAGTGAGGATAACCTTCAGGTATTCTGCAAGTTATTTTTCTTCAAGCTGGCTAATTCTTCTAAGGAGAAGGTAGTGGTGGTTCCAGTCGACGATGCTTTACTGTCCTTGACAGTTTTAAGAGGTGGAGTAGTTTTGATTATTTCATCTGGTCTTGACTCATGCTCTGTTTCCTCTTATTTTTCTTTTTCTTCTTCTTTCTCTTCTTCGACTTTATCTTCTAGAGGGTTGGCTTCATAGTCAAACATGGACTGTCCTTCATCATGTTGTTCTTCTTCTTCTTCCTCTTCATCTTCATCTTCACTTTGATTAGAAACTTATGGAAAATCATCATCTGCTTCCTTTTCTGGGTCATCAACATCCATGGTATCTTGGATTTCGATTACAGGAGTCTCTTCTTCCTCACACTCTTTATTGTTTGGGTCAGTAGTTTGACTTTGTTGGGTAGTGCCCTTAGGAGGAGAAGTTTCTCGTTGTTCTTCGACTGGCTCATTTGCTCGCCTGCTGAACCTATGTTTGGTTCCTCGTTAGGAATGGGATAGTTCAAAGGGGTGTTGGTATTCGCAGGGATTGTGTGCTTGACACTTGATTGTGTTGTACCGCCTGCGCCATCCTGTAAAAGAGATTGAATTATGATAAGTTGAAATAAAAAGAATTCGAAAATTAGTTAAAGAATTTAAAGGCAAGTGTTGTTACCTTGGGACCTTCGACACTTGGGCTAAAGTTGTCACTTTCGTCCTATTCAGGAATGTTTTTGGTGGCAGGATTAGGATTAACAATGATTACCTTGGGAGCAGTCGACGATTTATTTTTGTTTCTTATGGTAGTGGACTTTGGTTGTGAGGTGGCATCTGAAGCTTTTGCCTTCTTCTTTTTGGGAATTTTAGAAGTATCCGGCGAAAGATCTTCATCTGATTCGATTATTTGGACTTGAGTTTCTTTAGCCTTGCGCTTTTTTGGAGTAGGAGGTGGTTTTCGATTTGGCTGGAAAATAATACAGAGTTTAACATGAAAAGATGATACATTAATCGAAAATAAGAGAAACACAAAGTATACCTTTGTTGTGGGTGCCATAATAGCGTTTTCGTCATCGCCTTCGTCCTTGGCTAGACTAGCAGCTTTCTTTGCTGGAGCTTTGACTGGTTGTTTTCGATCGACAGCAAGAAAGTATGAGTAAGAACACAGTTGTCATAAACAAAAGATATGTCAAGAAAACTATTAAAGAAGAAAGTAAACTAAAAGAAGTTCTTTTATTCCACACCTTCAAGTATGGGAGAGAGTATTTGAACATCCTCTATGCCAATATGAAGATGCCCTTTGAAACTATCTGAAGTGTGCTTAGTTGGAGCCACCCGTTTCGCCAACTTTTGATATTCTTGTCGAAGGATTTTGACAAAGTCTCCACAGACGAACCAGTCGGGAAACGGAGGGCTAAAATCCACACCGAAATCATCCATTGGCAGTCAAGGGAATCTTGGAGGATATAAGTTAAAATCAAACTCATACCTCTTATCAGGTTTAACGTAAGAAGGTATTTTTAAATCTGGGAGTTTTTGCATAAACTTTTCTTTTAAAGTAACTGCTGCTTCACGGACGGTTCGACTAAGATCATCAGGTCGATAGGCAGTTTCAAAGTATTTTTTGAAATCTTTTAATCTCCTTGTTGTGGGTTGAAGTATCTTTCTTGGTTTTGTCCTATATAAGACCAAAAGCAGATGTTAGGTGTTGAGTAAAAGCATTGACGTCGAACATTTTTGTAAGATAATATTGCCTCCACCAAGTGTCATATTCTTTGGAACAGTAATAAGATGGTGAAAAAGGGATGGGAGTAAGTTGAGTAAGGCCAAAGTAACGAGTTATCTCTTCGATGCATTCAACTTCTGTGTGATGCATGTTGTAAAGAATGACTCCATTTTTCCTTGAAAAAAGGGGTTTTGGTAAAATCTGGTTAATTCCAAATTGTCGAGAGACAAGGTTTGGCTGGTAGCTAAGAAGGACTATTTGGTTGTAAGGAAGGCATCCCTTATGGCTATGGATTCTGCTTCCTGGTCTTTTGATATAGGAGGGAACTTTCGGGTGAACCATTCTGGGCCACGAGTCCTTTTGGCGAAGGGAGCCATATAAGGAGTAAAGTTGTAGCGCTTGGCATACATCATTAAATACCCAGTATAGGCTTGCTAAATATTTGAGCCTTCGTCACTTGGAGTTACATAGACAAGGCGTGTCCCTTCGACCCGTTTGTTCTTGATCTCATCGCTTTCTTCGTCAATGGTGTTGCGAGTCGACAGCCAAGGTTCGAAGGTGGCATTAAGCCATAGCTGAAGTAGCCAAAATGGACCAGTTAGATTCAAATTTGAGTTTGATGCATTCTGAATACTTTTGAGAAGTGACACACTTTCCCCTAAGGATTCGTACATGCAACCAATGATCATTTGGATGAGGCAGAGTTTTCGACCAGAATGAAGTTGGTTAACCATGAACAGAAATTTTTTCATGACCTGTAAAGACCTGGAGAAAAAAAACACAACGAGATAACCAGAGAGCTAGGAAAGCAATGTGCTCTTCGTCAGACACTTCTTCAGTATCTTGTTGATGATGATAAAAAATGTAGTTGGTGAAGGTGGCTCGATTCCCGTCGAAGACAATAGTATCTTCTGTCATCAGAGTTTGATCGAAAGAATCTCCTGTGGGTCGAAGGCCAGTAATGGCAGCTATGTCGAAGAGAGTGGGGGTTAACATTCCACAAGGGAAGTGGAAGTTGTTGTGAGTGTTGTCCCAGAAGTACAGGGAGGTGAGAAGCATAGGTTGGCAATATCCAGGTCCATATTTTGACAGTTGGAGCATGTTGAAAATCTTTATTTCCTTCCAAAAGTCATCTATCTTCTTTTATATCTTTGCCAGCCAAGTCGGGTAGTTCTTAGGGTCTTTGGATAAGGGGCAAGAGCGAAATTCTCTGAGAGCAGTGCTCATGTAATCCAAGCTAATGGTGTTTTCTTCAGGCTCAGCCGAAGATATGGCCTGGGTTTTAGTTCCCTTTTCTGTTCAGGAGTTTTGGTTCCAGTTGCAGGTTTAGTTTTTCTCCTACTTGCCATGGGTTTATACCTATGATAAGTTGGGAAGAATTCACTAAGTTTCAAATAATCTATGTCAACATCTGGTTGTGGTTTAGGAGTTTTGGTTCCAGTTGCAGGTTTAGTTTTTCTCCTACTTGCCATGGGTCTATACCTATGATAAGTTGGGAAGAATTCCCTAATTTTCACAAGATCTGTGTCAACATCTGGTAAAGGACCAGAAAGAGCGTACACTTTTCCAGAAACAAAAGTTGGAATAAATACCTGAGATTGGTAGATTCTTCTTTTTTCCTTCTCAAAGGGAGGTTCTGGGACGTATTATTGATTGTCTGGCATTTAAGGGCCAAAGATTGTGTTAATGGGATGGAGAACCGATTGCTTCTTAGCATCTTTAGCAGGAGTTGATGTTTTCTTGGATACCATTTATGATGAAGGTTGAGAGTACTTTGAGCTTGTTATGTGTGCTTGTGAGGAGATGGACTGTTTTTCTTGCGCTTGAACGGAAGAAGAGAACTCAGAAAAGTGAAAAAACGGAAAAAGAAATGAAGTAGAGTATTTATAAGGGAATAGCAAGATGTTTCATTTTAGCCATCATGAGTAGTGGTTAGGATCATGAGGCACGTGTTGGTCCGTTATGATGGATAGGACGGTTGCAGACGGTAGCCCACTACTTCCTAGTAAACAAGGGAGTGATGATTGTCTTTTGGGTTCTTGCACGTCTTGATTAGACTATTGAAATGGCATGGTCATGTTGATAATGACCTCATAGCAGTAACGGTACAATGGTGTCGAAAGACCTTCAAAATATGTCTTTTTCTCATTGCAATTGAAAATGGCATTTTTGGGGGGCAATTTGTTGGTTGGGATTTCGACACTCATTAATGCGGGAAATAAGTTAGGAGTTTTTAAGGTCATAACCTGAAGAAGAATATGCTGAATTCGATAACAAATAGTGGCAAGGGTGTTTTGGCGACAGTAAAAATTTGAAATGGGTTATTGAAGTTTGAAGACTCATTTTGAGGAACAATGTACATTTCAACAGTATTTGTGTGTGAGAAAAGAGTGCTTTTGAGAGAATGTACGTTTGAATACCTTGCTTTACAATCAAATTCACATTTAAATTTCAGTTATTTATCTCTACTTGCAATTTACTTCCTTGTTATTTATCTTCAAGCCATTTATCTTTCAACTTATCTTTCTGCAATCTACATGTAGAGAGCGATTTTGGACGCGGTTCTTAAGCGTTGGTCGCTCTCTGCGGTTTGAGCTTTGACTACAGGTCGATTCATTTTTTATCATATTGTGAGCTGAATAAGGAAGAGAAATAGATGTCTCCAATTAACCCTGCTTGCATACTGAGTTTAAACAGCGGTCTGTTAGGTTACGGATGCTATCAATGTGGGGGGCCTTTGTACTGGTTATTTGTATTTTCGCCAATACGGTTTTCTTTCTTCCTAGGACTTTCTAGCGGGGAACAAGGGTTAGGATGTTAGGACTGATGCTTTTTGAATTACTGCTTTTGATTGATGGAGATATGGGATTTGGGTTTTTTGTTGATTGCGCTCGCTAAGATCTTTTCTTTCGATCTTATGCCTACGTATTCCCGTTTACCGAAATAGGGAAATCAGAGCGTTCGTAGTTCCTCCTAGTCTATGGGAGGAAATGGGTGTTTTGGTGTCTTGTTCAAAGCCCAAGACGTGAAGCGAAATGTGGTTTGTATCTTGTTCAAAGCCCAAGATGTGAAGCTGAAAAGTCTATTTATGTCTTGTTCAAAGCCCAAGACGTGAAGCTAAAAAGTCTATTTGTGTCTTGTTCAAAGCCCAAGACGTGAAGCTGAAAGGGCCTCGACTTTAGAGAGAATTTGTCATCTCTAAAGAAGGGTTTGTCTGTCACAACTATTGGGTGACTGGTTATAAAGGAGAATTACTTTAACCGGGATATGCGGATCCTAGCAATGCCATAATTTCCTTTAAAGGGGATTTTAACCTGAAGGAGAAGACTTTAACTCAGTGTAGAGCAATGCTATCTTTCCTTAGGAATTTCTCATGCTAAAAGAGGGACAGTGGCATGGATGTAGATGATCCAGAGGCTTTCCGCTTACAGCGATTAGATGAAGGGAAAGGAGTTGTTGATGTTTGTGTACTGTGAACGAGGCACAGCTTTGATGCTAAAAGGTTGATTGGATCAACCAGTGGTTTTCTTATACAAAGCCTAAGAGGAGGCTATTGGCCCAACAAGAGGGAGTTTTTATGTGTCTCGTACGAAGCCCGAGAGAGAGGCTAAAAGGGTTGACTCAACAGGAGAATCTTTTATACTCAACAAGAGAGTGTTTTTGTATCTCGTACGAAGCCCGAGATGGAGGCTAAAAGTTTGACTCAACAAGAGAGTCTTTGTATCTCGTACAAAGCCCGAGATGGAGGCTAAAAGTTTGACTCAACAAGAGAGTCTCTGTATCTCGTACGAAGCCCGAGATGGAGGCTATTGTTTATTTGGCTCAATAAGAACCTTTTTGTATCTCGTATAAAGCCCGAGATGGAGGCGAAAGGGGTCATTGACTCAACGAGGGAGTCTCTTATGTGTCTCGTACAAAGCCCGAGAGAGAGGCTAAATGTTGTTTGACTCCGCTGGGGAGAATTTTGGTATCTCGTACGAAGCCCGAGATGGAGGCTAAATGTTTGCTTCGCTGGGAAAAATCATTGAACAAAGCCCAAGAGGAGGCTATGGTAACTGTTTCAGTTAAGTGACAGGTCCAGTATACTGATTTTTAAAGAGAAAATCAGTTCTTATATGAGCAACACTGTACTCATGGATTTGATTTGAGGATCAGGGATATTTCCTTCTCTTTGAGGAAACGGGAAATCCAAAGGGTATTGAGACTGTCCGAGTCTGCGGGTTTCCTTCCTATTTAATCGAAGGGGTCACTTGAGAATGTCTTTGAGACTCAAGGAATTTAGACTGTCCGTGTCTAGAGTTTTATCTTTTGTACTATGCTTTGAGAAACAGTAGTAGACTCTATGAAAGGACTGTTCTATGAAGATGATTAAGTTCTGTTCCTATACCTTTAGGAGGTCGTTGGGACAATTTGTACGAAGCCCAAGAGGAGGCTGGAAACTTTTAAGAAGCCGACGGGTCCTTGTACTAAGCCCAAGAGGAGGTTATCATTCCCGGAGGAAGAGATCATTATACGAAGCCTAAGAGGAGGCTGTGAATACTTCTAAGAAGCCAACGGGTCCTTGTACTAAGCCCAAGAGGAGGCGGGGTTGCTTTTAGGAAGCCTGTGGGTCCTTGTACGATGCCCAAGAGGAGGTCGGGTTGCTTTTAGGAAGCCTGTGGGTCCTTGTACGATGCCCAAGAGGAGGCCGGGTTGCTTTTAAGAAGCCTGTGGGTCCTTGTACGATGCCCAAGAGGAGGTCGATGCTTTTAGGAAGCCCGTGGGTCCCCAAACCCCGAGAAATTCAAGGCAAGCTATTCACAAGGAGTAGATCAAGTCAGGAAAGTTCGAGAATTTGGAAGAAACTCAAAGATGCCATTCACGGAGAAGACATTCATCTTGGGGAGTAGAGTTTCTTGACAATTCCTAATGAGGACAGCCGAAGAGAAGATTGTATCTGGTGATCCTATTGGGGATCTAGTTGTCTATTTCTACGAATAAATGAAACGGCGTCACCTAGTTCTAGACGTAGTTGCCGGGGAAACTCTAAATATCTATACTATTATTACACAGTTGATATGAGTTTATGAAAGAAGACTTACAGCGAAACAGCCCCACAATACAGTTATATATATATATATATATGAGTTTGTGAAAGGAGACTTACAGTGAAACAGCCCCACAATACAGTTCTATACATATGAAAGCGGTAAATGAAAGCGGGTAAACACTTACTCGGTTGTAGAGCTTCCATGCTGTTTGGTTAGTTGTTCAACAAAGAAAGATTGAAAACAACAGTATATTCAAAATCAAAGGAGAAAGTGCTTTGAAAAAGAAGGATTTGGGGCTTACAGCTCAAGGAGAGGCCCAGGGTTTTATCAGTGAGCGCACTGTTGAATTTGTACAGAGGGACTTATACAAGTGACTGAGGCCCAAGAAATGTTTTCTGTACAAAGGGATGGGTCTTACACTCTATCAAGAGGCCCAAGTGAGTTTTAAGAAAATAAATGGGTCTTACTACTCGAGGGTAGGCCCAATGGTTAATTTTGAAAAAGGCGACGGTCGCGCCGAGGTCTTGTAAACACCGTGGGACTTATACAAGTGACTGAGGCCCAAAATTTTGGTATTTACAAAGGGATTGGGTCTTACACTCTATTAGAGACCCAAAGATTTTAAAGAAAAGAAATGGGGCTTACAACACGAGGGGAGGCCCATAGTCTTTATTTTCAAGATGAATATTCACTTTTAAAATGCTTAAAAATAATTAAAAATGAATTTATTCACAAAAATACCAACTATATTAAATAAATAATATAAATTTGATTTTTTTTGTAGAATAAAATATTTTACTATTTTTGTGATTTTTCAGAAAAAGAACCAATAAAAAATAATCAAAATTGAGGGAGTTATTAATTTTCCAAATCATTAAAAAACAATATGAAAAATGAGAAAATACAAAAAAAGAGGGGTTGGGTCTTACACTCTATTAGGGCCCAAAGTGTATTTTTGTACAAAAGATGGGGCTTACAACTCAGGGAGAGACCAAAAATATTTTCAGTTTGAAAATGGCGATCGCGCCGAGATTTTTAACGTATCGGGACTTATACAATAGCTGAGGCCCAAAATTGTTCGTTAAAAAAGGGTTGGGTCTTACACTCTAATAGAGGCCCAAGTGTTTTAAAAAAATGAAAAGAAATGGGACTTACAGCTCAAAGAGAAGCCCAGTTGATTTTCGTTTGAAAATGGCGATCGCGCCGAAGTTTTCTTTTAACGCAGAGGGACTTATACAATAAGTGAGACCCAAAATTGTTTTGGTTAAAAGGGGATTGGGTCTTACACTCTAATAGAGGCCCAAAGAGTTTAAAAAAGATTTGTTAGGGTGAAAATCCAAGAAAACCCCAATTTCATTTTTTAGGCATTTTTTCAAGAAAAATTAAGTAAAAAATGATAAAAATATCAAATAAAAATCATTAAATAATGATTAAAGTTTATTAAAAAAATATTTTATCAACATAAATATTTAAAATCATTTTGGTTTTAAAAATCAAGAAAAAAAAATCATTTTAAAAGCATTTAAAACACTATTTTTAAATATATTAAAAATAATACTTTTTTTGTGATTTTTTTGGATTAAAATATTATGGGGTACGAATTGGAAAATGATGATTTTTTGCTATGTGAAAAAAATTGGTTGAGTTTTGAAAATAAAAAGTAAGAAAAAGAGGAAAGATATCAAAATATCATCTCCGACATTTTTTGGGGTAAAAACGAGTATCGAAACTTTAATTTTCAACACGTTTTTATCAAATTTCAAACACTCATAACTCTCTCAATTTTTATCGGAATCAAAATCCGGAAGTACCTACCTGACCGATTTTTCGTAAGGAAACCAATGGTATTACTCACGCACACGGAAAATCGACGCACAAAACACAGAAAAAACTGCTATCGTTTTGAAAATATCGTTTCGCGCCGAATTTCCAACACGCGTAACTCTCTCGATTTTTATCGGAATCAAAATCCGGAAGTACCTACCTGAACGATTTTTCGCAAGGAATCCAATGGTATTACTCACGCACATGGAAAATCGACACATAAAACGCAGAAATTAAAAAACAAAAACTGCTATCGATTAAAAACATCGTTCTGCGCCAAATTTCAAACACGCGTAACTCTCTCGATTTTTAACCGAATCAAGATCCGCAAAAGCCTATCCTGACCAATTTTTTGCAAGGAATCCAATGGTATCACAGACGCATGCCGAAACTCAACGCACAAAACGCAGCGATAAAAAAACAGAGCTGATGCGTTGTAAAAACATCGTTTCGCGTAAAAATTTCCAACGCGCGTAACTCTCTCGATTTTTAACCGAATCAAGATCCGCAAGAGCCTATATTGACCGATTTTTTGCAAGGAATCCAATGGTATTACTCACGTACACAGAAAATTGACGCACAAAACGCAGAAATTAAAAAACAAAAACTGCTATCGTTGTTTTCGACGCCGTTTCGCGTAAAATTTCCAACGCGCGTAACTCTCTCAATTTTCATCGGAATTGAAATCCGTAAAAACCTATCTTGACCGATTTTTCGCAAGGAATCAAATGGTATTATTCACGCACACTAAAACTTAATGTATAGAACACACCAATGAAAACAAGATAGAACTGTACATGTTTTCAAAACAACCAAAATTCCACATAAAAACATGTCAAAATGCAAACAGTGGGAGGATCACAACATACACATTAAGGACTACATTTTTACCTCAAGAATTGTTCAATATGATGCATGTATGTGGACAACAAAGGAAAGCATGATTCAAAGAATTCAAGTTGTGAATTTTACCTCTTTTTTTGGAGATTTTGGGCAACCTTCCAAGTGCTTTGTTCCAGAAATGATTTGATGCTTTGGACAACCTCAAATGACCTCTTAGAAGCTTTTAGGATGGTTGGAATCGGCTGGAAACCTCTAGAGCAAGTTTGTGCACTTTCTCGCGAAATGGTCAAAAACGGCCAAAATGCCAACTCTCTCAAATGGTGTTCCAGATGTGTGGCACCATTTGGGATAGTTCAAGGATGATATTTAGAGTGTGTTTAAGGTTTTATCTGGTTTGGAAAGTGACTGAATCAAGACATGGCTTGAAAAATGCAAAAAAGTGTCATTTTGAGGTTTTGAGATGTGACTTTGTGATGTTGGTGTTATAGGTCACTTTTGATGGTTTGCACAGCTTACATATGATATATATGAGGTGTGTGTGTGATTAGTTTGAGTGAAATTGCTCTCTAGCTCAAAAACTCAGAATTTCCTTACTAATGAAGGTATTTTGGAGTGAAAGAGAGAATTTGAGGAAAGCATCTGTTTGATGGCTTTGGTGTACTCAAACTCAACACAAATGAGCTCTATTTATAATGGAGCGAGTTTGTTTTGGGATCCACAGTGAATGGTGGCTGCAGCAGAGGTTTGGCCAATGTTGGCCAATGGAAATCCAAGTCTCCTCTAGCCATTGACTAAAGGTTAGGGCACAGGCTGCTGGTTCCCTTGGTCTTGGATAAGTCTTGACTGATTTCATATGAGAATGGCTCAGTACATGCCACCTTTAAGCATCCATTAAATGCTCCAAACCAAAATTGGAGTTTTGTCCCTCTTTTAGGGATTTCTAGGCTTTGGCATGCTTTTCTTTGTTCCTTGGACTTGGGAGGTTCATGGATCAGATCATCCCACTTGGATTTGATCCTTAGATGTGTCCAAACTGATGACAAGGCTTGAAAATTCGTGTGGCACAAAAAATGTGCAAATCTGCCTTGAAAAATTCAGCTTCAGCAAGCCATTTTGTAAGATCCATAACTCCCTGCTCGAGTATGCTATATGGACGTTCTAGGACTTTTCGGAATGCTTAGATGACGTACTTCAACTTTGATGTTTGACATTAAACCTGGTTCAACTTGGATCATGGAGAAAAACAGCCTTGAAGTTGGGACATTGTGCTGAAATTACAAGGCAGATTTTTGGCTAAGTGCTGAAAAATGTCAATTTTAACTTTTTAGCCATTTTGATCCAAGCATAACTCAAAATCCTTAATGAATTAGACTTAGGTCTATTTGAAGTTTTTGTAGAGGGTAATGAGGGCTACAAATCAAGCTTTGGATGAGGAAAAATGGCTTTGTGGTTTAGGAGTTATGATCCTCCAAAGTTGGTACCCTTGCTACTTTTTTTCATAACTTAGAAAAATTTCTAAGTTTTTATGGTTACCCCTTTTACAAGTTATCCCACTTTCTTTGATTTTTCTTGATGAATGATGATTCCAATCACACATTAACATCATTTTAGGGTTAAAAAACCATTTTTATGAAAAATCTCAAAAAGTCAAAGTTTGACTTTTGTGCATAGTTGACTTTTTATCAGATGAATTCCAAACTGTGCGATTCTTCAGGAAATCATGTCCTTGACCTAAATCAAAATTGATGGACATGTTCCATGGGTGTTATAGGGTGTATTTAATCATGTCCCACAGCTTGGGAGCATGCCCTAGTCAAAAGTCAAAGCTACAGTTGACTTTTCTCGCGAAACCCTAACTGTGGTTCAGATGAAATTGAAACTTGTTGCTCAAGCTTCTTGGGTCAATCCATTGTTGCAAATGGATCAACGTGGTATGTTGGAGACCCTCAAATCATTTCTTGAGGTCTTGGCTGATGATTTGTCCCAAAAGTCAACTTAGGGGTGAATTAGGTCAAGAAACCCTAATTCCTGATTTTTGATGTATGCATCCCCTGAGGCTAAATTGACTTGATGATGGGGTTTATGATGTTCCATGGAGCATATTAGGTTATGCTTTGAAGCATTGGCTCATGCCCAGAGGAAAATTTCCATCTGGAGGCCCTAGTCGACCAAACCCTAATTTGGTGACACTAGCGATCCTGAGGCTTGATCCACCTAGAAGGGAGCAAACTTGTGCTTAATCCTTGAAGTGGGAGTCCTCTTGATCCATTGTGGATATTTGAGAGGCTAGACAAGTTGAAGATCATGTCATTCCTTGATTGATCCTTTGTCTAAGAGCTCTGCGAGGGCTTGAAACCCTAAATCCTGTTTGTAGTGAATGCTCACCCACCTTTGGGGAGACTAATGAGGTATGATGGTCCATCCACATTGTGCTGATGATTTGCACAATGATGGGAAATCTTAGTGGTCAAAATTTGGGGTATGACAGATGCCCCTATTTAATCTTCTTGGACCCGAAGGTATAAATGACGAAGGTATTCGGGCATTCGGGGTGCAAGAGGATTAAATATCGGAATACCCGAAATTTTGATGGTGGTTATGAATGGTAGCTTACGCATTCATCTTCTTTAGCTAAGCGATGATGCTTAGAAAAGGTAAACTTCCCCTCGATCCTGGTCTTCAGCCAAGGAGCTGGTCTCAGTTTTCTTTTGAAATAAACTTCCCCTCAATCCTGGTTTCCTACCAAGGAACTGGTCTTAGTTTCTTTTGTAAACTTCCCCTCGATCCTGGTTTCCTACCAAGGATCTGGTCTCAGTTTCTGATATAAACTTCCCCTCGATCCTGGTTTCCTACCAAGGAACTAGTCTCAGTTTCTTTTGTCAATAAACTTTCTTGACAAGGAACGCTATTAGTGGCGATTTTCCTTCAAACTTCTCGCCGAATTTTCCTGGGGAGATGCCATTTGAGTGGAAAAAGATTTGATGTCAGACTTGCTGGGGAACCCAATCGTCTGAGCTGTAGAGGTACACAAACTTCTCTATTTTGGAGATGCCATTTGTCGATTCTACTGGGGAAAGCGAGTCTCTTGAGAGACTGTTTGCGTTTGGGGTCTTACATCATACTTTTCTCGGGATCTTTCCGGAGAAATGCCATATGATGGAATCCAATTTTGATGTTCCAATGACCTTTTCATCAGTGGTTTTTTCAGAGAAAAACTGCCGTACCGCCGAATCTCTGATTAAGAGGCTTTCTCTGGGGATTTTCCTTAATCCGGGAAAGCAAGGATATCATCTTCAATGCGAAGAGTGACATTTGTTGAAAGTTTTCTCTGGCTTTTCAGAGGTTCAAGTTATCAAAGTGGTCAAGGACCGTCTCTAATCCAGAGATAAATGGGAGAGAGATTGCTTAGATGATTCACTTCCTAACGAGGGAAGGTCTGACAACTCGATTGAGAGGACTTTTATCACTAGTGGATAAGACCGACTAGAGTGATAGTGATGCAATATGAATGTGAATGCAAATCAATAATGCATGATATATGTGTGTATATGCGGACAAAACTGACGCAACATACCAACTAAAAGATGAACATGACTGGATACTCGGCCATCGTGGGGCGTGTAGAAATATCGCTGGTTCAAGATAGCAATTCTGCCTTGCTTAGGAGAAACGGTCCCTGTTGGGGGTGACGCTGGTCGGGCTTAGGAAATGAGAACTCGGCCAAGGATGTCAGACGAAACATGGTCTCTGACATTGCTGATCCTTCATTCAGGCGTACTGGTCTAGAAGGAGTACTTTGATTCTGCACTTTGAGGTTCAAACACCTTTGGAGACGCGATTGATGTTCTTTCGATGTTTAACAGTCAAAAGAAATTGCCATCTTTATTAAAAAGCAGAAAAAGTTTTAACAAGTAAATTCATTTTTGTTTTATTTCAAGAATCGTTAATCATGTTAACAACGTCGTTATGTAAAGCTAAAACAAATAAGAATTACAAACAAAAGCACAAGGGCTCAAATTTTATTGATAAGATGGAAATCAGCCAAATGCGTGATTCCAAAGAGTATATACAAAGTTTGAAATGGTAATTTACAGGGAAAAGGGCTACGTTGAAACATAACGACCACTATCCTTCTACCAACTTTGAATTCGGGACATCCTGAGCTTCTGTCGAAGATGACCTTGACTGGAGTTTTCCTCCGCTGGATGTTGTAATTGCTGCTGAGGGACTTGCCTCTGTCGAACGTAATTACTTGCCATTATCCCTAATTTTTTCCTGGATTGTACTATGATGTTTCCAATCCACCGGGATGATTTTTTTCATGTCTCTAACTTTTGCCTGGACCGCCCTTTCGGGTTTTCAATCCACCGAGACGTTTTTTTTTTAGGCGAAGTATTTCTTGACTACGTCAACATTCGTGGGGTAGGCAAATTCCTCTCCGTCCATGGTTGCAAGTCTCAAGGCACCGCTTGAGAAAGCTTTCGTGACCACATAGGGGCCATCATAATTCAGAGTCCACTTGCCCCGGGAATCAATGAGAAAAGATTGTATCTTCTTGAGCACGAGGTCTCCTTTTCTGAAGATACGAGGTCGGACCTTTTTGTCGAACGCCCTTTTCATTCTCTGTTGATACAGCTGACCATGGCATAATGTCGTGATTCGTTTCTCTTCGATCAGGTTCAATTCGTCGTGTCGGCTTTGACACCATTCAGCTTCGGTGAGCTTAGCTTCCATCAATACCCTGATTGATGGGATCTCTACTTCTATGGGGAGCACTGCTTCCATGCCATACACTAGAGAGAAAGGGGTAGCCCCTGTTGAAGTACGGACAGATGTGCGATAACCGTGAAGAGCAAAGGGTAACATCTCGTGCCAGTCTTTATAGGTTACAACCATCTTTTGAACGATCTTCTTGATGTTCTTGTTAGCCACTTCCACCATTCCGTTCATCTTGGGTCGATAGGGAGATGAGTTATGGTGTTCGATCTTGAACTCTGCACACAACTCTTTCATCATCTTGTTGTTCAAGTTAGATCCATTATTAGTAATGATCTCGCTTGGAACACCATAACGGCAGATGATATTGTTTTTGATAAATCGGATCACCACTTGTCGGGTTACATTAGCGTATGACGCTGCTTCGACCCACTTGGTGAAATAATCAATGGCTACAAGGATGAACCGATGTCCGTTTGAAGCCTTGGGCTCAATCATACCAATCATGTCGATTCCCCATATGGAAAAAGGCCACGGGGAAGAAAGAACTTTGAGATGTGATGGCGGTACATGAATTTTGTCGGAGTATATCTGACACTTGTGACACCTTCTCATGTACTTGTAGCAGTCAGATTCCATGGTCAACCAGTAGTACCCTGCTCTCAGAATTTTTCTCGCCATTGTGTGTCCATTGGCATGAGTGCCAAAGGATCCTTCATGAATTTCTTTCATTAGCATGTCTGCTTCTGGCCTGTCTACGCATCGGAGCAAGACCATGTCAAAATTTCTCTTATAAAGAGTGTCACCGCTCAGGAAGAAGCTGCCTGCTAGTCTTCTGAGGGTCTTTCTGTCTTTTCTGAGTGCCCCAGATGGGTACTCTTGTTTCTGAAGGAAGCATTTGATATCGTGATACCAAGGTCTGTCGTCTATGACTGCTTCAATCGTGAAGATGTAAGCGGGCCGTTCAAGGCGCATGATGTCGATCTTAGGTATGTCATTCCATTGACCTACACTAATCATGGAAGAGAGAGTGGCTAATGCATCAGCCATGTGATTCTCATCACGAGGGATGTGATTAAAGTCGACTCTGTTGAAGAAAGGTAACAACCTTCTTGCATAGTCTTTGTAAGGAATCAATCCTGATTGGTATGTGTTCCAATCTCCTTTTATCTGATTGATAACCAGGGCTGAGTCGCCATACACATCCAAGTTTTTGATCCTTAAATCAATCGCTTCTTCGAGACCCATAATACAAGCTTCGTATTCGGCCTCGTTGTTTGTACACTTGAACGTAAGTCGAGCAGTGAGAGGAATGTGGGTACCCTGAGGGGTAACAATTATTGCCCCAATTCCATTTCCATAATGATTAACTGCTCCGTCAAAGATAAGTCCCCATCGGGAACCTGGTTCTGGCCCTTCACTGGGTAGCGGTTCATCACAGTCTTTCATCTTTAGATACATGACATCTTCGTCTGGGAAGTCAAACCCGATTGATTCTTGATTGTCAATCGGTTGATGAGCCAAATGATCGGCTAAAATACTTCCTTTAACGGCTTTCTGAGCGTGGTACTCTATGTCATATTCTGATAACAGCATCTGCCAATGGGCAATTCTTCCCGTGAGAGCAGGTTTTTCGAAAACGTACTTGATTGGATCCATTTCGGAGACCAACCAAGTAGTATGACGAATCATGTACTGGCGAAGACGTTTGGCTGCCCAAGCCAAAGCACAACAAGTTTTCTCAAGCATCGTGTACCGAGTCTTGCAGTTGGTGAATTTCTTGCTTAGATAGTAGATGGCAGACTCCTTCCTTTTAGTTTCATCTTGTTGGCCAAGTACACATCCCATTGAGTCCTCTAGGACTGTGAGGTAAATGATCAGTGGTCTTCCTTCCACTGGAGGTGATAGAATCGGCGGATTCAACAGGTATTCCTTAATACTGTCGAAGGCAGTTTGGCAATCTTCTGACCAAACGCAATCCTGGTTCTTTTTGAGTAATTTGAAAATCGGCGCGCATGTCGCGGTCATAAGGAATATGAACATGGAGATATAGTTCAAACGTCCCAAGAATCCTCTGACTTGTTTTTCAGTTTTCGGAGAAGGCATTTCTTGAATGGCCTTGACCTTGTCAGGATAAACTTCAATTCCTTTCTGTCTGACGATGAACCCTAAGAGTTTCCCCGAACGGACACCGAAGGTGCATTTGTTAGGATTCAAGCGGAGCTTGAATTTTCTTAGACGTTCGAACAATTTTGACAGATGTTCAACGTGCTCACTCTCTGTTTTTTATTTTGCAATCATATCATCGACATATACCTCGATTTCTTTGTGTATCATGTCATGAAACAGAGTAGTCATGGCCCTTTGATAGGTTGCCCCGGCATTCTTCAAACCGAACGGCATTACCTTGTAACAAAAGGTACCCCATGGGGTAATGAACGAAGTTTTCTCCATGTCTTTCGGCGCCATTTTGATTTGATTATAGCCCGAGAATCCATCCATGAAGGAGAAAACTTTAAACTTTGATGTACTGTCAACCAGCATGTCAATGTGTGGTAAAGGAAAGTCGTCCTTTGGACTTGCCTTGTTCAGATCTCTGTAATCAACACACATTCTGACCTTTCCGTCCTTTTTGGGAACAGGTACGATGTTGGCTAACCATTGAGGATATTCTGATGTGGCGAGGAAACCTGCGTCAATCTGTTTTTGTACCTCCTCTTTGATTTTGATAGCCATGTCCGGGTGAGTCCGTCTCAACCTTTGCTTTACTGGCGGACATTCTGATCTCAACGGTAAGTGATGTTCCACGATGCTGGTATCCAACCCTGGCATATCCTGATAGGAACAAGCGAATACATCGGGGAATTCTTTGAGAAGCTTTATCAAACTTTCTTTGACAGTCGAATTGAGCAGTGCCCCAATCCTGATTTCTTTTCTCTCTTGCTCTAAACCCAAGTTTACCGTTTCCAACGGTTCTTTGTGAGGTTCAATGGACCTTTCCTCTTGTCTGAGTAATCGGGAGACCTCTTCTGGAATTTCGTTGTCATCTTCTTCTTCAGCCCCAAATACCGGGAATTCAAAGTTAGGAGAAGGCATCGGATCGTATGTTTCAACGGGGTGTAAAACAAGCAATCTGCATGACGTGATGATTCGTGTTTAGAAGAGATAAAGAAAATGCAAGTGTGTGCAGTGTTTTATTTTACTGCTTGTTTTTATTTTTAAATGTTTTTTAGGATTACCATTTTCTGAAAAAGCAAAAAGAGAAAACAGCAATAATGCGGAAATTACAGAACGACGTTATTTTATTTATGAACAAGTCGACTCTTGAAACTACAGCCCTATAAAACAAAACTCTGTCGCTTCGGGCAAAGCGAAGAGGGAAATTTACAGAAAGCGAGCCCTATCAAAACATCTGTTCCACCTGGGCAGGGTGAAAGGTTTAAAGATGGCAATTACTTTGACTGATGAACGACCTTCGGAACCTCGACGGCAACCCATTGGCGGCGAACTCCTCGGTGAATCACAAAGTCTGGTACCTTCCTCGATTTGTCTTCAGAAATGACGCTGATTTCTGGTGGAGCAGGATCATTGGAATCTGTCTCCCAGGCAGAATTGTTGTAGGAGAATTCCTCAGTTGTATTTTGTATAGCATTTGTGTTCTCAGCTGTATCTCCCCATCCAGTTGGCTGGATATCTTAGAGCCTGATACGAGAGCTCTCGGGCGCAGTGTACTTGACCATAAAGTCGTATTTTCCACTAGGTTGTCCCAGGGTGTCCCAAACTTCTTTGGAACTGGAGGAGTCATCCCTCTCGATGACGTTGACCTCAGGAAAAGCATAGTTGATGAATTCTAGTCCTACAAACGTTGCGAATTCATCTTCACGTTGAGTAGTTTCTGAATGACCTGAGTGTTGATCCCATGACATGGTGGGGACACAGGTATTCTGTTCGATGATGCTCAGCTGAGTTTCATTGCTCGGCTGACTTTCTTGCCCCAAGTTTCCTGGATAAGGTTGCCACATTGGCAGACCATCCATTGGGCCATAGTAGTTGTAGTCAAAATTGTCTTTCATCGGAGTGTCTTCCTCTAATGAATTTGGCGGAGCACGGCATCCTTCCGGATCACAATCTCCATATATCGTTTCGACGTCTGATCGGGGTATAAATCTCGGACTCTATGCGGGATAGCAAAAAGGCATAGGCACCTCTTCCTGAGACATATAACCGTCCCCGTTAAGGTAGGACTTCCATTCTTCATCTGTGTCAGAGGGATCTTCCTCATTGATAGCATGAACTGCTTGAGACACTGGGTGAAGGAAACCTCCACTGTGGAAGAAGTTTTGAAGGGGATGAAGACTTTCATCGTTAGCAGTTGTCTGGGTACAGGTTGCAGAAAAACCAAGACCCTTCTTTGTTGTATTGTCAATGGGAATGACAAGCTGTCCCCATCCTGTCGTATTGGTACTCTCGACCACTTTAATAGCATCGTTGTATGAAGAAATCGAAGTTTATCCTTTGGACTGATTGTCCTTGCTCACCGACAGTGCTTGGAACTGAGTTCCAATAACCTCCTCAGGTTCTACACAAGCAGATGATGATAAGTTACTCACGAGCAAGGCCTGTTCTCCACAGACTGTGATGAGTTGGCCGTTCTGGATGAACTTTAGCTTTTGGTGGAGGGTCGAAGTGACCGCTCCAGCCTGATGTATCCAAGGTCTTCCTAATAAACAACTGTATATTGCCCGGATGTCCATGACCTGGAAAGTGACTTGGAAAGTGTGAGGACCAATAGTTATGGGAAGATCAACTTCGCCGATAACTATTTTTCTGGATCCGTCGAATGCTTTGACGAGGACCTCGCTGACTCTCATCGGAGGGCCTTTGAATGATAATTGCATCAAAGTGGACTTCGGCATAACATTTAGGGCTGACCCTGTGTCTACCAGTATGCTGGCTAAAGCATCGTCCTGGCAGTTAACTGTAATGTTGAGCGCCATGTTATGACGGCGACCCTCTTCGGGTAACTCCTCATCACTAAATCCCAAATTGTTGCAGGAAGTGATGTTAGAAACAATACTATCGAACTGCCTGATTGTTACATCCTGTTCCACAAAGGCTTGCTCCAAGAGTTTCTGTAGAGCCTCCCGGTGGGCTTCTGAACTGAGTAACAGTGATAATACCGAGATCTTTGAAGGAGTCTGTAATAGCTGATCAACAATGTTGTATTCACTCCTTTGGATGAGCTTCAGCATCTCATCATTATTTTTCAAAAGGTCGGGATTACTGGATTGACCGACTGGGGGATCGGGAGCTTCTGTCTGAAGTTCCTTTTCCTTGTTAACTTCCCCAACCCCTCGGTTGAAGATTCTACCACTCCGTGTTACTCTGCTGATGTCTGCAATGTTCACAACGGAGGGTAATGTAATTTCCTTTCCATTTTCAATTGTTGTTGCACCGTATTTGTAAGGGATAGCCTTAGTTGATTCATACGGTAGTGGTCCTGGCAGATAGATGACTATAGGAGCCTTCTGATTTTTCTGACCATCGTAAGTAATCTCGATCCGTTCCCGGTTGGGAACTCTCGATTCGTCAAGTAGTGGAATGATGGCACAAATATCCCCAGCCCTCTGATGATCAGAGATTACGACAACATCCTCGATTTGATCAGCGAGATAATTGACTGATCCAGAACTTGAGCATGGTTGAATCTCTTTGCGGTCCAACTGACTTTGAAGGGCTGCTCGTACGAGGTAGCACCCTTGATTGTTCACTGAACAAACTCCACACCGCTCATAGTTGTGTAGTGGCACCCGACCATGTCCACTTTGAATGCAGTGCAACCTTACGAGGTTTGTTTCCATTGATCGGACATCCTGACTTTAATATCTAGTAGGATTTCCGTTAGTGATACTAATTTGCTGAGTATCTTCATCCATGTAGATTGGCATCCACCAGTGATTTAACAAGTGCTGAAGTGCCTCCTGGACAAGGGTACAACCCCGATCGTTTTCGCAACCTGCTTTACAGCTTTGATAGTCATGTGATATTAAGAATCCGAGTCGGACCTGCTCAGCATGTAACTCTACCAGGTTGGTATTCATCACGCGAATGTCGAAGATCTGAACCATATTGATCTGATAAGGGTTCCTATCATGGTAGTCTTAGATCCATCCAAGATCCATCTGACGCTGAAGGGCCTCTTGTATGAAAGAGCATCCATGTTTGTTTACCGAGCAAGTCAGACAGGAACTGTAATCGTGTCGCGGCAGATTATGATACTGGCTTTGCCTTGAGTACATCACCACCAAGTTGGCATTCATCGCACGGATGTCGTGGTTTTGAATGACGTTAGAATTCGTATAGACCATGTTAACTCCACGAACTCGGTGCTCTTGGATCCATCCGAGATCCATTTGTTCCTGTAGAGCTGATTGTACTACTGAACATCCTTGGTTATCTTTAGAGCAGATATCACACTGGTGATAGTTATGAGGTGGCACATGGCCATATCCACTCTGTCTACAATGCATCTTAACCAGATTGGTTTTCAACAAGAGTACATCGTGAATTTGATAGACATTGTTAGTCTCTTTCTCAATCAGATTGTCTGCAGCTTTCTCATGTTGAGGCAGCGGGTTCGTGAGAACATTAGGATTTGTATCCTTGAAGGATAAGACCCCACTCCTAACAAGTTTTTGCACGTCGGACTTGAAATTGAGGCAAGTCTCTAGGTTATGCCCTGAACCTCCTTGATGATAAGGGCAAGTTTGATCCACCTTAAACCAAAAAGGCAGATTTTCCGGTACTGTAAGAGGAGACTTAGTCTGGATGTGCCCTATAGCCAGTAGTAACGGAAATAATTCTGTGTACAACATGGGTATAGGATCAAACCCTGATGGTCGTGTTGTACGGTTGTTGTTATATGGAGGACGAGCCTGCTGAAGAGGCTGTTGTGTCCTTTGCTGGTCAGGTTGGCTCTGCACAACCTGAGGTTGATACGTAGGAATAGGCGCAGGGCTGGTAGCAGGAGTCACAGCTGCTACCGGCTGATAACGTCGCCTTTGCTTTCCGAGAGAGATATTCCCAATATCTTGCTCTTTTTTCTTAGGGAGAGCACTACCGTATTTTTTAGTACCGCTCGTCGATCCAGTGTCTTTTACCAAACGTCCTTCTCGGACGGCTTCCTTAAGACGTACGCCCATGCCGACCATCTCGGTGAAATCACTGGGCGCACTGGCAACCATTCGGTCATAGTAAAATGAGCTTAAGGTCTTTAAGAAGATCTTTGTCATCTCTTTTTCCTCAAGAGGCGGACAAATTTGAGCGGCAATTTCACGCCACCTTTGAGCATACTCCTTAAAGGTTTCCTTGTCCTTTTGTGACATTGATCTGAGTTGATCTCTGTCGGGTGCCATGTCCAAATTGTATTTGTATTGTTGGACAAAGGCAGTGCCAAGATCTCTGAATGTGCTGATCGTAGCACGGTTTAATCCCATGTACCATTTTAATGCGGCACCGGTTAAACTATCCTGGAAGTAGTGAATCGGTAGGTCCTGATTCTCCGTCTGAGCTGACATCCGCCGAGCGTACATCACCAGATGGCTCTGAGGGCAAGAGTTACCCTTGTATTTTTCAAAGTCTGGCATTTGAAATTTGTGCGGAACTTTCACATTGGGGACCAAGCAGAGATCTGCGGTGTCCTTTCCAAATAGATCTTGACCGCGAATGGCTTGCAGTTCCTTCTGCATTTCCAAGAACTACTCCTGGAATTCATCCATTCGGTTAAACATAGTTTCCTTCTTACCAGAAGGTGTCTGTGGAATCTGTCCTTCCGGGATAGTGTGCACCACAGGGGGTGGTACCGTGACTACGGTAGTGAATCTTGTTGTCTCCTGAAGTTTGTAACCTTCAGGAGTCTTCAGTATGCCTCTGGCATCTTCGCTTTCCCGAAGTTTGTAACCTTCAGGCCCAGCGGTGTCTGTTGAGATTCCCTGATCTTCAGTGATCGGCGAAACATATCCTCCCGGGATATAGTTAACAGGCATGCCCCAAGGGCGATCTTTCGGCATCTGATACCTAGGATCATACTTCTCCACTATGGGCGTTGAGGTGATCTCTGGGATCACAGTTCTTTGTAGCTGAGCTTCTGCCATGGCTTGCATGTCGTTACGAATCTTTCTCATATCCTCTCTTAGAGCGTCGATTTCTTCTTTCAACTCTCTGTTTTCTTCCTCAAGATCATCCATCTTTTTCTGACGATTGGCTCGAGTATTGTACGAATGAGACAGTTTGACTCTAGAACCGAGACACAAACGTGAGATTCGTAGGTAAGAAGAATACGCGATGTGAGAATGATGAATGCAATGATTATATTAATTATTATTTTTTGTTTAATCAAAATAAACTTCGACAATTAGATTGCAAATATCAAACACTGGGGAAACCCCTTTTATTGAATTCGAAAGGATTACAGAAATGGAAATACAGTAGATTACAAGATGCGGAAACAGAAACCTAAGCTAATGGGTCCCAAGTCCTCTCTGAGGAGAAACCGGGTACTGATTCTGATATCTTCCTTTTCTTTGACCGGGGCTCTTGGGCCGTTGTCGGGTTGTCATTCTTTTGCCAAGTGAAAGGAGTGAGCAAATTCCTTTGGTCGTCTTGATTCTCTACAGCATGTTGCTCCAAAATTTCAATCAGAGCGTCCTTCTCTTTCAGTAATTACTGTATTTTGATGCACTCTACGTCGGGGGTGCGGTACTTGTTCTTCCAAGACCTTCTCTCCCGTTGAACTTTGTTGAGAGTAACCTGAAGCTTTTCAGTTTCCGTCATGAAGTACATGACAGACTCCCTCGGCAGAAGAATTCCATAACGAGGATAAGGCATCTTTAGCTTGAGAGCTCTAGTTTGTACCCAGTGGAGATAAGGCTCCACCGAGACACAGTCCGGTTTTCCTAGAGACTCTCGTCCTTTCTTATGAACGTGTTTCCAAGCGTGCACTATTTCCATCTTTAGTGCTCTATCAACTTCTCCTTCCTTGAAGAAAAGACCTTCCAGATGAGCGTTGCGCGGAACAAGCCTCATTGGGTATCCAAATTGACGATGAACCAATACCGGGTGATAGTTGATTCCTCCTTTAGTTCCTATGAGGGGTACGTTGGGGAAGTTTCCACAACGGTCAATGATTTTGATTCCCTCATGAATCCTATTACACCAATCTATATCAGAGTTGGTAAGAGACATGATCTTCTGCGACCAACGTAAGACACTCTTGCAATCCCAAAAAGTAGCAGACTTGGGCAAGTGGGAAATAAACCATTTATAAAGCAGAGGTACACAGCATGTGATCTCCCCTCTGCTGTACAAACTTCCCAAGTGTACAGAATAATACGCATCTGCGAGCAAAGTAGGCACAGGGTTTCCAATGAGAAAAACCTTAATGGCTTTGATATCGACGAAGTTATTGATGTTGGGAAACAAAAATAATCTGTAGGTGAGTAAAACAAAGATGCTTTCAAAAGCAGTCCCGTTCCCTATACTAGCAAAGTACAGAGCTTTCTTTGTTAAGAACTGGGCTGGCAAACCTTGGATGCCACCCTTAGTAGTCATGTGAGTCTTAACCTCAGACTCGTCCAAATGAATTGCTCTTGCAATGGTCTGATTCTTTGGAATTTCTTCCAGTCTAGAAAATGAAGCTCGATCTGTGATGTGTAGATCGATCAGATGAGAATACTCCTCCAGCGTTGGTGCTAGCTGGTAATCCGGGAATGTGAAACAGTGATAAACCGGATCGTAAAACTGAATGAGCGTGTCCATAATTCCCTCAATCACATGGACTCTTAACAGTGGTAACAGACCTCCGTGCTTAGCTCTGAAAGTCTCAGGGTTAGTGATCATCCTTGCTAACCTTCTCAAATCCCCTAATTTTGGAACCTTGAAGGTGTACGTATGAGTTCTCCTTCTACTGAAATCCATTAGCGTAATCATTTTCTCTGATATTTGTAATCACAGTTTTAGTTTAATTTGAAAAACAGAGAGACTAGAAGAGAAGTTTTTTGAATTTTTTAATGTTTTATTAAATGAATGCATGAATGCAGCACACAAAAACATAGAAAAAATATGGGGTCAAAGGGTCGTTGTCATGAAGTCAAGGCTCTACCCATCCCCAAAGGTTTATACTAGGGTGATTTTTGTACCTGTACTCATTATCATCAGCTCCTCCCAGGAAAGCAAAACAACAAGCAGATAGCCAGCGAGTTGTAGTGCAATCTTAGAGTAAGTGCCATTCACCGAGAATAGATCACCAGCCTCAAATGAGGGTAGTATCGCGTAATAACTATTTCTGATAGTTTCCGCACTACGAAAGGGTTTGGCTTCTCAGCTTCTCAGGCATCACAACCGACCCATTGTCTAGGTGAGAGAATGGTTACATTAGGATGCCTCCACTGAGGTTGATGGTCGACCCTGTCGCCATCACTTATCTTAAGTGTATACTCATTCTTTCCACATACGGCATCACCCGCATTCCCATTAGCAGAAAAATAAACATGTATAGCAATTAGGAAAAGCAGTATATATATTTGTCCTAAACATCCTAGACCTTTAAAGCTAAGAATCCTAAGTTCCTGACAGAAAATGGGTTCCCCGGCGGAAGCCCCAATCTGTGGTATCAACCAAAGAGGTGAAAAGGAGGAAAAAGGAAAGAAGCTGAAGAGATAGGCCCCACGGTGGGCGCCATTTTTCTGTAGCGAGCGATTTTAGACGCGGTTCTTAAGCGCTGGTCGCTCTCTGCGGTTTGAGCTTTGACTACAGGTCGATTCATTTTTTATCCTATTGTGAGTTGAATAAGGAAGGGAAATAGATGTCTCCAATTAACCCTACTTGCATACTGAGTTTAAACAGCGGTCTGTTAGGTTACGGATGCTATCAATGTGGGGGGCCTTTGTACTAGTTATTTGTATTTTCGCCAATACGGTTTTCTTTCTTCCTAGGACTTTCTAGCGGGGAACAAGGGTTAGGATGTTAGGACTGATGCTTTTTAAATTACTGCTTTTGATTGATGGAGATATGGCATTTGGGTTTTTTGTTGATTGCGCTCGCTAAGATCGTTTCTTTCGATCTTATGCCTACGTATTCCCGTTTACCGAAACAGGGAAATCAGAGCGTTCGTAGTTCCTCCTAGTCTATGGGAAGAAATGGGTGTTTTGGTGTCTTGTTCAAAGCCCAAGACGTGAAGCGAAAGGTGGTTTGTATCTTGTTCAAAGCCTAAGATGTGAAGCTGAAAAGTCTATTTATGTCTTGTTCAAAGCCCAAGATGTGAAGCTAAAAAGTCTATTTGTGTCTTGTTCAAAGCCCAAGACGTGAAGCTGAAAGGGCCTCGACTTTAGAGAGAATTTGTCATCTCTAAAGAAGGGTTTGTCTGTCACAACTATTGGTTGACTGGTTATAAAGGAGAATTACTTTAACCGGGATACGCGGATCCTAGCAATGCCATAATTTCCTTTAAAGGGGATTTTAACCTGAAAGAGAAGACTTTAACTCAGTGTAGAGCAATGCTATCTTTCCTTAGGAATTTCTCATGCTAAAAGAGGGACAGTGGCATGGATGTAGATGATCCAGAGGCTTGCCGCTTACAGCGATTAGATGAAGGGAAAGGAGTTATTGATGTTTGTGTACTGTGAACGAGGCACAGCTTTGATGCTAAAAGGTTGATTGGATCAACCAGTGGTTTTCTTATACAAAGCCTAAGAGGAGGCTATTGGCCCAACAAGAGGGAGTTTTTATGTGTCTCGTAAGAAGCCCGAGAGAGAGGCTAAAAGGGTTGACTCAACAGGAGAATCTTTTATACTCAACAAGAGAGTGTTTTTGTATCTCGTACGAAGCCCGAGATGGAGGATAAAAGTTTGACTCAACAAGAGAGTCTTTGTATCTCATACAAAGCCTGAGATGGAGGCTAAAAGTTTGACTCAACAAGAGAGTCTCTGTATCTCGTACGAAGCCCGAGATGGAGGCTATTATTTATTTGGCTCAATAAGAACCTTTTTGTATCTCGTATAAAGCCCGAGATGGAGGCGAAAGGGGTAATTAACTCAACGAGGGAGTCTCTTATGTGTCTTGTACAAAGCCCGAGAGAGAGGCTAAATGTTGTTTGACTCCGCTGGGGAGAATTTTGGTATCTCGTACGAAGCCCGAGATGGAGGCTAAACGTTTGCTTCGCTGGGAAGAATCATTGAACAAAGCCCAAGAGGAGGCTATGGTAACTGTTTCAGTTAAGTGACAGGTCCAGTATACTGATTTTTAAAGAGAAAATCAGTTCTTATATGAGCAACACTGTACTCAGGGATTTGATTTGAGGATCAGGGATATTTCCTTCTCTTTGAGGAAACGGGAAATCCAAAGGGTATTGAGACTGTCCGAGTCTGCGGGTTACCTTCCTATTTAATCGAAGGGGTCACTTGAGAATGTCTTTGAGACTCAAGGAAGTTAGACTGTCCGTGTCTAGAGTTTTATCTTTTGTACTATGCTTTGAGAAACAGTAGTAGACTCTATGAAAGGACTGTTCTATGAAGATGATTAAGTTCTGTTCCTATACCTTTAGGAGGTCGTCGGGACAATTTGTACGAAGCCCAAGAGGAGGCTAGAAACTTTTAAGAAGCCGACGGGTCCTTGTACTAAGCCCAAGAGGAGGCTATCATTCTCGGAGGAAGAGATCATTATACGAAGCCTAAGAGGAGGCTGTGAATACTTCTAAGAAGCCAATGGGTCCTTGTACTAAGCCCAAGAGGAGGCGGGGTTGCTTTTAGGAAGCCTGTGGGTCCTTGTACGATGCCCAAGAGGAGGCCAGGTTGCTTTTAGGAAGCCTGTGGGTCCTTGTACGATGCCCAAGAGGAGGCCGGGTTGCTTTTAGGAAGCCTGTGGGTCCTTGTACGATGCCCAAGAGGAGGCCGATGCTTTTAGGAAGCCCGTGGGTCCCCAAACCCCGAGAAATTCAAGGCAAGCTATTCACAAGGAATAGATCAAGTCAGGAAAGTTCGAGAATTTGGAAGAAACTCAAAGATGCCATTCACGGAGAAGACATTCATCTTGGGGAGTAGAGTTTCTTGACAATTCCTAATGAGGACAGCCGAAGAGAAGATTGTATCTGGTGATCCTATTGGGGATCTAGTTGTCTATTTCTATGAATAAACGAAACGGCGTTGCCTAGTTCTAGACGTAGTTGCCGGGGAAACTCTAAATATCTATACTATTATTACACAGTTGATATGAGTTTATAAAAGAAGACTTACAGCGAAACAGCCCCACAATACAGTTATATATATATGAGTTTGTGAAAGGAGACTTACAGTGAAACAGCCCCACAATACAGTTATATACATATGAAAGCGGTAAATGAGAGCGGGTAAACACTTACTCGATTGTAGAGCTTCCATGCTGTTTGGTTAGTTGTTCAACAAAGAAAGATTGAAAACAACAGTATATTCAAAATCAAAGGAGAAAGTGCTTTGAAAAATAAAGATTTGGGGCTTACAGCTCAAGGAGAGGCCCAGGGTTTTATCAGTGAGCACACTGTTGAATTTGTACAGAGGGACTTATACAAGTGACTGAGGCCCAAGAAAGATTTTCTGTACAAAGGGATGGGTCTTACACTCTATCAAGAGGCCCAAGTGAGTTTTAAGAAAAGAAATGGGTCTTACTACTCGAGGGTAGGCCCAATGGTTAATTTTGAAAAAGGCGACGGTCGCGCCGAGGTCTTGTAAACACCGTGGGACTTATACAAGTGACTGAGGCCCAAAATTTTGGTATTTACAAAGGGATTGGGTCTTACACTCTATTAGAGGCCCAAAGAGTTTAAAGAAAAGAAATTGGGCTTACAACACGAGGGGAGGCCCATAGTCTTTATTTTCAAGATGAATATTCACTTTTAAAATGCTTAAAAACAATTAAAAATGAATTTATTCACAAAAATATCAACTATATTAAATAAATAATATAAATTTGATTTTTTTGTAGAATAAAATATTTTACTATTTTTGTGATTTTTCAGAAAAAGAACCAATAAAAAATAATCAAAATTGAGGGAGTTATTAATTTTCCAAATCATTAAAAAACAATATGAAAAATGAGAAAATACAAAAAAAGAGGGGTTGGGTCTTACACTCTATTAGAGGCCCAAAGTGTATTTTTGTACAAAATATGGGGCTTACAACTCAGGGAGAGGCCCAAAATATTTTCAGTTTGAAAATGGCGATCGCGCCGAGATTTTTAACGTATCGGGACTTATACAATAGCTGAGGCCCAAAATTGTTCGTTAAAAAAGGGTTGGGTCTTACACTCTAATAGAGGCCCAAGTGTTTCAAAAAAATGAAAAGAAATGAGACTTACAGCTCAAAGAGAAGCCCAGTTGATTTTCGTTTGAAAATGACGATCGCGCCGAAGTTTTCTTTTAACGCAAAGGGACTTATACAATAAGTGAGGCCCAAAATTGTTTTGGTTAAAAGGGGATTGGGTCTTACACTCTAATAGAGGCCCAAAGAGTTTAAAAAAGATTTGTTAGGGTGAAAATCCAAGAAAACCCCAATTTCATTTTTTAGGCATTTTTTCAAGAAAAATTAAGTAAAAAATGATAAAAATATCAAATAAAAATCATTAAATAATGATTAAAGTTTATGAAAAAAATATTTTATCAACATAAATATTTAAAATCATTTTGGTTTTAAAAATCAAGAAAAAAAAAGAAATCATTTTAAAAGCATTTAAAACAATTTAAAACACTATTTTTAAATATATTAAAAATAATACTTTTTTTGTGATTTTTTTGGATTAAAATATTATGGGGTACCAATTGGAAAATGATGATTTTTTGCTATGTGAAAAAAATTGGTTGAGTTTTGAAAATAAAAAGTAAGAAAAAGAGGAAAGATAACAAAATATCATCTCCGACATTTTTTGGGGTAAAAACGAGTACCGAAACTTTAATTTTCAACACGTTTTTATCAAATTTCAAACACTCATAACTCTCTCAATTTTTATCGGAATCAAAATCCGGAAGTATCTACCAGACCAATTTTTCGCAAGGAATCCGATGGTATTACTCACGCGCACGGAAAATCAACGCACAAAACGCAGAAAAAATTGCTATCGTTTTGAAAATATCGTTTCGCGCCGAATTTCCAACACACGTAACTCTCTCGATTTTTATCGGAATCAAAATCCGGAAGTACCTACCTGACCGATTTTTTGCAAGGAATCCAATGGTATTACTCACGCACACGGAAAATCGACACACAAAACGCAGAAATTAAAAAACAAAAACTGCTATCGATTAAAAACATCGTTCCGCGCCAAATTTCAAACACGCGTAACTCTCTCGATTTTTAACCGAATCAAGATCCGCAAAAGCCTATCCTGACCGATTTTTCGCAAGGAATCCAATGGTATCACAGACGCATGCCAAAACTCAATGCACAAAACGCAGCGATAAAAAAACAGAGCTGCTGCGTTGTAAAAACATCGTTTCGCGTAAAATTTCCAACGCGCGTAACTCTCTCGATTTTTAACCGAATCAAGATCCGCAAGAGCCTATCTTGACCGATTTTTCGCAAGGAATCCAATGGTATTACTCACGCACACGGAAAATCGACGCACAAAACGCAGAAATTAAAAAACAAAAACTGCTATCGTTGTTTTCGACGCCGTTTCGCGTAAAATTTCCAACGCGCGTAACTCTCTCAATTTTCATCAGAATTGAAATCCGTAAAAACCTATCTTGACCGATTTTTCGCAAGGAATCCAATGGTATTATTCACGCACACTAAAACTTAATGTATAGAACACACCAATGAAAACAAGACAGAACTGTACATGTTTTCAAAACAACCAAAATTCCACATAAAAACATGTCAAAATGCAAACAGTGGGAGGATCACAACATACACATTAAGGACTACATTTTTACCTCAAGAATTGTTCAATATGATGCATGTATGTGGACAACAAAGGAAAGCATGATTCAAAGAATTCAAGTTGTGAATTTTACCTCTTTTTTTGGAGATTTTGGGCAACCTTCCAAGTGCTTTCTTCCAGAAATGATTTGATGCTTTGGACAACCTCAAATGACCTCTTAGAAGCTTTTAGGATGGTTGGAATCGGCTGGAAACCTCTGGAGCAAGTTTGTGCACTTTCTCGCGAAATGGTCAAAAACGGCCAAAATGCCAACTCTCTCAAATGGTGTTCCAGATGTGTGGCACCATTTGGGATAGTTCAAGGATGATATTTAGAGTGTGTTTGAGGTTTTATCTGGTTTGGAAAGTGACTGAATCAAGACATGGCTTGAAAAATGCAAAAAAGTGCCATTTTGAGGTTTTGAGAGGTGACTTTGTGATGTTGGTGTTATAGGTCACTTTTGATGGTTTGCACAGCTTACATATGATATATATGAGGTGTGTGTATGATTAGTTTGAGTGGAATTGCTCTCTAGCTCAAAAACTCAGAATTTTCTTACTAATGAAGGCATTTTGGAGTGAAAGAGAGAATTTGAGGAAAGCATCTGTTTGATGGCTTTGGTGTACTCAAACTGAACACAAATGAGCTCTATTTATAGTGGAGCAAGTTTGTTTTGGGATCCACAGTGAATGGTGGCTGCAGCAGAGGTTTGGCCAATGTTGGCCAATGGAAATCCAAGTCCCCTCTAGCCATTGACTAGAGGTTAGGGCACAGGCTGCTGGTTCCCTTGGTCTTGGATAAGTCTTGACTGATTTCAGATGAGAATGGCTCAGTACATGCCACCTCTAAGCATCCATTAAATGCTCCAAACCAAAATTGGAGTTTTGTCCCTCTTTTAGGGATTTCTAGGCTTGGGCATGCTTTTCTTTGTTCCTTGGACTTGGGAGGTTCATGGATCAGATCATCCCACTTGGATTTGATCCTTAGATGTGTCCAAACTGATGACAAGGCTTGAAAATTCGTGTGGCACAAAAAATGTGCAAATCTGCCTTGAAAAATTCAGCTTCAGCAAGCCATTTTGTAAGATCCATAACTCCCTGCTCGAGTATGCTATATGGACGTTCTAGGACTTTTCGGAAAGCTTAGATGACGTACTTCAACTTTGATGTTTGACATTAAACCTGGTTCAACTTGGATCATGGAGAAAAACAGCCTTGAAGTTGGGACATTGTGCTGAAATTACAAGGCAGATTTTTGGCTAAGTGCTGAAAAATGTCAATTTTAACTTTTTAGCCATTTTGATCCAAGTATAACTCAAAATCCTTAATGAATTAGACTTAGGTCTAGTTGAAGTTTTTGTATAGGGTAATGAGGGCTACAAATCAAGCTTTGGATGAGGAAAAATGGCTTTGTGGTTTAGGAGTTATGATCCTCCAAAGTTGGTACCCTTGCCACTTTTTTTCATAACTTAGAAAAATTTCTAAGTTTTTATGGTTACCCCTTTTACAAGTTATCCCACTTTCTTTGATTTTTCTTGATGAATGATGATTCCAATCACACATTAACATCATTTTAGGGTTAAAAACCCATTTTTATGAAAAATCTCAAAAAGTCAAAGTTTGACTTTTGTGCACAGTTGACTTTTTATCAGATGAATTCCAAACTGTGCGAACCTTCAGGAAATCATGTCCTTGACCTAAATCAAAATTGATGGACATGTTCCATGGGTGTTATAGGGTGTATTTAATCATGTCCCACGGCTTGGGAGCATGTCCTGGTCAAAAGTCAAAGCTACAGTTGACTTTTCTCGCGAAACCCTAACTGTGGTTCAGATGAAATTGAAACTTGTTGCTCAAGCTTCTTGGGTCAATCCATTGTTGCAAATGGATCAACGTGGTATGTTGGAGACCCTCAAATCATGTCTTGAGGTCTTGGCTCATGATTTGTCCCAAAACTCAACTTAGGGGTGAATTAGGTCAAGAAACCCTAATTCCTGATTTTTGATGTATGCATCCCCTGAGGCTAAATTGACTTGATGATGGGGTTTATAATGTTCCATGGAGCATATTAGGTTATGCTTTGAAGCATTGGCTCATGCCCAGAGGAAAATTTCCATCTGGAGGCCCTAGTCGACCAAACCCTAATTTGGTGACACTGGCGATCCTGAGGCTTGATCCACCTAGAAGGGAGCAAACTTGTGCTTAATTCTTGAAGTGGGAGTCCTCTTGATCCATTGTGGATATTTGAGAGGCTAGACAAGTTGAAGATCATGTCATTCCTTGATTGATCCTTTGTCTAAAAGCTCTGCGAGGGCTTGAAACCCTAAATCCTGTTTGTAGTGAATGCTCACCCACCTTTGGGGAGATTAATGAGGTATGATGGTCCATCCACATTATGCTGATGATTTGTACAATGATGGGAAATCTTAGTGGTCAAAATTTGGGGTATGACACTACACTTTTTTTCTTGCTTAAAAGAATTCACAACGTTCTCTTAATAACTTTGAAGAATACTTAAAGAACATTGTATAAATGTCCATAATCATTGAAACCAAAAACTAAATTAGCAACACATGTCCTAGGATCAATCTAGTCAATCCTGTAAGTGACCAAATACTTAGTAACTTTGGAGGACTAGCGGTTGTTTTCCATTTTCATTGGTAAACAGATGTATGAAGTAAGATTAAGCTTCGAGCCCTTTATTTCAATATCTTAGTATGCAAGTGTAGTACTAGTAGAATAGGATTTTGGATGAGATACCCTTTAGAGTCTAGTGGACGCATAAGATAAGAAAACTCCACTGAGATATAGTATCTTGCACCACTCATGTTTTTGATTTTAAGGTAGCCCAAACAAGGACAAAGGTAAAGGAAATGACACTTGAAGACCTTGAAGACTTTATTATTTTGGCTTATGTTTATACTGTCATTGTTTATCTTTGGTGGGTATATACCAGACATCCATATGTATATACACTATGTTTTGTACTTTGGGAAAATGTTATATATATGTGGATTCCATTTAGATAATGCATGTACCTAGTAATAGTTTAATGCTTCAATATAATACAATTCTAGATGTGTATTGTGCCAGGGTGTTACATGTAGTAAAGTGTTGATTGTGGTTGGATTGTTGTCGTTGTTTGATCTGGTTTGAATTACAGATGAAATTTGACAATGTAATAACGATGCATAAGATGTGTTTGTCATGTCCATCAATAGTGTTGTTCCAAGTGTTTCTCTTTTATAAGCAGCGCATATAGCAATAAAATCACTTGAATTAGGTTTTGATTTAACTTTAGGTATCAATTTTGATGATCCTAAGACTGGTTCATAGTTAACCCACATCAGGTAAAAGCACTGTCATCATTTGGAAGGTACGTGAAGGAAGGGTGTTTGGATTGAAATTAAGATCCGAGAATAGTGATTCCTCAACCAGTTCCACTGTGGGTGCCATATGTTCACGCATGAATATAAAAGCATCTTCAATGGTGAGAACTTAGTGATTCCTTAATCATGTTTTTTTTACCATTGAAATGTGATGATGTAACAACATTGGTTCTTTATATTTACGGAATGGAGGTTGCAGAAGCAATTTGAAAAGTGGAGAACTTAACATTATTTAAAGCAAAATTACATCAGATGTCTTTAAGTTATTTTTTTGTAACATGTTGGTTATATAAGTTTTTTTTAACAATTTAGTCCTTTAAATTACCAAATGTGTGCACCGTTACCCTTTTTTAACATAGTGAATGTACTAATTGTGGATGCAATTATTTTGAATGGTATGGAAATGATGAAGTACAACCAGAAATACAAAAGTCAGACATTTCTCAATGTTCAAAATGTGAGAAAAAGAATGTAGAAATCACTCTAAAAGACCAAATTGTTACAAAAAAAAATTTAAAGGACCAATCTGTTACAAAAAAAAAAAAAACTTATAGGACCTCTAATATAATTTTACCTTAAATTAAATATTATTATTTTTGGATCAATTCAATTGAAAAGTTGTTAATAAAATGTAGTATAAATAAAATAATATAAATTGGTGAAGTCAAATATATGTTGCTTATTTACAATTACCATTGGAGCAAAAATAGTTAAGATTGCTTAAATGTAATGTGACAATTTGGGTACACAAATATGACATAAATAACCAAAAAATATTCTCCCAACAGAGATGCTCTAATTTAATAACTCTATCGATGTTGGTTGGTAAAAGTCACAAGGTCAGTCACGTTGAGTTCCAAAAAATGAACGGTGTTAATCTCGATTATAACCATAACGCGACCATTCATAATTTCTCGAATGTAAATATACATTTCAATAGTTCATAATGGGAAAATAAATTGGCTTTCTTTCTTCACTCCAAACAATATCTCCGTGTTAAAACTACGATCGGGAAGGGGCTGGAACCACTTAATGCCAGAACAGATCCCCAAATCTGATTAGTTGATCCAATGGATCGGATATCGGTGGTAAAAAAATCTTTATAGTTCAAATGATAAAGAAAATAATAAAATTATTTCTATTTTTCATTCTATGTAATGGTTTGGTGAAAACACTATTGGAAAATTCTATGGTAAAACACATATCTTCTTCTTCTTTCGCAATCGTAAAATGAGTTTTCTTCCAACCACTATTCAACAAGCGAACTTCAATATTCTCCAATACAATCACTCCTCAGACAGTTCATATTGATAGCAGATTTGCTAAGGTATTTGAGTTTAATATTTAATGATTTCAATTTCTTATGTGATTTCAATTTGGGAATTAGGTTTCATAATTGATGTTGTAATCAGTAATTGGATTTAAAATTTATGGACTATGGTTTTCAATTTGTTAGTTGTTCTTTACTTTAGAAAAAAATTATTTCAATTTGGAAACTAGGTTTTATGATTGATGTTGTAATCAGTAATTGGATTTCAAATTTAAGGACTCCAATTTTCAATTTGTTAGTTGTTCATTACTTTGGATAAAATTTATTTCAATTTGGGAATTAGGTTTTATGATTGTTGTCGTTGTCTTTATTTGGATTTGTTATTTATACTAAATATGTTGGTTAATGTTTAATTTCAATTTGGTAATTAGATTTTATGATTGATGTTGACTTATGTTGTGTTATATATTGGTCGATTTCAGATGGAGAACTCTAGCGATTCTGTTGGGTTTATTTGAACAATGTTTATTACATTGATTCATTTGATGTTGAATATAGTTGTGATGAAAATGTTAATATTGTTGTATCTAGTGGAAATCAAACTTCAAATGATAAAAATGATTCTGATAATGACGATGATGAGGAATCTGTTGGAGCAGAGTGCTCAAATAGCCAAGCAGTTGTAGGTGATAGATTGGTGAGTATTGATTCCATTACTTTAGAAGAAATTTGTGCTATGGAGTTTGAAACTGTGAGTGAAGCTTATGACTTTTATTATATGTATGGAAAATGTAAAGGTTTTTCCATTAGGAAAAGTGATGTTAGGCGAAGAGAGTCCCAAGGTAGTGAAACAGGAGTAATGAGACATTATGTATGCAAATAACATGGATTAAGAGACAATAAGCACTTATCTAGGGTAGACTAGAAAAGAGATCACTGACGTCTAACCCATACTAGATGCACAACTAGGCTCTATATGCATTACAAAGCAAAAAAGGGTAAATATGTAGTGTCAATTTTTGAAGAGGCTCATAACCATAAATCAACCCCATCAAAGTTTGTGCATTTACACCCCATTTATCGTAAAATATATGAAGCAGATAGAGCTCAAATTGATGTTCTTCAGTCACATGGAATCAGAACGTGTCATATAATGGGATAAATGGTTGCTCAAAAGGGTGGATATAATGATGTTGGTTTTACAAAGAAAGATTTGTACAATTATTCTGATAAAAAATGTGTGTTGTTATTAAAGATGGTGATGTTGTTACTGCTTTAAATTTTCTCAGCGTGAAATCATCTGCTGATCATATGATGTATGCAGAATATTGTGTCAATAGTGATGGAAGATTGAAAACACTCTTTTGGGCAGACGATACTAGTAGATCAGACTATTTCTGTTTTGGCGATGTTGTTGCGTTTGGCACAACTTACAAGAAGAACAAATACAACCATCTGTTGGTTATATTTTCTGGATGCAACCACCACTCATAGACGATTATATTCGGTGTTGCATTTGTGTCAGATGAAATGATAGAGACTATAAGTAGCTATTGAGGAGTTTCTTAGAGTGCAAGGAAAGTAAATATCTAAAAGCAGTGGTAACAGATGGAGGCAAGGCTATGAGGGAGTCTATAAAACAAATTTTTTCTGATGCGACCCATCGGTTGTGTGCTTGGCATTTGAATAAAAATGCAGGTGAAAATGTAAAGAAGTCACGGTTTTTGGGTGGTTTTAAAAGCTTAATGTACTCAAATTTTACACTTGAGCAATTTGAAGAATTTTGGTCAGAGTTAGTTAAGGAGAATGAACTTGAAGAAAATGCATGGGTTGCCAAAATATATGAGAAAAAGTCACTTTGGGCAACAGCATATCTACGCGATAAGTTTTTCGGTCGTATAAGAACTATGTCTCAATATGAAGTTGTCAATGCAATAATCAAGACTTATGTAAAGAAGAAAGGGTGCATTTTTTAATTTATGCATAATTTTGAACATGCTTTAAGAGATGTTATTGTTGCGTCGTTGTACTATCCATGTAAACCTCGTGAGCGATGTTATTGCTGCAAAAATTAAAAAAGGTGCTGAAATAATTAATCCAATGACCAATATGCAAAGAAGAAATTCAACATTTCAGGAGGTTTATTTATGTCAACCAAACCCTTTCGATGTAAAAAAAAGTTTGGCATATTAGCTTAAAAAATTTGGTAACAATAAAAACAGATGATCATACGACTAAAACTCACAGTTGGGGTCAATTCCCAATTCGCAACAGGTCCCCAGAAGTGAGATGTTTTAGGATCAATTGGACTGTTCCAAAATGCTTTGAAAGCAGCCATATGATACCACTTCTATCATTACTAAATTGTATGATTTCAACAAAGTAATATCTCGTATCTCAAACTCTCTGGTATGTAAAAGCAAATATATTGTACAAAACCTAAATAGTAAAACTGCACCAATTCACAAAAAAAAAAATCTAATATGCTATTTCACTCATAAATAAAAGGTGAAAAACATTGTCTGGCAAACACACACCAGTAAAGTTAAAGTCTTACATAGTCCATTAAACAAGACCTCCCTCCCAATCTATGGTTGGTTATCAAAATATTTAATTTTAAAAAGTAAAACAACAACAACAACAACAATCAAACCTTATTCCATTAAGTGTGATAAGCTTCATGAATTAACTTTGTTTTATTTACCCATGTAAGTCCTTCTTCAGTGTGTATTTTTTAGTTCAAACATTATGAGTAAACTGTTTGCAGCCATTACTTAACTACAAGATATTTGAAGAATAAATCATAAAAATAATTCACAATAACACACAACTTAAATTTGAATAACATCACAATATAAATTCCTCTTTATGCAATTGAAAAACTAACAATTCAATTGAAACCCTAAAGATTCAATTGAATTAAGATTATTTCATTATCTATCCAATTCAATGCAAATGCAATTTTCTGAATTTATGAATTTCATAAAATATAAACCCTAATCCCCAGTTCCATAATTCTTACGTAAGAATTGAATCAACTTCAGCTTAAAATACAAACCTCAATCCCCAAATCGCATATCAGCTTCAACTTAAAATACAAACCCTAACCACCAAATGGGTTGTTTTTGGGTAAGAATTCAAATAAACTTCAACTAAAAATACAAACCTAATACCCAATTCAATAATTTATGTATAATAACTCATATCAACTAGATTTTGGAATAATATAAAGATTGAGATGGATACGAACAACTACCTATGAAATAAGACGACGACATTCCACTGTGAATATGGGTGAGGGAATATCACGACGAAGATGAATTTTTTTATACCCTTGGATGAGGTAAGTGAACAAATAAGATGGATAATATTTAGTTGATAACATTGAAGGGTGAACTGAAACAAATAGGAATTCGGTCTGCACCATTGAAGGAAAATGGATGATCATAAGAATAAGAAGATGATGAAGGTATTCAAAATTTCATTTGATCTTTCGAAATATGGATTTGAGATTTAAGGATTTCAATTGAAAATCGATTTTGTCAAATAAACATTATTTTTAATTTAATATTAATTTTATAAGGAACTGATATGCAATAAATGAAAGTTTCATATAAAATGTTGATGTAGCATTTAGAGTTTATAGTAGTGTGTTTTGATTTTCCAGAAGCGTTGACTACACCAAAAAAAGTCAATTCAACAACTTCACCATAGAAGTCTCCTTCAAAATTCCGTGAGTATTGTTATTTTAACTATAAATAAAATAAATAAATAAATCTAACTACGCGACAAATTATCTTGTTCAACACGAACAAAAAAAAAAAAACTTTTGAAAACAAAATATTTGCAAAATCCAAAAGTCTCATAGTTTACGATGGCATTTCGTACTATTCTGTCGAACATTCAATATATCCAATTAAAATATCAAAATAAGTAAAATGATAATTCTTTTTTTTTTTATTTCATTATGCTCGTATATATCTAAATATATATTCCTTCTCGTCTCATTTATACACATTACTTTTTATATTCATTTAACAATATATATCTAAATATATATTCCTTCTCGTCTTATTTATACACATTACTTTTTATATTCATTTAACAATTAATATATTTAATTAAATAATAAATCAGATACATTGATATGAATGTAAAAAATAACTTGTCTCTTTTAAATAGGATCAAAGAAAGTATATTAATGAAAAATAATGGCAATAGTATGAATTTGTATTTAATTCCGAGCCCCAACCAATTATAATTGACATATCGACGCAAAAGGCAAAAGGGAAAAACTTGAATAGGGAACTTGTATGTATAATAAGCTACCTAGTAAAACATCCAATGATTTAATATCAGAACCATTATCACAAAGACCCAGCTTATACAATGAGATCAATTTAATACAACACCACATGGACAAATCAATGAATTTTGAATACTCAAGAAATTAAACTTATTCAAAGCCATTTGAAATTGCAGTTTGAAACAACTTTGACAATTCAGAGAGAGGCCTTAAGCGCCAAGTTCCTCTTCCTCCTCCTCATACTCTTCCTCATCAATAGTAGCATCCTGGTATTGCTGGTACTCTGCCACCAAATCATTCATGTTACTCTCAGCCTCGGTGAACTCCATTTCATCCATTCCCTCACCAGTGTACCAATGCAAGAAAGCCTTACGCCTGAACATAGCCGTGAACTGCTCGCTAACTCTCCTGAACATCTCTTGAATGGATGTTGAATTTCCAACGAAAGTTGATGCCATCTTAAGACCATTTGGTGGTATATCACACACACTAGACTTGACATTGTTGGGTATCCATTCCACAAAGTATGAAGAGTTTTTGTTCTGTACATTTATCATCTGCTCATCTACCTCCTTAGTGCTCATCTTACCACGGAACATTGCTGAAGCAGTCAAATAACGACCATGGCGTGGATCTGCAGCACACATCATATTCTTAGCATCCCACATCTGCTGAGTCAACTCAGGCACAGACAAGTTGCGGTACTGCTGGGATCCTCTTGATGTCAAAGGTGCAAACCCGACCATAAAGAAATGGAGACGAGGGAATGGGATAAGGTTGACAGCAAGCTTTCTAAGATCAGAGTTCAGCTGCCCGGGGAAACGCAGACAACAAGTAACTCCACTCATGGTAGCAGAAATGAGGTGGTTAAGGTCACCAACTGCAATACAAAATAGCAAAAATTTAAAAAGAAACATGCAACTAAAATGATAATACATTATACACCATATGCAGAAAGAGACTCAAAAACCAAATGATTACAGAATTTCAACAACCATAACCACCAGTTATGAGGGAGATCATACAAGGCCTAATTAAACCCACTAGAATCCTCCCACCACAATGATGATTATAATCCTAATTTAAATTGTAAATTTAAAAACCAGTTACGTCACTATATCAATTATTGATTAACACAACACTTTATCTCTAGTTAATAATGACAATACCAGCATTACCATAAAAAAATAGCAGAAATAACAAACCAACATGATAGCCAATGGCACGTGAATAATACAGAAAGAACTATCTACTTCGCTCTTTTCTGTTTAATGTTAACTTTTCAATGATACCAAATTTACCACGTTCACTCTATGCCTTTCTTTATACTTTTCATTGCATTTGCAATATCAAACAGTTACCTTCAAAAACTATCAACCCTGAACTATTCTGCCTACAAAAGATATAAAATAAAACATGTTCTCTCATGTTTGTCAATCATTATCTAATCAAATCATCTAATAGTAAAAACGACAAAAAAAAAAATATTACAATGATATCATAAAATGCACGATCTACAGTAAAATTCAATTTCAAACAGAGGAAAGGAATAAGAATTTACAAGTTGGTGTGGCGAGCTTCAATGTACGGAAACATATATCGTAGAGAGCCTCATTGTCCAAGACCATGCATTCGTCGGCATTTTCAACGAGCTGATGCACAGAAAGTGTGGCATTGTAAGGCTCCACAACTGTATCAGACACCTTAGGTGAAGGAAAAACAGAGAACGTCAACATCATTCGATCGGGATACTCTTCCCTAATCTTGGAAATAAGAAGTGTTCCCATTCCAGAACCCGTTCCACCTCCCAATGAGTGACACACTTGAAATCCTGTTCACGCACATTACAATTTTCATAATCAAAAATTGAATTGAAATAGATATTGAATTATTGATATTGAATTATCGATATGAATTATTGATAATTTGATACCCTGCATACAATCGCAATTCTCGGCCTCCTTCCTCACAACATCCAAAACGGAATCGATAAGTTCAGCTCCCTCTGTGTAATGACCTTTCGCCCAATTGTTACCGGCACCGGACTGTCCGAAAACGAAGTTATCAGGCCGGAAGATCTGACCGAACGGTCCTGATCTAAGGGAATCCATGGTGCCGGGTTCAAGATCCATGAGGACGGCGCGTGGAACGTACCTTCCGCTACCAGACTCATTGTAATAGACATTGATGCGTTCAAGCTGAAGATCGGAATCGCCGCTGTATTTGCCGGTATGATCAATGCCGTGCTCGTTGCAGATAACCTCCCAGAATTTGGCTCCGATTTGGTTACCGCACTGCCCGCCCTGGATGTGGAGGATTTCTCTCATTTTCTCGGAAAATTGAAAAGCGAGGGAAAATGCAGAGAGAAACGAGAACGGGGCGAAGTGCGCAACGAGAGAATTTGCGTTCTTGTGATTGGTTCAGAGAATTTAAAGGCGTCGTTATGCGCTGTCGTTTTGGGAAGTTATTTTTGACCAGTTGTAATCAATGGTACTGCTTCTTTCATTTTGTTGGCAATTTGTTTTTGTAATTAATTTATTCCTTTTTTTTATATTCATGAGTTGGGGTTTTTTATATTTGTGGAAGTTCTAGCAACCATCCAATCTTTTTTTTTCTAGCTTTTTTTGTGTTGTTTTTCTAAAAATATATTAGTAACTGATTTTGTGGTAAGCGTTGGATTTGATTTTTAAATTACTCAATAATGTGTAATTGATTTTGTATTTACTGTCATTTGAATTTTTTTTCACTAGTCTATTATTTAAATTTTGTTTGTAGTTTATTATATGTGTTTGATTTGGAATAGGTACTGTATATTTGATTTCAGCAACAAAAGATTTACTTTTTTTATATAATTATCACTTGGTCAATGTGAATTTCAAAAAATATTTTTGTATATAATTATCACTTGGTCAATGTGAATTTTTTTTTAAAAAATTATATAATTATCACTTGGTCGATGTCAATTTCAAAAAAAAAAGTTATATAATTATCACTTGGTCAATGTAAATTTCAAAGAGTATTTTTTTTTTATATAATTACACGTGGTCAATGTGAATTTCAAAATATAAAACATTTGACGTGTAGAAGAATTCTTCAAATAATGTACTTGTTTTTGTTTTGATATTTCATTTTACTATGATTTTAAATTATTTTTTTGTTTTGTTTTATGTATTAGATTTGATTTCGCGTGGATATTTGATTTTAGGTTGAATTGATCTATGTTTGAATCGTAAATGCTGTTATTTTATTTAAAAGTATTTCAATCACTTTTTTATAGTCTTAGAATTTGAACGCAAGAATATTCAGGGTAATTCAGTCTTCTAATCGAATATGCATAAGACTGGTGAAGATTCAAAATTCAAATGCAGGGAAGAGTGTCTAGAATTATGTGAAGAGGATGCAAGTTTTTTTGTTATGATTTTCGAATTTTGAATAATGTATTTATAGGTCAATGATGTGTTGTTTCACAAGGTTGTGATTCTCGATAAAACAACACATTTTCAGCATAAGTTTGCAATGGTTCGCCTATGGTTACATTATGCACCACTTCATGAAGCGTTGCATATTTTGAATTTGAAATTCCAACTTTAAGCAACGACCAAAAGCAGGAGAAATAATTAAAATTAAGCTGCTGCATCCCGACCGTCAGAGCGTCACTGGCGCCATGAGTAGCTTGATTGCTCTGATGCGTCGTGCCTAAGTGCTCAAGTGTCACCTACAAGCCGCCACTAGCGCCTTTATGCCCACGCCCTCGGACCCGGTCCTGCAGCCGGAGTCATCGGTGGCGACATCGTCGAGTGATTGTTTGGATGAGACATTTGACATAATGTTTGGGACCACCACATTTGTCCATGTGACACTTTATTCTCTTTAACTCCTTTGTTGAGTTTAATGTTTTTAAGTCTTTATAAATGCTTTTAAAGTGAGTATCCCTTTCTATGTGTGACTATTGGTAATGCATTTATTGTCATTAACTCAGTTGCACACTTATTGTCATATTGGAAAACTCCCATGGGCATTGATTGTCCATAATTTCCAACAATCCCCCACTTGTTCTAATAATGACGGGTCTAATTTTAGAAAAGGAAGTATAAAGAATGTTAATACATTTAGGTATCTTTCGATTTAAAGCTTAACCTTAGCGAGGACGACGCAAAGTCTAATCGGAGCTGACAATGCTTTTAAACCATTAATCCATATGATTAGATCGATGTTACCTTACACACATTCCTTAAGGGTTCTTCCCCGACATATCTCGCCTAGCTTTATGGCCATGTGATTTCCTGTTTCATAAATTTTTCGTGAAAGAAACTCCAACTCTCACTTTGAGACGACACAGTCTCGAAATTCACATAGGTGAAGTTCATATTGTATCTTTTTTCATGAGATACTTATTCTCGGTATTGAATTTCATTAAGAGTTTGGAAAATCTCAACCCTCAATTTAAAATAGTCAACATTATTATAAAATGTATGACAAATATCCAAATCAACGACTTGTTGTTACCCATTGAATCTTGAGGTTAATGTTCTGTTAACGTAAGATTGGGTTCTCGCCGATGTTGGAACTCTAATTCAAGGAGTTTCAACCTCATACCTCTCGAGGTTGTCTTTACTAAGTCTCTGGTCAGTGGCTTAGTAAATGAATCAACCAAATTATAGCTCGTTCGTATACTGGTTAGTGAAATGATTCCATCCTTAATCAATTTTCTCACGAAGGAGTGTCTGAGTCTTCTGTGTCTAGACTTTCCATTAATAGCATCATCTGTATGCTTTAAAATATATACATGTGTGTATCTATAAGAATCTCACGAAGGATGTAATAATACATCCATTTCCCCCACAGATTAAAATGTTGTTAAATTCACACAAATATGAATGTATAAGACCAAGTAGATTTGTATTTCTTTCAACACTTTTGAAAGTTTTATTAATCATCTTTGATTTAACACATAATTCACATTTTTGAAATAATTTATATTACATGAGATCAAACCAGATTTAATTATTCATTTCATATAACTAATATCGGTATGTGTTAATCTATTATGCCATAAAGAAACAAACTCAAGCATGTAAGCAGAATTAGAAATTGTATTAATAATATTGTCGGTAGTACAAAGTTTGATCATTTCCTCAGCGAAATATCCTTTTCCAACAAATCTATAATATAAGAAGATTCATTGTTCTGGTAAACACTATAATAGCCCTTGGTTTAGGGTTGCCACGTCACAAAATTAAGGGTAAATGGTGTCCAAATCCAACTATTTGCAACCAAAATCTTATGGTAATTCAAAACTAACTAATAGATTTGTACTACAAAGCCTTAAATTTTGGCCTAACGTGCATGAACAGTGTCACTTGGTTAAATTTTCAACTTTTCTCCTTTTAAGTACATGACTCAGTTAGCTTTTAGGATCATTTACCAATGCACAACTTGACTATTGTCTTTTCCAATGCTATGGACAAGAGTTCAAATGGTTTGAAGCAAATCTTCTTCTTCCTTCACTCTCTCTTCTTCTTCCTCCTTCTTCTTCTTTGTTCTACTTCTTATTCCGCCAAATCTTATGAAGAAACTTTTTTTCCCAATGCAACAGAACATGGGAACCTGCGCTTAAACAAATCTTCATCTCACACCCACTTCAATTGTCTCCAACGAAAAACCCTTTTCTCCATTTGAACTTCCGGTGAACTGTTGCTACAGCGAAGATGACATAACAGGTTTTGCTATCATTTATTTTGTACATATCAACGTTAGTATTTCTTAGCTCAAAAATTTTCTCTAAACTCCATTGTTTTTTCTTCAATAATCATTTGTTATGCAGAACAAAATCAGAATACGGGAAATGGCGGCGCATCTGGCGTTTTTTACGGTTTTAGATCTGTGGTAGATCTATGGTGGTGGCAAGTAAATGCTGAAAATCTGAAGCTGAAGTCAGAGGTGAAAAGTAAATATTGTAATAATGATTTTTTTCCATTCATCCCTCTAATATTCAAAACTTTTGTTATGCAAAATATTAAGGTTTTGGATGTGAAACAGCTTCTGTTTTAGCATGATTATTTTACGGATGTGCTTGTGCCCTGATTATTTAATGGTTATTTCTTAAATGTTTTATTTGAAAATCATTTTACAATATATATGGATGAGTATGCAATGCTTCTAAAGCTAAAGTATGACTATACAGGAGATATGATTTATTGGGTGAACATTCTAATTCTATCACTTTCCTGTTCATTGCTAGCTGGAATATTGGGTGAACTTCTTGGTGTAGGCGTTGGATTTGTTATGGGTCCTTTGTTTATCGAATTCGGAATTACGCCTCAGGTAAGTTCTACTATATTCTTTCTATCATTACATGAATTGATGATAATATATAATTATCTTATAGTATTTGATGATCTTGCACGTAGCAAGTGCCACAACTACATTAGGAATGGCATTCATAAAATTTTAGCACAGGACATGCTGATTTCAGTATCAATTGATCTATAGATGCACACATGGTGATTTCATTTACCATCTTCCAAAGTGGTTATAAATTGATCTATAACTAATGTTATTTTCCTGGTAATATATGCTATTTAATGTTATTTTCCAACTTGATCTACAACTTGTGTTTTGGTTTTTCGATGTTTGTTGAAGTATCATGTTCTTTAAGAGTTTAAGAATTTCTGTTCAATAATTCAGAATCAAGCTTTTTGTTGTTGATTATTATTATGATTATTTTCATCAACTTATTATTAGTAACTTAGTATTGTCAGTTTGAATACATCAACGACTCTTTGGATTATCACATTTGGACTAAGTGGAGCAATTGCTCAGATGAGCGGTTCTTCACAAACGTGTTTCTCACGCGATAACAATGCTCACCCACTCAGTTCGCGGTTTACGGCTCAACTAAGTTTTAGATTGTGTTCCAGTTCAGAGAATTCTCGCGGTTTCGGTGAGTTTTCATTTCGAATCATGAGTTACTTTCGGTTCAGTTCTAGTTTCGAGTTTGGTTCAGAATTTCGTTTGGATTTGAAATGCATTTTTGATTTGATTCGAGCTATGGTTTCTGGTTTTGGATTACTGTTGACTCAAGATTCATATTTCTATTCTTTTTCTGATTCAGTTTCGGTTAAGAATGCTTATTGCAGATGGGAGGGACGACGAGCATCAAATATTGCCTATGAGAAGACCATAAGACAAGCTAATCCCTGCAATTATAAGACGATTTCATCAGTACAACTTAAGGATTACCTGGACAACTTTCGATACAACCGTGCACTCAGCAGAGAGGAAAAAAACAAGAACGGCGAGAAAATGTAGGTGCAAGATAAGATTGAAGAATGCAGTGATGAAATCTTCAAACTCTTGGATAATGGAGCACACATCTATTTCTGTGGTCTGAGAGGAATGATGCCCGAAATCCAAGAAACACTGAAAAGGGTTGCTGAGAATAGAGGAGAAAGCTGAGAAGAAAAACTTTCACAACTCAAAAAGAACAAGCAATGGCTTGTTGAAGTTTACTGATGCATAATAGTCTCCTAAGAAAAAGACAAAAGTTTGGCAATTTTCATTTTTGTTTCTAGAAACTGTTTTGATTAATAATGTTCATTAAGCAGCTTCAGTAGCTGTATTTGTTCTGAATTAGTAGATTATAATGATGTATTGTGTTCTTGGTGGATGCAACATTGAAAAGTTAAATCATTAGCAGCAGTGTTAGAGGCATATTTGGGGTCATCTTGATGAATTATCATGTTAATCAATAAGGATTGTTGTTATGTGGAATTTTAGGATGACCTTGAATGATGACAAAAATGTGTGAAATTGTGAGTGCTTGAGAAGTTAAATGATGAAAGCATGCACTGTGTATGATGAGTTCCTTCAGTGCAGAGTTATAGGGAAATTGGTGAGGCTTTCCAAAGTGTTAACTTCAAAAGTATTTATTTTGTTTCCAAGTTATATCTTCCAAGTGCATTGTTTGTTACTGTTAATTAATGAAGTTTTGAATTGTAGTGTTGAAAATACTTTTAAGTTTTAAGCTAAGTTAACTTGGTTAAATTAAGACTTAACTAGCCTGATATCTCCTTAAGTATTATTTTCTAGAGTTTTACTTCTTAAAAGTGTCTATAGTCTTATATTTCTACACAATTACGAAGTAAGTTTGCATTTCTGTAATTTGATATTGCGCTGGTTTAATGATATAGTACCAATAACATAGTATTATACTAAACGTTTGATGAGAAAATGCCTGAGATATAGTGCATATAATATCTACCATATCCTGCAAATCAAATGTTCAGGGACTAATCTACTTGAATGACATATATGCCCCCGCTAACTTCTAAAGTACAACAAATATATAATAGTACTAATAATTATATATATATATATATATATATATATATATATATATATATATATATATATATATATTTTTTTTTTTTTTTTTTTTTTTTTTTTTTTTTTGCATATTCCTAAGTAATTTATATATTATATAGACAATGGTTTGAACGGTATTTCATAGATGATATTTTCTAAGACAATAATATTTTTTTTTATGAATTATGTTAATAATATTTCTATAATATTAGTGGGGTCAAAATATACGGATATGACATATTTCTATAATATTTCTTTAATTTCAGTAGGATCAAAATTTAAAATTGATATATATATATATATATATATATATATATATATATATATATATATAATTTTTTTGAATTTAATTACTATGTACTATAATTTTTTTGCATTGTCTATGTAATTAATACACAGTATTTTCACTACATCACAATAGTTTATAAATAGAGTTTAGTCGGAGCTGTTGATATGATACCATTTGTCTCACAATTCATTGTTACTGTTTCTTATTATAGGTTTCATTGCTTTTCATTATACAAAATGTTACATTTTATATTTTTAAATTTTTTTTTATAAATGTTCAATAATTTAATGTAATGTAAAATTGAATTTTAATGATCATTAAAATAATTATTATTTTTAAATATTTCTGTAGTATGATTACAACACAAAAAATTTAATATTTTTATATATTTTAATAGCTTATGAGGATTTTTATTATTTAATATATGATATTAATACAGTTATTTTTCTAAATGGGAATAACTTACAAATATTTTTATAAATGAAAAAAAGTCTATTGTTGATACTTTTATTTTTATAAGCGGAAATAAGTTACTAATATATTTATAAACGTGAAAAGTCTATTGTTGATACAATTATTTTAAAAAATGAGAATAAATTACAAATTTTTTTATAAAAAAGAAAAAGTCTATTGTTGATACAATTATTTTTATAAATGTGAATAAGTTTCAAATATTTTTATAAGCGAGAAAAGTCTATCGTTGATACAATTATTTTTATAAACGGGAATAACTTACAAATATTTTTATAAACGGGAAATCATAAATTTTCAATTAAAATAAATTATATAATATAAGCAAAAGTGTCTCTCATTGAACAAAATAATATTTACTTACGGACAAAAATACATTTTTGAATTAAATAATTCTATATAGATTCAAATATATAAGTAATGTCAAAATAAATACAATATTTGTATACGGGAAATAATACATTGTTGATTAAATTATTTATATATACAGAAAAAAATATTATTTATAGACAAGAACAATTTTAATTGTTTTAAATATAAAATAATATAAATCTATCAATCATTTTTTCAAATATGTTAAAAGATTAATGGAAAAGATACTTATGTTATAAACGGGAACAACTTTTTTACAAATATTTTGATATATAAAAAGAATTATAGCCACTGATTTATTATCTCTTTTAAAAATAATAATATTTTTTGGTTGAACAATTTAATTTTTTTATTTCATTTTTATTATATTTTGAAAAAAAGATACGTGTATCATACCAATACCCGTGCGAATGCACGAGTATCCCACTAGTAAACCATTATGAGTCAATATAAGTTTGCCTGATTCATATACATGCTTAATACATGGTTTTCCCAACAAATCCCCACTAACAAGATTCCTATTTATGTCAGGGACATGAAGCACATTGACAAGTGTGACTTTCTTTTCGGAAGTGAAGTTGAGTTCGACGAATCTGGTTCCAACAACTCTAGATCGTACTTCATTTCTAATTTGTACTTCCTGTCCATCATTTGCTTCAGAATAGGTTTTGAAAATAGCCTTGTCATAAAAGACATGTACAGTAGCACATATATCATACCACCATCCCTGCACTTTGCCTTTGGTTGCCATTATTTCGCTCACTATAGAGATTATGTCGTCATTTGCGTGAACTGCATTAATCTCATTTTTGGACTTGTTGTGCCTGAAATTTTAAGCATAGTGGTCGGGTTTACCGCACACGAAACATCTGTTTTTTTTTACCTTTCGTACCACCAGCATTCTTGAACTTGTTATGTTCCTTCCTTGGGCCAAAATGGTTCTTCATGCCATCATGTTTCTTTTTTCCTTTAACGATAACAACATTGGCTGTAGAAAATCCAGCGGACTCTGATTTCTCCCTGTCCATCGATTCCTCCTTGATTCGAAAGTGCTTTTGGATTTTCTCTAGAGAGAAGTCCTCAGAACTATGCAGCAATTTATTTCTATAGCCTTTTCACGAAGGTGGCAACTTTGCAATGATTACACCGACTTGAAAAGTTTCAGGAATGTCTATTTTCACAACTTTTATTTTATTCACGAGAATCTGTAACTCGTGCACATGGCGAAGAATGAGCTTGGAGACTATCATTGTAAAGTCAAAATATTTAGAAAATAAAAACTCCTTCGTACCTTCCACTTCAACCTTGAATTTAAATTGGAGTGCTTTCCATATTCCTGTTGCAGACTGAGTATCCGTACAAAGGTCATAGGGATGATCAGATATCGTATTTAGGATATGTCCACGACATATCAATTTGTCCTCTTTACCTTTCTTGTGCTCCTTCTTGAGTTCATCAGTGTCATCCTTGGTTGGTTCAAGAATTGGTTTTAAGTCAGGATCTAAGACATAGTGAACCTTCAGGGCGGTTGACGCATCTCGAAAAACATGATCCTTCGCGGAGTGTTCGCATGCTCACGAAAAAGATGTTCGGACATAGTCGCCACCAAACTTTATTTATTCCAAAAGAGGGAAAAAATATCGATAAAACCCTTAAAATAAAAAGAAAATGGCCATCTCAACCAGATTCGGGTTTGCAAGTCGATTACGCAATTGAAAAGTATTAGCACCCCTGACATTCGTTGTATCCAACGAGAACCTTTTAGTTAGATTTGCGACTTAAATGTTAGCTTATGTTAATTGTGATCTTCTACTTATCGAGTGAGAAAAGAGAAAGGAATTATGTTTTAAATTAAATGGGTGTTTTTTATTAAAGGGATACCTGACAAGATTTCAAAATCTTACTCCTATGTATCTTCAGGTGCTATGGATAACTCAAGGCTACGTCGTTCTACTAAGAAAGATCTATTGGGTTTATCACTTTTACTGAATGATCCTTTAGACATATCGAGTGTTTAAACCTTTGCTTGTTGCTCGCTCTTGTAGATTGAAGCATTTGTTTCTTTCACATCAATAAGGATAAAGCATAGTCATTTCAGAAAAATGCTTTCGAAGTCGCGCAAACAAGTTTAATTTGTTGAGCATTTTGTTGAATGACGATTACTCGAATGGCCAAGTAAGGCAACTCGTATCCAAACAATCAAGATGAGGAATAGAAGGCTCTGTACCATCTTCATTTTCATCCGTAATTGTAAAAGGGTTTAGATAAAGTTAATGTATTTTGGAGCGACGACAGATACTTGAATGGCCGAGTAAGGCTACTCGTTTCATTGTCATCGGTTGAAACCTTCAGCACTTGGACTTCTCCACGCTCAATTATCTCTCTAACAAAGTGCAACCTCACATCGATATGCTTGGTTCGCTTATGATAGGCTGAATTCTTCGACAAGTGTATTGCACTTTGACTATCACATTTAATAATGATAAATTGACCTTGAAGTTTCAGCTCGTTAGTAAAAACTTCAAACCACAATGCTTCTTTCACAGATTCAGTGAGGGGGATATACTCCGCTTCAGTGGTTGATAAGGTAACAATATTATGAAGTGTTGCTTTCCAACTGATTGTTGTGCCAAACATAGTGGACACATATCCAGAAATAAATTTTTTGTAATCCATACAACCTGTATAATTAGAGTCGACAAATCCTTCGATTTCGACTTTTCTATCATTACCACAGGCTCCACCATAAATTATGACTCTGCTCAGATACTTATTTATGTATTTAAGGATCCACTTTAATGATTGTCAGTGCGCCTTCCCAGGATTGACTATATACCTACTACAAGGCTTACTCTATACGCTATGTTAGGCCTCATACAGACCATAACATACATCAAAGAACCTATTATACTAACATGTGGAATTTTATTCATATAGGTACTTTCAACTTTCGTACTAGGACTTTGAGTCGTACTCAACTTATACTTAGGATTATTCGGTGTTAGAACTGGCTTCGAATTCGACATACCAAACTTGTCGAGAATCTTCTTCAGGTATGTCTCTTGAGATAAGCATAATCTTTACTGCTTTCTATCTCTCCAGATGTCAATCCCAAGAATTCTGGAGGCAGTTCTCAAATCCTTCACGTCGAACTCCTTATCGAGTTCAACCATCACCTTCATAGTATCTTCAACACTATTGCTTTCTATGAGGATGTCATCCACATAAAGCAACAAAATAACAAGCGAACTTCTAGGTCAAAATTTGAAGTAGACACAGTGGTTGAACTGGCTCCTAGTGAAACCTAAGTGAGCCATGAACTTGTCGAATCTCTTATTCTATTGTCGATGAGATTGTTTCAGGCCACATAATTTCTGAAAACCTACTAATAAATTATTATTATATGGCAATTACTACTACGCTTTTTCTTCTTTGAAGAGAAGCAACTTTACTTGTCAGTTTCCTCCTGAAAAATAAAGTAATAAACTCGATCAACACAACAGCCAATAAAATAAAACCTACAAAGCACAGAAGAGTTAAAACGATAGAAATATTACATCATCGTCGTCAGATGGAGCTTTTCCTTCAGATAGAGCTTTTCCTTCAGCCTAATACATAAATTTAATTCAATCAATATCAATTGATAATAGCACAAATCAAAGTAAAATTAGATCAATACAAAACAAATAATTAACCAATGAAATGTTGTAGGCACGAAGAGCCTTCCCATACTTCTGTTTCTTCTTCTCTGCAGTAACAACATTATGAGCCTTTTTCTGAAATAAACGCAAAATGTAAAACACACTAAAATTAAAAATCGAATTAGCATAATAATCAATTAACTTCGATGAACTGGAGAAATCACTCACAATAGCATACAATGTGTTCCACTATTTTCCTCCAACCTTTTCAACCTATTTAAAGTTCAAAGTAAATCACATTAGATAACTCAAATTGAAATTGAAATTTCAAAAATATATCGAGAACTGTAACTTAAAGTCACAAATGTAATTAATTAGTATAGAAAAAGTAATGGTGAATACAATAGAAATAAATTTGTTTCATGAAAACTAACCCTACCTGTTATTACCATGATACAATCATGATCCTGGTCTGAAAATTTTGCCCAGTCTCTTTGCATGATAACGGGGGCTTAAACTCAAACTCGGTTAGCAATAAAATAACCCTGCTAGTATACACATGTTACAGAATGAATAAATATGATGTGCTTTCATGTTAACAACACCCCACAACATTATAATTGAAATTGAAAGGGCTACCTGAGCAACAAAGTTAAAGATTCTAGCAATTCGATCATCTAAGCATATTCAGGGTCCTTATGTATTAAATATCCTAGTAATTCTAATCTAAAAAACACACTTTCAGTTTCAGTAGAAGACTCAAATAATTCTGCAAAACTCATGAATTAAATATGCATAAATAAGTTTCCAAGAATATGAAGAAAAAATAATTAAAGTTAAATATTAGTAATCATAACTCACACTCTACTGATAACACGAAAACATATCGTATTTTTACTTTGATTTATGTTAAAATCTTATTCTATTTCCGTCTAATCTCCGATTATTCTGAGAATATTTAAGTGTTTTCGCAGGTATTTCAATTTTCGAGTTAAAAGTATGCAAAGTGTAGAAAAGAAGCAGAACAAGCAAGAAAAGAGCAGAAGAGAGCAGAAAATAGCAGAAATCATATTTTGCTGGTGTGACGACCGTCACAGCCCCCTCACGATCGTCATGAACTTCAAATGCATCACGCCCGTCACAGCTCCCTCACGATCGTCATGGAATCAAAAACAGAATTAATACATTAAGCGCAGACGTGGTCACGAAGCTTCAAAATTCAGTTATTGCACGTTCACTTTTTCTTCGAGGATTTCTAGGTTCCAAACCAAGTAACTGTTATAGTGGTGTCCCTACTTTTTCTCCAACTACTGCCATAGCTGAGGCTATATATATGAGAAGGATTCCAAGAACACGGTGTGGTCAATTTTTCTTTCCGAAGTGCCGTATTGCTGCAGAATTATTTCCAGAATTCCATTCGTGTTTTGCTTTGTTTCCTTTACCGTTTTCCTTGTCCCCTATTATCACCGAACAAAGTAATAGTTTCTCACATTGAGGAATTATTCCACCTTAGTTTAAGTTTTTGTTTCCTGCCTTAATCTTTTTGTTGTTTCAATTTATTCAAGCAAAAGTCTGCCGATCTGTGGAGGAATTGCTTAGACCGCATTTACCAGGTTTTTATCATTTCAATTTATAGCAATTGTTTTTCTTATCATTATGTCTGAGTTTAGGTTTAATTGTTTATTCACATTCATGTCTATTTTAATTAGTATGTCGAGCTAAACCGATTTTATCGGTATGTAATTGAGTAACCGAAATGGATTAAATATTTCTAAGCTAAAATTATAAATCAACTTATTTTCTGGCTCCGATTTCTTAATTTAAAACCAACTTTTATTACAAGAGTGAAAAGGTAACAAAGGTTAAGGTCAAGACCACGAGAGTGTGAAATTTTATCCGGATAGCTGAAATCGAGCATTAGTTTTAAAAACAGCGAGAGCGCTTTAGAGTTAATTAGGACTTAATAGTTTTCAAAAATTATTTTTAAACTCATATAGGCTAGCGAGAGCAGACATATTGACTTAAAGGTATAGTCCGAAGCAATAACCACGAGAGTGTGAGGTGAGGGCTTTTAAACTGGTATTTTCTACAGAACTATATTGTGATAAATTTCTATACGCTTACGTTTAATGAAATCCACGATGGTATACTGAATTACATACCGATATCCTAATCATAACTAGTTTATTCTTAAATTTTAATTTCCCTTTTTGAACCTAAAAACCATATCAGATTAGCCTTAGATTTACCTAGTAACATTAGATAACGGTACGTTCGATTTTTAGTCTCTGTGGGATCGATAATCTTTTAAAACTACACGATACGACTGTATACTTGCAGTCAGAATCATTTAGGCACACTAAATAGCGATCAAGTTTTTGGCGCCGTTGCCGGGGACCAATTAAGTCGATATCGTAACTCCTTTGTTACGCCGTATAGACTAAGGCAAAAACCAATTTTCCCTTTTTCTCGATTGTATGCCAAGTACTCGCTCACAAAGCGAAGACTTGCAACCACCAATCGCCGAATTAGAGCGTTTCTTACATTTAAGACGCAGAATACTTGAGTATCAATGCAAGTATAATATTCCCGATCTCCTTGCTCATACTCCTGAATCAGTCAAAGAACGAAACATGGTCGAAGGACCACAGAACCGTCCTCTTAAGTATTATGCTACCCCATCTGAGCAAGAACCACATAACAGCATTGTTGCCCTTGCTATCAACCGAAACGATTTCGAGTTGAAACCCTCATTGCTGTCAGCCGTACAATAACATCAATTTTCTGGAAATCCTACAAAAGATCCTAACGAACATTTGACCAAGTTTGTGCAGTACGCAGACACAGTGAAGGCAAATGGTGTAACTGCAGACGCGATAAGACTACGTCTTTTTCCTTTCTCATTAAGAGACAGAGCTTGGGCTTGGTTGTAATCCTTGCCATCAAACTCTGTTACTACGTGGGATGAGTTGAAAAAGGTATTCTTAGCACGATATTTCCCCCCAAGCAAAACAGCTATGCTGAGAGCCCAAATTAATAGTTTTCGACAGAAGGACGGCGAATCTCTTTACGAAGCATGGGAAAGATACAAAGACATGATGAAGATGTGTCCGCATCACGGTCTTGAAGATTGGCTAGTCATCCACACGTTTTACAATGGTCTCTTGTACAATACAAGATTGACAATAAATGTCGCCGCTGGTGGTACACTTATGGATAAACCTTATGAAGAAGTCTATCAACTGATCGAAAGCATGGCTCAAAACCACTACCAATGGGGAGGAGAAAGAACTGCAGTGGAAAAATCCCAAACAAAAGGTGGAATGTACGAGGTTAGTAGCCTTGATCGTGTCAATGCTAAGGTAGATGCCCTTGCCCAAAAGATTGATAACTTGACCATAACACCTGCAGCCACCGTGGCTGCCGTAGCTCAAAATTGTGAATTATGCGGAACACCTGGACATGCCGCCACTGAATGTCAAATTTTGGCAGGAGTCTCCAGTGACCAAGTGAATTATGCTCAGGGGAACCCTTATGCAAATACCTACAATCTGGGCTGGAAGAATCATCCAAACTTCTCCTACAAAAACAACAATGCATTGTATGCACCTGGTCAAGCACCTGCTACACCACCAGGCTACCAAAAGGCTGCTGTAACTGCCCCTAATGTCCCTAGGAAGTCCAACCTTGAACTAATGATGGAAAATTTTATAGCTACCCAGGCTCAAACAAACATAAACTTCCTGAATCAAAACATACACACTAGTGAGCAAATTAAGCAATTAGCAAACAAAGTAGATGCTTTAGCCACCCACAACAAAATGCTTGAAACCTAAATTTCACAAGTGGCACAACAACAAGCACCTACTGCTGCTCCTGCTGGAACATTTCCTGGACAGCCACAACCTAATCCGAAAGGGCATGCAAATGTCGTTATATTGAGAAGTGGAAAAGAACTAGACGGACCCATTGATCCGAGACTTCAAAACCCAGCCATGTACCAAAGGCCTGACAGCACAACAACTGAGAAGGAAAGTGAACCCAAGGAAAAGGAAAGTAATGACCAAGAGGTCGCAAACAAAGAAAAACCTTATGTGCCTCCACCACCCTATAAACCACCTATTCTGTATCCTCAAAGATTTGCAAATTCTAAAACTGCAGGGCAATTTAAGAAATTTGTTGAACTTCTGAAACAATTAAACATCACGATACCTTTTACATAAGCTATCATCAGATGCCCTCATATGCTAAGTTCCTTAAAGAAATCCTATCCAATAAGAAAAAGATTGAGGATAACGAAACAGTTACACTTACTGCTGAGTGTAGCGCGATAATTCAAAACAATATGCCTCCTAAGCTGAAAGACCCAGGTAGTTTCTCCATACCTTGTGTAATTGGGAAGTTCGTCATAGACAAAGCTCTATGCGACTTAGGAGCCAATATTAGTGTAATGCCCTTATCCATATGCAAGAAGCTTGATATGGGAGACTTAAGACCAACTAAGATGTCTGTTCAATTAGCTGACCGCTCTATTAAATACCCAGTTGGTATACTAGAAAATGTTCCAGTTCGCATAGGACAATTCTATATCCCCACCGATTTCATAATCATGGACATTAAAGAAGACTCCACTACTCCTATCATACTAGGAAGACCATTCTTAGCTACCGCTGGAGCCATTATAGACGTAAAGAGGGGTAGGCTAACTTTTGAGGTTGGTGAAGAGAAGGTTGAGTTTATTTTGACACAATTCTTACAAGCTCCAGCTATAGACGACACATGTTATCTACTAGATGTCATAGATGAGTGCGTGAGAGAAATAGAGATGGAACCAACCACATACTCATATATTCTAAAAATTCCAATACCTCCGATTTTTTAAGATGATAATTGGCGTGAACTTTATCAAGACGATAGCCTAAGCGAATGTTTAACACTTACACCAGATCATCTGCCTTGCCCGAAGAAACCAGCTCTAGAACTGAAAACACTACCCAATAATTTAAGGTATGAATTCTTGGACGCAGAACTCGAACGACCCGTGATAGTCAATGCAGACTTAGGACAGACCGAAACTAAGAAACTTTTAGATGTCTTAAGAAAATACCCAACTGCGTTAGGCTATAACATCGCTGACCTTAAAGGAATAAGTCCTTCTATTTGTATGCATCGCATTATGCTAGAGGAAGACTGTAAATCCTCTAGAGAACATCAGAGAAGGATTAATTTGATCTTAAGCACTGTAGTCAAGGATGAAGTGAAAAAGCTTTTAGAAGCAGGAATTATATACCCGATATCAGACAGTAAATGGGTTAGCCCAGTACATGTCGTACCAAAGAAGGGAGGTGTTACAGTTGTTAAGAATGCAAAAGGTGAGTCTATAACACAGAGTTGTAACTGGAAGTAGAATGTGCATCGATTATAGAAAGTTGAACAAAGCTACTCGTAAAGATCATTTCCCATTACCATTCATTAACCAAATGTTGGAACGATTGGCAAAACATTCTTACTTCTGCTATTTAGACGGTTACTCAGGATTCTTTCAAATCTCGATACATCCTGATGACCAAGAAAAGACAACCTTCACATGTCCCTATGGAACATTTTCTTATCGACGAATGTCGTTTGGACTATTAACGCTCCTGCCACATTCCAAAGATGCATGATGTCGATCTTTGCTGATTTTATAGATGACATTATGGAAGTGTTTATGGATGACTTTTCTGTTTGTGGGCAGAGTTTTGAAGGATGTCTATCGAACCTAGAAATGGTACTTGAAAGATGCGTAAAAGTCAATCTCGTATTAAACTGGGAGAAATGTCATTTCATGGTAAATCAAGGAATCGTACTTGGACACGTAGTATCTGACAGAGGGATTGAAGTTGATAAAGCCAAGATAGAAATTATAGAAAATCTTCAACCTCCGAAATTCGTACGAGAAATACGAAATTTCTTAGGACACGCCGGTTTCTACCGATGATTCATAAAAGATTTCTCAAAAATCACCAAACCTCTTACCGGTCTATTAATGAAAGATGCTGAATTTATCTTTGATGAGAAATGTCAAAAAGTGTTTGAACAGTTAAAAACGGCTCTCATCACCGCACCTATCATGCAACCACCAGATTGGAGACTACCTTTTGAAATCATGTGTGATGCGAGTGATTATGCCGTAGGTGCAGTTCTAGGACAAAGGAGGGATAGAAAACTCCATGCTATTTACTATGCAAGTAGAACCTTAGACCCTGCTCAAATGAACTACACCACCACAGAAAAAGAACTTCTAGCCGTGGTTTTCGCCCTTGACAAATTCCGTTCCTACCTAGTTGGAGCGAAGATCATTATTTATACAGACCACGCGACTATTAGGTATTTATTAAAGAAAAAGGATGTAAAACCTAGACTGCTAAGGTGGATCCTGCTTTTACAAGAATTTGATTTAGAAATCAAAGATAAGAAAGGAACTAAAAATGTAGTGGCAGACCATTTATCCTGATTAGATGGCATCAAACCAGAGCCAATCCCTATTAATGACAATTTCCCTTATGAACGACTCATAGCCCAACTTGAAGGTGATATGTATAAACTACATTTAAATGAACCAAAAATAGAAGAAGCCGTGGAAGAAATTAACTCACACACAATACTGCCATGGTATGCTGACATAGTCAACTACTTAGCAGCTGGAGTACTTCCACCAGACTTATCTTATCAACAAAAGAAAAAATTCTTTCATGATCTAAAACATTATTATTGGGATGAACCTCTACTCTTTAAGAGAGGAGCCGACGGTATTTTCCGTCGTTGCGTCCCTGAAACTGAAATAGAAGACATCATCTCTCAATGAAACTCTGCTCCTTATGGAGGACATGCAAGTACTTCAAAGACATGCGCTAAGATTCTGCAATCCGACCTATTTTGGCCTAACCTCTGGAAGGATGTCCACATTGTAATACTAAACTGCGACCGGTGCCAACGCACTGGTAACATATCAAGACGCGATGAGATGCCCCAAAAAGGCATATTGGAAGTAGAAGTCTTTGATGTATGGGGGATTGATTTCATGGGACCTTTCCCATCATCTTTTGGAAATAAATATATACTCGTAGCTGTCGACTATGTTTCAAAATGGATTGAGGCTATAGCCTCTCCTACAAATGACGCACGAGTAATCATAAAGCTTTTTAAAAACACTATCTTTCCCAAATTTGGTGTGCCGAGACTTGTCATAAGTGACGGTGGCTCTCATTTCATATCAAAAATATTTGACAAACTTCTATCAAAGTATGGAGTAAGACACGCGTAGCAACACTATATCATCCACAAACTAGTGGACAGGTTGAGGTCTCGAATAGAGAAATAAAACAAATCTTAGAAAAGACCGTAGCCACCTCTAGGAAAGATGGGTCATCTAAACTTAATGAAGCTTTATGGGCATATAGGACGGCCTACAAAACACCAATCAGAACTACACCTTTCAAACTAGTCTATGGTAAATCCTGCCACTTACCAGTAGAATTAGAACACAAAGCCTATTGGGCTATTAAAACACTGAACTTAAGGTACGATTCTGCAGGTGAAAAGCGAATCCTAGATCTGCACGAACTAGAAGAGTTAAGACTAGACGCTTATGAGAACGCAAAAATATATAAAGAACGAACTAAGAAATGGCATGATAAGCGTTTATCTAGAAAAGAATTTAGTGTGGGAGACGTTGTGCTCCTATTTAATTCAAGACTAAAACTCTTTCCTGGGAAACTAAGATCTAGATGGTCCGGTCCTTTTGAAATTACCAAGGTATTACAGAGTGGAGCAATAGAAATTAAGGGTAGGAATAGCGAACCATTCATAGTAAATGGGAAACATTTAAAGCACTATCATAGAATTGAAAATAGGGACTATTTGAATAGCCTTAGACTTTTAGAGTTGCCCGCTGATCCCCCTAACTAAAATATCTAATTGATTTCGTCAGGCTTACGACGTTAAAAACAACGCTTAATGGGAGGCAGCCCATGATGATTGTTTTTCCTTCTTTATAATTGTTATTTATTTACATTTTCTATATTCTATTTTGTTTTCAAATTTCTAGTTTTCATTTATATTTTCCTAAACCTTTTTTTGGAAATTGTTGTGCTAATCATATAATTGCAAAATACAGGATTACAAAGTCTTTCTACATTTTATGTTCTCCTCTTCTGATTTCATTCTTGCTTAATCACTAAAAAATGGAGAACGAAGATAATATGTTGGTAGAATTCAGAGATGCAGCTCAGTGGCATCGCTATGAGGCTCTGTCTCTTCGACCCTTCGCCATGACAAAATTTGCCCACAGACCCACCATGACCTCTTTAGGCCTAGGTGGGAGCATTGATTTTCTGTTTAACCAACTAGGTTGGGAGGGTTTTGCTAATAAGAAACACAAGACTTATCGTAGGCTGACTTTAGAATTCCTAAGTTCATTAAGTTACAATCCTTACTGTGGAAAGGGCATTAATAGGGGCCGAATTACTTTTAGGTTGTTTGGATACCACTGCCAGTTTACCATTAAGGAACTGTCGGATCTTTTAGGTTTCCCTGAAGAACCCACCGTTTTCTCCGTGGTACAAGAGGATTTGATGTTAGTAGGTGAGTTGAATGCCTTCTGGGGTAGAATTTTAGGGAAACCTGATTTTGACATGAACCCTATGCTGTCAACCGAAATTCATAACCCAGCCATCCGATACTTTCATATGATCCTAGCCTACACCCTGTTTGGAATGCCTGAGAATGACAATATTGTTTCAAGGGATGAGCTCTTTATTATCTTTTGTGCATTTCAGTCTCGAGTAGTTAACGGACTGACTTTCATGTTCAATAACTTCTGCAAAATCATTAGAAATGAAAACAGCCCAATTCTGATAGGTGGCCTAGTTACCAAAATAGCCGATGCTATGGGATTTAGGACCCGACTTTCTAAAATCAACCCTTTTGGAGACTTTAGGCCTATGAATATCACCTTCTGTTTCAATAGGGCCATGATTGGGAACCAAGGTCCACACCATTTCCAGCTACTGATCAATAATGTAGTTGTGCCACATTTTACTCTACCAAATCATGAACGCACAAGTGTGCACAACGAACACAACTGGCTATATGACCTAGATGAACCACAGCCTGAACCTGAAATAACTTTTCCTGAGCCTGAAATTGATCCTAAGACACCCCCTCATTACCATGATTTTGACTTTATGGAATTCCAAGATGACACTGACATTCCTAAGGTTGATGCCACAAATTATGCTGCAAATCTGACTACCATCCTTAAAATTATGGATGACTATCATAAAGAGATCACCTCAGTAAAGGGTGAACTGAACACCATGCGATAAGATATTGTCGGCCTCATGGATCTGACAATTGAGCAATTTGATCATTTGAACCAAGCCATTGCATCTTTGAAGAAACGCCTTGGCTAGATTTTTGAAGCATTGCTTTTTCATGTTTTACTGCTTTTACTTTGGAAACAATTTATTTTCAGTTTTTCCTTTTCTTCCTTTTTATGTTGGGAACAAATTAATTTACATTCGGTTCTTATTTATAATTGAATACACTGCTAGTCTTTGCTAGCATATTTTCTGTTTTTAATGAATTATTCAATTTATTGCTTAATATTGATCTTGATGGTATTAAATTTGCTCTTGTCATATTCTATTTTATTTTGTCATTTTATTTATGCTTATGTATGCATTATAGTGTTACCATATGTGCTAACAATTGCTTGTTACGAAAAAGAAAAGAATTGAATGTTTGCTATCAAAACTGCTGTCAACTCCCAGATTTTGCTGGTGTCACGACCGTGACAGTCCCATGACGACCATAATGCGGGTTTGGGACGCGTTCTGTGTTAAAACAGAAACATTCCCCTCTTCTTCTTCCTCTTTCTTCCAATTCAAACACCACCGTCCCACTACCTCCAAAATCCCAAAACCGTCATACCACTACACATTTGACCAAATTTCATAATTGCCATTACCATTCGTCTTCCCACTCATTATTTAACCACACTCGTACACCATCTTTCTCACAAACCCTCTTTCTCCAAAAACCTATTTTCTTCCATACCTTGTTTCTTTGTGAACCCACCATGGCAAGACAAACTCCAGACCTTACCACCGTGAATTTCAGAGAAGGAGCAGCCGGAGAACGTCAAAGGGCTAAGTACACTAACTTCTACCAACGTTCCGTGCAACCAACTCGTTATGTAGACATTGCATGTCTCGAAGAATTAGGGATGCTTGACGGAGTTAAATGGATGCTACAAAATACTGGTCTATGGCAGCTCTGTACCCAGAGTCGTCCTACTTACGAAGCCCTGACACTCGAGTTTCTGAGTTCGTTCACATACGTAACACCTTCTGGAGAAACGAACCAACTCACCGGCGTAGCCACGTTCCGCATGTTTGGTACTGAGTATAAAATCGGCCAAAATCATCTTGCCGAGATGCTTGGTTTCCACCGTGGCGAGAATGTTCATTGTCGGGTGCCACATGAAACATTTTTCCAAGCAGCATTTGATTTATGGAATAGATTGACTGGAACAATGGTCGATAGCTGGGAAAGCCTAAACGCAACATATATCAACAACCCAGCCATCAGATATGTTCACCGCACATTAGGAAGCACTATTTTTGCAAGGGACAACAACCACAAGGTGAACTCAAAGGAACTCTTCTTCCTCCATTGTATGTTTCACCCCGAGCCTATCAACGTCGCACCTTTTCTGTTAGCACACATCCAAGCTAACTGTGCTAGAGGTTCCAAACCCTTTTATTTTGGAGGGATTGTCACTTCTATTGCTCTGAGTTTGGACTTGGGGGACGCACTTAATAGATTACCTTCCGTTCCTTCAGTGTTGCTCGACATCGACTACTGCCGCAACTCACACCTCATCAAACTAAGAAGAGATGGTAAATACCATCCAATGGTCCGCACAAGAACAGTTCGAAGTATCATTATGCCTTGTAGGAACCGCATTGACCCTCCGAATATGGCCAATTGGCTCTTTGATTTGAATGCTCTTGAGCAAAATGCGGTTGCACATGATGATCAAAATCAGGACCCTGTTGATGAGATGGAGCAAGAAATGGATAACGCCCCAGAAATCCAACCACCGTCTGCCAATGATGCTCCTTCGACCTCCAGACGTCAACGCCGCCCCGACCAAGACCCCGTTATAAATGAAGAGATCTTGAGGGCTATATGGCAACAAAACCAGCTGGCAGCCCAGAGAGAAGCACATCAACAGGAGCAATACAATGAAATGATGACTCTCATGCGTCAAATCCAGCAAGGGCAAGTTGACCAGAGTCAGAGGCTTGACGGCGTCATCGACGAGATGGGTGCCTTGACATTGCGAGTGCAGGACTTACATGATTATATCCATCACGTGGGCATTCCAGATCATGTGGCACAGCACGGACGAGGGCGCCCTAGAGGCAGAGGATGTGGGGCTCCTTGATTATTTTGTTTGTTTTCTTTCTAGTTTTTCTTATTGATCCCCTTTATATCGCAACATTGAGGACAATGTCCGATATAGTGTGGGAGAGTTAGTCTATTTTCGTTTTATTTCCCTTTTTGTATTTTCCTTTTTCCCTTATCAAAGTCAATATATGAGAATTTTCGTTTAGTATCCGATTTCCCTATTTTATTCTGCCATAACAAAAAAAAAATTTACGATTAATGCACATCGTGACATACCAAGCTTTAAATTATGTTAGGAAGTTGGGAAAGTGCTAACAAGATCGACACCGTCTTGACACCTTAGACCTCTTGCGTATGCGATATCAGTTTCAATACTTATTATACCGGTACCTTGAGTTCAGTCCTAAAGTAACCCCTAATAGTTTATATTAGCAGTCAGCACCGTCTAAATCACAAAACCACGTGGGGAGTCGATGAACATAAGTGTTTGATGCCCAATCATGAAAAGAAGATCCTTTCTTATTTGTCTGCCGAGAAATATAGAATATGCAACAGTTCTTATAGTTGTGAAAACTTACAAGAAAAGAAAGAAATTCGTTGTCGATTGGTTCAGAGGTACCTGATTCTGGACTCGGTAGGGCGAACTACGGTTCGATCCCCCGCAATCTACGAATGGGATGCATAAAGGGTTACCACACTTGTGTATCAGGCCTCGTAAGAAAACGGGATCAAAGTCACTAACCGGCTACTCTACTAAGTACGTGAATAAGGCAAAGGGCATAATGTGATTGCGTTAGAATGAAACCGGGTGAAACAGACACGAAAACTTCAGGTTGAACTATAATAGAATGATTAGAACTGGATTGCATAAAAGAGAGATCTATGACAAAGCTTGTCGCTTTGTGTCATTAATGTATTTTTAGTGTTCATGCAAGTACCTGACTTACTAACGTAAATACCTCCAACATTTTCAAATCCATTGGTGTACCATGTATGTGCATTTGATGAAGTTTGTCCGATTTTAACTTATTGATTGCTTGAGGACAAGCAAAGATTCAAGTGTGGGGGAGTTTGATAACACGAAAAAGTATCGTATTTTTACTTTGATTTATGTTAAAATCTTATTCCATTTCCGTCTAATCTCCGATTATTCCGAGAATATTTAAGTGTTTTCGCAGGTATTTCAATTTCCAAGTTAAAAGTATGCAAAGTGTAGAAAAGAAGCAGAACAAGCAAGAAAATAGCAGAAGAGAGCAGAAAATAGCAGAAATCATATTTTGCTGGTGTGACGACCGTCACAGCCCCCTCACGATCGTCATGAACTTCAAATGCATCACGCTCGTCACAGCTCCCTCACGATCGTCATGGAATCAAAAACAGAATTAATACATTAAGCGCAGACGTGGTCACGAAGCTTCAAAATTCAGTTATTGCACATTCACTTTTTCTCCGAGGATTTCTAGGTTCCAAACCAAGTAACTGTTATAGTGGTGTCCCTACATTTTCTCCAACTACTGCCATAGCTGAGGCTATATATATGAGAAGGATTCCAAGAACACGGTGTGGTCAATTTTCCTTTCCGAAGTGCCGTATTGCTGCAGAATTATTTCCAGAATTCCATTCGTGTTTTGCTTTGTTTCCTTTACCGTTTTCCTTGTCCCCTATTATCACCGAACAAAGTAATAGTTTCTCACATTGAGGAACTATTGCACCTTAGTTTAAGATTTTGTTTCCTGCCTTCATCATTTTGTTGTTTCAATTTATTCAAGCAAAAGCCTGCCGATCTGTGGAGGAATTGCTTAGACCGCATTTACCAGGTTTTTGTCATTTCAATTTATAGCAATTGTTTTTCTTATCATTATGTCTGAGTTTAGGTTTAATTGTTTACTCACATTCATGTCTATTTTAATTAGTATGTCGAGCTAAATCGATTTTATCGGTATGTAATTGAGTAACTGAAATGGATTAAATATTTCTAAGCTAAAATTATAAATCAACTTATTTTCTGGCTCCGATTTCTTAATTTAAAACCAACTTTTATTACGAGAGTGAAAAGGTATCAAAGGTTAAGGTCAAGACCACGAGAGTGTGAGATTTTACCCGGATAACTGAAATCGAGCATTAGTTTTAAAAACAGCGAGAGCGCTTTAGAGTTAATTAGGACTTAATAGTTTTCAAAAATTATTTTTAAACTCATATGGGCTAGCGAGAGCAGACATATTGACTTAAAGGTATAGTCCGAAGCAATAACCACGAGAGTGTGAGGTGAGGGCTTTTAAACTGGTATTTTCTACAGAACTATATTGTGATAAATTTCTATACGCTTAGGTTTAATGAAATCCACGATGATATACTGAATTACATACCGATATCCTAATTATAACTAGTTTATTCTTAAATTTTAATTTCCCTTTTTGAAATGTAGAAAATGAAAAGTGTGCAACAAGTGAAAGAATCAAATAGGGATTTCAAAAGTTTAGGTATTCTGAATGTAAGTTTATAGAAAATACTATATACTCTTAAAAGTAACAATTGGTAATATGGAAAGACGCAATAAAATAGCATGTCTATTCTATAAAGTTAATATAGGTCATTAATGATTAGGGAGCCAAATGACAATTAAGGACTCAAATATACAGTAATGTTTTAATTGAGTTTGATAAAGTTGTTAAAAGAATTTTATATAATTCTTATATTGATAGTAGATAGTCTTATTCATTCGCCTATAAAACAAAAAAAAAGTCTTATTCATTCCTTGAATGGGAATGTAGAATATAGTATGAAAGAGCAAAGTGGACGCCAGTGAGACCGATATTCCTACCCTTTACTATGACTTAGATCTCTCTCTTACACACCTACTTTCACTTTCTCTCTCTCTCTCTCTCTTACTTTTTTCAGAACAATATTTAATATTTTCTTCCTCTCTAGATTCAAACTTGCAAAGTTACAAGCCTCAAAAGAAGATGGATTCAACAGTTTCAGGTTTGTTAACAAACATGTTAGACAGACTAGTAACAACTGCTTTTCACAATATTTCAATGGCAAAGGGTCTTCAAACTGACATAACCAATCTCCAAAACACTCTCACCATCATCAATGCCTTCATTCTCGATGCAGAAAACAAGCAAACTCAAAGCAACTCCATTTCTCTCTGGCTTCACCAACTCAAATATGTTTTACTAGACGCCCGTGATATTCTTGATGAGATTGAATATGAATCTTTGAGGAACCAAGTTCTCAAAGCAAATGGAACGTTTACTACAAAGGTACAACGTTTTCTCTCACCCTTTAGTAATCCTCTTGCATTTCGTGTTAAGATGGCTCATAAGATCAAACATATTAATGATAGGATAGATGAGGTTGCTTCTCTAAGGATGAAACTGGGTCTCTTGGTGTCAGAGAATCATCATGCAAGTGGTAGTGGTAGTGGAAGTGGAAATAATAGTAGTACTAGGGTAAGGAGAGAGACTCATTCTTATGTTAGATCTTCTCATGTGATTGGTAGAGATGAAGAGAAAGAAAAGGTTATTAGGTTTTTGATGGCTCCACCATTAGGTAGTGATGATGATGATGAGATTGATGTTATTCCGATTATTGGAATTGGAGGGTTAGGAAAAACAACACTTGCTCAATTGGTTTATAATGATGATAGGGTGATTGAGTTATTCGATTTGCGTATGTGGGTGTTTGTTTCTGATGTTTTTGATGTTAAGAGGTTAGTGTTGGAGATTCTTAAAGCTATGCATGGAATGGAAATGGATGCTCATATGTATAGTTTTGATCAATTGCAAAATTTGCTTCGCGAAAGGTTATGGGGGAAGAAGTTTTTACTTGTTCTAGATGATGTTTGGAATGAGGATTATAGAGAGTGGCTTGAATTGAAAAAGCTTTTACTAGGGATGCATGATGGCGAAGATGATAAACTTTGTAATAAGATTATCACGACCACTCGTAGTGACAGGGTTGCTTCGATTATGGGGAATGCTTATAAGCACAACTTGAAGTATCTTCCCGAAGAAGATTGTTTAAGGCTTTTTGTTAAGTGTGCATTTCCAGAAGGAGAGGGGAAACAGCACCCGAGGCTTGTGGAGATTGGGAAGGACATTGCCAGAAAGTGTAAAGGGTTGCCCCTAGCAGTGATAAGTCTAGGGTGTTTGCTTTATTCGAAACCTAACGAAAGCGAGTGGAAGAAAGTAAGAGATAGTGAGTTTTGGAAAGTGAACCCTCAAGATGATGATGGCATTTTGGCTGCATTGAAACTAAGCTATAATCACTTGTCACCTGGTTTGAAACAATGTTTCGCTTACTGTTCAGTTTTTCCTAAGGGTTATGAGTATACTAATTTGGAGCTGATTTCATTTTGGATGGCCCATGGATTATTGCAACCGAAAAATGAAGATGAAGAACCAGAAGATCTTGGGGAGTTTTATATTCAAGAGCTGGTTTCGAGGTCTTTCTTTGAATGCGCTTCTGAAGAACAACTGGTTATTGACGGTCTTATTTCTGAAGAGCTTGAACTTCTAGGCCTCTCGTTTTTCAAAATGCATGATCTTGTTCACGACCTTGCCGTGTTCACAATGCAAAGTGAAAGGGCGGTAGTAAAATTTAATTCAACAAGTATTAAAGAAAAAGTTCAGCATTTATCATTTTCAGACAGTGGTGGAGGAGTTCCTACAATTGGTAAAGTGTCAGGTAAGATCCGAACCATTGGATTCTGGCATGCGGGTCAAAAGGAACTTGCAATCACCGAACTGTTTTTCAAATGGATCTCTAACAACAAGTTCAAGTACCTCAGGGTGTTGAATATTCAAGGTTCTAATTTCCAGTTCTTGCCGGATTGTTTCAACAAAATGAAGCATTTGAGGTATCTTGATCTAAGCTATTGCCAAAGGTTGGAAAAACTCCCAGATTCCATTTGTAATCTTCAAAGTCTAGAGGTATTAAATCTCTGGAGATGTGTAGCACTTGCGTATATTCCCCCAAAATTGAGGAATCTTGTCAGCCTTAGGATTTTGTGGATTACAACACAAGTCACTGATTTGTCTTTCATAGGTATCGGGAACTTGAAATATCTACGGATTTTAATTTTGTGGAATTGTGATAATTTGGTCTTCCTTCCACGCGATTTGAGGCACCTGACTTCTTTAAAGAAACTGACGATCGAGGCTTGCGTAGAGGTGATAAGTTTTGAGGATGAAGCAGAAGAAGAAGAAAACGAAAACTACACCTTGAAACTCGAACGATTTTCAATAGATAAGTTACCCAATTTGGCAGGATTACCTAGTTGGCTTAGAAGATGCGGTAAAACTTTGAGATACATGGGCCTTTCAGAGTGTGAGAGTCTAATGGCATTGCCAGAATGGTTGGTAAATCTAACATCACTTGAGACGCTTCTAATTGCTGATTGTCGAAAGTTGACATTACCTCAACACATGGATCGTCTTCAAAATCTTCAGAATTTAAAGATATATGGATGTCCTCAGCTAATTGAGCGATGCAAACAAACTACAGGTTGCGACTGGTACAAGATAGCTCATATTCCAAATGTTGAAGTAAGTGTAAATCCATTCATTTTCTTTATTTCACATGTACTTATTTGTTTCTGCTTGTTGCTAACTTTTCTTTTCTGTTGGTTTTATCATGCAAGCTTGGAAGCGATTAGGATCACGGACAAAATTGCAAACACAATCACCAAATATGATGAAGACAGTAGAGACTTTGAAGTTTGCATTACTCAATTTCCTGACTGCGGCTGGTTGCGCGCAAACCCTTCTTATAAGCTTGAAGATTATATCACATAAGATTGAGATGTTTGCGTTATTTAACGTCATGATCTAAAATAGATTATGTGGTAATATTGCTTTTCTGTTTTCAATTTCAATTTCTGTTTTGAATTGACAAAAAATAGGATTTCTACTTATGCAATCGATAGAAGTAAAGTAGAAGTTGCTATATGTTACTGTTTTCTTTATGTTATTTTTTGCTAAAAAGTTTGTTCCTCATTTGCAGGCTGAAAATAGTCCATCATTAATGCCTACAACCGAACCACCACCTCAAAGTGTTGATCAAGGTGACAAAGATCAATGTGGCAATGTTCAAAACAACAAGAAACGGAAAGACGGGGAATCATCTACAAAGACAAAGGGAATCATGCTTAGAATTAGCTCCGATCCCACAATCGAATGAGGGGTTTTCTGATATTGAATCCGATTAGTAGATGTGCTTGGAAACTCCACCTCAAATGGTATGTTCGATTTTTCAAGTTTTTAAATCTTTTTATTCATAAATCAATTAATCTGACACAATTTTCTCAATTATGATATGTAGATGGAGTTGCAGAACATGATTTTGGGAGTTGCAGAACATGTAGATGGAGTTGCAGAACAATTTTCCCTTGAATGCAGAACATGATAATTAATTCAAGGGAGTTGCAGAACATGATATGTAATATGATATGTAGAATTATGTGTGCAGTTCAACTGTTTTTAGTAGTTCAATCTTAGCAGTTCAATTTTAACATGATATGTAGTATGGATAATTATTTCAGGTTGCAGACTGTTTTTAGGCCGCATGTTATGTTGTACGCTAACTGTATGTGATATGAAGTCGAGTCATGCATTGCATTTGTTATGTTTTTTAAGTCAGTTTGGAGTTTATGTGTTAATGAATCTCCTACTGTAATGCAAATGTTTGAATAAAAATTGAATTGTGATGTTATTTGTTACTGTAAGAAATTGTATGCTGCTGCAATATGGTGATGGTATATTGTCTATGGTGATTGTGTCGAAATTGTAAGAAATTGTATGCTGCTGCTGTAAGAAATTGTATGCTGCGGCTGTAGGTTAAGTGGCATTGCTGCAGTTACATAGCAGTTCATTTGTTTTTCTGCCCAGTTCAATTGTTTTCGCATTATGTAAGAAATTGTATGCAGCTCTGTAAGAAATTGTATGCTGCTGTAAGAAATTGTATGATTGTGTATGTAATGTTGGAGTGTATGTTTAATCCCCCTGCTATGAATGTTGTATGCTGATGTGTGGATTTCTGAACACTGATGTTGTTCTGCAATGTGTTTTGAGTGAATACTGTGTATAATGCGTGTGGAGAGATTTTCTGTGTGTTTTCTCTGGTGTGAAATTTTGCGGTTCTGGTGTGTTTTCTGGTGTAAAAGGTTGTTCTTAATTTTTGTGAATGTGGTGCTTTTGATGCATGTTGTTTGTTGTTCTGGCATGTGTGATTGTTTGTGTTATCTCTTCCTCTATCTCCCCTGTGGAAACCGTGTATTTGTGCTCTTCTTATAGGCCTTGTAAAATTGAATTCTCGAATTCAAAATGAATGCACGAGATAGCTGTCGGTTTTGGTTTTGGAAAGGAGATATTCTTATTATGAGTTGTGATCTGAACACATGATTAATGGTGATGATGTTGCTTCCATTTCCATTCAAACATGTCTGATATCGTGTGATTGCCATGAATATTGTGATGAAACCTGCCATTTTCAAATTATCATGTTTGGAGCTTTAATGTATGTCATGAATGCTTCCGAATGTATTGATACTGAAGCCTGCTGCGAACGTGTGATTCAAATTTTCCTTTCTTTCTCATCAACCTCTTTTAAATCAATGTTCCCATTTTTAAATGCCTGCTCTATGACGTCACTTTTGGTAGCATGCTGTTTTGAATTCAAATTATATGATTTTGTTGCCTCAATTTAATTGATAGGGAATATCAAGTACACTATATTGTTTGGTTTTGTTGCCTCAATTTAATTGATAGGAAATTATATGATTAGTTTCTTTTATAATTTCATAATCAAGAAATCTATAAACCGCAACCACCGAACCGATTCTAACCGCATTGGTTTGGTTTGGTTTGGTTTGGTTTGGATGAATTTTTAAAAATCAACCGAACCAAACCGAACCGCATGCATTTTTGTCTCGCGGTTAGGATGATTTTTATGCTCAAAATCGAATCAAACCGCACCGCGAACACCCCTATCACATACAGAATCATCTTGCCACTTTGAGTTAAAATGTTTTCACACAGCTAATACATTCACTTACCATTCTTATGTATACCTAACATTTAAATTAAAATGTATCATAAGCTTTTAACTGATCATACAGATAAATACAAGAATTGCACAGTTTCATGCTTGCAATCTTCATTTTTGAAAGCCATTTCACTTTGATTAGATTAAATAAATCAAACAAGAAAACAAAAGCAATGCATCCCGTTTCCCATCTGATCCTATAACTTGGAGAAATGTCCCGGGACTTTGTTGCCAAGGTGAACCTTGTATGTCTTGTTAAAATAACTAGTCATTTTATTCTCATATATGATCGAATAATATATTCTTACACCAAACACATACATTACACCATATTATATTCATTAATACGGTGAACAGTATTTTATTATAAAATTATAGTACATTTTTTTAAAAAATATATATAAAAATTATCTGTTTTTATTTTTTTTTATTATTTTCTATTTTGAAAATTAAGGAAGACCTATATAAAATTGTACAATTAACCAACTACATCACTTTGTTAACTAACATTTCACATTTTATTAATCCACTTTGTTTTACTACTAAAAATTATTTTTAATATAAGAGCGTTATTAACCAAATAATGAATAATATTAACTAATATTTTACATATTATTAATCAACTTTATTCATGCATTGTTCATGTAATAACGTCACTGTTCATGTGAATGTCAATGTTCATCGTATCTACGAATCGTCACTGTTCATGTGAATGTCAATGTTCATCGTATTTATGAATAGTGGATGTAATGTAAGTGTAAGGATTGGTATAAGAATAATAATCAAACAGGAGAAATGATAGTGACAATATTTTTTATTTTGCTAAAATATATTTTTAATATGGAAGCATCAAAAGGTGCAAGTTTTATTTAAGCCTAACTTTTAAATACTAAATTTTTATTCTTTATTTTATTATTTATTTGTTTTTTAGACCATCATAAATTTCAAATTTTTAAATGGTCTATGAGACATACAATTGACTATATAAACTAACATTTTGACCAGCATGCTCGAGCAAATTTCTTCAATTAACATTTTTGTATTTGAGAGTTGTGGATTGTCATAAGCTTTTCACATATACCTGGCCATCGCTATATAAGACAAGTACAAATAAAGAGTTTGCATTGAATCAAAAGACATAAACCCACGATTATGGGAGGGGTTTTACAACACTGACCCAGGACCGAGGAAAAGAGAGGTGGGTAGAGTAGTTGTCCAAGGTCGTTGATCATCACCAAGACTACGACTCGGGTAATCGTGGGAAGTTCTTTCTCTATATATACAAGTTTGGTGCAAAACCATAAGGTATCAACGCTCGACCTTATACTTAAATACCATAAGGTCTTCATCATAACAAATAGCTAGCAAGGTTCATGGTATACATTGCTAGAGGATTTGCACCCACTATGGAGTCACTGTAAAGACAATTCCCTTGCCACAATCACTGTGTTAGACCAAAATAATGTGAGCATGAGACACATCTTATGGTAGCGAAGCTCTCCGCCTCCAACAAATCCTTCTGTGATGGTTTTGAGCGTATAACACACACCTTTGATACCCTCGCCTTGGGATGTGTCATTCACCTTCGCAGGTCTGGTACTACCCAAGTCGTCTCGATTGCGAGAGCTGGATTTGTCTATCCTACGTGAGGAATCGCCCTCGACATACTTCTTGAAGTGTCCCTCCTAGATCAACCTCTCTATTTATTTCTTGAGTTGCTAATAGTCTTTGGTGTGGTGCCCTTTTACTCTGTGGAACTTTCACCATCTATATGGTTCATGACTCATCACATCAACCTTCAAGCTGGAGGTGTAGGGATGTTATGCATATGAAGAACCTCACGCCCGATCTATTCACGATGAATGTTCAGAGGCGTGAAGTTATCTGTCGCCTTAGCAATTCTCTTAAACTCAATATTGTCTTTGATGGGAGAGGTATAATTATTCTTTCTCTGGTGGTGTGAACCTTCAGTGTTGGGAACACGTTCCTTGATGCCTCGCTCATTCTTCTCGGTGTTGCTCTTCTTGCCTTTTATGTAACATTCTGTTCTGGTGACCACTTCTACAAATGAAAGTGTTGTCTTCTATGCAGGGAACTCGTTGAAGTGTGTCGCTTTGAGTCTATTTTGGAACTCCCCACAAACACTTCTTGGTTTAGGGGAACAACCCTGATGGTGGACTCATTGAATCAGATGAGTCTCTCAGTGACTCTAATGGACCCTTTCGTATGTTGAATAAGCTAGTGGTTAGCATCTTTCTGTGGCGGATGGTTGCAAACTGATGTACAAGTTTCTTTACCAGCTCTTGTAGTTAGAGATGGAAGTTCAAGGTAAACCCATGTTCAACCGTAAGGTTGGATCTCTGAAGATGCCAGACAAAAATTTGCACTTCAGGGAGCCAAGCGCTCCGATGATGGCCATCTGAGTGTTGATGAAGGTGACATGCTAATAAGGATCGATGCGCCCATCAAACTTGGCTAGAGAGGAAAATTTGAATCCTTCAGGGGCAGACTCCTCCCATATTTTGCCTAAGAGTGGTTAAGGGTCCAGTACTTCAATATCCTTTGGGGGTTAGACTCTTGATGGCATTGTCTGATGGTGTGGATGTCGTCCTCTAGTTTCTAGTTCTGAAAGTATAGTCCGTCCATGACTGCACGCATCTTTGTCGGAGATTTGGCATCACCGCTACCACTGGTATCCTCTAGTGTAAGAGATGGAACTTTTCTGTTGACCATGGATGATGGTGGCTAGGTATAAGAGTGAAGAGTAACAGTGAGTAAGGTGGTGATGATGAAAAGGTGTGGCTCAAGTTAGTTTTATCGGGGTCATACGGTGGATGCCACTGTATTGGTAAAAAAGTACATGTGTGTGTGGTATCCCTATGAGTGTAGGGGATACTTAGATGCCATAGTATGTTTATAATAATTGAAAGGTGGTTAGGGCTTGTCCATAGCAGCGAGAAGCCCTGTATGGTGATGTTACAATGGTTTTAGTAGACTTGCTCATGTGAGGTGAGAGGCTATGTGTATAAGCATTGTGCTTTGGGTATTATGGGTAAGTTAAGATATGTCTCTTCTCCTGCTATGGGAAGTATACATAGGGGCCTTTTGGGCCTAGGTTTTTAGGAAACCCTTAGAGGCACTAATTGTTCCCCCACAAATAGGGGAGACTATTGACAACCTACTTTCCAGGGAGTTGTGATATGAATAACTTCTTCTCATATAACAAATGGGAGATAATGGTACTATACACATGACCTACCTCAAGGGCGAGCCCCCATGTTCTGTGAGGATGCTCTTGGACGATAGCCTGCTAGGTAGAAACCATGGAGTAACCCTCGTTTGGAACTCTCATAAATATAACACTACAATGGCGGTTCTAGTCTCTTTTACCATGACAATTTGTAGATTAAACCATGAAAGGGAAATAACTCCCCTTTCACCTAAGGCGATCTCACACAACATAAATTATAACGAGACATGGCCGGCTTAGATTCATGTGAAAAATTATATGAAATAATTGTATGCCCCATAAAGTATTTGAAGGAAGTACAAATAGAAAGGAAAACTCATCAAAATACCAAATTGAGAAAATCTATATAAGCTCGCATGAGTGAAGAAATGAGGAAATGCCAATATATTTTGTAACCACGGTCTTCAAGGATGCCAAAATAAGGCACCAAAAGCTTGAGTGCCTCGCTCCTTTTGTAGATACCATGAAATGATGCCTAAGACTGTACTTTTAGATACATAAGATAATGGTGAAGATTGATTACCCAATAAAGTACATGGTATACATTGACAAAAATGACATTTGAATCTTCACAAATAAAATGAAACAAAGGATCAAATATTCATACTCAAGGTTGGGTAAGAAAGAATTAATAAGGAGTTAGAGAATTTAAAGCCCAAAGCTTTTAACGCTTACCAAAAATTTGCAAAGGTATGAGCCTTATTCTAACTTAAAAGGAAATCCTTGATCTAAAAATGGATAATAGCCGGGATGGCTTGAAGTTGAATTGCCACTCCTTAAAGGGATTTAAGGCTAATCTAACTAAGGATAAATCATTGGGTTTCTCCCTTTCAGTTGTACACCACCTACCCTTCAACGGGACCAATAGATGAAGACACGAACTCAAGTACACATTTCTTTTTTTTGACATGATCCCTAATAAAGTGGTACTTAACTTCAATGTGTTTAGCCCGAGAGTGAAGTATTGAGTTTTTGGCGCTAGTGTTGTAGCATTTTATCAGGACAACTCAAAGATTAACACCTTAATCACTTAGTTTCCATTTCTTCCAGATAATTTACGCGCAACAACTACTCGAAACAACATATTCTGCCTCAAATGCGGATAGTGCTACACATACTTGCTTCTTGCTATGTCAGGAGACAAACGAGTTTACGAGTAAGTGACATGTATTGCTCGTACTTTTCCTATCCCATTTGTGTAACACCATAAACCCACACTAAAAATTTTCCTTTTTATTTACAAACATTGTGGAATATAAGAGAATACAGTACAAGCGTCGCATAACAATATACTCAATTTTCATTTTAAAATAGAAAATTTAATCCAAAACATAACAACAAGACATAAAGATTCGGCTTAAACCAAAGTATATAAAATAGCAAAGTAATCTCAATCCAATGTTACAGTATCAAAGCTATTATCCAGAATAGACTAATAGCTGACTTAAAGTCCGACGAAAATTAAAAATATAAAGAAAAACAATTGAAGAGGTCATCTACGTCATCCTCCATAAGTAATCAATGAATATCATTCCTTGGTCTTGACTTGGGAATCATCTGCATATATATATATATATATATATATATATATATATATATATATATATATATATATATATATATATATATATATATATAGCAACATGGAAACAAAGAAAGGGTGACAGTACATTCTATATTTGAATGGTATAATAACAACAAAGATAATATATTGCACATTTTTACAATCAATCACAGTTTCACGATTTCATAAACATATATAAGAACAAATATGCAATTCTCGTCTTCTAACTCCTATGCATTTAATACCATCGCTAAATTTTGGAGTTGTATTATCAAGAATCCTACATCACGGGATCAAAGTTCTACAACACTGGACCAAAATTGTAAATCTCCAGACCGAAGTCAAAAATTTAAGCTCATCTGTCCCTTCAATAAATCAACCAACTTACAATCTGGGCCCTCCACCTCACATTACAGCCCAAATGGAAGAATTGAGAACTATTATCTATGATATGATACAGGATCTGGTTGCTAAGATACTCACATCATCTGACTTAATTGCATATGTTGTTAAGTGGGACAATCTTAGAACCTCTATGGATACATTTCTGCAGAATATGAAGAATTGATCTTCTGAGTCTGTAGCTTCTTCTATTCAGAGGCAAGAAAAATTAGACACTAAATTGGCTTCTGTTACTGCTAATTAAGAGGTAATGGGAGCTCAACTTTAGTTTGTTGCTGCTAATCAAGAAGACATGGAAGCCCAGTTAAAGTCAATGGTTGCTAGGCATCTTTCTAAATTTTTGCAAACTGACAATTATCTTCTTGGTTTCATAATATATTTCTTTAGTATCTTTTCTTAGTTTCTTGTGTCTGTCTTTCTTTCACTCTCTAACTCTAAGCTCGTTTTTATCCACTATAATCACTTAACTCTGTATCAGATTCTAGACTTTGATTTCAGTATCTAATAAGAGATTTTCAGAAAAGAGAAAAAGTTAACACATTTCAACCCCCTTCTTGTTTTTTTTTTCTCACCTTCATCATATGCCATAACCAAGATTCATCCTCGTTACTCAGGAGACATACATCATTTAAAGGAACTTTATTTAAATTCACTATATAGGTATTTCCAATTCTTGAGCTCATAATGTCACACCTGCGAAAATCAACCGGCGGAAAACACAGAAGAGTCGTCACCGAACATTATTTATCCCGACGCATGGAAAGGAAACGATCGAAGAAAGCCTCAACAAAGGGAAAGGAATGGTCATCGCAACCATAGTCTGGATTCGGGAGTCGGTTACGCGAAAGAAAGGTATTAACACCCCTCGCGTCCATCGTATTCGATGGGATCCACACTTGTTGTTTCGATCAAAGGGTATGGGTATCTGAAGCCTACTGCTAACTAGAAAGGAAAAACAAAAGGTGACTCGGTAGGACATCGACGTCCTAGGCCTACGTATTCCCTCGGGAGTGGGAAAGTCAGAGTCAACGTAGTTTGTAGGACTACGGGATTGTGGGGGAAGGTTGTTCGCCAAGACATCGTCGCCTCGTGCCTACGTATCCTCAATCTAACGAGAAAGAGGAAATTAGAGCAGTCGTAGTTTGACCTACAAGGTCATTGTGTTTTTTATAAGCGACGTTAAGTTTACGCCCGGCAGTTAGGGTCGATGCCTGTTTGCGACAAAACGGAAGTAACGTGCTCTTTTCTGAAAATGATTTGAAACCCAGTTAATCTCAAAGGATAAAATGATTTGAACTTTTTTTGTGTTTTTTAGACAGAAGTGGCTTAAGTTAGTTTGAAACTTGTATTGCACTAAAGTCTATGACATAGGATCGAATGTGTCGCAAATCGACTCAAGACGGGACGCATGCTAAACACTCCAAGAAAATGAAGGAAACCCCCCATCTCTATTTCCCATGTACTTAAGGCTCATGGCGTACAATACTCGTTGTATTTATTATGTGTTTTGAACTTGTTTTGAGATGAGAAGAGAAAGGACTCAAAATTGCAAAGAAAAACAACTAAGGGAGACTAAGTCCTAATGTTGTCATGCATCATGGTCCTAAGGTTGAGGTAGAAGGGACTATCCTACATGTTAACATACATGGATTGCAAACCTAATATCTCTCCTACCTCCATCTTAATCGGAAATTAAGCGGAGCTAGGAATCCTAAGGGATCATGTGAACATCACAAGTAAACATTAGACTAAACAATCACCAAAGAGAAAAGAGAAGGGAGAAGTAAGATGAAATAGAATTCATGTGAGTTTAAACAACCATGTAAAGCACCACAACCACTTACCATCTCCAAGCCAAGCTCAACTAATGAATAGTTGAAAGCAAAGTGTGCAAACATGTAATTATGGCTATGTTAAAGTCCTAAGGCTACACTAGAATGAATATCCAACAACAACCAAAGTTAGAAGAGTCCTAAAGGTATGGGAACCTACTAGGGGCAGTAGTTAAACACACCAAATCCTATCCATGTCAATATCCTAAGAAAGCATACAAGAATGCAAACTATGTCCTACACCAATATCCAAACAATTGTCATCCACAAACCAAGTCAAAATGGCTTCTAAAAGTCCCACAAATGGGAGCCAAGTCAAGTATTCAAGCCTCATATAAGATGTAAACATGTTAATTGAATGCTTGAAGTAATGATAAGTGATCATGAAAGTATCTTGCATCTTGTTCAAGAGGTTTACAAGTTACACACAAATGTGTCATCTTAAACATGTTTCAATCAATCATGAACATAATGAACCAACAAGCCTGAAAAGAACTCATGAAAGGACCTAGGCCAGAAGTGAACCATGTTATTCAATGCGTAAACATCTCAAATCAACATCAAAGTCACCATGGCAAATCAATCCCCAAAGATATTACAAGCATCTAGCAAAACTAGCTCCTAAACAATTCCCTAGAGTCAAGTTAAAGGTGATGCAAGTAAAAAAATCATTTAAACCAAATCAAATGTGCACCTAAGTACATGAGTCAGTAGTATACAACATGTGAATTAAGTTTAAAATGTTAAGGATGGCTCATTAGATTCATACCAATTTGCATTCAAAGGTTTGGGCAATTCTATACAACGATATTACATAAATCATGCACCAAACATTTGTGAACAAACAATGATTAAGCACATACAAAGTTGAAATGTGAAGGACCTGAGTCAGAATTGAAACCATGCATTTAATGCTTAAAACCAATCTCAGCATGTCACAAAAGTTTACATCAAACACCTTCTCCAAAGCCAATGCAAGTCAAGAACAAAATCACCCTCAAACTTCCCCTAAAAGTAAGCAAATTATCACTCAAGTAAGATACAAGAAAGAACATGGTAAAGCAATGCTCAAGCACCCACACCATATGTAAATTACCCATAAAAACCTCCCATTTAAATCTCAAAAGTAATGTGCAAATATGGAATACAAGTGATGTCAAAAGAGTGATCAAAGTGAAAGCACAATTCATGTTCACATTCATACAAAAGTATCATCGTTCAAATCATCCCAAATGACCTATAACAAGAGGTTACAAGGCTCTAACTCATGTTAATGTCAATACATTTATGTTATCCACACCCAAAGTGAGCAATTAGGTTCTAAAAAATTATCACAACAACATGTTCTTCAAGGACCTTACGAGTCATACCCAAAATCAAGTTTAATCTTACCCTAGCCATCAAATAAGTCCAAGCATGGAAAAGGAAAGATAAAGTCAAGCCAATCATTTATTCAAGCATGTAAGTCAGTGGAAAATGACATGTGAAAAAACATATTTGAATGTCAAAAGCATTGGACACACAAGGCATATCAAAGTTCACAAGCAAAGTGACAAAGTGGAATGATCATTCATGTTCAAGCTTAATGTAGCACATCATCCTTTAAGGGCATATAAAATATCATATGAATCCATGTGGGCAGGCCCTAACCCATTTTAAGACATACATGAAAGAGTGCACAAAATCTCCCTAATGGAGGGTGGCATAAAGGGTTATGATCAAATCAAGACATCTAGGCAAGTATCAAGTAGAATCGAGCATCCAATTAGGTTCATACAAAGCATGTAATTCATGATCAAGAAGCAACATCTAAGCATCTCAATTACACATCAAAATACACTCATGAACATGCTCAATCACATCCCCAACGTTGGCCTAAGGTAGCCACATACAAATGCTAAACCATGGCCTAGTTCTAAGCATGTATCCACATGATAGGTTCATATTGGAAAATTGATGAAAAATAGCAAAAGACCTTTGAAAATTATGAACAATCAACCATGTCATTTTAAGGTCAGTGAGTGATCTCAACCAAAAGAGTGGATCAAAATCATGCATAAAAAAGCATTCAATTAATAGCAAACATCAATCACATGTCAAGGATGATCATATAAAGCAAAGCTCAAAAGATGAAATTCAAAAGCATTCCAAAATTCATGGACAAGATATCAATCAAGCATCAACGTGTTTATAAATCAAGTGGCTACTTGCATACCAAAAATCAGGTCCAAAATATTTGAGGAATGTCACTTTTTATGGCTTACATCACAAGGTATGGCATTAAGAACACATATCTTTCAAAAATCCAAGAAAAATATACAAACAGCCCAAAATGGAATTAAAATTCATCAAAAATTAATTAACATGTTAAAGAACATACATGAAGTTTTCTAGGATTTAAGGATAATTTTTACTATTTTTAAAAAATCAATTTGGAACGTGTAACAAAAATGAAATTAAAAACAATGGAAAGGAAGGGGGGTGTTACGCAAGTAAACTCCTAGTTTAATTCCACATGGGCTCAGGAAGGGAGGGGTGAGCGTAGCATTTCACGCAGGCCCAATGCACAAAAAATATCTCTCTCACCCCAAGAGTATTCAGCAAACAAACAACAAGGAAATGGTGAGACCATGAGGTCACGTGCCAGGCAGCATGCTCATTAATGCGTCGGCACGCCCTCGTCCGTTGGATCATGGATCATCATACGGACAGGAATAAAACAATACATGCTGTTACATTACTATTATTTGTTTAGCATTAAAAGAAAAATAACGCTACACTAATGAACATATCTCAACCGATCAAGCTTTCACTTAATGAGAATAAGACAAAAAACGTACGCCCTCTAGGAAGACGACACGTGGCCGTCTTCCTCCTCCCACCATGCAACAAATCGTGAACTTCCTCCATAGCCATGAACTTTGCGCAAGAAAATGAATGAAAGTAGCACACTTTAACAGCACCTTACGCCTTCCATTCTCAACCGTTTTTCACAAAATAAAAGTGTAAATTGAAGTACACAAAACGTAGATTATGAATCCAAGGTTAAAAACTCCATTAAATCAACACACAAGAAAATCCAAAGGGGATAACTTAGAACTTGAAACTTTGAAACATCACATTTTTAACCAATCTTTATCCAAACACATTGTCTCTTTATAGAGGACTTCAGATGCACGTTAACCACAGGATTCCAAGGCCTATGTGAGTTCTAACATGATGTTAAAGTTTCAAGAATCACCAACCTGGATGAAGCTTTACTCACGTACTTGAAACCCTAATACTTCACGCAAATCTTCTAATCAACACACCTAGAGCAAAATAAATGCTCTAATCTCCTCGAATCTTTCTAGAATTCCAAAATGATGTTGAAGTTGTTGCTCTGTTATGGTGAATCCAGCTCAATGATAATGCATACAGAAGAGAGATTGTGTTATGGAGATGAAGATGGTGAAGAAAGAATGAATAAAGCTCCAATAATTGCTCAGATTCACAGCCTTCAAGACTTGGTGTCAATGGAGTTTTTTCAAGTTTTGGATCTGATTTTGTGAACAATGGACTCTAACCAATTCTGTTAGAGTTTTATGGTTTATATATCCATGGTTAGTGAGATATTAATCATGGTTGGTTAATGGTTAGAGTAGGGTTAAGAGAAAATGAAAAATGAGAGTGAGTTGAGGTGGTGCACACAGGTTAGAGAAATTTAGTGTGTTTTAGCATGTGATCATGGAGTGATATGGATGGTAATGGTGATTAGATGTTGGTATGGATAAAATACAACTTGTTTATTAAGTTTCTCTTTTTCATGCATGGCCATATGTGGAAAGGTTATAGCATGGATGGTTTTGTGAAGGTTTGGCTTGGTTTGAAATGGTAACATAGGGTAACATGAAGCATACGCATGACAAGGGTTTTGCATCACTTGGATTTTTTTTGAAAATTAAGTGAATCATAACAATGAAGATTATGTTCCATGAAGGTGACTTTTGACATGCATATCTTTATGAATTTTGGATCAAAAGAGGTGATTTTGTTGCTTTGTAAAGACGGTGTTCCATAGAATGATCTTGATGTTGGAAGTAAGTTGAAACAAGGTCTTTAACATGAAGAGAAATGGAGTTGAAATCAAGTATTTCATGCTGCCATGGTGTAATGTATTACATGAGTTCTTGGTTGAATTCAAAAGGGTGATTTTTAAGGATTTTGGAGGGTTAGAACTCCTTGAATTATGATCCAAACCCCATGGTTCTTGTAACCATTTTAAAGGGGACACTTCATACTACATTTTCTATGTTGGAGAAAAGTGAAATTGAGATCTCAAACTTCATGAAAAATGGACTTGAAATCATGACCACCAACTGAATTTTGAAACTTAGAAAAATTCTAAGTTTTTTCCATTTAGACAACTTAATGATTCCAACTTCAAATAATCATAACTCTTGATTTACAAATCCAAATGAGGCATTCTTTATATGGTTGGAAAGGTGAAAGATCATACTACAACTTTCATTTGGAAAAAAAAATTCCAAATGAGGCTTGTATCATGTTCAAATCTGGGCTTGAAGATGGCCGAAAACTAAGACAAACGTTCCCAAAATGGAAAGTTCTTAAAAACCCTAATTTCCAAAAATGGCAAGTTTTCACAACTTTTGATTTTTCTTGATTCTTTGGACATTTCTTGATCAAATTCCACCCATGGACCATATTTGACATGAGGAACATGATTTTGACCTCAAAAAGCCAGGAGTTGACTTTTTTCTTGATCAATTGACTTTATTTCCAATTCTCTTGATTTTCAATCAACTATCCAATTGAAACCTCTGTGAATGACATTGATGGCACATAATCCAATATTAGACACTTGAGAACACATATAATACCATGGAATCAAGTTTTGCCCAAAAAATCAGAAATAAACTGACTTTAGGCAAAACCCTAATTTGTCCCAAAAAATCAGGAGAAATTGACTATTTATTCAAACCCTAATTCCTCTGACCATGATGTAGAATCCCTTAAACCAAGATGATTCATGTGATGAGATGTGGTTAAAGACCCAAGATCCTTACTCATGAAGATGGCCCAAGCATGGACATCCAAAATCCTAGTTAAAGGAGCCCAAGCTAGGGAGGGGGTGTGATCCTCTTCAATTCCCTTACCAATCTTAATCTCTTGATGACATGGTGAGCCATGTGAGGTGCCTTGAGGCATGATGAGACTTTGTGGCTTGAGTATTTGAACATCTCCTATTCTCCTTGCTTTGCACAATCAATGGTAGTGATACTCTTGATACCATGCCTTAAGAAAGCCAATGATGCATATGCAATATTTATGACCTAAAAGTAAATGAAATGGAAAGCATAAGCCACTATGAGGGTATAAATAGGAGGATAGATTTTGGGGTGTTACAGCTGCCTCTATTCAATCGACTTGGACCTGAAGGAGTGACAACAATGACTTTCAAACATTCGAGGTACACGGAGATTGAATACCAAAAGAACCTGGAAATTTGTACTCTGTGGGAAAATATGTTATAAAGTGTTTGCCAGCCGAGGATGGACTCAAAATGGGGATGCCACTCGAAAGTGGACTTGAAAGGGATGCCGACACACAGGCGGACTCGCAATGAAATGGTTCAAAAACACAAAGGTAGGCCAACACACAGGTGGTCTCACAACCAAAGGTTACCATCACAAGATGGATTTTCAAAAGGAAGGCCAACACACGGGCGGACTCAGATCCAAACACAAAGGTAGGCCGACACACGGGCGGTCTCATAACCAGCGGTTACCATCACAAGATGGATTTTCAAAAGGAAGGCCGACACATGGGCGGACTCAAATCCAAACACAAAGGTAGGCCGACACACAGGCGGTCTCATAACCAAAGGTTACCATCATAAGATGGATTTTCAAAAGGAAGGCCGACACACGGGTGGACTCAGATCCAAACACAAAGGTAGGCTGACACACGGGCGGTCTCATAACCAGAGGTTACCATCACAAGATGGATTTTCAAAAGGAAGGCCGACACACGGGCGAACTCAGATCCAAACATAAAGGTAGGCCGACACACGGGCGGTCTCATAACCAGAGGTTACCATCACAAGATGGATTTTCAAAAGGAAGAACGACACACGGGCGGACTCAGATCCAAACACAAAGGTAGGCTGACACACGGGCGGTCTCATAACCAGAGGTTACCATCACCAGATGAATTTTCAAAAGGAAGGCCGACACACGGGTGAACTCAGATCCAAACACAAAGGTAGGCCGACACACGGGCGGTCTCATTACCAGAGGTTACCATCGCAAGATGGATTTTCAAAAGGAAGGCCGACACACGGGCGGACTCAGATCCAAACATAAAGGTAGGCCGACACATGGGCGGTCTCATAACCAGAGGTTACCATCATAAGATGTATTTTCAAAAGGAAGGCCGACACACGGGCGGACTCAGATCCAAACACAAAGGTAGGCCGACACACGGGCGGTCTCATAACCAAAGGTTACCATCACATGATGGATTTTCAAAAGGAAGGCTGACACACGGGCGGACTCATATCCAAACACAAAGGTATGCCGACACACGGGCAATCTCACAACCAAAGGTTAGTAGAATCATCAGATCTACAAAGATGACTCCACTGGGGAAACGAGAAGCCTAAATAGATGACTCTACAGCGGAGTACAAGCATGATGAATGAATCCATCGTCAACTTCACCGGAGATAACGTAAGACTGAATCTCCTGAACCACACCATTTCTGCTGGGGAAAATCCCTGAAAAGAAGGTATCAAACTCGGCTTATGCTTCGAATGCATATGTTTGAATTTTTCTATGGCGTAATGCTCCATACGAAATGGAAATGCTACGCATTTGGAGGATGCCATGCAAAGATGCTTATGTTATGCAAAAGAGGCACCTCAGCAAAATAAATGCTAAAGATGCGAAGGTAACTCCACTAAGGATGACAAACTGAATTATCCTTATAATCAAATCATGCTGGGGAAGACAAACTGAACGACCTTCCTGATCAAAACCTCTGCTAAATATGAAACCCGAAGAGAACTCCCACTCCGTTGGGGATTACAAATAACCCTTGAAGATAGAACCCAAAATTCCTTCCCCTACACTGGGGGACAGGAATGAAAACTGCTGAAGATGGAACCCGAACTGAACTTCCCCTACGCTGGGGATCCTGAATAACACCTGCCGAAGATGGAACCCAAACTGAACTTCCCCTACGCTGGGAGTCAAGAATGACAATTGCCAAAGATGGAACCCAAACTAAACTTCCCCTACGCAGGAGAGCCTGAATAACACCTGCCGAAGATGGAACACAAACTGAACTTCCCCTACACTGGGAGTCAAGAATGACAACTGCCGAAGATGGAACCCAAAGACCAGATACGAAAAAGGTGCCAATAACCATTGGACTTGGAAATTGTCGGGGATGTCAACTACTGCTGACTAAATCGTTGAGATGATTAACACCAAACTCTACTTGGGGAATGAAGTCAATAACACCGAACCTGCCGGAGAATATCATTAAACTTAGCCTGCTGCTGGGGAAACAACTTTAACTTGCTGGGGATGATAGCATACCTTTGCTAGCGAGATTACACTTCATGACCTGAGAAGGAACGTGGACACCACGAAACTGTGGGGAATATCAAATCTCTACCAAGGAGAGACATCCAACAAATCTCCTGCTGGGGATGCGACGTTATCCTGTTTAATACGGTCGGCTTCTAAATACTCAATAGGGAGTAATAAACCATTATGACAGGGGAAAGCAGTCCTCTGCACTCATGCTGGGGAGAGATAAATTCTCAATGCTCCGCTGAGGATGCTGGATCTTCCATACTGGAGAGATAAACTCTATTGGGGAGAATAAATCATGCCACCCTGCAAACACACATCAAGCAACAATATGTTTGGCTACCTCAGTTGCCATCCATAATATCTCTTGCTCAAGCAGTTTTCATTATTTTTGACACGCTCTGTAAAGCTTAATGTTTCACCTGCAATGTTTATCAAAAATATCGAACGTGTTTGCGAACAAAACAATAAAAGTAAAAACATGAATGAATAGCTTTTTGAGTGAAATGAAAATTTTATTGATCGAATAGGCATGTAAATAGGCATTTACACAGGGAGCAATTCCTGGAAAGAGGTAATTGTGCAAAAATGAAAAGAAAAATACATATGTCGGCTATGTGGGAACAGATATCCACCATGTTTCAACTCAGCTATGCCCCATATGTCTTCTATATCCGCAGATGCTTCGGCCTCTAAAAAGAACTGACTGGACTGATTCCTTTCCTTCGAAATTCCCAAGTAGCAAAAGTGTTCTCAGATCGAGCGCAGACAACAGCCTCTCGCTTTCAAATCCCTAATTTTTGCCTGGATCGCCCTTTCGGGTTTTCAATCCACCGGGATACCCATTTTTGCCAAAGTTGCCTTTTCAGGTTTTCAACTTTGCGGGTTTATTCTTTTCTTTTCTTTTATCCCTAATTTTTGCCCGAACCTTTTATTTTTGCGGTTCTCCAGGATGCCCCCTTTTTGCCTGGACTTTTCTTTTTGTTGTCCAGCGGGTCTTTTTCATGCGAAGTATTTTTTGACTGCGTATGCGTTCACAGGGGATGTAAAATCTTCGCCATCCATAGTTAAGAGTAACAAGGCTCCACCAGAGAAAACTCGTCTCACAATATACGGCCCTTCGTAGTTTGGAGTCCATTTGCCCCTGTGATCTGTTTGAGGAGGAAAGATTCTTTCAACACCAATTCGCCTGTCTGAAAACACCGAGGACATACTTTCTGATCAAAGGCCCTCTTCATCCTGCTCTGATATAACTGGCCGTGTGCAATGGCTACCAATCTCTTCTCCTCGATAAGGTTCAGCTGATCCAACATGGATCGTACCCACTCGGCATCATCAAGTTTCACGTCTACCAGAATTCTTAAAGAAGGAATCTCGACTTCTAGTGGTAAGACTGCTTCCATACCATACACCAGCGAGAAATGAGTTGCCCCAGTCGACGTACACACCGAAGTACGATAACCGTGTAAAGAGAAAGCCAACATCTCATGTCAATCTTTATACGTTACCACCATTTTCTGCACAATCTTCTTGATGTTTTTATTTGTTGCCTCAACAGCGCCGTTTATCTTCGGACGATATGGAGAAGAATTGTGATGCTAGATCTTGAAGTTCTGGCATAACTCCTTCATCATCTTGTTCTTTAAATTTGAACCATTATTAGTGATGATTCTCTCCGAGATACCATAGCGGTAGATGATGTCCTTCTTTATGAACCGGCTACCACCTGTTTGGTGACATTGGCGAATGAGGCTGCTTCTACCCACTTCGTGAAGTAATCAATGGCGACCAAAATAAAACGATGCCCATTGGAAGCAGTCGGCTTAATCTTCCCAATCATGTCAATGCCCCACATAGCAAAGGGCCAGGGAGACGACAATACGTTCAGAGGAGTAGGCGGCACATGCACCTTATCAGCATAAACCTGGCATTTATGGCATTTCCTGGCGTATTTAAAACAATCGGACTCCATAGTCATCCAGTAATACCCTTCCCTCAACAGTTTTCTGGCCATAGCATGTCCATTGGCATGAGTGCCAAAAGAACCCTCATGAACCTCTTCCATCAACTGGCTTGCCCTGTGTTCATCAACACACCGTAGCAAGACCATGTTGAAATTCCTTTTGTACAACACATCGTCTTTATTCAACAAGAAATTACCCGCTAACCTCCTTAGAGTTTTCTTATCCTTGGTGGGTGCTCCAACCAGATATTCTTGACTTTTGAGAAAACGCTTGATGTCATGATACCAAGGCTTGCCATCTGACACTTCTTCGGCTGCAAACACGAAATCCGGTCTGTCTAGATACATAATTCTGATTGATGGAGTTTCATTCCACCGATTCACCTTGTACATGGAATCCAACGTTGCCAACGCATCGACCATCTTATTCTCAGCCCAGGGTACGTGATGAAATTCCACCCTATCAAAGAACGGTAACAACCTTCTGGTGTAGTTCTTGTACGGCACCAAGTTTGCCTGACGAGTTTCCCATTCTCCTTTGATCTGATTAATCACCAATGCAGAATCACCATATACATCGAGGTTCTTGATTCTCAAATCAATAGTTTATTCTAACCCCATGATGCACGCTTCATATTCTGCCTCATTGTTGGTGCATATGAACACCAATCGAGAGGTGAAGGGTATATGAGAACCTTGCGGAGTAGTAATGATCGCCCCAATTCCGTTACCATATGAATTTACAGCCCCATCAAAGATCAAACTCCACTAAGATCCAATTTCTGGTCCCTCATCAGGCAAAGGCTCATCACAGTCTTTCATATTCAAAAACATGATGTGCTCATCCGGAAATTCAAACTTCATAGGTTAATAATCCTCGATCGGTTGTTGAGCTAGATATTTTGACAAAACACTTCCCTTAATGGCCTTATGGGAAACATATTGAATATCATATTATGTCAAAACCATCTGCCAACGAGTTATTCTCCCGGAGAGTGCTTGCTTCTCAAACACATACTTGATCGGATCCATCTTCAAAATCAACAGGGTCGTGTGATTTAACATATATTGTCTTAAACGCTTAGGAGCCCAAGCGAGTGCATAACATGTATTCTCCAACATTGAGTACCTCGATTCACAATCAGTGAACTTTTTACTCAGGTAGTAGATGGCATGCTCTTTCCTACCTGTCTCGTCGTGTTGACCGAGTACACACCCCATCGAGTTCTCAAGAACCATAAGATACATAATCAATGGGCGACCTGGCACCGGCGGTATGAGGATCGGAGGTTCCTGCAAATATTCTTTTATTTTATAAAACGCCTTCTGACAATTTTCATTCCACCTGACCTCTTGATCTTTTCTCAACAGTTTGAATATAGGTTCACACGTGGCTGTGAGATGAGAGATGAACCGGGCTATGTAGTTCAGTCTCCCTAAGAAACCACGAACCACTTTCTCTGTTCTTGGCTCAGGCATATCTTGTATGGCTTTTACTTTAGCAGGATCTACCTCGATACCTCTCTCACTAACAATGAAGCCCAACAATTTACCAGATCTCACCCCAAAGATGCACTTGTTCGGATTCAACCTCAGTCTGAATTTCCTTAATCTTTCAAACAACTTTTGAAGATTCACCAAATGCTCTTCCTCCGTTTGTGACTTCGCGATCATGTCATCAACATTGACCTCAATCTCCTTATGAATCATATCATGAAAGAGAGTCACCATAGCCCGCTGATAGGTTGCCCCAGCATTTTTCAATCCAAAGGGCATGACCTTATAGCAAAAAGTTCCCCACGGTGTAATCAAAGTCGTCTTCTCTATGTCCTCTGGGGCCATTTTGATTTGTTTATACCCAGAGAAGCCATCCATGAAGGAAAATACAGAATATTGAGCAGTGTTGTCAACCAACATGTCAATGTGGGGGAGCGGGAAATCATCTTTTGGGCTTGCTCTATTCAAGTCTCGATAATCGACGCACATCCTAACCTTTCCATCTTTCTTAGGTACAGGAACGATGTTAGCAACCCACATAGGATAATTCGTCACGGCGAGAAAGCCAGCATCCAACTGCTTCTAAACCTCTTCTTTAATTTTAACAGCCATGTCCGGTCTTGTCCTCCTCAACTTCTGCTTAACTGGAGGACAATCATCTTTGAGCGGTAACCAGTGCACAATAATATTCGTATCGAGCCCAGTCATGTCTTGGTAAGACCAGGCAAAGATGTCCACATACTCTCGTAGCATTTCAACCAATCTTCCCTTTACACTGTCTTCCAAGACGGCCCCGATTCTGACTTCTTTCTTCACATCCTCGGTGCCCAAGTTGATAACTTCAATGTCCTCTTGATGAGGTAAGATGATTTGTTCCTCCTGTTTTAGCAGTCTGGCCAATTCTTTAAGTAAGTCGCAGTCTTCTTCAGCCTCTTCTTCAGCCTGATACATGGGATTGTCGAAGTCATACCGAGCGATAGCTGAATCATGGTCGGTGGAATCTGAACTGATAAACCTGTATGAGGGATGTTTTATGTTTTTTATGAATGCAATCATGAACAAACAAAAACACATTGCCATTTAACTTTTAATAAATGCACAAATTAAAAATGAAAGACAGGGATCACAATATTTGAATGTGAAAACGTTCTTTATTAATGATAAAAATTGAACTTAAAACATCGTGGCCCTATAGAAATAATCGCTACGTCTTGGGCAAAACATAGGATTGAACATATACAAAAACAAGAACAATTACTCTTCGCACGAGACTTGAACAACTTCCTTAGCAGACCAATTACGCAGCTCTTGGCCAGGAATGCACGGACGGATCCATTAGTTCATGTCACAATCACTGTCACCCTCGTCGTCTCCGATGGCATTAATTCTGTTAAAGAAAACTCCCGCACTAGTGAACTGAACCGGGCCGCTAAACTTTGGGGGCCCTTGAGATGACTTGGACGGCTTATATCCCAGCCCATACTTATTCTTCTTCATCTGCACATCAATTACTTGACCCCATTTATGAGAATTACCGGAATCTACCACAGCGCGTGCGTCTTTAAGTGAAGACATAGAAACTTCGGGTTCACTAACCTCCACCAGAGGCTCATTCGAGATCTGAACAGCTTCGAAACCTTGGCATAAAGTCTCATGTATCTCCCCCTCCACCTCCACGTACTTGAAAGTTGACAGATGACTGATCATTATATCTTCTTCCCCACACACCGTAACAACTTTTCCTTCGGCCATATACTTCAGCTTCTGATGCAGGGTAGATGTCACTGCCCCAGCATGGTGAATCCAGGGGCGTCCCAGCAAACAACTATATGCTGGTTGTATATCCATGATATAAAAGGTTGCGTGAAAGACCTCTGGTCCCGCCTTAATGGATATCATAATTTCTCTGAACACCGACCTTTTGGATCCATCAAAGGCCCGCACCACCAGATCACTAGGTGTACAAATCGGCCCTTGAGTATCCAGCTTCATTAGCACTTTCTTGGGAAGAACGTTCAATGAAGAACCGGTATCTACCAACATGTGGGATAACAAAGAGCCTCTGCATTCTATAGAGATGTGTAGAGCATTATTATGGTTTCTCCCCGCGGGGGTCAAGTCCAAATCCGTAAAGCCCAACCCATTTCCAGAATTTACATGCGCCACTACGCCCTCAAACTGATTCACCGATTTTTCCTGCGGTACATACGCTGCGTTCAACACCTTCAATAAAGCATTCATATGCGCCTCCGAGCACATCAACAAAGACAGAATAGAAATTTTGGGCGGTGTTTGATGTAAGTGGTCTAGGATTTTGTAGTCGCTTTTCCTGATTATTCTCATGAATTCCTCAACGTCTTTCGAGAAAGCCTCATCAACATTCTTTCGTGCAGAATCCTCTACCACTGACCCCTGCCCAGAGTTGTCAACCACCTGTTTACCTTTGTCCTGACTTGTACTACCAGTATTGTCATTAGCCGGTGAAAAGACTCTGCCACTTCTGGTGATAACCCCAGCTTCCACAACATTTTCAGCAATAGATCCTACACCTGACGGACCTACCAGTTCATGCTTCTGCTTGTTGCAAAATACCTCGCCCCCATGGTTCCATGGTATGGCCTTAGTGCTCTCATGGGTTATCAGTCTTGGAACGGTGATAATGACTGACGACTGCCTCGCCGGCGCTGAAATATTGATTGTCTTGTACGGAATGGATATTGTGGCGACGTCTTCACTGTGATTAACAACCTTCTTTTCACTATTGACCCGATCAAATTGTAATAGCCCATCATTCATCAACCTCTGAATATTCGTCTTCAAAGAAACACAACCCTCAGGTTGCACCAAACACTCTTGGTAATTATCAGAACATCCTGGAAAAATCCCATTTTTCAACAACCTCTGCTTGACTACTGACAGAGAAGTCTTCAACTCATTCACATTCATTATCAGATCCAGCGTTTCCCCATCATCTATGGCATTCGCCCTTGCCCCTCCATGATTGGGCATAGGATCTTGGATTACATTCGGACCGTCATTCATAAAGTTGATGGCTTTGGAGTTAAGCAAATCTTGAACTTTGTGCTTGAAAGCCTTGCAATTATCGATATTATGACCTGCAGCTTCTGAATGAAACTCGAAGCGTGCATTAGAATCATACCCAGGTGGCAACTCACCGGTGGGTGGAGCCAATGTCCTTGTTTGCACCAACTGGAGTTATAGCAGGTGTTGGAATAACTGTGCGTACGACATCGGAGGTGCATCAAAATGCCTGTTTCGCTTAGGCCTGTCTTGATACCTGTGTGGGGAAGGGTCTTGCTGCTGAGGCGCGGCTGGAATAGCCACGGTAGCAACCTGTTGGGTGTAATTCTGATGGGCCTTACCTTTACGATGATTTGAAGAAACTGAATTCACATCTCCTTCTCTTTCCCCCTCATATGATTTCTTGTGTCCTCCAGCCGAGGATCCATTACTACTCGGTATCTTGCCAGACTTGATACCGCTTTCAACTCTTTCACTAGCCAAAACTAGCTCAGAAAATCATGCCGATAAACATCCCACCAGTCTCTCATAATACGGCCCTTGCAGAGTGGCCATGAACATATCCACGAGTTATCTCTCCATCATTGGAGGTTGAACCCTAGAAGCCAGCTCATGCCACCTTTGGGTGTATTCCTTGAAGCTTTCATTATTCTTCTGTGACAGACTCTGCAACTGCATACGATGGGAAGCCATATTTGTGTTATACTGATAGTGTTTAACAAACGCCTCAGCCAATTCACGCCAGTTGCAGATGTGGCTCCTTTCCAACTGCATGTACCACTCCAGGGGCGCCTAGCCAGGCTGTCCTGGAAGAAGTGCATCAGCAGCTTTTCATCTTCAGAGTGAGCAGACATTTTTCTGTAGTAAGCCCTGATGTGAGTAATAGGGCACGTAATTTCGGTATATTTTTCGAAAGAAGGAACCTTGAATTTAGGAGGAATTTTACTCCGGAACCAATCCCAGGTCAGCCATATCGAGCCCCAAGGAATTCTTATTCTCATACGCCTTCATTCTCTCCTCAATCAACTTGAACTTCCTGTCAGCTTCATTCGAAATACCAGCATCAGCCCCTTGCATCGAGAACACATCGTCTTGATGATCCTCCCATTGAGGGCCTCCCGCACTGTGTGCTGCCCCTATACTGCCAGCCCCACCAACAACAAATATAATACCTTCATCTAGTCCTCCGCCCGCAGGAATGACAACAGTAGGGATAGGAGCGCCTCCGCCTGGAGGAACAACGTGAGCACCAGCTTGACTTCCTCCGCCCAGAGGGATGACATGAACAACACCATGAAGAACGTCTTCCTCATCAACACGTGTAACTAGAGATTGCACCAAAGTTCTTAGTTGCTCTTGTCCTTGAGCAACACTTTGCATCATCTCCATGAACTGGGTCATGCGGGTGCGAAAGTCCTGGAGTTTGGCTTGCACTTTTTCTATTGCTTTTTGCTGGTTTTGATGAGTAGAATAATGGTGGAGATGATGATCAATATTCCTGTCTGACAAATTGAACAAGATAAGGAATCCAGAGGTGAACACCTGTTATGCAAATGAGTATGAATATGCAAAATGCAAATGCTATGTTTAATCATTTCCAGGGTATATCCATATTTTGATTCCAGTTCTGATTGGGCGAGGGATTAGATACAATGCTGGATAAATAAAGCCAGAACAGATAGATATTGCAGAGAAAATACATCTGGAATAAACACCATTGAGAAAATATTGCTGAAACAAGTGTGACTGAAGCAAAAATCTCATTATATTATACTCTGGAAAGTCATACAACTGATTCTGATACAATCAAAAGGTGAGTCCATCAACAATCCTGATGGTAATCACGATATATAGAGATACAAATACAAATTAATCCCAAACCCCAAACCCATACAAACTGGTCTTGACCTCTTCGAGCAGGGATTCGGTGTCAGGGTGAGTTGGTTGCTTTATCAGCCCTCTAATCAACTTGTTCCTCATCCCAATGCCTTGGTTCAGCTTGACAATGTGCTCTGCGCTATCGTCGTCTCCGAAGACGTCTCAGAGTTTTGACTTCTTGATCCCGACTAGAACCTTGAGCTCCTCAATCTCCTTCTGAGCTTCCTTCAGTTTGTCGGAGAAGTGTTTCTTGCCTCTTTTCACCTTTTGGAGTTTCTCCTTTAATTCCCCATTTTCAGCCATGATTTCAACCCATCTGTTCTGAGAGTCAGCGAGCTTAGCATTTGCCTCGGCCAAGTGTTGCTTAGTTTTCCTGTGAGTCCTTGTGGAGGATTCAACAACTAACTTGGATTTGTGGTAAAACTGAGCCCTGTCTGCGAGGTCCCTCTCCTTATCTGCCAGTAGTTTCATTGAATCTTGAGCCTTCTATTCGAATCCCAGGTTGGTATGCAAAGCGTCTTGAAGACGACTACTCAAGTCGGAGTTTTCGACACGAAGCTCATTCACCAGAGCTTGTAGCTTGTTAAACTCTTCAATAGCAACAGTGGTGGGTTGCTCTATCATTAATGGGTACAAAGGTGGCTCCTTCGAGAATGGCAAGAGCACCTCATCCACCTTCCTCTGGATCCACTCAACACAAGGAGGATAGGCCCTACAGTCGCTCTTCCCCAGAACAGTCTTCCCCTTCTTGTGAATATGTACCCAAGCACTCACAGCTTCCCTCAACATCTCCTGATCTTCAGTGCCATTAAAGAACAAAGATTCCTCAACGTCTCGGTATTTAGGAGGACTATTCAAAGCATATCCAAATTGTCGGACGGCCAGGATAGGGTTGTAATTGATTCCACCCTTCCTACCCACCAGAGGTACATTTGGAAAGTTCCCGCAGCTAGAAATAATCTATGTACCCAACAATTGATGATCAAACTAGACGATGTTGTCAGCAGTCAGCCCCATTATCCGCTTAGACCATTTCAGAGAAGTCTTTGTGTCGACGAAGGCACCAGTCTGAGGAAGATGATTCAGAAACCAATCGGATAAGAGCGGCGTGCAACAATTCACTGACCCACCTCTTCTCTCCTCGTTCTTGAAATGCACCGAATGATAGAAATCGCCAAGAAGAGTAGGAATTAGATTTTTCAGAATGAAGATTCTCACAGCATGCATATCCACGAAGTCGTGTAAGTTGGGAAACAGAACAATCCCATAGATGCATAGAGCCAAAATAGCATTGAAAATCGTCCAACTTCTGGCGTCGGCATACTCTCGAGCTTGGCTTACCAGAAACTCGAACGAAAAACCTTTGAATCCACCTTTGTCTGCAACGTTATCCTTCAGAACTGACTGACCCATATGTAGAGTAGCTGAGACTTCCTCTAAACTTGGACACTCCTCAGAAAAGAATGGTATTCTTGGCTTGACAGAGATCCCCAGGATGAAAGAGATCTCTTTCAGTGTCGGTGCTAGAATATAATCTGGAAAGACGAAGCAACACAACAGAGGCTCATAAAACTACAATAGTGTATGAAGAGCGTCGTGCTCTTACTTTGTGATATTACGGACCATGTTCAGTAACCTCCCATACTCCCTTCTGAAATCAGTAAGAACCCCAGGTTCAGCCATATCAACCACTTTATGAAGTAAGTCTAGAGTTGGTCTTGGAAATGTGTATGCCACATTATTCTTCCTCTTAGTATCCATCCCTACGGAACCCATTGACCAGAATTAAAGGTAAGATATGCACCTAGAAATGACAAAACATGAATGTTAGGGTATGATAATGCAATGCAAAAGCATGGTATCATAGGTGCCATATATATCTGGATGTGTCTGTGATGGACTGTGTGAAAAGTGTCTGTATAGAATTGTGAATAATAACTGACTGAGTATAATAGAATGAACTGTCCACTTCTGTAAGAATACCAAAAAACCTGGTAGGTTGGAAGTCATGGCTACCTGCAAACCTGTAAACACCCAACCCTTCTCACCTGTGGGTTCTAAGACTAAAGATCCTCAGCATCACGGACTCTCAGGTCGAGAAATGATGATACTTTCACCATTTTTGGATTGGCATCATCATCAATCAAGGAAGCCTCAACTGATTCCCCTCAAACGGTTATCCTATGGCAAGTTCTCAGCTTCGGGTCCTCGGATCAAGAAGCGTAATGGGTTTGCCATTTCTGGTCTGCCATTATCGCCCCTTAAGAGGAGTGCCTCATCTGAGTCCTCGGGAATGGTCACCAGAGTCGACATCCCATCTAGATTAACACCGTGAAATGCACAAGACACGCAAATCAGGATGTTTCCCAAGAAAACCTCGTCTGGGTGTGGGTTTCGTGAAAACCAAACGTACCAAGACACTATGTAGGACACACTAATTTCCACTCTAGTCCTATGTGTACCCTCGAGCCGGGGTATTGGGCTCATCTCTCAGATCACCCATCCCACCAAAAACAACAGTCCATTACAGTCCAGGATATATGGCAATAGTGAAATGTAAAGCAAGTAAATGCAATGAAAGCGATAAACATGCAACAAAGCCATAAATGAAGCAAGTAAAGCATGTAGATAAACACCCAATAATCGGAAAGCACGCAGGCGCTAGGATTGACTCGCTTAGGGAACTAGAGTCCCCAGCTGTCGCACCTGCGAAAATTAACCGGTGAAAAAGACAGAAGAGTCGCCACCGAACGTTATTTATCCCGACGCAGGGAAATGAAACGATCAAAGAAAACCTCAACAAAGGGAAAGGAATGGTCATCGCAACCATAGTCTAGATTCGAGAGTCAGTTACGTGAGAGGAAGCTATTAGCACCCCCTCGCGTCCATCGTACTCGATGGGATCCACACTTGTTGTTTCAATCAAAGGGTGTGGATATCTGAAGCCTACTGCTAACTAGAAAGGAAAAACAAAAGGTGACTCGGTATGACTTCGCCCTCCTAGGCCTACGTATTCCCTCAGAAGTGGGAAAGTCAGATCAGTTGTAGTTTGACCTACAAGGTCATTCTCTTTTTTATGAGCGACGTTAAGTTCGCGTCCGGCAGTTAGGGTCGATGCTTGTTTGCGACAAAATGGAAGTAACGTGCTCTTTTCTGAAAATGATTTGAAACCCAGTTAATCCCGAAGGATAAAATGATTTGAACTTTGTTTGTGTTTTTTAGACAAAAATGGCTTAAGTTAGTTTGAAACTTGTATTGCACTAAAATCTATGTCATAAGATCGAATGCGTCGCAAATTGACCCAAGATGGGACACATGCTAAACACTCTAGGAAAATGAAGGGAAGCCCCCCACTCTCTATTTACCATGTACTTAAGGCTTATGGCGTACAATACTCGTTGTATTTATTATGTGTTTTGAACTTGTTTTGAGATGAGAAGAGAAAGGACTCAAAATTGCAAAGAAAAACAACTAAGGGAGACTAAATCCTAATGTTGTCATGCATCATGGTCCTAAGGTTGAGGTAGAAGGGATTATCCTACATGTTATCATACATGGATTTCAAACATAATGTCTCTCCTACCTCCATCTTAAGCGGAAATTAAGTGGATCTAGAAATCCTAAGGGATCATGTGAACACCACAAGTAAACATTAGACTAAACAATCACCAAAGAGAAAAAAGAAGGGATAAGTAAGATGAAATAGAATTCATGTGAGTGTAAACAACCATGTAAAGCACCACAACCACTTACCATCTCCAAGCCAAGCTCAACTAATGAATAGTTGAAAGCAAAGTGTGCAAACATGCAATTATGGCTATGTTAAAGTCCTAAGGCTACACTAGGATGAATATCCAACAACAACCAAAGTTATAAGTGTCCTAAAGGTATGGGAACCTACTAGGGGCAGTAGTTAAACACACCAAATCATATCCATGTAAATATCCTAAGAAAGCATACAAGAATGCAAACTATGTCCTACGCCAATATCCAAACAATTGTCATCCATAAACCAAGTCAAAATGGCTTCTAAAAGTCGCACAAATGGGAGCCAAACCAAGTATTAAAGCCTCATATAAGATTTAAACATGTTAATTGAATGCTTGAAGTAATGATAAGTGATCATGAAAGTATCTTGCATCTTGTTCAAGAGGTTTACAAGTTACACACAAATGTGTCATCTTAAACATGTTTCAATCAATCATGAACATAATGAACCAACAAGCCCGAAAAGAACTCATGAAAGGACCTAGGCCAAAAGTGAACCATGTTATTCAATGTGTAAACATCTCAAATCAACATCAAAGTCACCATGGAAAATCAATCCACAAAGATATTACAAGCATCTAGCAAAACTAGCTCCTAAACAATTCCCTAGAGTCAAGTTAAAGGTGATGCAAGTAAAAAAATCATTTAAACCAAATCAAATGTGCACCTAAGTACATGAGTCAGTAGTATACAACATGTGAATTAAGTTTAAAATGTTAAGGATGGCTCATTAGATTCATACCAATTTGCATTCAAAGGTTTGGGCAATTCTATACAACGATATTACATAAATCATGCACCAAACATTTGTGAACAAACAATGATTAAGCACATACAAAGTTGAAATGTGAAGGACCTGAGTCAGAATTGAAACCATGCATTTAATGCTTAAAACCAATCTCAACATGTCACAAAATTTTACATCAAACACCTTCTCCAAAGCCAATGCAAGTCAAGAACAAAATCACCCTCAAACTTCCCCTAAAAGTAAGCAAATTATCACTCAAGTAAGATACAAGAAAGAACATGGTAAAGCAATGCTCAAGCACCCAAACCATATGTAAATTACCCATAAAAACCTCCCATTTAAATCTCAAAAGTAATGTACAAATATGGAATACAAGTGATGTCAAAAGAGTGATCAAAGTGAAAGCACAATTCATGTTCACATTCATACAAAAGTATCATCATTCAAATCATCCCAAATGACCTATAACAAGAGGTTACAAGGCTCTAACTCATGTTAATGTTAATGAATTCTTGTTATCCACACCCAAAGTGAGCAATTAGGTTCTACAAAATTATCACAAAAACATGTTCTTCAAGGACCTTACGAGTCATACCCAAAATCAAGTTTAATCTTACCCTAGCCATCAAATAAGTCCAAGCATGGAAAAGGAAAGATAAAGTCAAGCCAATCATGTATTCAAGCATGTAGGTCAGTGGTAAATGACATGTGAAAAAGCATATTTGAATGTTAAAAGCATTGGACACACAAGGCATATCAAAGTTCACAAGCAAAGTGGCAAAGTGGAATGATCATTCATGTTCAAGCTTAATGGAGCACATCATCCTTTAAGGGCATATAAAATGTCATATGAATCCATGTGGGTAGGCCCTAACCCATTCTAACACATACATGAAATAGTGCACAAAATATCCTTAATGGAGGGTGGCATAAAGGTATGATCAAATCAAGATATCTAGGCAAGTATCAAGTAGCATCGAGCATCCAATTAGGTTCATATAAAGCATGTAATTCATGATCAAGAAGCAACATCTAAGCATATTAATTACACATCAAAATACACTCATGAACATGCTCAATCACATCCCCAGCATTGGCCTAAGGTAGCCACATACAAATGCTAAACCATGACCTAGTTCTAAGCATGTATCCACATGATAGGTTCATATTGGAAAATTGATGAAAAATAGTAAAAGAACTTTGAAAATTATGAAAAATCAACCATTTCATGTTAAGGTCAGTGATTGATCTCATGCAAAATATTGGATCAAAATCAGGCATCAAAAGCATTCAATTAATAGCAAACATCAAGCACGTGTCAAGGATGATCATATAAAGCAAAGCTCAAAAGATGAAATTCAAAAAGCATTCCAAAATTCATGGACAAGATATCAATCAAGCATCAACATGTTAAGCAATCAAGTAGCTACTTGCATACCAAAACTAACGCCCAAAAGATTTGAGGAAGGTCATTTTTTATGGCTTACATCACAAGGTATGGCATTAAGAACACATATCTTTAAAAAATCCAAGAAAAATATCCAAACAGCCCAAAACTGGAATTAAAATTCATCAAAAATTAATTAACAAGTTCAATAACATATATGAATTTTTCCAGAAGTTTAGGACAATTTTTTCTATTTTTAAAAAAATCAATTTGGAACGTGTAACAAAAATGAAATTAAAAACAATGGAATGGGAGGGGGTGTCACGCAAGTAAACTCCTAGTTTAATTCCACACGGGCTCAGGAAGGGAGGGGTACGTGTAGCATTTCACGCAGGCCCAATACACAACAAATATCTCTCTCACCCCAAGAGTATTCAGCAAACAAACAACAAGGAAATGGTGAGACCATGAGGTCACGTGCTAGGCAGCAAGCTCATTAATGCGCTTGCCACGCCCTCGTCCGTTGGATCATGGGTCATCATACGTCCAGGAATAAAACAATACATGCTGTTAAATTATTATTTATTGTTCAGCATTAAAAGAAAAATAACGCTACACTAATGAACATATCTCAACCAGTCAGGCTTTCACTTAATGAGAATAAGACAAAAAATGCATGCCCTCTAGGAAGACGACACATGGTCGTCTTCCTCCTCCCACCATGCAACAAATCGTGAACTTCCTCCATAGCCATGAACTTTGCGCAAGAAAATGAATGAAAGTAGCACACTTTAACAACACCTTACACCTTCCATTCTCAACTGTTTTGCACAAAATAAAAGTGTAAATTGAAGTACAGAAAACGTAGATTATGAATCCAAGGTTAAAAACTCCATTAAATAAACACACAAGAAAATCCAAAGGGGATAACTTAGAACTTGAAACTTTGAAACATCACATTTTTAACCAATCTTTATCCAAACACATTACCTCTTTATAGAGGACTTCAGATGCACGTTAACCATAGGATTCCAAGGCCTATGTGAGTTCTAATATGATGCTAAAGTTTCAAGAATCACCAACCTGGATGAAGCTTTACTCACGTACAAGAAACCCTAATACTTCACGCAAATCTTCTAATCAACAAACCTAGAGCAAAATAAATGCTCTAATCTCCTTGAATCTTGCTAGAATTCCAAAATGATGTTGAAGTTGTTGCTCTGTTATGGTGAATCTGTAAGTTAGAAGTGTGCCTAAGAGGGGGGGGTGAATTAGATACTTAGACAATTTTCTGGATTTTTGACGATTTTTATGTTTTACTTTCCTAACGATTACTAAGTGATGAAAAGCTGTAACTTACGGAAAGTAAAGAGCACCAGGAAGTATACTGGTTCCCCTCACAGATCGAGAGTACTCCAGTCCCCTTTCAACTTGAAAGAGATTTCACTATTGTTAGGACAAGACAAGACTCTTCCTAGCCTTTCTATACAAGACACTAACAATAAACCACTAAGAACACCCTCTTGGATTTTTCCAACTTAGTCCAATTGAGAACAATACTCTCACAATGGACCTCTTGTATCCACAATCCGGATAATAAGGAATACAACTTCACAATCTTATTCTTAACAATCCTAAAAACAAGATGTGACAAAGAGATATAATTCTGAATTTTGTATATATGTAAAAGATGGAATTTTGATTATCAAACACAACACTGATCTTCTCCTTTGTAGCACTCAATTCTCACAGCAATTATACAAGTGTTCTTTGTATGGAATGAAACTATGATGCTCAATATGAAGGTTTATGCAAAGTTTCACCCTTAGAAAAATTCTGGATGAACACTTTGAAAAATTATAAAGTTTGAAAGAATATGAGTAATTGATTTGAAATTTTTCAAGGAGGTAAGTTTAAAATCCGACAATATGATGTTTTTATAGCCCTAAGATACCTCTACAGATGGATATATTTCATGAAGGGATGCCATGATTGATTAGAATAAAAATTAAAAAAGTTTCAGTGAAAAGGTGCATCAATTCTGGCCACTGTCCCAGTGGTAACCGATTACTCTATAATGGGTAACCGGTTACTTGCGTCCCAACGTATTTTATTTTTGAAAATTTTCTTAGGGTAACCGGTTACCTTATATTGAGTAACGGTTACTCAAGCCCGGAATTGAAAAATTGTTTAAAAACAGAAATGCAAAGATTTTCTATGATCCAAAAACTTGTTTCTAATGATTATGGCCTGAATGAGGTATATTTTGAACACTTGTATAATCACATAGAGGTTAAGTGTTTATACCTATTCCTTTGAGCAATCCATTCTTTATAAAGTTCATAATGCCTTGATAATTGTTGAGATTTGATTCTTGAGCAAGAGACTTGCTCAATCCTTTTTGTTAATCGATCTTTGACTTTATAGAGACAATTTGTAGAAAGTGTGTCATCATCAAAACCTTTGAGAAGCCATGTCTTCACATTCTCCCCCTTTTTGATGATGACAAACAATTCTTGAAAATTTGATCCAACCTTGGCTTCTCTAACATAAGCTCCCCCTTAATCCAAAATTTGAAAGAGCTTTTGAAATATGCAATTTTTGTTAGAGAAAGGAAAAAAAACAACAATAATTCTTCTCCCCTTTGTCATTAACAAAAAAGGATGGGAAAAGATAGTTGAAAGTTAAGTGTTCGTAATAAAAAAAGATAAACATGTGAAACATAGACTTTAACAAAAATATATATGCAAACCACACAATATATGAAACATAACACATTATATTAATACGATGAATTAAAAACCGAGTACAAAACATATAACACCACATAGTCTTGAAACAAGTACACTAAGAATTTGAAAGACAACAAACTTAAGATTACATTAAAAAGAACATAAACCTAATACTAGATGCATAACATAAGTATGAACTTAATCACTTTCGGACATGTCTTCCATCTCTTCATTTTCACCCTCTCTCCCTCTTCTTCATCACCATTTTCTTCCTTAATGACCTCACTTGGTGCATGGTTTCGGTTCATGGAACAGAAAAGCTTTCTAAGCGAGTTGATGCCACATGTTGGTTTCACGATGATTGCGGTCCATGGTTTCCTTCATGATACGCATTTCAGAATAGAGAAATTCATTTGAGATACCACCTTCCGGAACTTGTTGAGGAACGGGAGGAGCAAGATCATCTTTGTATTGAAAGGTTCCATTTGGAGCAACGATAATACCGGTATTTTTGGTTATGGTTGTTGCATTGATTTCACAAAGCTTAGAACTCATATCGCTCTTCGGCTCTCTTTGAAGAAGAACCTTATTATACTCCAAAATTTTTGAAATAGTTCTAGCATATGGAAGTCCACCACTAAGAGAGAGTTGGTGCCTCATGTTGTGCAAGATTACATATGCCCAATTAATCTTCATATTCGACTTCATAGCCCTTATGAGTTGCATCTCCAATTCACTTACTTGTGAGTGGTTGGAATGCTTTGGAATCAGAATATATGCAAGAACATAGTGAATCATCCTATCACTAACAGTTAAGAGATTAGCATATTTCACAACCCTGGATGAATTTTGGTGCTTGCTTACTCATGAGGTCATCACGAGTGCCTCTAGAAATTGCAACAAAATAATCCATACTATCAAAATTTTTCTATGCATCAGTGGCGAGGGACAACACTGTGACGCAATTATTCCCCTTTCGATGGAACTCCTAAACATTTACCTAACTCATTTAAATCCATACTGATATTGACTTTCTTGACCAAAGCATTTAACACAGCATTTCCCAAATCATCTGCACTAATCATTAAGGTAGAGAAAAATTCTCTAACCAAATCAGGATAATAGGGTCCTTTCTCAGCAACAAGTTTTTTCACTCCAGAATCTTTCAACAAAGTACGAAAAGTAAAGCTATGTTTAGGAAAAGCTTTGAAGTTAACGTACTTTACCGACATTAGAGACCGAGTCTGGACAGCAAAATCCAACCTTCTAGCCTTGACAGTGGTTACATGTTGTTCTTCCACTGGGTCAGAACTTCCTTCACCCATCTTCTTCTTTCCCTTATCTTGTTTTGGAGGAGCCATTGAAGGAGCTTGAAAGTTAGGGTTTGAGGTAGGATTTTCGGATTAGGAGAGGAGAGGTGTTTGGAGATGAGGGTTTGTAGGATTTGGGGTTATAAAAGTGAAAGGTGAGTGGGGTTTTAATTTCTCTTTGAATGGAGTTATAGGGTTTAATGGAGGAGTTGGAAAGAGTAGAAGAAGAAGTGAATGAGATGAAGAGTTAAAAATAAAAAGTTCCAAGTACCAAAGCTTATGCATTGAAAGTGCAATGAACTTAAGAAAATAAGCACTTATGACACCTACTAAAAAGAAATAACATTTAACATATTTGAATATAAAACAAACGAAATAAACAAAATTTAATTTTTCAGTCAATGTCAGTGGTAACCGGTTACTTCATATAGGGTAACCGGTTACTTAGTACAAAACGCGTGCAAAAGCTGGAAAAATTCAAAGGGTAACCAGTTACTTAATATAGGGTAACCGGTTACCTTATGCAAAAACAGAAAAACAGTAGCTTCATATCTCTCAAAATACTTGATTTTTCAAAAAAAAAATTGTTTTGACATGTTAATACACATTGTAATGCAGCTTTGAGTGAAAAACTCATTTCATGAAAATTTATTTAAGTTCATGAAAAATCAAGAAAAGCAAATATTTCACATAAAACACATTTTAATGAGAGTTTGCAAAAATTAAAAAAAAAGTTGAAATTTTGTGTACCTTGGCTTTATTATAGTGTATAATGAATAATTATTGAAGATTTATACATCACCTTCATCTAAAATGCCAAGTTCCCTTCGAATCTTGTAAAATACTTCTTTTGCGAGCGGTTTTGTGAAAATGTCCGCGAGTTGATTATGTGTATCCACGAATGAGACTTCAACATCGCCTTTCAGCACATGATCACGTAGAAAATGATGTCGAATGTCTATGTGTTTTGTACGGGAATGCATGACTGGATTCTTTGTAATATTTATTGTACTTGTGTTGTCGCATCGAAGTGGTATGCATCCAAGATCTATTCCGTAATCACTCAATTGTTGCTTTAGCCAAAGAATTTGAGCACAACAACTTTCTGCTGCTATGTATTCTGCTTCTGCGGTACTAAGAGCAACACATGCTTGTTTCTTACAGGACCACGATACTAATGCATTTCCTAGGATGTGACATGTTACACTTGTGCTTTTTATATCAGTTTTACATCCTGCATAATCCGTGTCAGAATAACCAACTAAATCACATATACTACCTTTTGGATACCATAAGCCAACGTTCGTCGTTCCCTTGAGATACTTCATGATTCTTTTAACAGCGGTGAGATGTGACTCCTTTGGATTTGCTTGAAAGCGGGCACATAAACACACACTAAACATTATGTCAGGACGACTTGTCATCAAATATAATAAAGAACCAATCATACCTCGATACTTTGCGATATCAATTGAAACACCAGATTCGTCTTGATCAACGTAAGTTCCGGATCCCATTGGAGTAGCCATTGCCTTGCAGCCATCCATATCGAATCTTTTTAACAACTCTTTGCAATATTTGGATAGGTTGATGAAGATGTCATCCTTTAGTTGCTTAATTTGTAGTCCAAGAAAGTAATTCATCTTACCCATCATGGACATCTCGAATTCTCCTTGCATCATCAATGAAAATTCTTCACAAAGTTCTTTGTTTGTTGAACCGAATATGATGTCGTCACATAGACTTGAACCAATAAGGTATTACCTTTTAATTTCTTAATGAACAATGTCTTGTCAACTTTACCTTTTACAAATCCTTTTCCACAAAGGAAGTTGCTAAGTCGATCATACCATGCCCTTGGTGCTTGCTTTAAGCCATAAAGAGCCTTCTTCAACTTGAAGACATGTGAAGGATTCTTGAAGTCTTCAAAGCCCGGGGGTTGTTTGACATAGACTTCTTCATTGATGTAGCCTTTCAAGAATGCGCTTTTGACATCCATTTGGAATAACTGAAAATTTAATGAACGAGCATAAGCAAGTAATAAATGGATAGTTTCTAACCTTGCAAGTAGAACGAAAGTTTCTTCAAAATCAATGCCTTCCTCTTGATTGTATCCTTGAGCCACCAACCTTGCCTTGTTTCGAACAATTATCCCATTCTCATCAAGTTTGTTCTCAAACACCCATTTGGTACCGATGATGTGTTTACCATTTGGCCTAGGAACAAGTTCCCAAACTTGATTCCTTTCGAATTGGTTTAACTTTTCTTGCATAGCAATAATCCATTGGTCGTCTCCTAAGGCTTCATTAACTTTGGAAGGTTCAATTTTTGAGACAAATGCCATGTTCAAGCATGCATCTTTGAGATTTAATCTTGTTGCAACGCCTTGACTAATATCACCAATAACTTTATCAATGAGATGATCCCTATGAGTCTTCCATTCCTTTGGTAGATCATTGTCATTTGACTCTTGTTGAATCGGTTCTTCTTGATGTTTCGTTTGATTCTCATTTGAAGTATCTTCTTGAGGAACAATTTCATCATCATCATCACACAAAACAATATCCTCCTTGGAGGGGTTAGATTCATCAAACTTAACATGCATAGATTCTTCAATTGTTAAAGTACGTTTATTATAAATTCTATAAGCCTTACTTGATAGAGAATAACCAAGAAATATACCTTCATCCAATTTTTCATCAAACTTACCGAGATTGTCTTTGTCATTGTTAAGGACAAAACACTTGCATCCAAAGATGTGAAAATAAGCAATGTTGGGTTTCTTCCCTTTGAAGAGTTCATAGGGGGTCTTCTTTAGGATAAGCCTAATATTAACACGATTACTTACAAAGCATGCCGTGATTACCGCATCCGCCCAAAAATACTTTGGAAGATTTGAGTCGTTACGCATAGTTCTTGCAAGTTCCACCAATGACCAATTCTTTCTCTCCGCCACTCCATTTTGTTGAGGAGTCCTTGGTGTCGATAAGTTGTGGGAGATTCCTTGTTTTTCACAAAATTCTTCAAATGAGGCATTTTGGAATTCTCCACCATGGTCGCTTCTTATGGAGGCAATAATTAGTGATTTCTCATTTTAAATTTGCTTCGCATATTTCTTGAACGCCTTGAATGCATCACTTTTCTGCACTAAAAAGAATGTCCAAGTATATCTAGAAAAATCATCAACAATAACTAAATCATATACATTACCTCTGAAGCTTCTTGTTCTTGATGGACCAAATAAGTCCATATGCAACAATTGTAGTGGCCTTGAAGTGGTCACCACATTCTTAGATATGAAAGTTGATTTGGTTTGTTTTCCCTTTTGACAAGCATCACATAATCTATCTTTGACAAACTTTATCTTAGGTAATCCAATAACAAGATCATGTTTTACTAATTTATTCAAATGCTCCATATGAATGTGAGCAAATCTCTTGTGCCAAAGCCATGAATCATTATTGTTTGCCATGAGACATTTTACCTTCAAAGATAAGTCATCAAAGGAAATCATGAATATATTATTAATTCTTGTACCTTTAAGTTTTACCTCATGTGTGACTTTGTCTTCAATCAAGCATTCATCCTTGGTGAATTTGACCTTGAAGCCTTTGTCACATAGTTGGCTAATACTTAGAAGATTATGCTTTAGTCCTTCGACATAAAGGACATCTTCAATATATGTGAAAGGCGGTGTACCAACTTTGCCTATGCCAAGAATTCTTCCTTTGTTGTTATCTCCATATGTAACATAACCCTTGGCCTTAAGCACTAGATTTGAAAATTTATGAATGTCTCCCGTCATATGCTTGGAGCAACCACTCTAGATACCAAAGATTTGATGTGGCCTTCAAGCATACCTACAAAACAAATTAGGTCTTGTTAGGTACCCAAATTGCTTTGGGTCTTTCATAATTAGTACCTTTCTTAACCCACACATAATGCCCACTTGCAACACTAAAGTTTCTTACATAGCAAGCATTAGGTGTATGGCCAACAATACCACAATAAAAACAAGTAGGTTCAAAGTTGCTTCTATATCTAGGAACATAAGATTTCTTATTAACAAATCTTTTCCTTTTAGGATGTTGATGCACAATTTTTGGTTTGTTCACTTTCTCTTTGGAAGATTGATCCTTAGGCCTAACAAAGATAGTTTTACTTGAACTTGGTTTGGAAAACTTTGAATAACCAAGTCCACTTTTTATCATTTAAATATCTTTGTTGACTAAGGACTCATTCTAATCCAATTTGTCCTTTCTCATACCTTTCAAGAACTCTTTTTAATTGAATAATTTGGAAAGAGAGAGATTCACAATTTTTACATACAAAATTCTGTTTTTCACTAATCATCTTTTGTTTCTCATTTTCGATCTCTTTTTCCAATGACATATTTTTTTCTTCTAAAGATGAAATTTGTTTCTTTTGAGATGATATAGTTTTATACAAAATTTTGCATTCATTTAACAATTCATTAATGGCACCTTGTTGCATCACTATCAAAAAGGGAAAATCACTACTAACCTCATCTTCTTCATCATCGCAATGGTGTGAAGCCATCAATGCTAAATTTGCATATTCGTCGCTTTCTGATCCGGATGAAGAACTTATCTCATTATCTTCCCATGCAACATATACTCTTTTATTCTTGAAATCCTTCTTGCCTTTAAAGCCACCTTTTCTTAGGGAGTTTCGGACAATCCGCTTTATGTGACCTTGCTTTCCACATTTATAACATGTGACATCTTGCATAGAAGTGGAAGCCTCATTTTCCTGAAATGTTTATTCTTTTTAGCATAAAAGGATTTGTCATTTTTACTACAGAACTTACCAAGCCTTTTTACAAGGAGCATGAAATTTTCATCTTTCTCCGGTGAGTCATCATCTTTATCTTCCTTTGAATATACTTTCAAAGCAATGCCTTTGGATTTCTGCTCTTGGCTTTCATGCTTTTCAAGTCTTCCAAGTTCAAGTTCATGTTCTTGGAGTTTTCCAAATAATGATGCGGACGTCATGGTAGAAAGACTTTTCTTCTCTGATATAGCCGTCACCTTTGGTTGCCATTCTCTAGTCAAGGATCTTAGCACTTTAAGATTAAGTTTGTTATTTGTAAAAGTTTTCCCGAGTGCAATCAAATAATTCGTCAAGTGAACAAATCTTTTCTGTAATGCAACAATGGATTCTCCGGGCTGCATTCTAAACATTTCATATTCTTGACTCAATGTGTTTAATCTTGATCTTTTTACTTCAACGGTTCCTTCATGAGTCTCCACCAAAGTATCCCATATTTCTTTTACCGATTGACATTGAGAGATACGGAAAAACTCATCCATACTTAATGCACTTTGAAGAAGATTGATAGCTTTCTTTTCATTCAAGATTCTTTTCTTGATCTTCATCATATGTACCTTTTAACTTTGGAGTACCAACACCATTGACCACATTAACCAGATTATGCGGACCATTCTCAATGACTTCCCATATACCTTCTCCTTGTGCTTCAAGATGTGCCTTCATGCAGATTTTCCAAAAAATCAAAATACTCTCCAGAAAAAAGTGGGGGCTTGTTACTACTTCCACCGTCTTTGAATACCGGGTTTGTGCTTGTGGAAGCCATGCTGGATCGGTAGGAACATATTACCTATAACCTGCTCTGATGCCAATTGTAAGTTAGAAGTGTGCCTAAGAGGGGGGGGAGGGGGCGGGGGGGGGGGGGGGGGGGGGTGGGGGGGGGGGGGGGTGAATTAGGTACTTAGACAATTTTCTGGATTTTTGACGATTTTTATGTTTTACTTCCTAATGATTACTAAGTGATGAAAAGCTGTAACTTGCGGAAAGTAAAGAACACCAGGAAGTATACTGGTTCCCCTCACAGATCGAGAGTACTCCAGTCCCCTTTCAACTTGAAAGAGATTTCACTATTGTTAAGACAAGACAAGACTCTTCCTAGCCTTTCTATACAAGACACTAACAATAAACCACCAAGAACACCCTCTTGGATATTTCCAACTTACTCCAATTGAGAACAATCCTCTCACAATGGGCCTCTTGTATCCACAATCTGGATAACAAGGAATACAACTTCACAATCTTATTCTTAACAATCCTAAAAACAAGATGTGACAAAGAGATATAATTCTGAATTTTGTATATATGTAAAAGATGGAATTTTGACACTTATCAAACACAAGATTGATCTTCTCCTTTGTAGCACTCAATTCTCACAGCAATTATACAAGTGTTCTTTGTATGGAATGAAACTATGATGCTCATATGAAGTGTATGCAAAGTTTCACTCTTAGAAAAATTCTGGATGAACACTTAGAAAAATTTTAAAGTTTGAAAGAATATGAGTAATTGATTTGAAATTTTTCAAGGAGGGTAAGTTTAAAATCTGACAATATGATGTTTATATAGCCCTAAGATACCTCTATAGATGGGTATATTTCATGAAGGGATGCCATGATTGATTAGAAGAAAAATTAAAAAGTTTCAGTGAAAAGGTGCATCAATTCTGGCCACTGTCCCAATGATAACCGGTTACTCTATAATGGGTAACCGGTTACTTGCGTCCCAACGTATTTTATTTTTGAAAATTTTCTTAGGGTAACCGGTTACCTTATATTGGGTAACCAGTTACTCAAGCCCAGAATTGAAAATTTGTTTAAAAACAGAAATGCAAATATTTTCTATGATCCAAAAACTTGTTTCTAATGATCATGGCCTCAATGAGGTATATTTTGAACACTTGTATAATCACATAGAGGTTAAGTGTTATACATATTCCTTTGAGCAATCCATTCTTCATAAAGTTCATAATGCCTTGATAATTGTTGAAACTTGATTCTTGAGCAAGATACTTGATCAATCCTTTTTGTTAATCCATCTTTTGACTTTATAGAGACAATTTGTAGAAAGGTTGTGTCGTCATTAAAACCTTTGAGAAGCCATGTATTCACAGAATCCAGCTCAATGATAATGCATACAAAAGAGAGATTGTGTTATGGAGATGAAGATAGTGAAGAAAGAATGAATAAAGCTCCAATAATGGCTCAGATTCGCAGCCTTCAAGAATTGGTGTCAATGGAGTTTTCTTCAGTTTTGGATATGATTTTGTGAACAATGGACTCTAACCAATTCTATTAGAGTTTTATGGTTTATATATCCATGGTTAGTGAGATTTAATCATGGTTGGTTAATGGTTAGAGTAAGGTTAAGAGAAATGAAAAATGAGAGTGAGTTATGGTGGTGCACACAGGTTAGAGAAATTTAGTGTGTTTTAGCATATGATCATGGAGTGATATGGATGGTAATGGTGATGAGATGCTGGTAATGGTGATGAGATGCTGGTAATGGTGATGAGATGTGGAAAGGTTATAGCATGGCATGGTTTGTGAAGGTTTGGCTTGGTTTGAAATGGTAACATGAGGGTAACATGAAGCATGCGCATGACAAGGGTTTTGCATCACTTGGATTTTTTTAAAAATTAAGTGAATCATAACAATGAAGATTATGTTCCATGAAGGTGACTTTGGACATGCATATCTTGATGAATTTTGGATCAAAAGAGGTGATTTTGTTGCTTTGTAAAGATGGTGTTCCTTGGAATGATCTTGATGTTGGAAGTAAGTTGAAATAAGGTATTTAACATGAAGAGAAATGGAGTTGAAATCAAGTATTCCATGCTGCCATGGTGTAATGTATTACACGAGTTCTTGGTTGAATTCAAAAGGGTCATTTTTAAGGATTTTGGAGGGTTAGAACTCCTTGAATTATGATCCAAACCCCATGGTTCTTATAACCATTTTGAAGGGGACACTTGATACTACATTTTCTATGTTGGAGAAAAGTGAAATTGAGATCTCAAACTTCATGAAAAATGGACTTGAAATCATGACCACCAACTGAATTTTGAAGCTTAGACAAAATTCTAAGTTTTTTCCATTTAGACAACTTAATGATCCCAACTTCAAATGATCATAACTCTTGATTTACAAATCCAAATGAGGCATTCTTTATATGGTTGGAAAGGTGAAAGATTATACTACAAATTTCATTTGAAAAAGAATTTCCAAATGAGGCTTGTATCATGTTCAAATCTGGGCTTGAAGATGGCTGAAAACTAAGACAAACTTTCCTAAAATGGAAAGTTTTTAAAAACCCTAATTTCCAAAAATGGCAAGTTTCCACAACTTTTGATTTTTCTTGATTCTTTGGACATTTCTTGATCAAATTCCACCCTTGGGACCATATTTGACATGAGGAACATGATTTTGACCTCAAAAAGTCAGGAGTTGACTTTATTTCCAATTCTCTTGATTTTCAATCAACTATCCAATTGAAACCCCTGTGAATGACATTGATGGCCCATAATCCAATCTTAGACACTCGAGAACACATAGAACACCAGGAATCAAGTTTTGCCCAAAAAATAGAAATAAACTGACTTTAGGCAAAACCCTAATGTTGTCCCCAAAAGTTAGGAGAAATTGACTGTTTATTCAAACCTTAATTCCTCTGACCATGATGTAGAATCCCTTAAACCAAGATGATTCATGTGATGAGATGTGGTTAAAGACCCAAGATCCTTGCTCATGAAGGGTGTCCCAAGCATGGACATCCAAAACCCTAGTTAAAGGAGCCCAAGCTAGGGGGGTGTGATCCTCTTCAATTCCCTTACCAATCTTAATCTCTTCATGACATGGTGAACCATACTAGGTGCCCTTGAGGCATGATGAGCCTTTGTGGATTGAGTATTTGAACATCTCATATTCTCCTTGTTTTGCACAATTAATGATAGTGATACTCTTGATACCATGCCTTAAAAAAGCCAATGATGCATATGCAAATGTTTATGACCTAAAAGTAAATGAAATGGAAAGCATAAGCCACTAATGAGGTATAAATAGGAGGGCAAATTTTGGGGTGTTTACACATAAATAGGTTTTTATTTGATTTGGATTTTATAACCCTGCATCCCAAAGATCATAGGTTACCTTGTTACCTTTGTCACATAATTGAATTATCCTAAGTAAGTTATGTTTTAACATTGTAACCAAAAGATCTTTTCCAATCGTTGGTCTGGGGGACTTACAGATGATACAAAAAACCTAAATTGTTCCCTTATTATTGTCACTATAAGAGACAAAACCTTAATTCTTAGGATTGGAAAAGGAGAACAAAGTTTTATCACCAATTATATGCTTTGAACAAACCATTATATATGTATCATTTAGAGTTTGAAACTGTAAAATATTCCTACAATAAAACTCAAATCTTAACTTTAGGTACCCATACCATTTTGGATCCTTTACTGTTTTCACCACTGGATTTTATATCAGAATTACATGTATGAAGAAGGATGTCCTTGTTTTCTCTCATGACCCTTTTAATAAAACATAACACAACAATATAACCATATTTATTACAGTAACTGTATTTTAAGGTTTTTCCATGAGATGTAGACTTAGCATTTCAAATATTAATAAATTCTTTCTATTGTTCTTAGGCTCATAGCCAAGACCGTTCTTATTATAGGAAGCTATTTGGTTTCCCAAAAAAAGATTCAAGTTGTATATTCCTTTGGTAAACTTGCCAAGCATTTTTTGAAGATCACAAATTTCATTTTTCAAATGTCACGTATGTTGCACTTGGCAAGTTCATCTAATTCTTTGTTAGAAGAGGAAGATATTTGGATTACATCGTTTTGTCTTTCGCTAAGATTTTCTATTTCTTCCAACAAGTTTTTGTTTTTTGATTCAAGGGAAGAAATAGCGTCCTTAAAGGTAGAGGACAATTTTTTTCTTCTATTTTACTCATTTCTTTTGTTAGCTTCTTACAAATGCGAAATAAATCTTGATAAGAAAATTAAGAGGCTACCTCATTATCTTGATGATCTGCCATGATACAAATGTTGGCTTCTTCATCATTTGAGGACTCTATGACATTGTCATCCCACACGATGTAGCCTTCTTGCCTTTTTTCTAGGGTTTCTTTGATTTCTTCGGATTAATATTTGCCTTTTTTCCTAGAAGACAATTTGGTCTGATATGCCATTTCTTTCCACATTGATACCATGTAGGAGTGAATGAAGTTTTTTCGTCACTTTTACCTTATTTTTCAAATTCATACTCGTGATTTAATGGGTAATTTGGAGAATTTATCACATTAGTAGTTCATTAATGGGTAATTTGGAGAATTTATCACATTTCTTTTGCAATCTCACATTGAGAAAACTCACAAAAACTCATCAAGGCCTAGAGCAATAGTGATGACAATTTTTCCCTTCAAACTGTGTTGCACATTTTTCTTTATCATCTTTGATTCAATCCTTTTCAAATTTTTTCACTACAACACCATTAACTTTGTGTTTAAGAACAAATGGATCTTTCTTCCTAGCCTTACAAATAACATGATCCAGCCCTTTGGTGAAGAACTTCATCTTCTCTTTCCATAAAATAACCCTTCTCCAATAAAGGATTGAGGTTTTTTTTAGGTGAATAGCTCAAGTCATTTCTTACCTCCTGGGATGGTTAGTCTTTACCAGGAGTTAGACTCTAATTTCACTTGTTGAACAAGTGACTCCAAGCACAAGGGGGGGGGGGGGGGGGGGGTAAATTGTGGGTATTTAAAACTCGTGATTAATTTAAAAGTTGTTTACTTAAAAAACCAAATTTGTTAGTATTGAGATAGCATAGAGAAAATAGTGGAAATAAATGAAAATAATAAAGTAAATGACATAAATTAAAGAGATAGGGTAAGAGAGATGCCACTAAGATTTATACAAGTCCAGCGAATGTTGACCTACTCCTTTCCTCAAGAGATCTTCTTGAGAGTTTCAATAATAACTTGAGCTTTTACAAGTTATGCCCGTGAATCTTTGTTATAGGGAAATCAAGAGATTTTACACTGAATTATCCCCCAACCAAAAAAGAGCTCTTACACGGGCTGCACTCACAAATCGAGTAGAGATTTTATCGGCTAATCTCAATAACCAAACAGAACTTTCATCTTCCGAGTTCTAGAACAAAACATATATTTTTCATTGGTTTATCTCAATAACCCACTAATAACCTTAAAAGAACCGCACTCTTGAAATAAATAATGGCACTACACCTGTACAATACTTTCATCACATGTAGTTTTCACACTAGATAACTATATATAGATGAAAAGAGACCTCTTTATATATAAGTGAAAATATGGATAAAAAAATAAATAAAAAAATTCATGGGCCAAATTAATGTGATAATCGATTAGTCCAATAAATTATTGCACCTCAATAATCAATTGTTCAAGCAACAAATGGGAAGGTTTTTGATATTTAGCTGTTACCAATCATTAAGAGCAAGTTCTCTTAGGGCTTTGGGAGCGAAAACTATTCTTTTGCAATCATTTTTTCTTGAAGTGCAAGTTTTGTTTCTCTCAATTGCATAAGATTTAACCATATCTTAACAAGTGATTTAGTGGTGAATTTCATTCCAAGATCATGACTTAGCTTATCACCATACTCAAGAATTTTAAATTTGGGGAATATATCTTGATCCTCTTCATTTTTATTTTCCAGGGGCTATCAAAGTCATATGAACGACATCATTGTCCTTCTTTAAAATTATCTATTGCCGTGGGATCTTAGTTTGAAGAAACTTGGTTTGTATCATTGTCTTCTTGCACAAATGTCTGATATGATATTTATTGAGTCTAATCCCAATCATCTTCCTCTAAATCATCAAATTAGGAAGAACCATATGTTTATGCTAACCTTGGTATTTATGCTTTAAAAATGGCTAAAGGATTGAAAAACTCGAAAATAGGAACCTTTAGAGATGCATTCGAAAGCAAAGAGAGTCAATTATACTTGTGGGCTTATTAGACTACTGAAGCATGGAAATATGGTTGGAAATAAGTGGATTCAAATGTCAAGATCAATGTTCAAATGTGGATAGAACTTGTTCAAGGTCATGGGTGTTTAAAACCAAACCAACTCAATAGAAAGCCGCAAACCAAACCAAAACAAACCGAAACCGCACAAAATCGCATTTGGTTTAGATGTGTTTGCGCCATTTTTTTAACAAAACCGTGTGGTTCATTTTAATTTTTGGTTTGTATTTTTCAAACCAAACTGAACCAAACCAACCCACATTATGTTACAACCCAAACTTCACTCATCCCATATCCAACCAAAAACTTAAACCTATTATGCCTTAACCTTACAATTACGAATAATTTTCTCTTACTCACAATTAGGGTTTCAGTTTTAACCTTCTCAAATCTCTCATAGTAGTATCATACATTTTTCTCATCTTCTTTGCCATGTACGCCTCATCTCGTCTACTATAATTTCTCCTCTCTTACGTTATTTCTTTTTCATCTTTTTATTTTATGGTAATGTTCTATCTTCCACATACGTTTTTGTCGCAACTTTCTTCTCTAATATCACATCTCTTCTGTTCTTTCTTTTTCATATTCTCTAGTCTCCCTCTCCTCTGTTTTTTTTCTATTTTATTATAATATTTTTGGTATAGTTTTATGCTAATATTTTATGTTTTTATTCTACTTTTGTCTAATCTGATTTTTTGTATATTGAATTATAAATTTTGTCTAAATATGATGAGTTTTGTTGTTATTTGGTAATGTGTGAATGACTAAACACAAAATTATGTTATTCTCTATAGGTGCATGTATAGATCAATAAAATGTTCATAAAAAACCAAACCAATCCAAACCACATAGGTTTGGTTTGGTTCAATTTTATATCTAAAAGTCAGCCGAACCAAATCAAATCGTATGCTTTTTTCTCTTGCAGTTAGAATGACTTTAATTTGAAAACCTCATAAACCGCAACACGAACACCCCTATTCAAGGTTGTTGAATAATGATTTCAAAATGGTAGAGAGTAACAAGTTGATTGATGGGTAAATTGACATAACCATTAGTTTAAAGTCAAAGGGATAATTGTTGAAGTATGTCTTAAAACCTCAATTGATAAAGAGAAAGACAATATATTTCAAGATTTTTATAAATTATAATGCTATAAAGTAGCAGGAAAGGTGATAGAGAACGTCAGAGGTGTCCGACCGGCTGGAGTCGATAGCGACGAGTGGCACAACTTAGGATACAATTTTCATATAACTCTTTTCTTGTAACAATTCTTTGGAACTTGAGATACTATTTTCTTGAAACTATTTTGTAATTTCTTGTAACAATTCTTTGAAGTATAACGAATCAAAGAGTTGCACTCTCCCCCGGAGTAGATTAGTTTGATCAAATTAGGTAAAAATTTCCTTGTGTATTCGTATTTTATCTTCTCTTTATTTGCTGTGAATTTGCTTACACTGATTGTAGGTTTTTTTGATGCCTGAGAAAATTTATTTTAGTTGTTATTGTTCTTTGTCCCTCATATATTTATTATTAACAAAATCAATATTATTGTAAAATTTCAATGATAATTTGGTATGGTTGAACCTTTCAACTTCATAATAGATGAGACAACAAAAAATATTAAGTTAATCCTCAAACTTATCTCCTTAGTTGAAATTTTCATACTGGATTTAAAGTTCTTAAAAATTAAAATAATTTTTAGTGTTAAGTTATAAAATTTTCAAATAACAACCTTGATTGAGATTTTAAGTTTGAAAGTTTTAGCGATGAAAAATTTCATCAACGTAGATTAATATTGTTAAAAAAATATATTTATCATATATGATTAAAGTATGGAGATTTATTGAAATGGAATTGAATGATAAAATCTTTCGAAACAGAAATGAGAGACAAAATCTTTCAGAATAGGAATGAGAGACAAAATCTCTCGACACGAAGATGAAGAATAAATTCATTAGCAGGAAGAGAGATCGACATGCATCATCCACCCGTGCGCCATTGCCATTTCAGACAGACATGCATCGATTAAAAGTGCATACAACAATCCCGATAACGGTTGACAAGATCCACCATCTGTGCATGTTTACTATATCAGACACATTGTTCAAAATTTCATGAGGGAAATTAAAGACACAAAAACCTCATAAAAAAGTTATTAACATAGGTAAATATTTATTTGCTAACATTTTATATCTTATTCAATAAAAGATTATAACATTATAACACTTTTTTTTGTAACATACATGGTATGCTTTAAGCCGACCAACATTTAAATACTACTGAAAATAAATTGTGTTAGATAATGCCGATGCTTTAAGGTGGTTGGACAATATTCTAGTACAAAAAAATATGCGGGCATTTGACGAGGGTCGGCGTTGGGGTCATATGACAATGAACTTCGTCGAGTAAATGAACTCAGTCTTTAAAGACACTCGTAATATGCCCATCACAACATTGATAAATGCAACCTACTATAGGATGGGATCACTATTTGCGAAAAGAGGTGCACAATGAAATGCAATGTTAGAATTTGGGCAACCATTTATAGAAAATTACATGAAGGCAGGGGCGGACCTACAGCTGGACAGGGGGTGGCCATGGCCACCCCAAACATTTCAAGAATATTAAAAAATTTAGGTGGAGGAATATAAATTTTAATAAAGTATATGATATAAATATTTTGTTTCGATAAATATTAATTGATCAATTGTGGCGTAGCGGTAACCAGTGTATTTTGCTAATATAAGGACTCAGGTTCGATTCTTAATAGACACATTTTTGTAATTTTATTATTTCATTTCAAAAAATTTCTCTACTGAGAATCGAGCCCAAGTAATTGCTTAAAACTAAACAAGCATTTTCCACTGTACTACGAAAGAACTTTCTAATTTTACATGAAAGCATTGATATTATTTCAACAAATTTTATGGCCCCCTCAATAAAAGTATCCTAGTTCCGCCACTGCATGAAGGTGATGAGATAAGAAACAACAAAATCCAACATGCATTAGGTAACCTCTTTTAACTATCAACATCACTCTTTCAATGTGAAGGAAACGATGGGCCATAGTGAGGGGAAGCCTAATGGTCGTTACAAGGTCAACCTATTAAATGGTTGGTGTGATTGCAGAAAGTTTCAAGCTTACCTCGTTCCTTGTTCACATGTTATCGTTGCATGTTTCAGTGTACGCCAAGACGCATATGCTCATTTGTCCAACGTTTACAAGGTCGCAAACCTACTTGGGGTTTACAACACAAGCTTTCCATTGCTACCATACGAGGAATATTGACCTGTTTATGAAGAAAATCGAATTTGCCATAATCCAAGTATGCGGAGGAACAAGAAATGCCGCCCAGTAAGCACACATATTAGAACATAAATGGTCACAACTGATAAGTTTGAGAGAAAATATGGATTGGGTCGTCTTCCTGGTCATAACCGAACTCGGCGTCCCACTATTGGAACTAGTAATAATTAAGTTTTTTAGTTTTTGTGAAATATCAATTTCAAATTACCATAAAATGATTATTAAGTATTTATGTCGCTGTTAAATGATGTTTTTTTAATACAAAGATCTTTCACATTTAATAATAGATAACAAGACAAACAACAGTTAACACCGCAAATTACCATATCAAAACACAACACAAACAACAAATTAAAACAATTCATACCACAATATTTCTAAGAGATTACAACAATCAAAACAATATCATTAGCTCCAGACATCATCACCCTCACATCATTGTCATCTTTAACTCGCATACACATATTATGGATGCCATTGTTGTCTTCCACAATGGAGATGTACGAAACAATTCTTTCAATACTTCTAATTGTTTCACCATCATTAGTCTCTCAATCTAACCAACGAATCAAGTTCCTCTCTAGTTGCTCGAAACTTTGGATTTTTCAAAAAAACATCTTCATCGGAGACTTGACACTCGAATAAATAACATACCTGTAACGTCAATTCATGTTAGAAAAAATGAACAACATTGAAAATTAGAAGAAACTGAGAAGGGATGTGAAACAACAAATCACATCACACCTCTATTTATACTAGATTCGATATGTGGCACTGCCAAAACAGTTGGCGGATGCCAAAACAGTTGGTGGATCCATTATAGATAATCAAAGCAACTGCCAGTTACAGTTCCGACTAAGTACTTATATAATAGAAATTAAAAAGCAACTGTCATATTAATTAAAAAATATTATAATAATTAAAAAAATACAAAAATACAATTATATATTAATTAAAAATAAATTTAATTATAATTATTTTGAGTTTTGATCAATATCATTTTTTGTATGTTTTAGGTCTTTATCATATCATTTTTTTATTTATTGAATTTTTATTATAACATTTTATTTATTTCTATTAATATTTATGAAAAAATTGAAACTTTTAAAATTTAGGGCTTGTACTATAGCGCTTGCTGCACATGCACAGAGCCAGCCCTGTTTTATTTATTGGGCGGGTGATCTACGAGACAAGTTTTTTTATTTATTTTTAAATAGATGATATTGTAGAATATATTATTGATAGGGGTGTTCGCGGTTCAGTTTGAATCGGTTTTGTAGCAAAATGTCATCCGATTCAAAGATATATTTACTTGCAGTTTGGTTATGTTTTGGATGATTTGTTAAAAAAATCCAATCCGATCCGATCCAATTTCTTGCGGTTTGATTTGGATCGGTTTTTTGGATATCCAAATTACAAATTATAATTTTATTAATATTGTAAAAACATTAATAAATAATAAATGTGATATAATATATAACATATATTTTATTAAAAGTTAATATTACAAAATGATAATAATAAGTTATGATTGAAACAAATGAAATAATAAAAATTAATAGATTAAATCAAACTAATAAATAGTATCTTATAAAAAAAAGTATCAACTAATAATAAATTAATACAAGGTATTATACTAATAAAAAATCAATAAGTATAAAAATATATACATGCGGTTCGGTTTGATTTGGATCAGTTTTGAAAAATCAATCCGAAATCTGATCCGAACCGATCGGTTTTAATAAAATGACATCCAAACAAATCCAATAATTTTTGGTTTTTTGCGATTTTCGATTTTTTTGGATTGATTTGCGGTTTTTATTTGGATTGGTTTGGATTTGAACATCCCTAATTATTGAAATGAATGATATATTGAATTATCTTTTTTAAAAATGGCATAGTAGTAAAAGATTTAACTTTTAAAAATAACTTGTTAAAAAGAATAAAGAATATTAGAGAATTGTATGATTAAAAAATTATGTTTGATTGGGGCACATCCCTTTCAACACACCCTACCGATTGACCCGTGACAATGATCACTCCCATCCATCAGCACGTTCGAAACGAACTTAATCAATCCCTCCAATCTCTGCCCAAAACAGCTGGATTCCCTTCATTTTAAACCCCAAATCATTGAAACTGGCGCGAGCTTTTTCTCGTGTAGCAACAATCCAATATAAAAACATAAAAGGACTAAACAGCAAAAATAAAAACATTTCCAGCCTAGAAAAAAATTCAAAAAAATAACACGAAACTAGCTGTACTGTATTACAAATAGAATAAAAAAGTTTAACGCCAAGTGATGAAAGGTGGATAGCCAGTTTCGTCAGTTAAAGCCAAAACGCTTTTTTTATAATTTTCCATTCTATAATCAGCTTCTCTTTTTAACGTGTGGATCACAATTTCACAAATCACAAAATTCCCCTTAATTTAGATTATTATAATTTTAAAAAATTAATTAAACATATATAATAATATTTTTTATCACATTATTCATTCTCAAACTCAGATTCTCCATTTCAGAATTTGAGATTTAAGACTCAAACGTGAAAGAGGGAGAGTTAAGACTCTTCCTCTTCATCTTCTCGATTTTTCTCGGTTCGATTCATCTTCATTTTCAATCTCATTGTATATTCTAGATCTGTTTCTGCTTTTTAATAAACCTAATTATGGTTTTTTTTCTTGTTCTTGTTCAGTTGCAAGATGGATTCAAAGAAATTTGTTGTTGATTTGAATAAGCCTCTTGTTTGCCAGGTAAACTTGCATTATGTTTTTAATTATTGTGATTAAAGTTTAATTAATTATGTTAATGTTTGATTAACAGGTTGGGCATCTTGGTGAAGAGTATGAAGAATGGGTTCATCAACCTATTATGGGGAAGGAAGGTCCTCGTTTCTTTCATAGCGGTGTCTTGGAGGTACGTACCCTAGCTACATTTTTCTTTAATTTATTAGGGTCATTTTGTTACTGATTATAAAAAAAGTGATTTTGATATTTAGTAGTAGTTTAGATGGTGATTAAAAAATTTGTAAGAAATTGATGAAAATGTCTAAAAGTGATTATTTTTGTTTAAAGAAAGTGAGGTTTTTGTGTGTGAAAATGTAATAAACGGGCTTTTGATTAGGTTGTTTTGAATTTTGCGTTGCTTGTTGGAACAGGTATTTACCCGCACGGCTTGGTGGGTGATTCCGATTGTTTGGGTACCGGTTGCATCTTGGTTCATTTATAACTCTTTTAAATTGGGACTCGATACTCCTCGCCTACCTCTTTTTGTGCTTCTTGGTATTTTTGTATGGACATTGGCTGAATACTTGTTGCACCGGTTTCTTTTCCATGTTAAAACTAAGAGTTATTGGGGGAATACGATGCATTATCTTCTTCATGGATGCCATCATAAGCATCCCATGGATAGCTTAAGACTTGTTTTCCCACCGGCTGCAGCCGCTATAATAGCCTCCATGGTATATAACCCTTTCTACACACTAATGTTTTTTTTCTTCTTATATGCATGCGTTTTTGACTTTTTAACATCTAAAGATAATTGTCACATAGTTCCTCTGCAAATATGGATAATTAATTACATCCCCGTTTTATAATCTTATTATTTTATCGGTGTCTAATTGCTATTTGAAATATGTTTGAATCTATTTGCTCTGTCTTAATGCATGTAGAAAGGATACAGTCTTTTGTGCGTGATTGCACTAACTTAGTTCATCACAAAATTCATAGATGTGTCGTGTTAAGGATTGATTTCAAATGTCCTTGTTTAGTTTATGAAGGACGATTGGAGTCGGTGTTAAGATTTTGTTATAGATGGCATTGCCAATTCAATTGATGCTAGTATCAGAAGTACTGTGCTAAATACCGTAAAGTTTTAAGGATGTGTTATAAATTCTAATTTTTGACATGCTTGTAGGTAGTATTAATTGAAGTCTGTTCTTATTAGACAAGAAAAAAAGTAATGTTAAGGTCAAATGCAGAAGTTAGGATACCCTAGTGTAATCATTAGTGTTAGAGAAGAAAGTGCAATACATAATAGTAAATACTAATAGGATATCTCCTATATAAAAGTTGTTGACAGTATCTCATTAAACATGAATTTATATTGGTTTTATGTTTGAAGAGATCTTTTCCCTTATACCTCTACCATAAATTGTTTAAGGACATCTTTATAGTATACCCCCTCACAATCCTTTGGTATGAGCTTCGGTAAACGTAAACAATGATATGCTTGCTTAACTTCTCCATCCTTAATAAGTTTGTAGCTGTAGCTTTCTTTTTAATATAGCAAAAACTTCTTGACATTTTAGAAAATGATTGATTACATCTATGTGATATTGGTGAAATTTATTGATGCTTAATGATTTCCAAGTATGCCTATAAAAAGAGGTTCCATGCATTTAAGTTAGAAAATTTTGTCTGCAATGTCCAGATCTGGTCTTTAGTGAAGCTTGTATTCCCTCCTTTAACTGCCCCTGCTGTGTTTGGAGGCATTTTGTTGGGCTATGTGATGTATGATTGCACACATTACTACTTGCATCATGGCCAACCAAAGAGTGATGTACCCCGAAGTCTCAAGGTATAACCACTTTCCCTTCTTTAAATGTGGCAACAATCAATTAGTGATTCTTACTCTGATGTTTTTATTTTTTAAAATCATCGTGTGTCAATTTAAAATCGTTGTATAGTTTAGCACAATTTGATATATTAATGGATCAAAAGTAGGTCTTTTAGCGTTTATCAATATTTAATTTGATTAGGAATTGATGGACTTTAAATTCATACATAATAATTATTGAGACATTCTTTTCTATTTTATTTATATACGCGTCTCTTAAACTTGGGTCACAAAACATGATAGCATTCTTCTCTAAACTATTTTAAAGAAATTTGGATCTTCTCGTGTAATAAGAATGACCTTTTGGTGAAAGATAAATGGGCTCCTAAGCAGAATATGATGGTGCATTCGTCTTTCTTTTTCCTAATATGACATTGCATACTCTTGTAGCAAATTACACTTTATATATGTTGCACTAGAAACTATCTAAATCTTGCTAGCCTTAAAAAGGTAATGATTCTTTCCTTATTTTGCAGAAGTACCACTTGAATCATCACTACCGGGTCCAAAGCCTTGGCTTTGGCATCACCTCACCACTATGGGATAAGGTTTTTGGAACGGTTCCTCCTCCATCAAAGGCGGATGCCAAACGTAGATAAGTAACAGTTGAGGTTGCATTTGTTCTGGTTAATTATAGCAAATTGAAGAGTTCAAACAAAAAAGGTCAAGAATCCATGCTTGTGATTGTTTAATTTTCTTTACTCCTGATTTTTATTGAGGGTTAGCATGTCATCTTGTGTTGAACAACATTATGTAAAAATCGATAATGTGTATCAAATTTATTTAGTAGATTAACTCTGCTGCCTGTGCACAGTTCTTTCTCTTTTAACTTCTTCCTACTCTACAACATTCCTTGTTGCTTGGGATGGCTTAATGCAGGTTAACTTCTAGTTTCAAAGATATCAAGGGATTCAATCATATTGATTCCATGATAGGAATAATGTCATTGAAAATTTTACAAATGAGCAATATTAACAAACATCCAGCTCCACTAAATTGCCATCCCTGATTTAAAACCTTGAAGAGCTAAATTATTGTGAATTTAGCACCTGTACCATATATGTAAACCCCCTTATACTTGCCTCTTTTCAAAATTGATGTCTCAAATCTGAACTGAATTGCAAATGCACCCAATTATTTTATTTCAAAAACATCCCACTGTCATAAATCTGAACTATTCCATGCTTTTCTCATTGCACAATATTAAACAACAATATATGCATACAATCTTTATTCTTCACTTAATAATAACTCAAGTTGTAAACACATTTAACTTAACCCATATTTATAACATTGAAAATTTGATCTAGAATTCTAGCCATAACTACCCCTTTGATCTTCCCTTCTTACTTACCAATTGGCATTGGAGGGATACTCTGCTCATGCCTAAAGAAATTAGACGGATCAACTTCAGTTTTCACCTTTACTAACCTGTTGAAGTTACCCTTAAAATACCTATAACCCCAAGAAGAAGCAAGTGAAAAGCTTGTACTATTCTTCTTGTTCATTCCTATATCCAAATCTCTGTAATTCACGTAGTTTTCCCTTGGATATTTTGATGCATAAGGTGTCATAAATGCGTAAAACTTCCTCATCCACCTCATATGTTTTGCCATATTCTTTTCTCCATCAATCCATCCTGTTAAGTACTGAATTTTGTATAGTGTCCCCTTTCTATGAGGGAAAGGTGTTGCAGATTCTGCAACTCTACTCAGCATTCCTCCATATGGATTCCAAATCATTAAAGGCCCATCCTCTTGAAGAAAAATCTTCCATAGGGAATTGAGAGAAGTTTCTGGAATCACTTGTCTGACAAAATCTGATTTTGCTTTGAAGTAAGCTTTGGATGTTGGTTTTCCTTGGAGAAGAATTTCTGGAGGTGTTCCATTCGGATATCCAGCTATGTAAAGAACTGATTTGATCCAACTAGTTTCCAAGCAATCTTTTCTTGTTAAACCTAATTCTGGAAAACTGTGTTTCATAACTCTGAGAAGCTTATTAGCTTCACCAAGAAATAGAGCATTGTAAGAAGTGGTTACTGTTCTTTGACCTGGAACAGTACTATTTCCTGGCTGAATAATGACTCTGATGAAGAGATTTTCATTGATATTCGGTGCTACCTGTTGCCATCTATGGAGAAGTTTGTTTCCTCCCTGTTCTAGGCTTTTTGTTATGGTGAAAACGGTTACAGTTTGTGGCACAGGAACCAACTTGATCTTCCACCATAGAATAACTCCGAAGCTTCCTCCCCCACCTCCTCTTATAGCCCAAAACAGTTCTTCTCCCATTTGTTTTCTGTTGAGAATTTTTCCATCAGCGTTGACAATTCGTGCATCGACAACGTTGTCAACACCAAGGCCGTACTTTCTCATCATAGAACCGTAAGCCCCTCCGGTAATGTGGCCGCCGATACCTAAGGATGTACAAAGGCCTGCAGGGAAACCATGGACTGCACTTTTCTCCGAAATTCTGTAATAGACTTCACCAATAGTCGCACCGGCTTGAATCCAAGCTGTGTTACGTGGAATATCGACATTGATTTCGCGCAGTTTAACCAGATCTAAGATCATGAATGGTTTCTCGAAAAGAGAAACGAAAGAAAGTCCTTCGTAATCGTGCCCTCCGCTGCGCACTTTCATATGAATACCATGCTGTTTTGCACATATCACAGCTGCTTGAACCTGTGAGTCATGGAATGGAGTGAATATGAAAACTGGTTTCGGCACAGAAGGCAACAGGTACCTTAGATTTTGAGCAGTGGATTCAAGGATTGAAGTGTAGGAATTATTGGTAGAGGTGTAGATTGCAGATGGAAACTGGTTTGGATTTTTTGAATGAAGTGATAAACAGTTATTGAAAGTTTCTTCAATCGGAATTGAAGTGGAGAGTGGAACATATAGCAGAACAACAACAGTTGCTAAGAGAGACATCATAGAATGCATGATGTCTTTTTCTTTTTTTGTGATAAAATGTTTCTCTAGCTTGTTAATTTATACTGATTAGTACTTGCTAGTGTGTTAGTTTTATGTGAATAGTTTATACGGACTTTTTTACTGTACTGTCCCATTTTGAAATGTTAAATACCATTATACTCTATTCTGAAAAAAAATTTCCAACATACCCCATAATCTGAGGGTGCTCGCCATTTGAAAGTAAGAGCAGATGAAGGAAAAAAAAGTCAGTATGTGCTCGCCATCTCAAGTGGCGAGCATGTGAAGGAGGTTTTTTTTTTTCGTTTTTTAATTATTTAATAGTTTATATGTTTTAATAAAATTTATTTAATTAGTTTCTAAGAGAGACATCATAGAATGCATGATGTCTTTTTCTTTTTTTTGTGATAGAATGTTTCTCTAGCTTGTTAATTTATACTAGTGTTAGTTTTATGTGAATAGTTTATACGTGTAGTTGAGCTAAGAAAAACGTCATATGAATGAGTAATTCATTTTATTAGGTTCAATTCCATGTGAATGTGTATATAGTTGAATTATGAAATGTAGAAATATTCACTTTTACAAGTGTTTGACTTGAAGTATACAATAAGAATTATTGGATACAATTCAGACCTCAAGATTGTAATTATGATGGGAAGAAAACGTGTTTTTCCCCATATGCACAAGCCCTACCATGTGTAGTGCAACTGCGTATATAATATAATATGATTAATGCCAATGTCTAATCATGGAGTTTTGATGGAATGATTTCGATGAAAAAAAGATGATTTTCAATTAGTTTTAATTGCTTCTTTGGGATAATGTTAACTTTCAAACATATTGTAATGGATTTATTTTAATATAAATCGACTTTTTCTTTAATTTTTTAAGGCAACTAAGAGAAAAGATGTTCTTCAACAACCATATATAATTAATGAGTGCTTTATCACACACTATTGAGGAGGAGGATAACGATATGATGCTAGCACATTTTTTAATGGAGAAATTTAAAGATACTCTTTTTCCATGAAGGAAGATAAGTGTTGCGAGTCTTAGTGGTTTCAATCCAGATTTTTATTGACAATTTTGGTAGTTGTGTGGACTTGAAATTTACAAGAGTTGTTGTAATAACGTGATTTATGCATATTATGTCTGACTCGTGATTTACGGTATATACTACTCCATCAACTAAATTATGGATGCATTAAACAATTATCTTTTTAATCCATCAACTAAATAATTCATTCTAATCCTTAAGCGTTCGTCTTAGTGGTGAAAGTTTGAGTTTTGAAATTGTGCTTCAAGGTCTTAAATTCGAATTCTTTAGATGCTAACAATTCTTGTATTGTATAGACTCATACAGAGTTTTGCTATGACTTTAAATGGAGCTTCCATTAGTGGACGGTGAAATTAATCATTTTAAGTTAGTCGGTCGCAAAGCTAGATATCCAGATTAAAAAAAAAAACTAAATAATTAATCCAATTCATGAGAATTTTACCTTAACACCCTAAAAATCATACATGACACCCCCTACATATTTTCGTAATACCAAAAAACTCCTCTAATTTTTTTTATTAAGTACATACTAAATTTTTTCTCTTTGATGAGAAAAATCCGGCACGCCATGCAAAAAATCCGATATACATTTTAACTGACATTTTCGTAAAATTTGGTGCGTGACAAATTTTACTGGTTTTTTTAGAAAAATATGGAATACCATATTTTTCCCATGCCCCTGAAATTCGGTAGTGTTAATTTTCAATGGTTGAGATTTTTCCGACACTTTTGTATGATTGTGTTTGCATCAACATTTTTGTGTGATCTATAATAATTTAAGATTTGTATAAATATGTATAATGTCTCAATTTTGATATCTCGCATTTGTGCACTTCAATGACGTGAAACATGTGGAACCTTGTTTTACAGGTTACTTCTAGGTGAGATGCCTTTAATAAAGACAACAATTTTTTATGATGACAACTAATGTTTAAAGATGACAACTAATGATGACAATTGAATGTCCAATAATGACAAGTCAAGCAGAAGCAATTAAAACGGTTAAAGATGCAAACCAAAGTATTGGGGTTTGATGGACTTGACTCTCTAATGATGACAACCAAATGAAATCTAACTCAAACATCATCTAAAGTAAACTCAAGCAAGTGTCTACAAGAAAGGACCATCTGACAAGTCTTGAAGTATATGGAAGTATGTGAAAGCCTTCTTCGACACATCTGAGTGAACTTGTTTTAAAGTATGAGGACATTATTGTAAAAGTACATGGCTAAATCACACACACATAAAATTGTTTCCAAACTTATTTTTCTCACGCAAACCTTTTTCAAAAATGTCTTGAAGCCATGCCAGATGAGTTTGGAAGAGTTAAAAAAGCTTTGGGAGATTTTTTTGTCTCTACCAATCGATTGACACTTTTCCAATTGATTAAAACAAATCTAAAATGTGCCCTAAATGATTAGGACAAATTATCAATGATGTGCAATGATTAAATATATTTTCTTTTCATTTTGGATTTGATAATCAATTAACTTAGGGTAATCAATCGATTGCCAATGTGTACCAATTGATTTGCAAGTCTTAAAAAACCTTAAAATTATTTCTTTTTTTATGCCAACCTCTAGCCTATAAATATAGGCCCCTTTCCCCCTTTTTTCAATTCCATAAACGTGGTTTTCACTCCTCACCTCTCTTTAAAAATCTTTTTGTTTACTTTCTCACACTGAAACTTTAGTCGAATTGCTTTTTGAGAAAGTTCTTTTGTGAGTGACGATAGTGTAATTCTGGAAGAGTAGTTTTGTAAGTTCACCAAAGAAGTTTTGTTTATACATTGGTTAAACATTTTATCCACTTAGGTATTGTTTGTTAGGGTTAGAAGTTAAACCCGTAAAAATCTTAGGTTTTGTATTAGTGTGATCAAGTCTCTTGTTTAGGCTCGAGATCAGACTGTTGTAAAATCTCATAGGTTCTTTGTTAGCTCGTGATAAAGCCAAGTTTATGTTAAAACTTAGCTTGATATTAAGAGATTTTTTCAGTTCGATATCAACCTGGTGATAAAATCTCACAAGTTATTAGTTAGCCCGATATAAAACCGAGGTTTAGGTTCGAGAGCTCATCCCGGTGTTAAAAGCTCCCAAGGTTTGTTTAGAAGTTTGAAGAGTAACCACTCCATGATTCTTGTGGAAATAATACTAACCACTTGGATCCATTTCTTTTCATTCTATATTCTTGATAATGCTTGATCCTGATGTTTTTTATTTTAATTTCAGGCTTGGATATTCCAGCACTTTCCCATGATCGTCGGGTGGGGGAGTGTGCCTGATTACACAAAGCTGATGCCGTATACCCTTGCCTTTCTCCCGCTCAGGGGAAACCAGGCGGTCGACTCTTACAGAGTCTATCTCGATCGCCTGGCTGCTGAGGACATCTGCTATGACGTTTATGCTGATCACCGTGTGACGCGCCCTTTTTGATGACATCTCACTATTCTCAAGATGGTTGACATGTAGTTTGACCATCACTGTTCCATATTTTCCCTTGCGGGTCATGTAGCAGTTCGGGTACACACATACGATACACAGACACCCAATTGTCTCCGCTCCTCTCAGCTTAACCCGTATGCAGATAGAAGAGATCTATGCTAACTATCAGAGTCACATGGTACCGGACGAGGCTCGGGCGACCAAAGCACCGAGAGAATGGAGCTGCATTGATGGCTACATCATGTGGTTCTTCACCGTCTCACACCCCTACATGGTGCCCACTGCAGAAGGATCACCGCCCAGACCAGTTCATCAGGACCTGATATTCAAAACGAAATAGCTATTCATAAACCAGTTTCAATTTCCCAAGTCATTGGACTCGCAAAACCGATTGAATCCAAGATTAAAGATGCCATACCTAAATTCCAGAAACCATTTAACCGCTCCATTCCACCATCTACACCATCGACTACCCCAACCCTACCTACTCCACCACCTAAAATCCCCTTTACACTCTAACCTATTAAAATCACTATCTGACGGCTTTCCAATTCTCAATTGCATGAGCGTCGCGCTCAAGGACCGTGTTTGAACTGTGATGAAAAATTCATACCAGGCCATAAATGTTCTTCCAGAAAATTCTTATTACTAATGGTGGATGATGATGAATCCGCTACTCCTGAACCAGCAGATAGCACCAACATCATATCCACAACATCTGAATCAGATGACACTTATTTTCAATTGTCTCCACAAGCGGTCAACGACCAATTTTCTTCTAAAACACTTAAATTCACATGCCTAATTAATGGTCTCACCGTGACAATTCTGATTGATACAGGCAGTACTCACAATATTTTGCAACCACGCATTGCCCAACACCTCAAAATTCCTACCAAACCAATTCCAAACTTTTCAGTCATGGTTGGCAATGGGTCAAGACTATCTTGTTCAGGGCTCTGTCCTCAAGTTCATATCACTTTACAAAACAACCTATTTTTGATTCCATTCCATTTACTTCCTATTGAAGGAACATATGTTGTCTTTGGCATGGAATGGTTAAGAACACTTGGTCCTATTATGGATGATTTTTTCATTCCACAAATTTCCTTTACCTATCAAAACAATGCAATTACTATTACAGGGGACCCAAAATCACTTTCTTCCTACTCTTCCTACAACCAAATTTGTCATCTTCTCCAAACAGATTCAATTGTTTCTATCCACCTCCTACTTTACCAACCATCGCATGAACAACCCCCCAATGTCCCACAAACCACCACCGACCCTCTTAATACTTTACCCATATCCCTACCCAAACAAATCAAAACCACCCTACATTCTTTTGCAGCTGTTTTCAAACAACCCCAGGGTCTACCTCCTACAAGTGGTCATACTCATCATCCCAAACACTGCACCAATCAAGGTCAAACCTTACTGTTATCCACATTCACAAAAAGAAGCCATGGCCACTATTATTCATGACATGCTTCAAGAAGCCATAATTAAACCTAGCAACAACCCATACTCCTCCCCCGTACTTTTAGTACGCAAAAAGGATGGTTCCTGGCGTTTCTGCGTCGATTATCGCGCTTTAAACTCAGTAACAATTTTTGACCATTTTCCCGTACCAACAATAGATGAACTTTTTGATGAATTGGGTTCTGCGAACTATTTTCTCTAAGATGGATCTAAGATCTGGTTACCACCAAATCCGGGTTACACCAGAAGATACACACAAAACAACATTCAGAACATTTGATGGACACTATGAATTTTTGGTTATGCCTTTTGGTTTAACTAACTCTCGTAGTTCTTTTCAATCGGTAATGAATGATTTGCTTCGACCATATCTAGATTAATTTTAGAATTACTCTTATCTAATCAATTTTATGCCAAGTTATCCAAATGTACTTTTGCTGTTCCTAGTGTTGATTACTTAGGTCATATTAAATCAAGTGAAGGAATCAGCCCAGATCCGGAAAAGATTAAAGCAATACTTGACTGGCCTAAGCCACGTTCTCTCACGACTCTCAGAGGTTTCTTAGGCCTCACCGACTTTTATCGACGATTTGTTCGTCATTACGCCTCTCTCGTCGCTCCTCTCACAGATTTACTCCGTTCCACTAAATTAGTTTAGAGTACATCAGCTAATTTAGATTTTACAACATTAAAAAAAGAAAATGACAGAAACACCAGTCTTATGTCTCCCAGACTTCTCCCAAATCTTTGTGCTTGAGACAGATGCTTCTGCAGTTGCTATTGGGGAAACTCTATCGCAGCAAGGACACCCTTTGGCTTTCTTCAGTAAGAAGTTGTGCAACAGACTCCAAGCCTCCTCTATGTATGTTCGCGAGATGTAAGCCTTTACAGAAGTTGTTAAGAAATGGCGTCAGTACTTAATTGGTAGACATTTTCACATATACACTGATCAAAAGAGTTTGAAAAACCTTTTAGTTCAAACTATTCAAACTCCTGAACAACAGAAATGGGCCGCTAAATTACAAGGGTTTCATTTTGACATCTTTTACAAACCTGGGAAATCTAACCAAGTTGCGGATGCATTGATTTGCATTCAGACTGAAGATACGACCATGTTACTCTCCATCTCTTCACCTATTCCCCACTTGATCAGACAACTCAAGCATTTCTACAAAACAGAACAAGAGGGACAAAATCTCATAAGGAAAATATTATCTGAACTAAACTCACAAATTCTCTTTCACATCAAGGATGGCCTATTGTACTACAAGGAAAAAGTTTACATACCTCCCATTGATGAGTTGCGATAAAACATCTTGAAAGAATACCACTCTACATCGGTTGCTGGTCACTCAGGGCTTCAACCAACGCTGGCGAGGGTGTCTTGCTCCTTTCTCTGGCCTGGAATTTATAGAGACAGAAAAGCCTTTATGAAGAGTTGTTCAGTAGGTCAAAAAAATAAGTATAGCACCAAGAAGAAACAAGGTCTCCTCCAACCATTACCTATACCAAACCAAGTGTGGGAGGATTTGACAATGGACTTTATAACACGCTTACCTGTTTCTTTTGGGCATAGAATAATCTGGGTAATCTATGACAGGCTCACAAAATTTTGTTATTTCATTGGCCTCCCGACCAAATTCACTGCTAAAGATCTGGCTTTGCGTTTCTCGATCGAGATCTGTAGGTTCCAAGGAAAATCATCTCGGATCGTGACCCTCTTTTCCTCAGCATTTTTTGGAAGGAGTTATGATTGTGTGTCAGAAGTATCAGAGATAGAGACTGAGGAGGAATATGTATAAGATGAGGCGGAAAACCATAAGCCGCTATCTTATTATGTCATGAATAATGACGTTGTAGATGAACAACAAGTCATCTTTGAAAATCCATATGTTGGGATGATGTATCATCTGAAACCTTTGTTCATAATGGCAAAGGTAGATAACATGGCTGTCAACAAGGTTATTGTTGACGGAGGAGCGGTTGTCAACTTGATGTAGTATTCCTCATTTAAGAAAATAGGGAAGTCAGACGTATATCTTCGACCTCATAACATGGTCTTATCAAACTATGAAGGCAAGACCAGTCATATCCTAGGGGCGATACAGGTCAAACTATCAGTTGGCACTACAATTAGGCCAAAATTATTTATGGTAATTGCGTCTAATGCAAACTACAATTTATTTCTTGGACGCGAATAGATACATGGCATTGGTGTAGTGCCTTCAATGTTGCACTAAAGGATTTCCATATGGCGCCAGGACGACATAGTGGAACACATTGAAGCTGACCAAAGCTATTATATGGATGAGTTAACAAGGTTGGAAAGAAACACTTCGACAAGAACTTAGAAAAATCCCTCCATGTTATGCAACAGAGGATTCTTACACTCCCTAGAAGGATGCTAAATACTTCCTAAACCCGCTGTCGCTACGCGAAAAATTACAGAGTCGCGATTAAACTTTATTTATCCCAATGGGGAAAGGAAAAACATCGAGAAAACCTCAGAAGAGGATGGATTTGGTTTCGCAACCGAATTCGGGTTTGGAATTCAATTATGAAAGGGAAAGGTATTAGCACCCCTCATGTTCGTTGTACTCAACATGATCCACTCTTGTTGTTGTAATCAAAGGGTGTGTATATCTAAAAACTTACTTGCTAAGGGAATGCATGAATGAATCATTTGGAAAAAAGAAAAGGTTTTTATTTTTGAGTTCGTCCGAGTTTTGCAACCCAGTGTCTACGTATCCCAAAGGGAATTAGAACTCCGTAGTTCTTATTGAAAAAAGTTGATTTGTTGGGTGTTTTTTATGGATGATGCTAAGTTCGCATTCTAGCAGTTAGACATTGTCTGTTTGTGGTAGAATGAAAATAACATGCCCTTTCTAAAAAGGTTTTAAAGGGAAAAGAAACCTGAAGGTAAAAAGGCTTAAATTTGTTGAAGTGTTGTGTTAGGAGATATATCAAATGGTCCCACAAGGCTAGGGGTATTTGAGTACATTCTCCTTTAGTTTTGGAAGTATTTGAGATACGTATTATACTAAAATATATGACAATGAGAGCGAATACTTTGTACAAATAAGTCAAACGTCTCATGTACAAAATATTCTAAGAAGAGGTAAGGAAAGCTCCCGCTCATCTTTTCCCATGTACTTAAGGCTCATGACGTATTTATATGTTTCGTATTTATTAACTATTTTTGAATTTGATAAAGAGAAGATGTTTTTGTCTTTTAAAAGAAAAGAAGAATGCAATGCAAATAAGAAAGCAAAGTCTAAAGAGAAACTTGATCCTAATTGTTGTCATGCAAAATAGACTTAAGGTTGAGATTGAAAGGAAACTAACCTAATGCTATCATGCATCAATGGCCCTAATGTAAGGATCAAAGGGAAACCTAATCATGTTGTCGTGATTGGATTAAAAGCTCTAATGTCTATCTTAATTCACTTTTAATCAAGGATTAAATTGAACTAAGAATCCTAAGAGAACATTGAAATCACACAAGTAAGCAATCATCAAGCACATCAAGTAGAAAAGTCAATCAAAATTCAACTAAAAGATTCAATTAATATTCAACCAAAAGATTCAATTAGAAATAACAAAACCTAATCAAAACTAGCAACGGTTTTAATCCAAACTTAACAACAAGATTAATAAAAAAAATTAGAAATAATCTCTAATCAACAATTAACCATAATTTCTAATAAAAAAATTAACAAAATTCCTAAGCAACAATTAATGAAGAATTAAGCAACAATTCAAATCACAATTAAAAAAAAAAAATCAAGTAACAAAATTCAAGTATTATTAGGCAACAATTAAAAACAATCTAATCAACAATTAGCAATATTTTCAAGAAAAATTTATCAAAGAATCAAATAAAAAAGTTCAACAATTTAATCAATAATCAATCAAAGAAATAAGTGCAAAATTAAGCCAACAAAGGGGATACAGTAGTGACAATACGGTGTAGAGAGTGAGTCTGGCGCAAGGCCTTGATCCTAGGCCCATTGGCCTTATTGCTATTCAGAACGGAGGTGTAGGAAAAAACATAGGGTACGCATAGCATTACAAAGCATACAAGTGGGTCTTCGTTATCTTCCTTTGTTCTACTTCAATCCCATCTTCTTTATCTCCTTGAGATTTTAAACATTTGCTATTGCTAGAGGATGTGAACAAATTTTTACCACAACTGCTAGAGTTACTTTCCTTCCATGATTAGGATGGCATTTTGAGCATGGGAGATGCGCGCATCCACAACCCGCAAGGTAACTCAAATTCCTTAATATCCTCAAAACTTTCACCTTTAAAATCTCCAATTTCATCACAATCCCTTATTTGGTGTCCAATTCTTTTGCACACATGGCATAAATTCGGGAGATGCTCATACTCGGAAAAACTTTTACGGCACACTGTTCTGGAAGCAAACCATAATGTCTCTATTGAGAGGTTTCCTTAAATCTTTTGAGATTTTAATTCAAAGGAACTTTCCTAGTCTACACCCATCCATCTGATCAACTTCTTCAAAAGCCCCAATCATGTTACCTAGTTTCTTCACTAACTCGTTAATCTTCATTTTCAAATGAAGCTCATAAATTTGAAACCAGAAAGAGACATGGTTCATCTCCAATCATGCAGGTTGTTCTTTCACTAGAAGGATGTTTAAGAATTAGGAGATTTCGTTCGAAATACCAGGGGCCATTGTTAGAACACGGTCAATATCACAAATTAAAGCATACCTGAAAAATAAGAGAGTTTTGTTAAGGCCTTGAACATCCATTGAATTTTTTAGCCGCTACGCTTGTGTCATGGTATGCTTGAACGCTCGAATGTTGTATGAGTTGTCCGTCCAAAATTTCCCGACTAGTGTGCGCTTGAAAACTTTGTCCCTAAATATGCTATCTTCCTCGACTGTTATTCTATCTTCTTCATCCTTCTAAAGGTTGAACTCTTTCCAACGCTCCATGGCGGCAATCGAAATAGAGAGAGAAGACACATTGGGAAGGATTTTAACTTTGATCAAGAAACTAACGGATATCCGTGTTTTCGCACATATACCGGTAACGCGCAATTATTTTTATTTAAAATTAAAATGAAAATAAAAATAATAAAAATTAATAAATTTAAAAAATATAATTTATATTTTACAAAAATTGAATTAATATTTTATAAAAATATTTATGCAATGATTTAGTGTTATAAATATTAAATAATATTATAATATTTGTAAATATTATTTTAATTGTATAAATAAATATTATTAACATAAATAAATATATTTTATGTAAGTATTATTACAAATATCTATTTCGTGTGATACCCATATCAATACTCGTGTGTTTTTCCAAGTACTGGTGTGCTATGCGCATTAGTTTTAAAAAAAAATAAGATTAATAAAAATTAGTAAATATAAAAAATATAATTTATATTTAAAAAAAAAGATATAATCAATACCCGCATGCATCAGTAGGTATTTTTTATAAAAATATGAGTTAAATATACAATACCCCCTGCAATGTTAGCGATTTCTCATTTTAGCCCCTGGTAAAGTTTTTTTTTTAAAAACCCCCTCGTAATATCCAGATTCCCTCACTTAGCCCCTGGCTGCCACATGGCAGCAAAGATTCCTTTCTCTCTGCTTGCGTGGCAGCCAGATGGCATTTTTTATATTATTTTATTATTTTATTATTATTTTATTATTTTTTTTATTTTTTATTTATTTTTTTTATTTTTTTTATTTTTTTATTTTTTATTTGTTTTTTTATATATTTTTTATATTTTTTATATTTTTTTTTGTTTTTTTTTATATTTTTTTTTAATTTTTTTTATTTATTTTTTATATTTTTTATATTTTTTAAATTTTTTATTATTTTTTTTTACTTTTTTGTTTTATTTTGTTTTATTTGTTTTTATTATAATTTTTATAATTTCTTTTTCTTTTTTTTTATTTCTTTTTCGTTTTTATTTATATATTTTTTATTTTTTTATTTTTTTTTTTGGACCTAATTTTTATTTTTAATTCTATTTTAAACAAATTTTTATTTTAAAACTTACACTAGTGCAGAAAAGACTTTTTACATCGGGCGAAAAACACATTTTACATCGGTTCTGGGTCCGATGTAAAGCCAAGCGATGTAGTAAATCAAAGACATTTTACATCGGGCCATAGTCCGATGTGAAAAATACATCTACTACATCGGTTGACTATTAGGTCTGATGTGAAATACATCTACTACATCGGTTGACTATTAAGTCCGATGTAAAATGTATGTTTTTACATCGGTTGCCTTTCTGGCTCGATGTAAAATGTATGTTTTTACATCGGTTGCCTTTCTGGCCCGATGTAAAATGTTTTTTTTTTACATCGGTTTCCTTTCTGGCCCGATGTAAAATGTATGCTATCTTTCTTAAAATGTATGTTTTTACATCGGTTGCAAGGTGAAAAAGAAATAAAAAAAAAAAAGAAAAAAAATTATAAAAATTATAATAAAAACAAATAAAACAAAAAATAAAACAAAATTAAAAAAAAATTAAAAAAAAATAAAAAAAAATTAAAAAAAAAAAAAAAAAAAAAAAATAAAATAATATAAAAAATGCCACCTGGCTGCCACGCAAGCAAAGAGAAAAGAATCTTTGCTGCCATATGGCAGCCAGGGGGCTAAGTGAGGGAATCTGGATATAACGAGGGGGTGTTTAAAAAAAAAAATTTTACAGGGGCTAAAATGAGAATTCGCTAACATTGCAGGGGGGTTTTGTATATTTAACCCTAAAAATATTTATGTAATGATTTAGTTTTATAAATATTAAATAATATCATAGTATTTGTAAATATTATTTTAATTATATAAATAATTATTATTAACATAAATAAATATATTTTATGTAAGTATTATTACAAATATCTATTTTGTGCGATACTCATATCACTACCCGTGTGTCTGCCTGAGTATTGGTGTGTTACGCGGATTTGTTTTTTTAAAATATGATTAATAAAAATTAATAAATATAAAAACTATAATTTATATTTAAAAAAAAATAGAATCAATACCCGCGGGCGTCGGTTGATATTTTTTATAAAAATATTTATGCAATGATTTAGTTTTATAAATATCAAATAATATCATAGTATTTGTAAATATTATTTTAATTTTATAAATAAATATTGTTAACATAAATAATTACATTTTATGTAAGTATTATTACAAATATCTATTTCGCGGGATACTCATATCAGTACCCAGGTACTGGTGTGGTACGCACGCTTTTGTTTTTAAAATACAATAAAATTGTAAATAATAAAAACCAAATTATTTTACCAAAATAGTTTATTATTTTTAAAAGAAAGACATATTTTTAAAATAACAACAAAATTGTTTTACCAAAATTGTTTTACATCAATAATATATATTTCAATTTTCCATATATTATGTTTAAAAAAAATTATATTTTAAATTAAAAAATATTTCAAATATATGCTATCATTTAATTTTATAAATATCAACTAATAACATAGTATTTGAAAATATTATTTTAATTATATAAATAAATATTAGTAACAGAAATAAATAAAATATTTAAATCAATAGTAAAGTTGTTCCCGTTATTATTTAATATTTAAATCAATAGCTTAATATTAGTACCCTATGCATATATCATATCAGTACACGTGTTTGCCCCTGAACTTGTGTGTGGTACACATATTTTTGTTTTAAAAATCTAATAAAAATATAAATAAGAAAACCAAAATTGTTTATTATTTTTAAAAGAAAGACATAATATTCTGAAATTTTTATGGATACAAAATTTTAATGTCTTAAGAAAAAAAGTATAATATGCCATGCAAAAACAAATTAGCATAGGATAAAGTGTCTTGCAAATAGTATCGGCATTCATTTATAGATAGATTATTATAAAGAGTTTAGAAGATATATGTATATAATAAATTGTATTGTCAAATTAAAAGCATTCTTCGATTGATGTTGATGTCATTAGTAGCAGAAAAATAGAGGTTATGATTTCAAATGCAACACTAAGACACCGCTACATGTCTAAGTCATCCATTTTAATGCCATCAACACAAATATCAATTTCCAAGACAAGGTGACCACGTTAGATATCCGGCAAAGAAAAAGTCAAAAATAGAACAAATAAATTAGTGAATTGGAAAAATAAAACATTTGCATTTAAAATAATATTAATTAATTAATTAAGAAATAGCACAACAATTTAGTTTTTTTAAAAGAAAAATAAAAATATATAGAAGTTAGTATATATATTTGGTAGGTTAGTATGATACAAATTCACAATTAAAATAATTAAATCTATTAAATAATAATTAAAAAAATCATATAAATAATATTTTTTATTTTGATGTTTAAATAAGTCATTTTATATTTCAAAGCAAAATGATTTATTAAGATACTCTCTCATCGTTTTAAAATGATGTTATTTTATTTATTTAAAAATAATTTTCATTCTCATTTTTCAATTTATAAATAATATTTTATTATAGTATTATTGGATTTCTTAAGCTCTATATAAAAACTTTAAATGTGTATATTAATGATGTATGCGTATACCAATGATGTAAGATTCATTCATTAATAACTTTCTATAAAAATCATTTATATAAAATAATTCTAAAAATTATGCTGTTTTATCATTTTATTTTTTTTAAAAAAATCTTTAAATAAGAAAGTATTTTGAATGACTTCCCATAAAAATCATTTTTTAAAAATGTGTAATTTTTTTCATGTTAAAATCTTCAACAATGAATTTATAAATCATAAATATCAAATTTACTTTTATTTTAATTTGCATCAAGTAAATTTAAAATAAATAACTTCTTTCATTTTTCAATAATCTTTTATAAAAATAATTTAAAGAATTAGAAATATAAAAGTAATTTTTGAATCCATAACAAACAAACCCTTAATCAATTATAAAAAAATGATTTAAAAAAGCTACTAAAATCAACTTTTCATTCATAGCCGTTGTTAAATTATTTTCGAATTCTCATTTTTTTAAAATAAGTTATTTTTTTTACATAATAAACCATATAGCAAAGATACTCTTAATCTCTCCTCATATACAATTGCAATGCACATATAAACTGACCTGACCTTATTATCATACAAGTTTAAAAAAACGACAAAACAAAAAGAAGCTATGAAGCGCACCATGTCAAAAGCAATATTGGGACATTCTGTCATCAACCTAATAACATTTTGAGAAATTGAAATACAACATTCATAAGTTTAACTTGTTTGAGGGTTTCTTCTTATTTCTGTATGTTCATCAAATCACTAACAGCCAAGATTCATATTGCCATTTGCTACAATTCAAAGTCGATGACTTACGATCCAAGTAACGTTTTCCATTTAACATATGCTAAAGCAAGTAGGAAAAACAATATGGAAACTGCAGTCATAGTCCCAACAATCGGCCAAAATATTCCGTTTTTATCGTACAATGAACATGGAATCTTCATACCAAATGCACCAGCTATCAATGTCTCAATAGCAATAGCAAATGACGCAATAGTCAATGTCAACTGCAGTTGTATAAGCTTATTCCTACGGTCATCAATATACTCCCTAACCTGCAAATCGGTAGCAAATAAGTAAGAACCATAACACTGCTCAAGAACAATGAAACAAACATATCAACTATCGAGATTCCAATCAGACTCTCATTATATTTTATATGCCAATCAAATTTAGCTGACATTTCAAAATCCCAAATACTTTGCCAAACCCAGAAGTTCTAAGATAGATGTGGTGATTCTCCGAATTTTGTTGCAAATTAGAAAAGGAATTCATTGATTAGGTCATAACCCCTTATTTTTGCATCAGCTAGACAATTCTATAATTCCTAAATCCAGAATCAAAAGAAAGTTAGACTGGACTACTGGCAGTACCACAATCCATAATCAATATCTCTAAAATCCCACTAACAAATATTCATAGCTACAACAGAGGGAGATCTAAGAAAAGTTCTGGAAGCTTGTGAAACCTAAGGGCAAGGTCTTATTATTCTCTTACTGAAAATAACATTAAATAAACTATCTATCATTTTAAATGCGCAAATCAACTCATGTACTCAAAACGTATAAAAACATTGTCAAATACGAAGGTTCTATCGATCTGCTTATTAGCTATACTCTACACAAGGGAAAATGGTTGGTCAGAGAGATATATTAAGATACCATTGATTCAAATCAAAACTTACACTAAAACCACTCAATCAAAAACTAACCAGGACCAACTGAACCCAAAAACAGATGCCGCAGAGACGGAAGAAAACAACACCTCAAGATGGAACAAAGCATTCCAGCCACACAGTGCTTTGGTCAACCATCAGTGCTTTGGTCAACAGTCTTAGCCTTTCTCAACAGAATATCAAGCTGCACAAAGCAGTATCAAATAAACACATTTTATTCCAAGATTGAACCATTAAGTTGATAAACCTGATCAAAGAAAAATGCAAGAAGAAGAAGAAGAAGAACCTTAGCCTTTGGAGCCCCTACTTGACCTTCTTTGTCTTCGTTTGCCTCAATATACTTGTAAGATTTTACACATAATTTCTACTTAACCCCGTGATTCACGAAAAATATCACAAGTGCTTATACGAGTAGATAAAAACAGAAGCCTCATAATAATGATAAGGGAATCAGGGGAGTCATAAACTACATATCTGAAACACAGCTCCGCCGTTTTCTTTCGTCTGTTTATCCAATGACCGCAACAAGGACAGGATAGCGATTTCATCTTCACCTCGATCTAATATATTCCCAAGTTGAATCAACACCTAACATGGGGAAAAAATTAAAGCATGAAATAGTAAAAATAGCAGATAATGATTCCAATAAAAACTAACAGAAATACATTTTGAAAGACCGTAATCATACATTTTCTCCACCGGTCCACAAGTCTTGACCGTCAGAGCTCAACACAAGTTGGGGGTTTGCATGACTATTTATCCAATAAATAACAGGACCTAGGACGGTACGAACTGAACCATGCCTCACTGTCTGTAACTGAGCATTTAGTCCAGATTCCAAGCGACTCCAAACAATTGTTGGGACATGTTGTTAATATAAAAGCTGGCTTTTGTATGTCTGTTAAGTATAGAGAAAAAAATAATGACTGAATCTTAACAACAGGGATAATCAAGACACCTGGCTAAGGAGGTTGACAAACTGTTACGCTAAAACACAACATCATCAATCCAACAAAAGCTGAATTATAAAAGGAAAGGAAATAATTCAGTTAATATAGTAAGTGTACTAGCTGCAAGTGGAATATAGATATAGGAGTCGCAGTTCAAATGAAATAGACACGAATTACCAAATTGATTAACCAGAAGAAGGAAGGCATTTAGTTGATGCAACAATGAAACCTTGCATTTCATCAAATAGAAGCTCTTGCATTTCAGGCAGTGAGTCCTAATATATGAAATGAAACATTGACTGCAAAATAGGAAAATAATTAGCATAGCACAGCAGACAAGTTGCACATTCCAGAATATTAATACGTTCAAAAGGAGAAACATATTGAATTATAAAAGAAATTCATTCTGCCAAACCGTAACGCCGCTGCTGAGCCGACTATTACTGCTAGTTAACTATTTGCTCTATATATTTTCTCATAACCTGCATAAAAAATCTAAAACAGCCCCTGTTCATCATCATCCTCATCAATTTATAACAACCTGTAACAACAGTAACAAATTAAAAATCACCTTCTTGCTTTTGTGATAAAGTTTAATCGCAAACCACAAACCATAAACAACATGTTCACAATCAACATATCCATAAAAATCACGAATTTAATTAAAAACAGAAACAGAGAGGAAATGAAATCGCGATCAAACCAAAGTTGAGTCGAAACCGTGTCGACCACTAACGATTCGTCACTGCAGATCCGTCGCGAACTCACCCAACCTCCGCGATTCCGACGCCGGTGTCCTCTGCATCTCTCCCGTGGAACTTCCGATCTAACCGCAAATTCATCCCTATCACGAACCTCCGATGCTGCGCATCACCACACATAGCCAGAACCCGTCGCCGATACTATAACCGCCGCGGGAGCTTTGAGTGATTTTTCTGGGTTTAATTATTTGGGTGCCTTGATTCAAAGAAAGGGAGGAAATTTTCTGAAACTTGAAACAACACAGGCATTCTCTCTAAGGGTCTGGCCATGACGAAAAAAAAAAATACAGAGAGGAAAGATTTCTCAGGTGTATTTATAGTGTCTAAACATTGGAAGTTGTGAGATTTCAAAATGAATTGAAGAACATAGTAGGGATCGTTGAGGGAGAGGGGTTTCATTTTGATCGTGTAGGTGAGGGGTGGTTTTTGAAAACGAAATCCCACCGATGGCGGCGACTGTGGTTTTCTTGTCGGAGTTGTGAGTTGCAGCGGCTATGGCGTGTTGTAGCGGTTAAGGATCATTTGTGTCTCTTCCTTCAGTGAGATACCAAAAGAACAAAACAACATTGAGGAAGAGGAATGAGAATAAGAAGAAGAAGAGAGAGAGTGTGAGAGAAAGATTGCTGGCTTGTAGAAGTGTTTTAGCTTCAGTAGTTCAGCACATTGAGCATTGTGTTTGCAGATCTACATAGAAATGAAAAATCTTAAAGTTAATATGTTGATTGAGACAGATAGTTTGAAACGAAAAAGTAGCTTGTTTAATTGAGACAAATGATACGGTTACTTCATAAAAGTAGTATTATACAACGTGACCAAATAATTAATAACTAAGTAGTAGCATGTTTAGTTAGTAAAGGGATATGAAATGACTAGAAATGCCCCAAAAATTGTGACGAGGGTTAAAAGAGTATTGTTTCTTATATGGTAGATGGGTTATAAAAAACGGTTTATGAGTTTTTTTTGCCTTCTAGAAAATTAAGCTTCAGTATCATCCATCTATCTCTTCAAACATTCATCATCTTTCGGATAAACTATTCTCATCTTTGAAATTTTGATTTTTTTTGACATCTATTTGTTTTTATTTTCAATCCAATAAATATGTCAATAAATAACAAACCGGGTGTTAATTGGTGTTCATTTTTTTTATATCAATAAATAACAAACTCAGATTTGAAAAGAAATTGTTCCAAAATTGAAACTCAGATCTGATATTGTTCACTTCTTCTCATTCACTTCAAAATTCCACTACACATATTGCTCAGGTTAATACACCATTAGCTACCCAAGATAAACAAAATCAACATCAGAAGGATGATTTTATCCCAATCTTGGTCTTGCTACTATGATCCTCCGAACCCAGAACCACCAACATATTTGTCTCAAGAATACCATAAAGCAAACAGTAATCAAATCAATAACTTTAAAATAATAATTGAATTTCTAAGTTAAACATTCAAGCCCAATTCAAAAATAAATGAAAAAATGCAGATTTGAGGTGAATTCTGGTGAAGTGTTTATATGGATTTGAAGAATTTGGGTTCTGAGAAAAACTCATGGGTTTGTTTAAGTGAAAGAGAAAGTGTTGAATGGTAAAAAAAGAAGGATTTGGTTGCAAAAACGAAACACAAGGGAATCAAGTGTTTTGCAGATGGTGATGTAGAGTTTTGGTGAGATATTATAATGGGTTCTTCTAATAATATGATGAAATATATCTATAAAGATCTTGTGTACTTGAAAACGTAGAAAGAGAAGAAAAAATTCAGAGTTTTTTTTGTTTATTTTAATGATTAAATTTCTTTTAATTATTTATATTATTAAACGAATTGGTTTAAAAGATAAATTGGGAAAAAATGACAAATGAGAAAGAAATTATTTTCTGATTTTTTTTTATAAATGACAATAATATAAAATTAAATGGTGATAGAATTTTTATAAAAAATGATAATATAACATTATATTAAATACTCACATAATTAAAAAAAAAAGTTGCAGGTAAAAACCTGTTATAATTAGGGTTGGACAAAAATATGTAAATCGACCCAACTCGATCAAACCATGCAGCCCGTTATGTACTGGTTCGGGTGAGCCAGTTTAGCGGTTCGTCGGTTCAGTGAATGGTGGGTTCATTTGGGTTAAGGCGGGTTTAGAATAACAACTATGGGCCCAAAGAAATCCACATCCGACCGGCCCATGAATATCTTGAAGGAATTGAGTAAAGATGGATATGTTACGACCCAATACCAATCCAGGGCAGCCCAGCCCAAATTAAATTCACTATGTCTCACTCATACTCACTCTACACAATTCAGATTTCATTTGGTTTTAGTCCCACTTGTGCTATGATAGGGTTTCGTTTTTGTCTCTCTTCACGCACGAACACAAAGCCTCACCCACCAGCCACCACCTTATTTGATAATCTTTGTCGTCCACCGATCAACAAACACCACCCATCACGTAAGTTACTCTCTCTCCCTCTCTCTATCTTGACTTCTCTCTACTAGGGTTTCATGTTGTTTTTTAATGAAAACATTTGCTGAATCTGTTAGTTATGTATGTTGTTTTACACAATGATTCCAAAGTTTCTTCTCTCTCTAGTGTTTCTTTTCCATTTACAGTGCTTTGAAATGTGATGGATGTTTGAACTGTGATTGAATTATGTTGTTTCAATTGATGTTTCTTTATGTGTTATATGTGTGTTATGTTTTATGTTATTTGTGAATACATATGTCATAGTGATACAAGATTTTGCCATTAAGATTTTTCTATGTTCTATGCTATGTTTGATTATGTGCTAAGTGTGCTCTATGTGCATGTGCGTTCTATGCGTGTTATAAGATTCTGCTATGTTTGATTCTACTATGTAAGATTCTGATTGTACTAAGATTCTACTATGTTTCATTCTGATTGAACTAAGATTCTGCTATGTTTTATGATATGTTTGATTCTGCTATGTAAGATTCTTCTTTGTTTGGATTAATGTGTTATAAGTTTTTGCTAAGGTTTAATGTGTTATAAGATTAATGTGATATAAGACGTTACTGTGCTTAATGTGATCAACCCACATTCATTATTGCTGATGTATGTATAGTTCAATTAATGTCCTGTCTGTGTGCATTTTGCTTCTAATATTCCCTTTATCATATTGTGCTTTCTAATGCCATTATATTTCTTTTATTGGAAGATGGAACATGGAGAAGGCAACTCACATGGAACGGGAGAAGGTAGCTTCCTTGGTGCTGGAGATGATAGCTTGCAAGGAGTGAGTCAAGGTATGTTTTTGGTTATAAAACTTTGGTATTTGTGTATGTCAATGTATATAAAAGTTGTTAGTTGTCAGTGTGTATTTGTGTTAGTGAGTGTGTATAAGTTGTTAGTTGCTAGTATGATACTGTGTATAAGTGTTACAAAGTCTAATTTACTTGTAAACTAATACTGACTGTGTATAAGTGTTATAAGCTAATAACTATTTCTTTGAGTAAGTGTTATAAGTGTTATAAGTGTACTCTTTAATCAACTCATTAATAATCCATATATAAGAATTTTTTGAATACCTAATCAATTATAATACTTTTGGTATTCATTCGTTGGGATTTGACATATGTAATAGGCTGACATGAATAGTTCTTTGCAAATTTTGTGATTGTTTGAGTTGAAATACTACTGTTGCATGTATAGTTCTTTGCAAATTTTGTGATTGAGTTGAAATACTGATGTTGCATGTATAGTTGTTTGAGTTGTAATAATGTTGTTGCATGTATACTTGCTTTGAGTCCTGCTGTTTAAGTACCGCAGTTTTGAGTATTGCTCTTTGAGTACTGCTATTTGAGTTGTAATAATGTTGTTAGCTGTTACTTCTTGAGTACTCTTTTTTAGAATATACTGACTTGTAATATCTTTGATACTGATTGTTAGATTGTTAATTATTTATATCTTTGATGCTATTATGTATATATTTAAACTATGTATATATCTCTGATTGTTGATTATATAAAGACATTGTTATATTTAAACTATGTATATATCTTTGATTGCTAACTTGTAATATCTCTAATTATTGATTGTATAAAGACCTTGTTATATATATATATATATATATATCATGATATTTAAAGACTTTGTAACATGCGATATTTGTGTATGTGATGACAGTCCGTCATTGCATAAAATTAGGCGAAGACTAGGAAAAAAAACAAGAAAAAGATGAGTCAAAAGGAAGAAGAAAGACCCAAGAATGAGTGAAAAATAGCCACGTATGGAAGAATGAGACTATGTGAAAATTCGGGTGAAAAGGGGTGTTTTTTAACGCAACTACTAGAATAATCATGCGTGTCATCGCGTGCTTGATAGGGATGAATAATTTGCAGCGCGTGCGATGCATATATAATGTGCGCGATGTGCACTTTTCTGGGCTTTTTATGACGTGTTCTGACCCGTTCTGAGTGCTTTTAAGGGGATTTTCAGCTGTTTGACAAGGGTTACGAAATTGAATATTGAAGCACGCATTAGAGAGCATAAGGGGTGATTTTTAGAGCATTTGAAGCCATTGGAGGCCATCTCTTTCTACATTGTTGGATTCTATGCTGATTTGACCGTTGTATGAACCTATTGATCTATAATCTTATATAATTGTTCTTGTTCATAATGCTTTTATTTGAGATACTTTGTTAATCTGATACTGGACACATAGGGATTATTGGCCCTTAGCCTATGTGTTAGACCTACGGTAATTGTTCTACTTACGCCGGTCGAGTAAGGATAGGAGACCCCAAGTAGTGGCATAGAGAATTAATGTTCTATACATTACCTAACCATGCTTACGCTGGCGGACTAGGGATAGGAAACTCCGAGTAGTGGTTAGTGAGTTATTTCGTGAGGTATCATCTATAAGGGTTTTGTTAATTCGCCGTGGGATTATAGTATTAGATCATTCATACAGGGCATTAAACATCAACAATAGAGGAATAAAGCATTCTACAACACAACCTGACCACTTTCGTGACATTGTTTACTCGTTTATTTACCTTTCATACTGAAACTTGAAACCCTCCTTATTTATTGTTTTCTATTACATTGCACAATTATTGTCTTGTTAGAACACAATCCCCGTGGATTCGGTCTTTAATTACTGCGACACTATCGATACACTTATCAAAAAGTCATCAAATTTTTGGCACCGTTGCTAGGGAATGTTGATTACAAGGAAATGCTTTGTGCATCGTTTGATTTTAATTTTTTTATTGTTTTCTATTCATTTTCATATTCTCTTTGATTGGAAAAGTGAAGGATTGGTTATTATGTCTTCCGAATGGAGTAATAAGAACTTGGAGAGAATTGGAAGACTAATTTCTTGAAAGATTATTCACTACTACACAATTCACAAAAAGAAAACCTGAAATTACTCAGTTTGAACAGTAAGAGACCAAATCTCTCTATGATGCTTAGGAGAGGTTCAAACTGTTACTACGTAGGTGTCAAAATCACAACATGAGCAATATGAAACAGATGCAAATTTTTGTTAAGGGTCTATAAATGCAAGTGCATATGCTTTTAGAAGCATCGGCAGGAGGAACAATTAGAACACTGACCGAACCACAAGTGATGGATTTGACAGAGAATATGCTTTAAATGAATATAATGTTGAAAATACCCAAGGGCTTCAAATTGTGGAAACGAAAAATAAATCTCACAGTAAGCTTACTTTCGGAGGATATGAAGAGCTTCTCACCAAGTTGGAAGTGGTGAACCAAAAGTTGAATGGAGTAAGGACAACTTCGGAATCCTTAAATGAGGTAGTATCTTTATTATGTGCTAACTGTGATAAGGAACATTTTTCAGGTAATTTCATGAAAGAGCAGCTTACTAGAGAAGTACAAGCTATAGCCATGAATCCTCCTCAAAAAGTACAACAAACCGATACAGAATGCAAACTCTCGTCGTTGGAAGAAACACTGGCTAAATTTATGTGGGTAAATCAAAATGAATTATTGACGATTGCTAGATCACAACAAGTGTTAGGTGAAAAACATGAGGAATCCATGAGAAGAATGGAAGGGCAAATGTCGAATCTAAATAGAGGTATTTATGGATGATTTTTCTGTATTCGGTAAATCATTTGATATTTGTCTTGATCGATTGAAAATTGTCCTTAAGAGATGTACCAAGACAAGTTTAGTATTAAATTGGGAAAAATGTCATTTTATGGTCACAGAAGGTATTGTTCCTGGACATAAAATCTCTGAGAAGGGGATAAAGGTCGATCAAGCAAAAATTGAGGTAATAGAAAAATGTCTACCTCCGGTAAATGTCAAAGGAATCAAGAGTTTTCTAGGGCATGCAGGTTTTTACAGGAGATTTATTAAAGATTTTTCAAAATTTTCAAAACCATTGTGCAACCTGCTGGTCAAAGAAAATGAATTTAACTTCGACAAAAATTATTTACACGTTTTTTTTTGTAATAAAATATAAATTAATAACTACTCCAGTTATTGTCTCACCAAACTAGGAGCTCTCTTTTGAAATCATGTGTGATGCTAGTGATTGATTATGCTGTTGACACAGTACTTGGCCAAAGTCACACGAAATTTTTACATGCACTTTACTATTCTGGTAAGGTTTTAAATTAAAATCAACTCAATTATACCACTACTGAAAAAGAGTTACTAGCAGTAGTATTTGCTTTGGAAAAGTTTGCCCATATTTAATTAGTTCCAAAGTTATTATCTTTACAGATCACGCATCTCTAAATTATTTATTCAACAAAAGTGAATCCAAACCAAGATTGTTACGATGGGTACTGCTGTTGCAAGAGTTTGATTTAGAAATTAAAGATAAAAAGGGAGTGGAGAATGTGGTAGCATATGACCTTTCAATATTAAAAAATGAGGAGGTGAAAAAAAATAAACAAAATATTACAGAGACATTTTTGGATGAGCAACTAATGGCTATCAGTGAAAGACCTTGGTTTGCAGACATGGAAAACTATAAAGCTACAAACGTTGCCCCAGAAGAATATACATGGAAACAACGAAAACGCTTCTATAAAGAAGCCAATATTTATTTGTGGGATGATCTATATCTGTTTAAGAGAAGTCCTGATGGTTTACTTCGCAAGCGTGCGACAAGTAAAGAAGCAGACAATATTATGTGGCACTGTCATAGTTCGGCATATGGAGGACAACATAGTGGCGAGAGAACGGCGGCAAAAACTCTACAAAGTGGGTTTTGGTGGCCCACCTTATTTAATGACTATAATTTATATGTATCCACATGTCTTGAATGCAATAAGACAAGTAACATCTCAAAACAAGACAAAATGCCTCTAAACATTATGCTTGAGGTGGAACCGTTTGATTGTTGGGGAATTGATTTCATGGGTTCATTCCCCCAATCACGTTCTTATCTTTATATTCTTGTATGTGTTGATTATGTTACCAAATGGGTAGAAGAAATTGCTTGCATTGCTTATGACACATGAACCGTTACTAATTTTTTGAAAAAGAATATTTTGATAGGTTTGGGGTACCCAGAGTCTTGATCAGTGATGATGGAACACATTTTTGCTCGAAATACTTGGAAAAACTATTATAAAAATATAATGTGAAGCATAAGGTCACCGCACCATATCACCCGTCAGACGTATAGGCAAGTGGAAGTATCCAACAGACAACTGAAGCAAATTTTGGAGAAGACATTGGCAACTTCAAAAAAAGATTTGTCAACTAAGTTGGATGATGCCCTGTGGGCATACATGACAGCCTTCAAAACATATTTGGGATTCTCACCTTATCAATTGGTATATTGAAAAGTATGCCACCTCCCTGTTGAATTGGAACATAAGGCATATTGGAGAGTAAAATTTCTAAACTTTGATGAGAAATTAGCGGGAAGGAAACAATTATTGAAACTGGATGGATTGGAGGAGATGCGGTTGTCTGCATATGAAAATGCTCTAATTTACAAGGAACAGGACAAGAGATATCATGATAAAAAGCTTGTGAGAAGAAATTTTCAGGTCAGTCAACAAGTATTACTGTTCAATTTAAGGTTAAGATTATTTCCAGGTAAGCTAAAATCCAAGTGGTCAGGACTGTTTGTGGTCACTGAGGTATGTCAAAGCGGAGCTATTGAAATTCAGGATCTTGGTGATATGATAAGATTTAAAGTCAATGGCCAACGGCTGAAGAATTATAATTGTAACACCCATATATAAAACTCATACATCAAAGCATAAAATTATATATAGATCCAAGTGTTTGGTACTGAAACACATAAGCTCCTAGTTAACACATTGTATACAAATAAATGCCCTAAAGTACAAAGTACAAAAACCTAAGGCATATTATACACAAGATGTTCAAATGATAAAAACTAAGAACTAGATCAACAATGATCCCAAAATACACTTCGCTACGGAAGCTAGCCATCAACAAGCAAGGAAAAGATCACACGACCTTATCCTTACCCTTCTCGGAACCTGAAGCACCTGAAATACATCAACAACGTGGGGTGAGATACATCAAATCTTAGTGAGTTCCCTATCTTATGGATTCTCTCGGATTAACAAGGTTCTAACAATCCTAACTCAAGTCCGGGGAAAAGGGGAAAGGACTCTTGAGTTCACATTTCAATTCTCACACTATATGGAAACATGCCATGAGTTCATCAACTCAAAAGTATCACTAATTGATAACCATACCAAGGTACCTCCTGTTCCCGTCCACTTCTACGTCTAGAAGGCGACCCGAGTCATAGATCCTTGTAATCTACTTGACATACGAATGGATTCGGGTTCTACGGGCCATTAACCGTTATGAACCGTCACTTCACACGGGCCATTAACCGTCACAAGCATACGCTCCATGGACGCCATTCGTACAATACGGGGAATTAAACCTGCCAAGTAGTTGTGCATCCATTTCAGAGGAGTCCGAGACTCATGAAACTACACTCAAGATAAACCAGTTACGATTACGTAATCACACACACGAACATGATTGTATTCGACAATCACTAGGCTATCATGCCTCAAGGCCTCCCTCGCCTTTCAAACCACAAAGGTTAACCAACATGTTCCATACTAGTGTCTCCAAACCTTCTAAATTCTCCTATAGTTCATAAGGGGGTTTTCCTCACTCTTTCTATTTATTTTTCCATATTAACATGCATATTCAATTACAATCATGCTAAACAATAATATGTTAGGCAAGGCATCTCACAATTGCATAATAGAATAATTTATCACAATTGCGTTACATCCCACTACACCTTAACGAGAGAAATGTCCTTGCTCCTTAATACTTTCGTTTCTCTTCCCACAATGCGACTCGGTTGAGGTCCAAACGTTAAGTCTGCTTCTATTTCAACAGTATCCGGTAGAATCGGCTGAAGAGGATCTGGAACAAACCCCCGAAGTTGAGATACATGGAAAACATCGTGCATTTCCGACAGAGAAGGTCGTAAGGCCTATCTGTAAGCTACTTCACCAATCTTTTCTAAGATCTGATACGGTCCCACGTATCTCGGGCTTAACTTGCGTGACTTAAACGGTCCTTTCAAGCTCAATCTAGGAGTGACTTTCAAAAACACATGGTCACCTTCTTGAAATTCTAAAGGTCTCATTCGATTGTCCGCATAACTCTTTTGATCTTGTGCTTGCTTAATTTTCTCGCGGATCATTCGAATCTTTTCCGTAGTCTCTTGGATAATTTTGGGTCCTAAGATTCTATCTTCCCCAACTTCCGCCCAACACAAAGGTGTCCTACACTTTCTTCCATACAAAGCTTCATAAGGAGCCATCTCGATGCTCGCATGGTAACTATTGTTATAAGAGAACTCAATCAATGGTAGTAGTTCTTTCCAATTACCCTTACTTTCTAGCACAGAAGCTCTCAACATATCCTCCATTGTTTGTATTGTTCGTTCAGTTTGACCATCCGTCTGAGGATGATTAGACGTGCTCAAACACAACTCCGTACCCATAGCTTATTGAAAAACTTTCCAAAACCTTGAAGTAAACTTTGGATCTCTATCCGACACAATATTAGAGGGAATACCGTGCAATTTTACAATTTCCGTAATAAACAACCTCGCAAGATGACTTGCCTTGAAAGTAGTCTTCACGACTAAGAAATGCGCAGATTTCGTTAGTCGATCCACAATCACCCAAATCGAATCATAACCACCTTGCGTACGGGGTAAACCTACTGCAAAGTCCATAGAAATAATGTCTCATTTCCACACTGGAATGTCTAAAGGTCGCAACAACCCACCCGGTCTTTGATGTTCAATCTTAACTTGTTGGAACACCGCATATTCTGACACGAAGACCGCAACATCTCTTTTCATACCAGACCACCAATAGTCCTTCTTTAAATCTTGATACATCTTTGAAGAACCCGGATGTATAGTAAAAGCACCTTTATGCGCTTCTTCCAAAATCTTTCTTTTCAAAGTCGCATCGTTCAGAACGCAAATTCTTTGGTTAAACATAATCATTCCATCGCTAGCGTGCACAAAACCTGGTTGACTTAACATCTCTTGCAACTTCTCATCCAATAATTGTCCTTGTTGAATTTCAACTCTTAAAGTAGAATTGACATTCAAATTCCCCATAATTACTCCATTAGGAGTCCACACAAATTGAAGATTTAAATCTCTAAACTTTTCCAACAACGAATATTCTAACATCATCAATTCGGCCTTTCTCAAAACTTTCCTACTCAAGGCATCGGCCACTTTGTTCGCTTTACCCAGATGGTATTTTAGCTCTAGATCATAATCCTTTAAATATTCCATCCACCTCCTTTGACACATATTCAACTCTTTTTGGTCAAAGAGGTACTTTAAACTCTTGTGGTCACTAAACATTTCAAAATGTACTCCATATAAATAGTGATGCCACACTTTCAAAGTAAACACCACCGCCGCTAATTCCAAATCGTGGGTTGGATAATTCTTCTCGTGAATTTTCAATTGTCGAGAAGCATAAGCCACCATGTGACTTTCTTGCATTAAAATGCCTCATAATCCCATCTTAGACGCATCACAAAATACCTCATACGATTTGCTAGGATCAGGAATAATCAGAACGGGAGTTGTAGTCAAACTTTCCTTCAAACTCATAAAACTTTGTTCACACGCCGAATCCCACTCAAAGGGGCAATCCTTCCGAGTAAGCTTAGTCATTGGCAACGCTAATTGCGAAAAGCCTTTGATAAACCTTCCGCAGTAACCTGCTAGACCCAAGAAACTTCTAATTTCTGATACATCCTTCGGTCTCTCCCAATTAATCACAGCTTCAACCTTTGACGGATCCACCGCTACACCACCCTGTGATATAACGTGACCAAGAAAACTAACTTCAGACATCCAGAACTCGCACTTGCTTAACTTAGCAAAAAGTTGCTTCTCTTGTAAGATCGATAAGACGATTCTCAAATGTCCTTCGTGCTCATGTGGAGTACGGGAATAGATTAGAATGTCATCAATGAAGATCACAACAAATTGATCCAAGTAAGCTTGAAATATACGGTTCATGTAGTCCATAAAAATAGCTGGAGCATTAGTCACACCAAAAGGCATCACTAAGAATTCGTAATGATCATAACGGGTCCTAAATGCAGTCTTAGGTACATCGGAATTCTTTACTCGAATTTGGTGATAACCCGACCTCAAATCAATCTTCGAGAACACACATGCTCTTTTCAATTGATCTAATAGGTCGTCTATCCCGGGCAAGGGATACTTGTTCTTAATGGTGACTTTATTCAGCTGACGATAATCGATACACAACCGCATCCCGCCGTCTTTCTTCTTTACTAACAAAACTGGGGCTTCCCATGGTGAGACACTAGGTCTAACAAAATGCTTAGCCATAAGCTCTTCCAATTGTTCCTTTAGTTCCCTTAACTCCAATGGTGCCATCCGATACGGAGAAATGGATATAGGAGCCGTTCCCGGTACCAGGTCAATAGAAAATTCCACTTCCCTCTCCGGAGGAAGAGAAGTGACATCTTCGGGGAAAACTTTGGAAAACTCGCAAACTACTGGAATATCTAAAACTTGAAGGTCGCTACTCCCTTCCTTAGTGAGAACCAAAAGAACAAATTTCTCTTCTTCGAACAAGAAATTTATCATTCCAACCGTACCTTCTAGAATAGTTGTTAAGACATCTTTCGGGGTAGCATCAATAGATGGAATGATGATGAGCTTTTCTTCACACCCAATAAACATCGAATTAGCAGAAAGCAAATCCATTCCCAAAGCGACATCAACTTTCTTAAGTGGCAAGCAAATAAGATCAATCTGAAAAAAATCTACCGTCCACAGACAAAACATAGGTTTCACACATCTACGGTGTCTCAACTATTTCATCCATGGCGGTAGTGACCACCATAGGAGGAGACAAAGGAACGGACCACAACCCAAGTCGCTTCATACATTGCATCGATACAAAAGAGTGTGTAGCTCCGCAATCAAACAAAACAAAACAAGGAAATCCGTTAACGAAGCACGTACCAGCAATTAAGGAATTGTCACTCTTCTTCTTCCTTACATCTAAGGTATAAACCCTTTCTTGTGTCTGAGTCCTATTCTGAGGACAATCCCTTTTTAAATGACCCACCTTCTGACATTGGTAACACTTCACATTGTCTATACCACACCTTCCATAATGCATCCTTCCACAAGTGCGACACACCGGAGGTGTACCCGCCCTTGAATCTTGAACTTGCTTTCCTTTGAAGGCTTGTTGCCTAGGCCTGAATTGTTGGTTGGATCTTCCGCGATCCCCTTGATTCACCCTACTCGTAACACTTTCCGCTTGGACTTTCTTCAAACTATGTTCAGCTACATAGCATTATCTTAGAACTTCGACATAAGTAGTGAACTCTCTCTGAGATACACTATGAGATATTTCAGCTTTTAGTCCAAACAGAAACTGGTCTATTTTCCACCTTTCATCAGGAGTATACATAGCCTGCCTAGAATAAGCAGAATGTCCTCAAACTTCTCAGCATAACTGGCCACAGTCATTCTACCTTGTCTTAGTTGTTGAAAATCAAACTCTTTCTGAGTTCTCAAAGAGCCCGGAAAATACTTCTCCATGAAAACAACCTTGAACTGCTCCCAAACCTTTGGCACTTCCTGAATAACCATTAAAGCCGAAGCACTCTCCCACCATCTCATAGCGGGACCCTTCAATGAGTGAGAGGCGAACAACACCTTGTTCTCTTCGCTGTATTAGACTATCAAGAAAATCCTCTCCATACCAGAAATCCATTCGTGAGCCTTCACGGGATCCAATCCACCATGAAATTCTGGGGGATTCATGCGAATAAAATCCTGGAATTTCCCACCTTCAGCTTCTGGAACAACTACCGTAGGATGCAAACCTCCATTCATTTGTTGCACCATTTGCTGAATGAATAGATTCTGTTGCTGCTGCATTTATTGCATAAACTGATACAGAGGAGCATTGCCATCGCCGCCCGACGGATTCGTCCCTTCAGGAGTGGTGCGGGGTCTACCAAGAGTGTTTCTACGTCCTTAATCCATATTCCTAAAGGTCATACAAATAGGATTAAGTTGATCAGGCTTAATGCCATAAATATAAACACTTAAGACCAATGGCGACACGACGTATATGAAACGGAAAGAAATACTTATACTATTTCATGGCTAGGTCGAGGATACAACCAGGCTTTGATACCAACTGTAACACCCATATATAAAACTCATACATCAAAGCATAAATATTATATATAGATCCAAGTGTTTGGTACTGAAACACATAAGCTCCTAGTTAACACATTGTATACAAATAAATGCCCTAAAGTACAAAGTACAAAAACCTAAGGCATATTATACACAAGATGTTCAAATGATAAAAACTAAGAACTAGATCAACAATGATTCCAAAATACACTTCGCTACAGAAACTAGCCATCAACAAGCAAGGAAAAGATCACACGACCTTATCCTTACCCTTCTCGGAACCTGAAGCACCTGAAATACATCAACAACGTGGGGTGAGATACATCAAATCTCAGTGAGTTCCCTATCTTATGGATTCTCTCGGATTAACAAGGTTTTAACAATCCTAACTCAAGTCCGGGGAAAAGGGGGAAAGGACTCTTGAGTTCACATTTCAATTCTCACACTATATGGAAACATGCCATGAGTTCATCAACTCAAAAGTATCACTAATTGATAACCATACCAAGGTACCTCTTGTTCCCGTCCGCTTTTACGTCTAGAAGGCGACCCGAGTCATAGATCCTTGTAATCTACTTGACATACGAATGGATTCGGGTTTTACGGGCCATTAACCGTTATGAACCGTCACTTCACACGGGCCATTAACCGTCACAAGCATACGCTCCATGGGCGCCATTCATACAATACGGGGAATCAAACCTGCCAAGTAGTTGTGCATCTATTTCAGAGGAGTCCGAGACTCATGAAACTACACTCAAGATAAACCGGTTACGATTACATAATCACACACACGAACATGATTGTATTCGACAATCACTAGGCTATCATGCCTCAAGGCCTCTCTCGCCTTTCAAACCACAAAGGTTAACCAACATGTTCCATACTAGTGTCTCTAAACCTTCTAAATTCTCCTATAGTTCATAAGGGGGTTTCCTCACTCTTTCTATTTCTTTTTCCATATTAACATGCATATTCAATTACAATCATGCTAAACAATAATAGGATAGGCAAGGCATCTCACAATTGCATAATAGAATAATTTATAACAATTAAAACATAATTAAAACACTTTTGAACTTTCCCGATTATTTAGTCGGTTGGTAAAATCGACATATTTCATCTCCATTGCGTAGAATATTTCCTCGGCTTTACATCGATATAAAGAATAATCGAATCCGATAAACAAGTTGAGAGTTATGAAGTTTTCCGTTTAAGGAATAAAATCCCAAGTCCCAGGTCACACTAAGCGCCCCCCTGCCCGCGCTAAGCGCGCAAGCTACTGCCTGGAGGGATTGCAGGAATTCAACACCGCGCTAAGCACGTGTCTGCGCGCTAAGCGCCCTCTGCGATTTGCAGAAAAATACATGCTATATCAGTACAAAACCAGCTCCCCTACAACCTCAATACCAGCTCCAAACAAGCAATTAGAGGTGTAAATGAAACAATAATGGTGGCGAGATTCCAAATGAAACAACCTCCCTCATAGTGTCTGACTCCTAATGTTAACTGCCAAGCTAATTACATTAAAAGAGCGATGCATGGGAGGCAACCCATGGATTTTGACCAGTTGTTTGTTTTGCAGTAGTATGTTATGTTTTTTCAAGATCCAACAAGAGAAGTTAGCTTCAAATGTTCTTCCCTTTCCCATTGTATTATCACAAATTTTTCTTAATAAACAAATTTGTAGCTATTTTTTTCCTCCAGATTTACAAGTTCTAACTTTAGCATTAAACAAATGATCCAAGAAAAGAGAAAAGGACTTGATCATGATGAAAGCAATTGACAACTTGAAGGCAAAGGAAGATAAAAGAATCAAAGGACTTGTACTCAACCTTCAAATACCTCATCTAGTAAGGTCTGAGGCTAAATAATTTTCAGTTCTTTCTTTTGAGTGTATCCATGCAATTTTATTTTATCTGGTTTAATCTATTTCCGATTAAGTTTTCTAGATCGATTGACACACATTTCGACATTTCCTTGTATTAAATTTAAGTCTTTGTAACCACCCCAGTAGTATTCGAAACATCCTTTGCTAACCACTTTGAGCCTAAGCCTTTCTTTCAGGGACGTAGCCTACAACTCTTAGCCATATGACTTGAAAGATTATTTCTTTTCACCTCTCTTTGGAGTTAGGTAGAATTTTAGTTCTTAAGGTTGAATGAAAAAGATTAAGTTTGGGGTTGCTCTTGAAAAGTTAGCAAAGTTCTAGGATTGAGGTAGGGGTACTAGAGGTAATTGGTCAAAAAAGTAAAAAAATTGAGAAAAAAAGAAGGGGAAAAAACTCATCTTCTTCAAAATAGAAAGAATCATAAAGAATGACCAAATCTATAGTACCATTAAGAAGGAACAAAGGTATAGGAGAATGGAAGGAGAACTAAGCACCTAACTCCAAAGGTTTAAACCTAATTTCCTGAAAATATCTTACCCGAAAATAAGCCAGGTTACAACCTGGAAATACCTCTTATGTGTGTGTTATGATTTCTATGATGAATTATATTAGAACATGATCAAGCTAAGTATAATTTATTTTGCATGTTGATTGAGTGATAACCCTATCCATTGAGCGAGTAAAAGTGAGTTGAGAGACAGGTTGAGTACTCGTCGATGTTTAAGGACGTTTTTTAAATTTTTCGGATGGAAGTTAGAAGCTAGAGCAATGGTGAGGTAACAAAAAAATATACGGTGATGTTCAAATGTTATTGTACGACTTGTTGTCTGTTGAAATGTGCAGTTACAAGCGAGTTGCTTAAGGATAAGCAAAGATTCAAGTTTGGATTTGTGAAGAAAATCCGTCATTGCATGAAATTAGGCGAAGAATCAGAGAAAAACAAGCGAAATATGAGCCAAAAGGAAGAAGAAATACCCAGGAATGAGTGAAAAATAACCAAGTATGGAAGAATGGGATTTAGTGAATATTCTGGTGAAAAAGGGTGCTTTTAACGCAATTAGTAGAATAATCACGCGCGCCATCGCGTGGGCGGTAGAGATGAATAAAGTATATCACGTGTCTGATGCATATATAATGCGCACGATAGGCACTTTTCTGGGCTTTTTCAAACACCTTTTGACCCGTTTTGAGTGCTTATTAAAGGGATTTTCAGCAGTTTGATAAGGGGTACAAAATTGGAAGGTTGAAGCATGAATTAGAGAGCACAAAGGCTGATTTTTAGAGCATTTGAAGCCATTGGAGGCCATCTTTTCAAGGGACTTATTATGTTATCTTTGTCTATTAATTGTGGTATTTTTAATTGCACTATGTGTAGCTAAACTCTTCTAGTTTAGGTTGTGTTATGATGAATCTATTCCTACATTTTTGGATTCTATGTTGATTTGACCGTTGTATGAACCTATTGATCTATAATATTATTTAATTGTTCTTGTTCCTAATGCTTTTTATTTGAGATACTCTGTTAATCTGATAGTGGACACATAGTGATTACTGACCCTTAGCCTATGTGTTGGACATAGGGCAATTGTTCTACTTACGCTGGTCGAATAGGGATAGGAGGCCCCGAGTAGTGTCATAGCAAATTAAATTTCTATACATTGCCTAACCCTGCCTATGCTGAAGGACTAGAAATAGGAAGCTCCAAGTAGTGGTTAGTGAGTTATTTCGTGAGGGATCAGCTATAACGATTTTGTTAATTTGTCGTTGGATTATAGTGATAAGATCATTCATACAAGGCATCAAACATCAACAATAGAGGAATAAGGGATTCTACAACATAAACTGGTCGCTTTCGTGACATTTTTTACTTGTTTATTTACCTTTCGTACTTAAACTTTAAACCCCCCTTATTTACTATTTTCTATTACATTAAACAATTATTGTCTTGTTCGAACACATTCCCTGTGGATTCGATCTTTTATTATTGCGACACTATCGATACACTTATCGAGAAGTCATCAGTATGTTAGTGTTCACCTTTGTAATAATGTATATACTGACCTATAACATGCTATATTTAAAGACTATGTAACATTTTATATTTGTGTTCACCTTTGTAACATGCTACTCCCTCCGTTCCATATTATAAGCAAAAGTTACTTTTTAGATACATTGAATAATTAATGTATTTGGTCTATATATTAGACCAGATACATTAATTATTCAATGTATCTAAAAAGTAACTTTTGCTTATAATATGGAACAGAGGAAGTATATACTAACTTGTAACATGTTATATTTGTGTTGTGTTCACATGTGTATATATGTGTAACGTGCTATATACTGCTGTTTTGTGTTCACCTGCTATGTACTGATGTTTTGTGTTCACTTGTAACATGTTATATACTGCTATTTTGTGTTCACCTGTGTATATTTGTGTAATTATAATTTTTTTGGTGTTTTTGTGTGTATATCATGCAATACACACTAACAACTAACAACTTTTATACACACTTATAAAGCTAGATGTATTTGTGTTTAAAAGTGTGCATGATTGTTTCAGTGATGGAACATCATGTTTCCCCTGCTGAACCTACACAACTAGCCGATGCACTTCCTCCCCTTCCTGATGGCGGGAAAAAAATAAAACTAAATGCTAGCAGATCTAGGAAAAATTCCCTTGTTTAGGATGACTTTAACATTTTACCCGATGAACCTGAACCAATAGCCACGTGTAAACATTGTCAAAAAAGATATCGTTGTGACCCTAAAACACATGGAACATCTAACATGCTAACTCACTCGAAAATATACCACAAAACCCCGCCCTTTTATTGAAAGACCCAAATCAAATAAACCTTGTAAGTGGTGTGGCTGGTTTTTTAGTTCCTACAAGCTAACAGTTTAGTGTTGTAGCATGTAGGAAAGCCATTAACACCTTTATCATCTTTAATAAGAATCCCTTTAGAGTGGTTGAGGGTGAGGGATTTAGGAAACTATGTAAACAATTGCACTCACAAATGGTGATCCCTTCAAGGAGGACTGTTGATAGGGATTCTTTTGAGCTTTTCCTAGATGAAATATTACGTCAAAAAACCTTTTTTAAATCTGATTGTACTAGGGTTGCACTAACCACAGACTGTTGGACTTCCATTCAAAACCTTAGTTATATGGCCACCACTGCACACTTCATTAACAACACATAGAACTACCAAAAAAATTATTAGTTTCAGTTTAGTTCCAAATCACAAAGGTGAAACCATTAGTAAGAAAGTCGAGGAGGTCTTAAAGGAGTGACGACTTAGAAAAGTGTCAACAATTACCAATGATAATGCAACAAGTAATGATGTGGTTGTGTCTTATTTGGAAAAAAGACTTAAGAAAAAGAATGCTCTAGTGGGGGATGGGGATTATTTGCATATGAGATGTGCCGCCCATATCTTAAACTTGGTAGTGAGTGATGAACAAAAAGACCATGAATTGGCTATTGAGAGTGTCTGTGATGCTGTTAGGTTTGTGAGGTCTTCTCCACAAAGAGCTCTTAAATTTAAGGAGTGTATTGAAATTGCCGAAATAACATGTAAAAAAACTTTGTCTTAATGTATCTACAAGGTGGAATTCCACTTACTTGATGTTGGATGCTGCTGAAAAGTTTGAGGCAACATTTGAAAAGTTAGAGGATGAGGATTCTGGATACATGGAATTTTTTCACCTTTCTAGTCCACCTTGTACTATTGATTGGGAAAAATCTAGGACATTAGTGGCTTTTTAAACACTTTCTATGAAGCAATCAAAGTCTTTTCACCTTCACAAATTGTGTCATTGATTATGAATACTTTTGTAGCTCTAATGTTATCAAATATGAAGACTAAATTTGATAAGTATTGGAGAGATGTGGAAAAAGTGAATTATTTTATTTACTATGGTGTGATCTTTGACCCTAGGTTTAAGTTTGGCTATATTGAGTGGTCTTTTAATGACATGTATGGGATTTAGAGTGAACTTGCTAAGAAAAATGTTGAGTGTGTAAAAACTAGTCTCTTTAAATTGTACAATTGGTATAAATTTGAGCATGATAAGAATGTTGGGGCTGATCTAGTAAATGAATCATTAGGGACCATTTCCCTTGGAGAAACATCTTCCCAAACTAAAACTCCTCCAGTTTTTACACGGACTGATACTTTTAAAAGACACTTGAAAGAGAAAGAAACAATTGAAAAATCAAAATGAACTAGAGAAGTACTTAGGTGACCCTTGTTGAGAGAATGAAGAAAATTTTAACACTCTTAACTGGTGGAAGGAGAATTGCACCCGTTATCCTATTTTAGCAACATTGGTTCTGGATGTGTTGGCAACACCTGTTTTGAGCGTAGGTTCAGAAAGTGCTTTTAGCACGGGGGTGGCGGGGATTTAGACATGTATAGGATCTCTTTGAGTTCAGAAATGGTCGAGTCCCTTATTTATTCTTAAAACTGGTTGAAGCCTTCTGACAATGACCTAAAAGTCCTTAATATGATTGAAAAATATGAGATAACTGATTCAATTGTTTCAGGTACTTTATACACCAAAACATTATATTTTTTAATTTTAAATATTATTTGTTAAAATTAAGCCTAATTATTTATTTTTAAACACTTTTAGAATTTCAAGTAGCTATTACTGGAGCAGCTCCTCCTAGGCATGTTGAGCCTGTTTAATTCACACTTAGGTACGAAGTTGATTTTATATGGTTTTACATGGATTTTGGTTATCTTATATGGTTTTAATCATACTAATTTGATTTTATAAATTTATTTGAAGGTGTAATTTTTTTTTTGAATATGTTGGAGTCACTTAATGACTCAACAACACAAGCCTCTATTTTTTGGAGTCACTTAATGAGTCAACAACACAAGACTCTATTTTTTTGAGTAATTACTGAAACTTTTATTTTGACTTGAAGTGTGGGACATCTTCATCTAGAATTCATCATTTCTGTAGTCACTATGTTCTTTGTAATGAGCTTATTACTAAATTGAAACTATTAAGATGACTGCTTGTTTTTAAAATGAAACTATGTCTCATTTTGTGTTGCTGATGATAAGCAGGTTCAAGAAGAGCTTCTATTGTTTCTGTGGGAGATGTTAACTATATTAAAGGAGGAGAAAATAGTGATGAGTCGATTAAAGAAACAGTAAGAAAGTTTCAAAAGGATGAATGTGCAGTTTGTGGCAATTTATGCTCCAAAAAATGCTCAAGATGTAAAGCTATAATATATTAATTTGCTTAACCTTGTGAAAAGTCAGTCCAACTAAACTTGTGAAGTCAATGTCACCTTACATGTTTTTGTTTGTAATTATTTCATTCCACCATTCAATACTTAATTATAACTTATATTATAAGTGTTAATAAAATCATTTTTTTTAACTTATACAAAGTCTTGAGATTGTAACATAAATCTTGGTCTAAGTAGTTTGTTAGTTGGACACTAACGAAAAGTGTATAGAGAGCCCTTAAACATATACATTATCATTGTAACTAATGAGCTCTCTAATTATATAGGATGAATGTTTCTGTTTCTGTGAGTATATTGTGAAATACAACATACTCAAGATGATTGTTAATTTTTTACTATTATTGTTTTTTGCTTTCAGTTTTAGAGATAAAGAGTAGGTTTAGCAATTGCAGTTGAAAATGGTTCAATGTTTCAACTTTCTTATAGTGAAAACTAAGGTTCAGCATGATGTGAAATACAACATACTCGAAATGTTTCAAATTTTTTGTTTTTTGCTTTCCGGTTGAGAAAATAATTTGTTTCGAAGTAGTTTATTATGTTTCAATGTTTCAACTTTCTTATTTACCCTGGTTCTTGTGACAATGGTTCAGGTTTGAGCAATTGCTTCGCTACATTATTGATGAACCATCAATCGATGCTAAAAATAAACGGGTCTATGAGTATGCAGTATTAACGAAGTAGAAGCAACTTATGTTTCAAAATAACTTATGTTTGATCAAAATAGCTTATGTTTCAAAATAACTTATGTTATTAGTGGATGTTAATATGGATGTTAGTATTAGATATATAAGCCTTTTATTAGTTGGGCCTGGCTTTCTTTTAGGTTTAGACCAGCCCATCCTTTCCTTTATATTTGCCTCTCTTCTTATCATAAGTAGAAGGGAAGATTGTAATTTGATTTTGGGCAGAATGGCGCCAATAACATTTCATTCTTTTACCTTTCCTATTATGATGCATACACTTGTAATATGGTATCAGTTGTAAAACCCTAATCTTCTTCATCTTCTACCTCTGCATCCTCTGCATTTACTCTTTCTCCCGCACCCAACTCTGCAATGGCTTCTGATGATAGTTCCGGCGAAAATACACCAAAGACACCTCAAACAACTCCATTCCCACCAAGGATCTTTCTGACCCTGTTTTAAATCCAAGAAACCCCTTCTACTTACATCCTGGAGAAAATCCGGGCGCCACCATTGTTGCACCTCCGTTAGATGATAACAATTATCATAACTAGAGCAAGTCTATGCGTCGTGCCCTCACCTCCAAGAACAAGCTGAACTTCATCAATGGCTCTCTTCCAAGACCCTCTTCTTCAAATTCGAATTTTGAACTATGGGATAGAGCAAACAATATGGTGCTTTCTTTGGTAAACAGAACTTTATCGCCTCACATCGCTCAAAGCACTATATGTTTCGATCCTGCTTTTGATCTTTGGGAAGATCTCCGTGAAAGATTTACCAAAGGTAACCATTTTCGTTTTTCAGACCTCTTGCGTGATCTGCATTCTATCCAACAAGGTGACAGATCCTTGTCCACCTATTTCACTGATCTCAAAATTCTTTGGGACGAACTTGAAGATTTACGTCCTACACCCTCTTGCACATATGCCACACCATGTACTTGTGATTTAGTTAAGGCTGTACGTAATTACAAGCACATGGAATAAGTAATCTGTTTCTTGAAGGGTTTGAATGACAATTACCACAACATTCGCACACAGATCCTTCTGCTTGATCCACTTCCTAGCATTAGTCGTGTCTACTCCCTAATTGCTCAACAACAAGTGGTTCGTGCTTCTGCCTCAAGTCCTACTTCCACCATTCTGTATGCCAATCACAACAGCAACACCAACAATTCTCGGGCCATAGGAAATAGTACATCCAAACCTTTTATGGTTTGCACCAATTGCAGCAAGACCAACCATACTATAGAAACATGTTATTTCAAGCATGGCTTTCCTCCTAGCTACCGCACCAAGAACTCAAAGACTTCTTCAGAATCTAAGGCTGCACATACTCCAGACAAAATGCTACCATCACCAAAGAAGACTATCAACATCTCTTGCTTCTTCTTCAACAATCTAGGAAGGATCGTGAACAGCCCAAGAATGATTCTAAATCACAACCTGACAAAGCCATCATTTCAGGTATTGTTCAAACTGGTAGTTCCTCTAATATACCATCTATGTAGATCCTATACTCAGGTGCCTCTCACCATGTTTGTCCACATACCCGATGCTTTTCTAATTTACATGTCATTTCCCCTGTTTCAATTAATCTTCCTAATGGTAATACTTTAGTTGCTATATATGCTGGAATTGTTATACTTGATGATATTTTCCATTTGCATGATGTTTTTTTTCTCCCTACCTTTATGTTTAGCCTTATTTCCATTTCCAAACTATGTCAAGAATCCAACTATAGCATCACCTTCTCACACAATTCCTGTTTAATTCAGGATGTGTCTACCAAACGGATGATTGGACAAGTAACTCAACATCATAGTCTTTACATCCTCCACAAAGCCACTGTTACCATTTCAAGCTATGTTAATTCATGTAATTCTGTTAGTTTTAAGAATAGTGCTATAGATGATACAACTTTATGGCATTCTCGATTAGGACATCCCTCCAATGAGGTTTTACTTAATATGTCTAAAATTTTTCCTCTTATCACATATCATAAACAATCTACATGTCACACTTGCCATTTGGCCAAGCAATGTAAATTGCCCTTTCTTATTAGCAATTCTGCATCTTCTAATAGTTTTGATTTAGTCCATATGGACATATGGGGTCCTCTCTCTATTTCTTCTTTAGATGGTTTTCATTACTTCTTAACTGTTATGGATGATTTCACAAGATACACATGGACTTTTCTCATGAATAACAAATCTGAAACAAAACAACATATTAAAAATTTTATCACTCATGCTCAAACTCAGTTTTCCTGTAAAATAAAGACCATTCGTACTGACAATGGAAATGAATTCATTATGCCCTCTTACTATGCTTCTCTAGGAATTATCCACCAAAGGAGCTGTGTTGAAACACCTCAACAAAACTCCACAGTAGAAAGGAAACATAGGCAACTTATTAATGTCACTAGATCCCTTTTATTTCATGCCAACCTCCCAAAAGTCTTTTGGTCCTTTTCTCTTTGTCATGCTACTTTTTTAATTAATAGACTCAACAATCCTACCATCCAACACAACACTCCATATGAGCTCCTTTTTAAAACAGCACCTACATACACAAACCTCAAAACCTTTGGTTGTATCACCTATGCCTCTACCCTAACAAGACATAGAGATAAGTTAGACCCTTGTGCTACTAAGTGCATTTTTCTAGGTTTCTCTATGGGCCTTAAAGGATTCCTCCTTTTTAACCTCAACACAAGGTCCACTTTCACCTCAAGGAATTGTGTGTTTCACGAACATATTTTCCCTTACACATCACCCTTAGGTTATACTGCTAACTCTGACAGTCTTCATGATACTGATTCAAACACTAACCCTTTTCTTTTCGATGTTCCTAATACTATATCTCTCTCAAACAACAATGCTAATGCACCTGACCCTACACGTATTCAGACACCCACACAACCATCCCATGTTTCCCTTTCCACTTCCCCACAACCCTCACATAGCCCTCTAAATCTACCACAATCCCCTGATGCTAACAGTTCTCTTTCAACCACCACTTTAAGAAGATCTACTAGGCAGAAAATCCACCCATGCTTTCTTAAAAGATTTCATATGTACTGCATCTTACAAAAACACTAATATTCCTTATGATATTTCACATTACATTTCATATCAAAATCTTTCTCCTGCATATCATTCCTTTATTGCTGCCATTACTACTACTTGTGATCCTTTGACATATAAAGAGGCTAGCTCTCATCCTCATTGGATCAAGGAAATGAATGATGAAATTCAAGCCTTAACACATAATCACACATGGAAGTTCACAACATTACCACCAGGTAAGAAACCCATAGGCCGCAAATGGGTTTACAAATCCAAGTTTAATTCTGATGGTACATTAGAAAGGCACAAGGCACGGTTGGTTTCCCAAGGATTCAATCAAATTCAAGGTATAGATTTTTTTGACACTTATTCACCTGTTGCAAAGCTCACAACTATAAGACTTATCCTTGGCCTTGCTTCTTCCTTGAATCTTTGTATTCATCAACTTGATGTGCATAATGCTTTTCTCCATGGGGATTTGGATGAGGAGGTGTATATGTCTCTCCCTAAAGGCATCATACCCGCGTATCCAAATCAAGTGTGGAAGCTCCTCAAATCTATTTATGGCCTAAAACAATCCAGTAGGCAATGGTTTGAGAAACTATCCACTGTTTTGCTCAGGAATCATTTTAAACAATGCAGATCTGATAATTCTCTTTTTATTCACCAGTCTAAGGATTCTTTCACTTGGATACTCATTTATGTTGATGACATCTTAATTGCAGGTAACAATCTGGTTGTTCTTAACCACACCAAGCAACTGCTGCAACATAATTTTTGCATCAAGGATCTTGGTCCTGTAAAGTGTTAGTTCTTTAATTTTAAGGGTTGGCATTAATTTTGCAAAACAAATAATAGCAGCAATATGTTATATAGGATAGTGTATCTTGCTAAAGAAGAACAGGTTGAGCAAGAAGTCATAGTGTGCATTGGAATATGTTGAGCTGAAGTAGTGTTAACATCTGGAACAACATGTCATATCAAGATGTCCCATGCAGGTCCATTCGACATCGCGCCAGAACTGAAGTGGTTTGTTAATTCTGTTAGGTTTTAACTGATGCAGAATATTCTGGAATATTATGCAATCATGAGGCGCTGATTTATAGGTCTGAAGATTCAAGCTGGAGAGAAAATATTGAAGAACTGAGACTTTCTAAATATGGAGATATTTTAGGAAGTTAATGATTTGATTGAAGACCTGATTTATAGCAGAAGTTTCTGCTGATATGTAGCAGCTTATTTGTTGCGTTTTTGAAGGCCCAAATCCAGTTGGGAATAGGTTACATATAGATGCATTGTAACCTAGAATTGTAACGCAACCAAAGATGTAAAAGTTCTATTATTAGGGTTGGTTCCTGTACCACTCGACTTATGAGTTGGACAGTTTGTTACTGTGATCCTCGAAGATGTTAAGTAAGAGGAGTATTGTTCTTGGAGGAAGCTTTTAAGTAACTCTAAGTTGTGTCTTGGAAGTGTGTTTTCCTTGTTGAATTGTTGTATAGGTAAAGAGCCGTTGATGCAGTGGCGGATTGTCAACTGCTAGACATCATTGCGATGATTGGGAGTGAGAAGGGTTTCTCATATCTAGAGAGGATCTAGGTAGAAGGGTCATTAGGTAGTGATTAAGTGATAAGCTGTAAACGGGTAGTTTAGCTTTGAATTGATACTGCTGATAGTGGACTTCATCCCTGGCTTGGTAGCCCCCAGAGTAGGTGTGTTAAACCGAACTGGGTTAAAAAATCTGTGTGTCTTGCTTTTATCTTTTCAGTACCATGATTATTGCTATATACCTTGCCCTTTGTGATCATGTCAGACCAGATGTCGGACGACATGTTCTAGGACATCTGAATTTTGCACATGTACCAGAATTTCAATTGGTATCAGAGCAGGTCATTCTGTTCTGTATCTGGATAAGATCCAAGGGAAGATACTTTCTGGTTCATAGTCAAGGTAGAAGCTTTCTACTGAAAAGTTGTTTGAACTTGGAGTAGTTCATATAGGTGTGAGAATGGTCCCTAGAAGTGGAGGATGGACTGTTCGTGACAGGCAGTGGCGTATGCTGAAGGCTTGGAGAAGTGGTTGAAAAGCTGCTGTGTTGAGGTTTGATTTCAAACTTGTGGTATTGTGGTGTCACCTGGACTATGATGCTAGGGGTGATATGTGACACCTGAAGGTTTTGTGGAGTTTGTGTTTTGATCCGCTGCGTATCTATCTGAAAACTCCTGAGGTTGCAATTGAGAAGGTTGTTCTTCTCTGAATGTATATCCTATGGTGATGGTATGCAAGACTGCTTCAACTTACATCATCAACGATACTTGAAGATTATTGTTCAAGTCCACTCATAAAGGCATTGATAAGTGATGTTGTAAGGAAGAGATCTGAGAAGTAATTTACTCCTAAAAGGACTAATCTTCAGTCTTTGATCTCTTGATATGTTCATTGGAATGATGTCCTATCTTGTGTTAGAACATCACGCCAGAATTGTGCTGAATTCTGTTGTCTGAAGGAATGGCATAGCAGATGCTCTGGGTGCTAAACTAATGTGGTTTGATCACATGAGTTTGGAGCCTACTTCTGATCTGGAAGAGGAGGCATCTGGGTGGTATGTCTAAGAAGTTTCTGGTCCTGGAACTTTTTTTAGATGTGTGAGTTGGTCAAGGTGTGATCAACGTGTTATTTACTCCTGAGGTCAGTTTATTTCTGGTCCTTGCTGCAGGAGTGGAGAACCTGAGATTCAAGAAGTATTATCTCTAGCAGACTTCTTGGACATGAAGGTCAAAGATTAAAAAGTCATGTTTTTTCTCTGTTATTTGGAAGCATGTTCTGAATGATCTTGTGAAGCTAGATAAGTATTGACTGTGTGTGCTTAGGATTGACATGATCTAATCACAGTCTGTGCTGTTATTAAAGGGGAAAATGTATGATTCTCTGAAGTGCTCTTGGCAGATTCTGAGGGAGAAGACCAGATGCATTAAGAATTTATTGTCTCAAGCTGTCTGGATGATGTTTCTCTGATGAAGGTTGTTTACTCAAACTTGATGACATTTATCAAGTCTATGAGAGCATGGAACTCTTATTCTGGTGTAGTGGAGAACTTTCAAGGGTTAAGCACTGTGGAGTTGAATCAACCGGTGGGGTTGGTTGGTGACTATGCGCTTGGATGAGTTTGGCTGACGGATTAGAAGAGGCAAATTGGTTGTGGAATGTTGGTGACATCCAACATCTCAAAGTCAGGCAAGATGCTGTGATTTAAGGAGAAGACTCTTGAGCTGTTCCTGCTGCTGAATGGGATATGACCTGGAAGCTTGATCAGCTACTGATGGTTGATCCACGTGTGCTAGAGCTTTACTATAGACGATATCTTCAGAAAAACTCTGTGGAGATGTGTGACTGAGATTGATGTTGTAACATCAATTTAGGTGGTTGCTTGTTTAGTCAAGGTTGTTTTGCGCAGAAAGAAGTCCAAGATCAAGCCACTGATCCAAGTTAAAGTAACTTGTGAATATATGTCATGAATCAGAAGTTGTCAGACGTATGCAGAAGATGACAAACAAATTGTCATACCTTGTGTGAGAAGGTAATCTTGTTCTGACTAATAGTAGATACTTTGACGGGAGACTTAGTATTTGTCTATTATTGATGTTATGCATAAGGGTAAATACTTTGACGGGAGACTAAGTATTTGTCTAGAGAATTATGTAAGTCTGCAGTCTGGATATGATGGTTCAGGAATTTTTGTGTGGTTGTGATTGATGACAACCAGAGGTAGCCATATCAGCTGACTGTATCAAAAGTGTGTGAATGAAGAAGTGAGCATCATCTGCTGTTAGTTTGTGAATCTTTCTTGGATAACAAATACCTTGTTGGGAGCTAGGTATGAGTCTGATGGAGATGTGTATGTGACTGATGGTAAAGACCTTGTTGAGAGCTTGGTAGTTATCTGATGTGTGGATGCAATTCATATTTTTGAATTGTGTGAGAATTTATTTCTCTCTGTTGTGATCAGGTGGTTGTGTTTACCTGAATAAAATGCAGAAGGTGTGATCTTTTATCCAATGCTGATGTCCTACATAATGTTACAACATCATTGTTTGTTGTGCATCCTGGATGAAGGCCTGAGACTGTGCTTGTGGAGTTGGAAGAAGCAGCATTATTGTCTGAAGTGGGAGTTCTGACATAATGTGGATTAGAATGGGCAGATTCTGATCTTGATGATAAGTAGTTTGTTCTGGCAATACATGACTACTTTCATGATGAAGACTTCATTAGGTGCTTGTGAATGTAAGGACAGAAGGGTGTTGTCAGTGGTGTGATCTGATCAGAATGGCCAAAGGTTCTTCTAATACAAGTAAAAGGTGGTGGCAATCCTTATCTTGTGTTGCAAGAAATCTAAAGACATTTGTTATGGAATATGTGTGAAATTCCAAATCAAGTGGGCTTTTATATTGGACTTGACATAAACCTGGTGAGATTATGCTCAACAAATACAAGAAGTGGCAGTTCTTGATGTTGAGAATGTGGTGTCAAGTGTTCATCTTCATAAGGAGCTCTGGTTGTTCATGTCTGGGGGAGTTAAAGCTGTTGTCTATGGTCTATTACTGCAAGGGTGCAGATTTCTGTGTAGCATGTGCACTGGTCAAGTTTGTGCAGTGTGATGTCAAACTTCATGATGGGATACATCATAGTTGTGTAGGAGAGGTCTAAAAAGCAGATTTGGTGGTTTTGGGTGACTTTTAATTTTTTTGCTCTGCTGCCTTGAAGGAATCTAGAAGGGATTGAGAGAAGTGGTCTCAGTATCCATTAGATAAGAAGATGGGTTTGTATAAGGGTCTGTGGAGTCTTGGGCTGATAATGTTGGAGCAAGCAGACATTGTCTGATAAGATGTCATAACATGGTACAAGACATGTTTTTCTTGAGCCAAACAAGGAATTACTCTGGACGGTGGTGTAAGGATAAGGCGAAACACGTGTCTCTGCCTATGCATGGAGCGTTATTGGCCTAATTTATGGTAAGATTCAGTTGAGAATCATTTAAGGCAGTCAAGGCAGTTTTTGGAAGGTAGGCATTGAATGTTGAATGGAGTTTTTGATACCTAAAATAGCGTTTCTTTGACCAAGAACCTTGACATATTCAAGGCTCGTTAATTCCAAAGTTACTGGTCAGCTATTTATAGGGGTTTTTCTCTTCTCCTTCAACCAAGTGAGGGTTTTGTTTCACAAGTCTTATGGCGTTTGTTCGTTTTTGGGTGAGCATCACTTGGGTCTGGTTTAGTGAGGGTCTTCTTTGCCAATTTTTGGCTAAAAAGGGGGAGAAAGGGTGTGTTAAATGGGTTATGCAGATGCCTTGTTCTGAGTCTGCAGTTCCAATTGTTTGCGAAGAGGGTGTGTTAAATGGGTTATGCAGATGCCTTGTTCTGAGTCTGCAGTTCCAATTATTTGCGAAGAGGGTGTCATTTCTTTGAGCTGGTGTTGAGTTCCAATTGTGACTTGTGTCCTGAGTTATGAACACAATTGTGACTTGTGTTCTGAGTTACCTGGGTTGATAGATTGATACTTCCTAAGTTTCATCTTATGCCACAGGTTGACTGGGGGCGTCTGATCAAGAAAGGTGTGCAGAAATCTCGTATGCCACCATTGGTCTTTTGTGTGAAGACAGACGTTTCTTTTCTGGAGGAGTCTTCTACAATTATCCAGGCCTGAGCTGGAAGGAAAAAGAAATGTGTGGGATTAAGGGGGAGTCAGAAATCTTCTTCCTCATGTACACCAGATATCTTCTTCCTCATGTGCATAACTTCGGGACTTTCTACTTCTTACCTCCTGATGTGCTGCCTGAAGTGATTGTGGTGGGATGCTCGAAGGTGATGTTATGGAGCTCATAGAAATACGCTGCCAAAAGAGTTGTCAGACATGATGTCCTAACATCATTCAAATATTCCCTAGAAGATGAGTTCTTCAGGATTGCTATTCCCTATAAGGGTTGGTTCCTGTACCACTCAACCTGTGAGTTGGACAGTTTGTTAGTGTGATCCTCGAAGCTGTTAAGTAAGAGGAGTATTGTTCTTGGAGGAAGCTTTTAAGTAACTCTAAGTTGTGTCTTGGAAGTGTGTTTTCCTTGTTGAATTGTTGTATAGGTAAAAAGTTGTTGATGCAGTGGCGGATTGTCAAATGCTAGACATCATTGCGATGATTGGGAGTGAGAAGGGTTTCTCATATCTAGAGAGGATCTAGGTAGAAGGGTCATTAGGTAGTGACTAAGTGATAAGCTGTAAACGGGTAGTTTAGCTTTGAATTGATACTGCTGATAGTGGACTTCATCCCTGGCTTGGTAGCCCCCAGAGTAGGTGTGTTAAACCGAACTGGGTTAACAATTCTGTGTGTCTTGCTTTTATCTTTTCAGTACCATGATTATTGCTATATACCTTACCCTTTGTGATCATGTCAGACCAGATGTCGAACGACATGTTCTAGGACATCTGAATTCTGCACATGTACCAGAATTTCATAAAGTACTTCTTAGGGCTGGAAGTGGCTAGGAGCAAAGCTGGCATCAATGTCAACCAACGTAAATACACGCTTGATCTTCTTTCCACTACTGGCTTACTTGGCTGCAAGCTTTCCTCAACACCCATGGCTCGTGACACCAGATTAACTTCTACTGATGACACTCTTCTTCAAGACCCCACCAAATACCGTAGAATTATTGGCCAACTGCTTTATTTGCTCAACACACGACCGGACATCTCATACGTTGTCCAACAACTAAGTCAACATATGCACAAGCCAACTGATGTTCACTATAACGCTGCCCTTCGCGTTCTTCGTTACCTCAAATCCTCACTGGGTCAAGGTCTATTCTTTCCCACAACTTCTTCCCTGCAGCTCAAGGCTTTTTCTGATTCCGACTGGGCCACATGCCCTGAAACACGCAAGTCTGTTACCGGCTACTGCATATATCTTGGCAATTCTTTGGTTTCATGGAAGTCTAAGAAACAGCCTACCATCTCTTGAAGCTCCACAGAAGCAGAATATCGTTCAATGGCCTCTACCGTCTGTGAATTACAGTGGCTTACAAATCTCCTCAATGAACTTTCCATCACTCACAAGCAACCGACTCTTCTCTATTATGACAATGTCTCTGCTATTCATATAGCTAACAATTCATCATTCCACGAACGTACCAAGCATCTAGACCTCATCTATCATTTCGTGCGCGAGAAGCTTCAGCAACTGGCAGACGTTTTTACGAAACCTTTAGATCTTGCTCCCTTTCACAACAATATTACTAAGTCTGGACTCCATTCCATATGCCCCCAAGCTTATGGGGGGGGGGGGGGGTATTAGATATATATGCCTTTTATTAGTTGGGCCTGACTTTCTTTTAGGTTTAGACCAACCCATCCTTTCCTTTATATTTGCCTCTCTCTTTATCATAAGTAGAAGGGAAAATTGTAATTTGATTTTGGGCAGAATGGTGCCAATAACATTTCATTCTTTTACCTTTCCTATTATGATGTATACATATTTAAAGTTTTAATTTTGGATGACTGTAATATATTGATAGGTTGTGTGTTGTGATCTGCTTGATGCAACAGATACAATTAGATACTATTAAATAACATAATGCCAAAATGCTTGGATGCTTGAATGATTGCTGGATCAAAGTTGATTTTAAGTTATTAGAAGTTGATTTATAACATGATAAACAATTAAGTTAAATATTGTTGTAATTTAAAAAATTATACTTTAATTAAATTTTTTTATGACAATTAAATATAAATTAACCGTACAAACCGATCCGTTATAAACGATAAACCGTTTAAACCGAACCTAATCAAACTGATTTAAATTTCAATCGGAAATGGACCTTGTACTAGCATCCATGATTTTAAACGATTTAACATTTTGGACTCGAACCCAACGCAAACTGGCCGTTGTCCTGCCCTAATTTTGAACATATTTATTTATACAAAATATAGATCAGGACAACTAATTCTCATCCTGATTTTTTTCGAAACACTCTAGTATTGTTTCACACTAGGCTACTTTTTCTACTGCCCCTGTCTTTAAAAAAATTCACAATTACACCACAACTTACATTATTTTGTATGTATTCAGAAACTACATTGCATCTTAAACAATTATTACTATGGTTCAACCTAAGTTAAGCCTTAGTGGAGATTGGAAATTCCCTCCTACATTAATTAATTAACTAATCTCATTCCAAACATGTATTACAAAACTTGAACATGGGCAGCTTTAAGCAACACCATAATGTGAAGCAACAAATATACTAATTGATTTAACATCTGGACTGTGGACCACCAAAAAACCAACGAATTTGGATTTACTTTAAATTTATGGATATCATAGATAACAACAATATATAAAATAATCATACAGAATATGCTTTATTTGTTGTATGATCATATAATGCTGTAAGTATATAGACATTCTTATCTCTTATGAAGACTTGAGACCTAATTAGGTTCAAGTCCGCACCAACAGATCAACTTATGAGAGTTCAGAAGTCTTGTCGTCTTGTCGGTACATGTTATAAAGTTTATATTCCACACTATCATAATCAAAATTTGAATATTGACCCCAAAACAATGCCAATATTCTTCATGTGTGACGTATGTATTTGCTCAAATTTCTCTATAATGATTCATAACTTTAGCATAGTTGTTCACATTATATATAGAGCATTTGTGACACATTCCTTTATAACAAAAATGAGAACACACACAAGACTAAACATGGTGTCACAAATTTCACCGTTGCCAATTTTTGTCCTTCTATTATCAACACTTTCCTTAAAAGTTTCATCTTTATTACTTCAAGAAAGCTTTGTCCAATGTCTGAACATGAATTCAGACAGAACATATCCATTTCACACAACAGTCTACACTCCAAATCAACCTTCATTCAAAACCATCCTTGATTCCTTAGCAATGAACCTAAGGTGTTTGGCACCATCAGAACCGAAACCCGAATTCATATTTACACCCTCCCAAGATTCCCATGTCCAAGCATCAGTGATTTGTTCCAAGAAACTTGGAATCCATTTAAGAGTAAGAAGTGGTGGACATGACTATGAAGGACTCTCGTATGTTTCCGAAATCGAAACACCATTCATAGTTATGGATTTATTCAAACTTCGCGGTATAAACGTTGATACCAAAACCAACACTGCTTGGGTTCAATCCGGTGCCACGATCGGCGAAGTCTATTACAAAATTTATGAAAAAAGTTCGGTTCTTGCTTACCCTGCAGGCCTATGCACAAGCTTAGGTGTTGGTGGACACATAACAGGAGGTGCATATGGAACATTGATGAGAAAATATGGTCTTGGTGTTGATAATGTCTTAGATGCTCTAATCGTCAATGCGAACGGGAAAATTCTCGACAGAAAAGCCATGGGAGAGGAGTTATTTTGGGCTATAAGAGGTGGTGGAGGTGGAAGTTTTGGTGTACTTCTTTGGTGGAAGATAAAGCTTGTTCCTGTTCCACCAACAGTGACAGTTTTTACTGTCAATAAAAGTCTAGAACAAGGTGCTACAAAAATTCTTCATAGATGGCAAGAAGTAGCACCTTTTGTTGATGAAAATCTGTTTGTAAGAGTCATAATTCAACCAGCTACTAGTGTTACAAACAAAACTCAAAGAACAATCACAACTTCTTACAATGCTGTTTTTCTTGGTGGAGCAAAAAAACTACTTCATGTCATGAAAACTAGTTTTCCTGAATTGGGTTTAACAAGAAAAGATTGTCAAGAAACTAGTTGGATCAAATCTGTTCTCTATATAGCTGGATTTCCAAACGATACACTACCTGAAATTCTTCTTAAAGGAAAATCAACCTTCAAGAACTTCTTCAAAGGAAAATCAGATTTTGTGAGGAAACCAATACCAGAAACTGGTATTGAAGGTTTGTGGCAAAGGCTATTGATTGAAGATACACCTTTGATTGTTTGGACTCCATATGGTGGGAAAATGAGTGAATTTTCAGAATCTGATAGCCCTTTTCCACATAGAAATGGAACATTGTATAAAATTCTATACTTGTCTATATGGCAAGAAGGTGAAAAGAATGTTGCAAAGCATGCTGATTGGATAAGGAAGCTTTATAACTATATGACACCTTATGTGTCTAAGTTTCCAAGAGAAGCTTATGTGAATTATAGAGATCTTGATTTGGGAATTAACTCTAAGAATAGTACAAGTTACATTGAAGCAAGTGGTTGGGGTTATAGGTATTTTAAGGGTAATTTTGATAAGTTGGTTAAGATAAAGACTAGAGTGGATCCTGAAAATGTGTTTAGGCATGAACAGAGTATTCCACCACTTCCTATATGAGAAAAATGGGGAAGACAAAAAATGGGAAATAAGACAAAAATAAAAAGATACATTTAGATTTGTTTTTTGTTTTTTGTTTTTGTTTATTTTTTTAATGTTGTAAGATAGTGTTGATTAAGTGTCTAGTTGTAATGTTTGGTGTATTTGTGATGATCTATATTTTGTATAAATAAATATGTTCAAAACAAGGGTTGGGCAATGGTCGGTTTGGGTTGGGCTCGGACCTAAAATGTCAAATCGTTTGAAATAGTAGATGCTATTATAAGATCTAATTTTGACTGAAATTTGAATCAGTTTGATCGGGTTTGGTTTAAACAGTTTATCGGTTATAACAGATAAGTTTGTACGGTAAATTTTTATTTAAGTGTCATAAAAAAAATTCAGTTACAATTTAATTTTTTAACTTACAGCAATATTTAATAACTTTAATGCAACAGTAACAGCCTATCAAGTTGTAAATCTATTTTGAATCAACTTTTAATAACTTAAAATCAACTTTGATCTAACAATCATTCAAGCATCCAAACATTGTGACATTGTGTTATCTAATAGTATCTAATTGTATTTGATGTAGGAAGCAGATCATAACACACAACCTATCAATATATCCAAAATTAAAACTTTTAATATTTTACACATAAACTCTAACATTATCGGAACTCCTTTTTTATTGTTCATGCTTCTATATTGCAGTGCTAACATCCATATTAACATCCACTAATAACATAAGATATTATGAAACATAAGTTATTATGAAACATAAGTTGCTTCTACTTCGTTAATATTGCATACTGGAAGACCCGTTTGTTTTCCGCATCAATTGGTGGTTCTTGAATAATGTAGCGAAGCAATTGCTCAAACCTGAACCATTGTCACAAGAACCAGGGTAAACAAGAAAGTTGAAACATTGAAACATAATAAACTACTTTGAAACAAATTATTTGCTCAACCTAAAAATAAAAAAAAAACAAGAAAGTTGAAACATTTTGAATATGTTGTATTTCACAACATATTGAGCCTTAATTTTCACTATAAGAAAGTTGAAACATTGAACCATTTTCAACTGCAATTGCTGAACCTGATCATTATCTCTCAAACTGAAAGTAAAAAACAACAATAGCAAAAAATTAACAATCATCTTGAGTATGTTGTATTTCACAACATACTCAGCATAAAAAGAAGCATTTAATCCGTTACAATTAGGGAGCTCATTAGTTACAATGATAGTATATATGTTTAAGGGTTCTCACTACACTGTCGTCAGTGTCCAACTAACCAACTACTTATACCAAGATTTATGTTACAATCTCAAGAAATGATTTTATTAACACTTATAATATAAGTAATAATTAAGTATTGAATAGTGGAATGAAATAATTACAAACCAAAAGATGTAAGGTGACATTGACTTCACAAATTTAGTTTGACTGACTTCTCACAAGGTTAAGCAAATTAATATTTTACAGCTTTACATCTTGAGCATTTTTTGGAGCATGGATTGCCACAAACTGCACATCCATCATCTTGAACCTTTCTTACTATTTCTTTAATCGAATATCACTATTTTCTCCTCCTTCAATATAGTTAGCATCTCCCATAGAAACAACAGAAGCTTTTCCTGGACATGCATATAATCAGCAACACAAAAAGAGACATAGTTTCAATTTAAAAACAAGCAGCTATTTTAATAGTTTCAATTTAATAATAAGCTCATTACAAAGAACATAGGGACTTATAAAATGATGAGTTCTAGTTGAGGATGTCCCACACTTCAATTCAAAATAAAAGTTCCAATAATAACTCTAAAAAATAGAGGCCTGTGTTGTTGAGTCACTAAGTGACTCCATAAAATAGAGGCTTGTGTTGTTGAGTTATTAAGTGACTCCAAAATATTCACGCACAAAAATTTACACCTTCAATCAATATTATAAAATCAAACTAGTATGATTAAAACCATGTAAGATAACCAAAAACCATGTAAAACCATATAAAATTAAATTTGTACCTAAGTGTGAATTAAACATGCCCAATTATATTAAGCTTAATTTTAACAAATAATATTCAAAATAAAATAATATATAATGTTTTGGTTCATAAAGTACCTGAAACAATTGAATCAATTATCTCATGTTCTTCAATTATATTAAGGACTTTTAGGTCGTTGTCAGAAGGCTTCATCCAGTTTTAAAAACAAATAAGGGCATCGACCATTTCTGGACTCAAAGAGCTCTTATACATGTCTAAAATTCCCTCTCCCTTTGTGCTAAAAGCACTTTCTGAAACTACGCTCGAAACTGGTGTTGCCAACACGTCCCGAACCAATGTTTCTAAAATAGGATAACAAGTGCAATCCTCCTTTCACTAGTTAAGAATGTTAAAGTTTTCTCATCCCTTCAACAAGGGTCACCTAATTACTTCTCTAGTTCATTTTGATTTTCAGTTGTTTCTTTCTCTTTCAAGTGTCTTTTAAAGGCATCGGCCCGTGTAAAAACTGATGGACTTTTAGTTTGGGAATATGTTTCTCCAAGGGATGTGCTCACTAATGATTCATTTACTAGACTGGCCCCAGCATTCTTATTATGCTCAGATTTATACTAATTGTAGAATTTAAAGAGACTAGTTTTTAAAAGACCATAGTAAAAATCCCATACATTCTTGGCAAGTTCGCTACAAATCCCATATGTGTAATTAAAAGACCACTCAATATAGCCAAACTTAAACCTAGGGTCAAACATCACACCATAGTAAACAAAATGATTCACTTTTCCCATATCCCCCAAATACTTATCAAATTTAGTCTTCATATTTGATACCATTGAAGCCACAAAAGTATTCATATTCAAAGACACTTCTTTAAGCTCATACAAAATTGAAGACAAGTTATGGAAAGCTTAATGCAATGATACAACTTGTGAAGCTGAAAATACTTTGGTTGCTTCATATAGTGTTTAAAAAATTATAAAATACCTAGCTTTTTCCCAATAAATAGTACAAGGTGGACTAGAAAGGTGAAAAAATTTCATGTATCCAGGATCCTCATCCTCTAACTTTTCAAATGTTGCCTCAAACATTTCAGTAGCATCTAACATCAAGTAAGTGAAATTCCACCTTGTAGGCATATCAAGACAAAGTTTTTTTACATGTTATTTCGACAATTTCAATACACTCCTTAAATTTAAGAGCTCTTTGTAGAGAAAACCTCATTAACTTAACAGCATCACGAACACTCTCAATAGCCAATTCATAGTCTTTTTGCCCATCTCTCACTACCAAGTTTAAGATATGGGCACCACACCTCATATGCAAATAATCCCCTTCCCCCATTAGATCATTCTTGTTCTTAAGTCTTTTTTCCAAATAAGACACAACCAAACCATTACTTTTTGAATTGTCAAGGGTAATTGTTGAGACTTTTCTAAGCTACCACTCCTTCAAAACCTCCTCAACTTTCTTACCAATGGTTTCACCTTTGTGATTTAGAACTAAACTAAAAATAATAATTTTTTTTTGGTATTTCCATGTGTTGTCAATGAAGTGTGCAGTGGTGGCCATATAACTAAGGTTTTGAATGGAAGTCTAACAATCTATGGTTAGTGCAACCCTAGTACAATCAGATTTAAAAAGGGCTTTTAGAAGTAATTTTTCATCAACAACAGTCCTCCTTGAAGGGATCGCCATTTGTGGCTACAATTGTTTACATAGTTTCCTAAATCGCTCATTCTCAACCACTCTTAAGGGATGCTCAACAAGGATGATAAAGGTGTTAATGGATTTCCTAAAGGCTGCAGCACTAAACCGTTGGCTTGTAGGACCTAAAAAACCACCCTCGCCACTTACAAGGTTTCTTTGATTTGGTTCTTTCAACAAAAGGGCAGGATTTTTGTGGCATACTTTCTAGTGAGCTAGCATGTTAGATGTTCCATGTGTTTTAGGATCGCAACGATATCTTTTGTGATCGTGTTTACACGCGACTATTGGTTCAGGCTCATCAGGTAAAATGTTAAAGTCATCCTAAACAGGGGAAGTTTTCCTAGATCCACTAGCATTAAATTTTCTTTTTTTCCACCATCGGGTAAAATGTTAACGATATCTTTTTTCCTATATCCGTGTATTAAGTTTTATAATTACACAAATATACAAAAGTGAACACAAAAAAGCAATATATAGCATGTTACAAGTGAACAAAAAACAACAGTATATAGTAGTGTATGACAGGTTAACACAAAACAACAGTATATAGTAGTATATAGCATGTTACTCAAATATACACAGGTGAACACAAAACACAAATATAACATGTTACAAGTCAATATATAGCAGGTTACAGAGGTGGACATAAATATAGCATGTTACAAAGTCTTTAAATATAGCATGTTATAGGTCAATATATACATTATTACAAAGGTGAACAATAGCATACACAAATTTAGCACATTACAAAGTTTTTAAATATCATGAAATATATACATAGTTTAAATATAACAAAGTCTTTATACAATCAATAAACATAGATATTACAAGTCAACAATCAAAGATATATACATAGTTTAAATATAACAAAGTCTTTATACAATCAACAATAAGAGATATATACATAGTTTAAATATATACATATTAGCATCAAAGATATTAACAATCAACAATCATACAACCAATATCAAAGATATTACAAGTCAATATATTCTCAAAAAGAGAACTTAAGAGCTAATAACTAATAGCAATATTACAACTCAAACAACAGTAGTCAAACAACAATACTCAAAAGAGAAGTACTCAAACAACATTACTCAAAACAACTATACATGCAGCAGTAGTATTTCAACTCAAACAGTCATAAAATTTTCAAAGAACTATACATGTCATCCTATTACATATGTCGAATCCCAACAAAAGATCACTAAAAGTTTTATAATTAATTAGGTATTTGAAAAATTCTTATATATGGATTATTAATGAGTGGATTAAAGAGTACATTAGCAACCACTTTCTGTAACACTTATAACACTTACTCAAAGAAAAACTTATTATCTTATAACACTTATGCAAAGTTATATTATTTTACAAGTCAATTATACTTTGTAACACTTATATACAGTATCATACTAGAAACTAACATCTTATACACACTCACTAACACTAATACACACTAACAATCAATCTAACTAACACAAATACACACTAACAACTAACAACTAATATACACACTAACATGCACAAATACAAAAGTTTTATAACCACAAACATACTTTGACTCACTCCTTGAAAGTTACCATCTCGAGCACCAAGAAATCTACCTTCTCCAGCTCCACCCGAGTTACCTTCTCCATGTTCTATCTTTCAATAAAATAAATATAATGGAATTAAAAAGCACAATATGATAAAGGGCATATTAGAAGAAGAATACACACAGACAGGACATCAATAGAACTATACATATAACAATAATAATGAATGTGGGTTGATCACATTAAACATAACAAAATCTTATATCACACTAATCTTATAGCGCATTAAATCTTTGTAGAAACTTACAACACATTAATCCAAACAAAGCAGAATCTTACTGTTAGCTAGCAAATTTCGACTAGGGAAAAAGAAGTGAATCAAAGGGAGAAACTTTGCATCACAAACAAAGAAGCGTCGAAATAAGTGGACGTCGTCAAAGAGGTTCGATGAGCAAGACAGGAAAGTGGACATATGGCCCCAGTCGAAGAGTGTTCGACGGACAATTATACAGATCGAAGTCGAAGCCAAGAATAGTTAACACAAACAAGTTTTGAAAGCAGTTGATGAGAACGCGGGGAAGTTACAAACAAAGTGGGTGTGCATGGATGAACGCATGGCTAGCTGTGAATAGTCGACAGCAAAGCAGCAACTATTTTTATGCATATTTAAGTAGAATTTAGTTTCAGTTCAATAGGTCGCATTTTTGTAACATTGCAAAGAAAACACTCAAAGTACCAGCGTTTAAGAGAAACGAGTTATTTCTACACAAATGTTTGCATGCGTCCAACTTATATTCAAGCAATTTACTTTATAAGTCTTTTTTAATTCACTTTCCTTTCCAATTTTTCTCTTATTTTCTCATTTATGTATCCTAGTTGCACTAACGCAACTTCATCCAATTTATTATCTACCATTTCAAACCTAAACACTTAAATAACCATTCCATAGTTAACACTAAGTCTATGATTTTGTAGCCGATCCTGCAATTAACCTTTAATAAGAGGCTAGAGATCGTTCGCCAAAAATCTGTGTGAACAAATTGGCACACCCGGTGAGACACGTTGTGTTGAGTATATGAAATTGCATAGTGGTAAGAAAATGGTAGATCCACGAAATATCAGTCAAAATAAGGAGCAATCCTCAGGAGGAAATACAGTTTTGTCGCAAGCAACTGATGTTGGTTCTAACATTATGGCTGCGGTTTCGACTGCCCACAATGGACCAATACTGTCACCGCGTCAGCCAGAACTCCAAAACTGACAGTGGTTGGAACTTCAGGGCCATATATGCCCAGTTTCACAATACCCAAGTATGGTAGGGATCGAAGCTTTGGAATGCCAACCAAATTGATGGCAAGTATACATAGTAGCGGTTCGACGTTTGGCGAAAATTCATTCTCAGCGTTCTCATCTTACCATGGATTGGGACCTATGGGAAACCAATTCGGTCAAATAATAGGGCTAGGGTTTTCATCTTAGGAAATCCCAACTTTCACCTCAAGTTCTGTCGCGATTAAGAGACAGCAGATGGACGAAAGTAATCACGAAATGGTCCATATGCTAACTCAGCAAATGGGTACCATACTTAGGCCATTAATTCAAGATCTGACTCAGAGTTACCAACAACTGGCAACTCTAATGAATCGAATAGGTGATTACTTAGGTGCTCCTAGGGCACAAGTTCGACAGATGGCCCCATCTCAACCATAGGTACCAGTCCGACACGAAGAGAGGTTCGACGATACAATTGACCAAGAACCCCAGGTGGTCGAACCAATACGGGTGGCCCAACGTCCTTCCGTCGTGTTAGTTAATAGAAACCAAGATCCCGACCACATGGTCAGGCAAGTTCGACAGGATGCAATGACTGGAGAATAAAACCTAGAAACCATTATCGAGCGAATCATGGTTCGAAATGGTGTGAACCTTGGCCTTCAAAGGCCAACGTATTCGTTCCCATTACCAGATTTTGTTGTGAAAACAGAATTGCCTAGGGGGTGGAAGGTTCTGAAGTTTACCAAGTTTGCTGGGGACACCAAAGAGTCCACTGTCGAACACGTTGCTAGGTATCAAACCGAAGTTGGTGACATAGCAAATTATGAGGATTTAAAAATGAAATACTTCCCAAGTTCCCTAACAAAAAATGCGTTCACTTGGTTTATAATGCTACCTCCACAATTCATCCATACATGGACACAGTTGAAGAGATTGTTCCACAAACAATTCTACACGAGACAATCAAAGATAAGTTTGAAAGAGTTGGCCACTGTTAAACGAAAAGTTGCTGAGTCAGTCGATCAATATCTCAACAGGTTTAGACTTTTGAAAACAAGATGCTTTACTCAAGTCCCTGAACATGAGTTAGTCGAGATAGCTGCAGGTTGGTTAGATTATTCTATTAGGAAAAAGTAAGACATTCAATATCTTAGAGATATGAAGCAACTGGCTGATAGAGTTCGACAAATCGAACGACTGAAACTGAAAAAGCCAGAACTGGTAAATACCATAAGAAAGAGAAAGTGTCTTATGTAGCAGTAGACACATACTTTTCTGACGACGAAGAGCTCGTTGACGAAAGCGGGGTCAACTTGGATGAGCTCAAGCCATGACCTCCCTACGCTTGTAAATTGTTGAAACCATCAAACAGGAAAAATCTCGTCGAAACTGAAAAAATAGATAAATTTGGTACAAAAACTTATACTTTTGATATATCTAAATGTGACGAAATATTTGATTTATTATTTAAGGATGGTCAAATTATTGTTCCTTAAGGCCTGAAAAATCCCCCATTAGAGCAAAAGGAAAAAAGGGAATTCTGTAAGTTTCATAATTTTCTTGGTCATAAAACATCTCAATGTGTTCTTTTCAGGGATTTGGTGCAAAAGGCTTTGGAAGAAGGCAGGCTTCAATTTGGCAAAAAGCCAAAGATGCAAGTGGATACGGGTCCTTTGAAGGTTAAGGAGGCCTTGTATGATGAACCTTTTGAGTGCATGATGGTTGAAACTACTGATGGTTTCGACGAAGCCCTGTATGTTGAACCTTTTGAGTGCATGCTGGTTGAAACTATTGATGGTTTCGACATGAAAATTGAAGATGAATTGAGGGAAGTATATCCTCAAGTTGGAGAAGATTTGATTGATTTCCAGGAAAAATGCAGAGTGATAGGGTCAAAGGCTGTGCTATGTCCAAGATGAAATGTTGTCTTTGATGAAAAAGCTGTTGAAAAGTATGAAGCTAACAAGAAGAAGGCGTCAGAAGGAGAAAAACCCTCCCATTCCAAGATTTGTGTTTGACAAAAGGGGAGCCCCTCGGTGAAATGAAGAGGTCAGAAGGCAACTCCAGCAGCCTCAACCAAAGAACTTCGAACACCCCGCAAGAAAAATGAGTGGAACCAATGAATCAAAAAGGGGGAAAGAGGCCAAAATAGAGAGTACTTGATCTGGAGACAGAAGCGAGGAATCCAGAGAAAAAAATCAAACATAAATGCTATGTGGTTTCTCCTAATTACAAAGGGAAAAACCCCATGACAAAAACACAATTGAGGCGTTATCAGAGGAACAAGAAAGCTGAGAAAGAGGCTCCAACATCACAACTGAAACCTGTCGAAACTCCTGGGCAGAAAAGGCACTATCCAAAAGGAAGGATGCTTGAGAAGGAAAAAATCATGGAAAATCAGACGTTGGCCATGACTGTTGATCCTTCAGGAGAAAAGGAGATAGTATCAACATAGAACACACAGTACACTCCCCTGATCGATGAAGAAGATCCTGAATACACTCCCCAGTCGGATGAGGAAGAACTTGAATACACTCCTCAGTCGGACGAGGAAGAACCTGAATACACTCCCCTGTCGGATGAAGAGGAGCCTGAGTATACTCCTTCACCAAAAGATGAGATGGTCGACGACAATTATGGTGAAGACTTTATCATCAACTGCGGTATCGTGTCGGTGTTACCTGCTAAATATGACAAAGTTTTGGAAGTTTCTGAAGCTGACGTAGACTTTATGCTAGATAAAACTGTTAAAGACAAACCATTGTGTTACTATGTTATGAATATTGGTGTGGTAGAGGAGAAAAAGGATATGTTTGAGAAGCCTAGTCCAGGAATGATGTATCATCTGAAACCATTATTCATAAGGGTAAAGGTAGATAAGATGCCAGTAAACAAGGTGTTTATCGATGGAGGGGCAATTGTCAACTTAATGCCTCATACCTTGTTCAAAAAGATGGGAAAGTGTGATGCCGATCTTCGACAATACAATATGGTTTTATCCAACTATGAAGGAAAAACCAGTAACATACTAGGAGTGATCCAAGTCAAACTGGTTGTTGGTACAACTACCCGATCAAAGTTGTTCATGGTGATAAACTCCAAAGCAAACTTCAGTTTGCTGTTAGGACACGAATGGATATGTGGAATAGGGGCAGTGCCATCAACCTTACACCAAAGGTTAATTATCTGGAGAAAAGATGGCATTGTAGAGAATATCGAAGTTGATCAGAGTTACTACAGAATCGACGAAGCGAAGGGCGTGAAGAATTCCTTCGACCAATATTTAGCAAATGTTGCACCTTGTGATGGCGAATCAGAAGTTTACACCTCTGTCAAAAATACAAATTGTTTCTTGAGTCTAGATTCCGACTATGGGTTTATCTAGGATACCAAAGAGGCAATAGATCTTAAAGAGGTGAATCCACCTATGGAGTGGCCTGAGGTCGATGAAGATGACCACTGAGTCAGAAAGTCTAGATCAAAATTTGGCCTATCTAGCTTAAAAACAAAAGAAAATCGGCACTAGAAGCCGAGAAAATACAAAATTCGGCTGTCGAGGCCAAAGTCGAAAAACTTGAAGATGACCAACAAGGCCAAACAACAGCTTCAGAAAGCCGGAGGCTAGATTGTATCTATGACAATGTGCCTTTGGGATTTGAGAAAGACCCATTGAATGAATTGCAAAGAATGCAAGCAGAAGATCCACTCGAAGAAATAAATCTGGGAGATAGAGTCACAAAAAGACCAACTTATATAAGCACTAAAGTTGGGTCGAAAGTGAAGGTGAAGTTTATCGATTTATTGAAAGAATACGAAGATTGCTTTGCCTGGGATTATGGCGAGATGCCTGGTTTGAGTCGAAGCGTGGTGGAATATCGCTTACCTATTCAACCAGGGAAAAGGCCAGTGAAGCAACATCCTCAAAGGCTTTCTCCAGAAATCACAATAAATATTAAGCAAGAAATCGAAAGACTGCTCAAGATCCAGTTCATTAGAACTGATAGGTATGTTGAATGGTTAGCTAATATTGTACCTGTCAGTAAGAAAAATGGAACGCTTCTAGTTTGTATAGATTTTAGAGACTTGAACAAGGCAACTCCAAAAGATGAGTATTCGATGCAAATGCTAGAAATGTTAGTCGATTCAGCCACAGGTTTCGAATACCTCAGTATGCTTGATGGATATTCTGGTTATAACCAGATTTTCATAGCAGAAGATGATGTACCCAAAATGGAGTTTCGATGCCCAGGGGCTTTGGGAACATACGAATGGGTTATGATGTTGTTTGGTTTAAAAAACGCCAGAGCAACCTATCAAAGAGCTATGAATTCTATGTTCCATGATTTTATAGAAAAGTTTATGCAGGTATACATTGATGACATTGTGATAAAATCCTCATCTGAAAATGGTCATTTGGACCATCTTCGACGCTCCTTCGAGAGAATGAGAAAATATGGATTAAAAATGAATCCAATAAAATGTGCTTTCTGTGTACATGCATGAGACTTTCTAGGTTTCATAGTGCACAAAAAAGGAATTGAGATTAACCAAAACAAAACAAAGGAAATTTTGGATCTCCAACCTCCTTCGACAAAGAAGCAGCTACAATCTTTGTTGGGGAAAATAAATTTCTTGAGAATATTCATATCGAATCAAAGTGTCAGGACAAAAAATTTCTCGCCATTACTCAAAATCAAGAAAGAAATTAATTTTCACTAGGAACAAGAGCAACATGAGGCTTTTGACGCCATCAAAAAACATCTCATAAAGCCTCCCATTTTATTGCCCCTAGTAGAAATAAGAATATAAAATTATATATTGATGCGTCTGATTCGACCATAGGAAATATGTTAGCGCAAGAGGATGATAGTGGTGTCGAAAGGCCCATTTACTACCTCTGTCGAATCTTAATAGATGCTGAAACTAGGTACAATATGATTGAAAAATTGTGCTTATGCTTGTACTTCTCAATATGAAATTGAAGCAACATATAAAACCAGTTAATGTTTATGTTTCGTCTCATTTTAATGTTATTAAACATATGTTGTCTAAACCCATTTTACATAGTCGAATTGGGAAATGGGCACTTGCATTAACTGAATTCTCTTTGACATATATGCCTTTGAGGGCCATGAAAGGCCAAATTGTGGCAGACTTCATTGTAGATCACACAATAGTTGAGCCGTCACTGAATATGATCGACACAAACCCTTGGAAGTTATACTTCGACGGGTCAGATCATAAAAACGGAACTGGTGTAGGAGTCATAATATTATCTTCAAAAGGAATTCCGACGAAGTTCAAGTGTAAAGTAAATGGAAGATATTCCAATAACAAAGCAGAATATGAAGCCCTAATCACTGGCCTCAAAATCTTGAAAGATTTAGGAGCAAAGAAAGTCGAAATAAAGGGTGAATTGGAGCTAGTGATCAAGCAAATTACACGAGAATATAAGTGCATTAAAGAGCATTTGTTAGTGTATTTTGCAATAGCAAAACGACTTCTGGAGTACTTTGAGATAGTCAACATCACACATGTGCCTAGAATAGAAAATTAAGAGGCTAATGGATTAGCGCAGATTGCATCTGGGTATAAGGTGTCGAATGATAAGCTCAAAGAATTTATTGAGGTCAAAGAGAAGGTGGTGTCAAACGTATTACCGCCACCAAATGTGTCAATCCCAAAAGCTGAGGGGGCAGAAACTCTGAACGAGATTTTTGAAATTTTTGAAGTTTTTGCCATTAACAATTTGACAAAGTCAGATTGGCGAAGGCCAATCATAGAATACTTGGAAAATTCAGTCAGAGACACTGATAGGAAAATCAAGTATAGAGCATTAAGTTATGTCCGTATGGACAATAAATCGTTGAAAAAGACTCCAGAAGGTGTATTACTCAAGTGTCCTGGAGATACGGAGGCATACCTAGAAATATTGGAGGTACATAGTGGAACATGTGGAGCTCACCATGCTGGCCGTAAAATGAAATGGCTACTATTTCGACAATGTGTCTATTAGCCAAGCATGTTAAAAGACTATATTGACTTCTCCAAAGGGTGTCAGGAATGTCAGAGACACGCCAACGTTCAGCATATGCCAGCCATCAAATTGCACGCAATCATTAAACCATGGCCTTTTCGAGGGTGGGTGTTGGACATCATATGTGAAATTCGACCAGCTTCATCGAAACAACAAAAATTTATCCTGGTGGGTATAGATTATTTCACAAAGTGGATAGAGGTCGTACCTCTGGTAAAAGTAGATCAAGAGGCGGTTATTGAATTCATTCAGAAATACATTATTTGTAGATTTGAAATTCCTGAAACCATTACCACAGACCAAGGATCAGTTTTTGTTGGTAAAAAAATGCCAGAGTTTGCAACCGAAATGGGGTTCAAATTCATCACTTCCACACCATACTACACCCAAGTAAATGGTCATGTCGAAGCAACTAACAAAGTGATAATTGGGCTGATCAAGAAACATGTTGCCAAAAAAACCTAAAAATGGTACAAAACACTAGATCAAATTTTATGGGCTTCTCGAACATCCCCTAAGGAGGCAACAAATTCAACGCCTTTTCGTTTGACATTTGGTCATAGTGTTGTGTTGCTAGTGGAAATTTGTTTACAATAAATTAGGATACAAAGGCAAAACAAAATTCTGTCAGGGCAATATTGGAGCATGATGTTCGACGAAACAGTCGACTTGGACGAAGAAAGGTTGGATGCATTAGAAGTGTTGTTGCAACAAAAAGTGCGGGTGGCGAAAGCATACAATAAAAAGGTTAAGGTGAAAACCTTCACAGTAAATGATTACGTTTAGAAAGTGATCCTACCTATGGATCTAAGAGATCTAACTTTAGGAAAATGGTCACCAAACTAGGAATGACCATTTCAAGTGATCCAAACATTTACGAATAATGCCTATGAAATTCAAGAACTATGAAATTCTAGCCTATGCAGACAGCAGATGTCCTAGCACATGTCAAGACATTGTGTTGCATAATCATTTAAACTAGGAGGCGCAACATCGAACTGATACCTTGAATATCAGACCTGCATCCTCACAGATGTCACGACATCTGATCCAACATGTTTATCATGAACCCTAACAGAAAACGTAAATCTGCAGAATGATAAAGAACACAGTAATTGTTAACCCAGTTCGGTGCAACTCACCTACATCTGGGGGATACCAATCCAGGAAGAAGACTTCACTATTGTGTAGACTGTTACAAAGTTAAACTCCCACGTTTACAACTTTATCCCTAACATCTACCCCATGAACATCTTTACCAAGGTTAAACTCAAACGTTTAGAACCCTGATACGAGATACCTCACTCACTTCCCTCAACCACCAACTGTGATTTCTTCATCAACCCTATCAATACAGAAATCTGTCAAGCCTACTTGACAAACAAGCTAACTCGGATTTGCTTAAAAGCTTCATCCAAGAACACTACACAATCCAATACCTCAAGGCTTATGGATTTGTGTGACACCTATATCTACCACAGTGTATCAACTAATACAAAGAGAGACTTATAACCTAGAGAGCCAACGACTCTCAAAACCCTAAACCCTTGTTTCTTATGCAAGAAAACAAGGTTACAACAGGCGTTCTAAAGGCATATCAAAGCCTAGGTCAAAGTCTTCTATTTATAGGCTTCTGCTTCCTTGGGCTTTAGTCTTTTTAATCCTTGATCCTTGCGCATTATTTCTAGGCTGATTTGTTACAGATTGAGACTTGCCAAATCAGTGCATTACTTCAAGATGTCATGACATCTTCTTCAACATCTCTGTTCACTCCAGATTTATTCATCTTTATCATCAATGTGTTTTACCAAAACTTTGTCAAACCAAAGGTGCTTTCAAACTAGGTATTGATCGACGAGTCTTAAGGGTAAACAAGAAATATTTGAAAAAATATAGACCTATGCTTTAAGAGATTCAAATCAAAAGGGAATAAGACATATCATTAATAATGGTGGCCAAAATGGAATAAAACCAAAATTATAGTCAAAATATTCAAAAAGAATTACATTGTCTCGACAATAAAAACAACTAAGTAGGGAATCTTGACTTAAAGTCTTCAAAGAGAGTCTTTTCATAAGCAATCCTGTTGTCAAGACGGGTGTTCCTCCCCTCCAAGTGATCAATTATTTCTTTAATTTTGAGGGCTTTCTCACCATGAGCAATCCCTTTGAGTATTTCCTGATTGACAACATCCTGAGTCAGAAGGTCTTCAGACGAATCCAATGAAGCTTTATGTTGCTCGACTTCAGTAATCTTTTTGTTAAGTTAGGCTATTTGAGCTTGATAAGTTCATATTTACTGGTCAAACGCACGGTGTTTGTTGAGACGTTCTTGATTCTTGGCCTCAAAGTCATTCAACTTTTTCTCAAAAGCTTCGCTGATATCCCATTCCAATCCCATCTCGTTTGACTTCGTCTTGATTTGAAAGTCAGTGTTCCGTCGAAGAGAGTGATCCTTGACAAGTTGGTTGAAAAAGGCTTCGAACTCAATTAGGTATTGAGCCAAGGAATCAGGAATGTAATATTGAGAGATTTCGTCGAAAAGTTTAAAAACATCAGCCCCCAGAGCAACTTCCTCTTCGACAACGACCAAAATTTCACCCTCAAACAGATATGTTTTGAGTTGTTGGAGTTTAAGGGTAACAGAAGCATCCATTTCTAGCATAGGAATGGGAGTCAAGCTAGATGTCTGAGCGCCAGCTGGCACTTGTCGAAGTCTTTGAAGTCTTTGTAATGTGCGTAGACTACAGGGATCTGAACAAGGCCAGTCCAAAGGATGACTTTCCCTTACCGTACATTGACATGCTGGTAGACAGTACAACAAAATTCAAAGTTTTCTCCTTCATGGATGGATTCTCGGGCTATAATCAAATCAAAATGGCACCGAAAGACATGGAGAAAACTCTGTTCATCACCCCATGGGGCACATTTTGTTACAAGGTAATGTTGTTCGGTTTGAAGAACGTCGGGGCAACCAATCAAAGGGCCATGACTACTCTGTTTCATGACATGACACACAAAGAGATAGAAGTGTATGTCGATGATATAATTTCCAAATATAAGACGGAAGGGGAGCATGTGACCCATCTATCAAAGTTATTCGAGCGGTTGAGAAAGTACAAACTCTGCTTGAATCCCAATAAGTGCATATTCGATGTTCGTTCAGGGAAACTTCTAGGGTTCATCGTCAGCCAGAAAGGAATTGAGGTTGATCCTGACAAGGTCAAGGTCATTCAAGAAATGCCTTCTCCAAAGACTGAAAAACAAGTCAGGGGGTTCCTGGGACGTTTGAACTACATTTCCAGATTTATATTCCTCATGACCGCAACATGTGCGTCGATTTTCAAATTACTCAAAAAGAATCAGGATTGCGTTTGGACAGAAGACTGCCAAACGGCCTTCGACAGTATCAAGAAATACCTGTTAAACCCGCCGATTCCATCACCTCCAGTGGAAGGAAGACCACTGATCATCTACTTAACAGTCTTGGAAGACTCCATGGGTTGTGTACTTGGCCAACAAGACGAAACCAAAAGGAAAAAGTCTGCCATTTACTATTTGAGCAAGAAATTCACCGACTGCGAGACTCGATACACTATGCTTGAGAAAACTTGTTGCACTCTGGCTTGGGCAGCCAAACATCTTCGCCAGTACATGATTCGTCACACTACTTGGTTAATCTCCGAAATGGATCCAATCAAGTACGTCTTTGAAAAGCACGCTCTCACGGGAAGGATTGCCCATTGGCAGATGTTGTTATCAGAATACGACATCGAGTACCACGCTCAGAAAGCCGTAAAGGGAAGCATTTTAGCCGATCATTTGGCTCATCAACCGATTGACGATCAAGAATCAGTTGGATTTGACTTCCCAGACGAAGATGTTATGTATTTAAAAATGAAAGATTGCGATGAACCGCTACCCAGTGAAGGGCTAGAACCAGGTTCCCAATGGGGGCTAATCTTTGACGGAGCTGTAAATCATTATGGAAATGGAATTGGGGCAATCATCATAACACCTCAGGGTACCCACATTCCTTGCACCGCCCGACTGACATTCAAATGTACAAACAACGAGGCCGAATACGAAGCTTGTATCATGGGTCTCGAAGAAGCGGTCGATTTAAGGATCAAAAACTTAGATGTATATTGGAACACATACCAATCAGGGCTGATGCCTAACAAAGACTACGCGAGAAGGTTGTTACCATTCTTCAACAAAATCGAGTTTCATCACATCCCTCGTGAAGAAAATCACATGGCTGATGTATTAGCCACTCTCTCTTCCATGATTAGCGTAGGTCAATGGAACGGCTTACCTAAGATTGACATAATGCACCTTGAACGGTCCGCTTACATCCTCACAATCGAAGCACTCATCGATGACAAACCTTGGTATCATGATATTAAGTGCTTCCTTCAAAAACAAAAGTACTCGCCTGGGGCATCCAGGAAAGATAGAAAGACCCTCCGAAGATTGGCAGGTAGCTTCTTCCTGAGCGGTGATACACTCTATAAGAGGAATTTCGACATGGTCTTGCTCCGCTGCGTAGACAAACCAGAAGCAGACATGCTGATAAAAGAAATTCATGAAGGGTCCTTTGGTACACATGCCAACAGACGAACAATGGAGAGAAAAATTCTGAGAGCAGGGTACTACTGGTTGACCATGGAATCCTACTGCTACAAGTACATGAGGAAGTGTCACAAGTGTCAGATATATTCAGGCAAGATCGATGTACTGCCAACGCATCTCAAAGTTCTTTCTTTCCCATGGCCTTTTTCCATATGGGGAATCGACATGATTGGCATGATCGAACCCAAGGCTTCAAACGGACATCAGTTCATACTGGTAGCCATCGACTACTTCACCAAGTGGGTCGAAGCAGCGTCATACGCCAATGTAACCCAACAAGTGGTGGTCCGATTCATCAAAAACAATATCATCTGCCGTTATGGTGTTCCAAGCCAGATCATTACGAATAATGGATCTAACTTAAACAACAAAATAATGAAAGAGTTGTGCGCTGAGTTCAAGATCGAACACCATAACTCATCTCCCTACCGACCTAAGATGAACGGAGCGGTAGAAGCAGCTAACAAGAACATCAAGAAGATCATTCAAAAGATGGTTGTAACCTACAAAGACTGGCATGAAATGCTACCCTTTGCTCTTCACGGTTATCGCACATCTATCTGCACTTCAACAGGGGCAACCCCTTTCTCTCTAGTATATGGTATGGAGGCAGTGCTTCCCATAGAAGTAGAGATCCCATCAATCTGGGTATTGATGGAAGCTAAGCTAACAGAGGCTGAATGGTGTCAAAGTTGACACGATGAACTGAATTTGATCAAAGAAAAGCGAATAACGGCTCTATGCCATGGTCAGTTGTATCAACAGATAATGAAGAAGACGTTAGACAAAAAGGTCCGACCTCGCGTCTTCAGGAAAGGAGACCTCGTGCTAAAAAAGATCCAATAATTTCTCACTGATTCCTGGGGCAAATGGACCCCGAATTATGACGGCCCCTATGTGGTCAAGAAAGCCTTCTCAGGCGGCGCCTTGAGACTCGCAACCATGGACGGAGAAGAGTTTTCCTACCCCACAAATGTTGACGTAGTCAAGAAATACTTCGCCTAAATAATAGAAAAAAAAAACGTCTCAGTGGATTGAAAACCCGAAAGGGCGGTCCAGGCAAAAATTAGAGACATAAGCAAAAACCATCCCGGTGGATTGGAAACATCACAGTACAATCCAGGCAAAAATTAGGGATAATGGCAAGTAACGATGTTCAACAAAGGGGCAAATCCCTCAGCAACAGTCATGCCATCCGTTAGGAAAATGCCAGTTAAGGTCATCTTCGACAGAAGCTCAGGATGCCCAGAATTCAAAGTTGGTAGAAGGATAACGGTCGTTATGTTTCAATGTAGCCCTTTTCCCTTAAATTACCATTTTCTAACTTTGTAAATGCTTCATGGAATCACGCGCTTGGCTGACTTCCATCCTATCAATAAAATTTGAGCCCTAGTGCTTTTGTTTGCAATTCTCATTTGTTTTAGCTTTACAGAATGACGTTTTAATGTGATTAGTGATTCTTGAAATAAAACAAAAAATGAATTTACTTGTCAAAATTTTTCTGCTTTTCGAAATAAAAATGGCAATTTCTTTTGACTGTTGAACATCGAAAGAACATCGATCGCTTCTCCAGAAGTAATTGAACCTCAAAGTGCAGAATCAAAGTACTCCTTCTAAACCAGTGCGCCTGAATGAAGGATCAGCTATGTCAGAGACCATGTTTCATCTGATATCCCCGACAGAGTTCTTATCTCCTAAGCTCGACCAACGGTTGTTCCCCACAGGGACTATCTCTCATAAGCAAGGCAGAATTGCTACTTTTGAACCAGTGATACTTTTCATCCCCCGCGGTGGCCGAGTATCCAGTCGTGTTCATCTATCAGTCTGTATGTCATGTCAGTTTTGTCAGCATGTACATACATACATCATGCATTATTTATTTGCATTCATATTGCATCACTATCACTCTAGTTGGTCTTGTTCCCAAGTGATAAAAGTCCTCTGTCAATTGAGTTGTCGGTTCTTTCCTCGTCAGGAAGTGAATCATCTAAGCAATCTCTCTCCAGTTTATTTCTGGATTAGAGACGGTCCTCGACCACTTTGATAACTTGAACCTCTGAAAAACAAGAAAACTTTCGACAAACCTCACTCTTCGCCATTGAAGATGACATCTTCGCTTTCCCGAATTAAGGAAAATCCCCAGAGAAAGCTTCTTAATCAAAGCTTCGACAGTACGGCAGTTTTTCTCCAAAAGATTCGCTGACAAAGAGGTCATCGGCACCTCCAAATTATATTACATCACATGGCATTTCCTCTGAGAAGATCTCGAGGAAAAGTATGATGTAATATCCATGTAGCGAGCGATTTTTGTCGGTGACGCGACCACCTTATCGCTGAAGTTTGGGTTTTCCTCCTCAAGGAGAAAGGGTGCTACTTTCTGATTTCTTATTTATCCCTTGAAGCTGGAAGGGAAAGGAAAGGTATCTAAAACTAACCTTGCACGCGAATGTTTAACTGAACAAACGCTTTAAAAGAGATTGGGGGGTCCGGGGTCAGGTTATACAATGGGTAGTTGTCAATTACCCATCCTATATGTGGTTATCCACAGGATGTTAGCTTTTAGGTTTTGCTTTGTAATTGACAGTGTTTATCTGCTGATGGGTTGGGAAAGTTTCTTGGGAAAGTGTGACAGAGAGAGTGAGTTTTTGTTTAGTATGCTCGCTAAGATTTCGTAATCTTATGCCTATGTATTCCCGAAACAGGGAAATCAGAGCGATCGTAGTTCCTCCTATTCTATGAGAGGAAAGAGGTGTTTTGGTGTCTTGTTCAAAGCCCAAGACATGAAGCTAAAGGTGATTTGTATCTTGTTCGAAGCCCAAGATATGAAGCTAAAGGGTTTTGGCTGAGAGAGAATTTGTCATCTCTAAAGAGGAATTGTTGATGTTTGTATGCTGTGAGCAAAGCACAAATTTGATGCTAAAATGTTGATTGACTCAATCGGGGATTTCTTTATTCAAAGCCTAAGAGGAGGCTAGAAGTTTGACTTTTCTGGGGAAAATGTTCTTTCTGTCTTGTACAAAGCCCAAGATTGAGGCTAAAAGGGATTTTGACTCCGTTGGGGAGAATGTATCTTGTATAAAGCCCAAGATGGAGGCTGAAATAGTTTGACTCAACAAGAGAGTACTTTTATCTGTCCTGTATAAAGCCCAAGACAGAGGCTAAAAAAGGTTGACTCAACAAGAGAGTCTTGAACAGGTGATTGACTCAACAAGAGAGTCTGAAGGTTGATTGACTCAACAAGAGAGTCTTTTATACTCAACAAGAGAGTGATTTGCTGTCTCGTACGAAGCCCGAGATTGAGGCTAAAAGGAGATTGACTCAACAAGGGAGTCTTTTATACTTAACAAGAGAGTGTTTTCATATGTCTTGTACAAAGCCCAAGACGGAGGCTAAAAGTGGTTGACTCAACAAGAGAGTCTGAAAAGGTTAGCTCCGCTAGGGAGAATCATTTGTACAAAGCCCAAGAGGAGGCTGACTTACTGCTGAGGATTATTGAGATCCTGAAGCGGGTCCAAGTGTGGGGAACTCTCATGAGAGAGACCAGGTTTCTACTGGAGATTGATCCAGAGTGATCGGTGTTTTTTTCCCTATGTTTGAAAGGAATTTGAGAATGTCTTTGAGACTCAAGAGTTTAGACTGTCCAAGTCTAGAGTTTTATCTTTTGTACAATGCCCAAGAGGAGGCACAGGCATTAAGGGATGAGTATCAACCCTACAATGGCCGGAGTTTTGACGCTGGAAAGACTGCTCTAGCAAAGGATGACTAAGTTCTATCTTATACCTTTAAGAGATCGTCAGGGTCCTTGTATTAAGCCCAAGAGAAGGTGTGAGAACTTCTAAGAAGCCGAAGGATCCTTGTACAACGCCCAAGAGGAGGCGGGGATGCTTTTAAGAAGCCTGTGGGTCCCCAAACCAAGAGAAGTTCAAGAAATGCAATTCACAGAGAAGAGATCATTCCAGGAAAGTTTGAAAATTTGGAAGAAACTCAAGAGATGCCATTCGCAGAGAAAAGATCATCTCTGGGGAGTTAGAGTTTCTTTGAAAAATTTTAAGGGTGACAGTCTGAGAAAAGGTTCACCGAGAATACTACCTTTCTCTTTGTTCCATATTGTTTAACCCCAAGAGAAGGGAAGATTGTGTCTGGAAATCCTATGGGGATCTAGTTTTGTTTGTATTTCAAGAGTGACCAACAGGGCTTTACCTAGTTTTAGACATAGTTGTTGGGGAAAACTCTAAATAACTATACTAGTATTACACAATGGATATGTGACAAGTATATAAAAGTATGTGAAAGAAGACTTACAGTGAAACAGCCCCACAATACAGTTATATACATATGAAAGTGGTAAATGAAAGCGGATAAACACTTACCCGTTGTAGAGCTTCCATACTGTTTTGTTAGTTGTTCAACAAAGAAATTAAACAACATATATTTGAATTAAAAATCAAAGGAGAAAGTGCTTTGAAACGATTGTTGGGGCTTACAGTTCAAGGAGAGGCCCAAGTTTTAACGATGATCGCACCGTTGTTTTAAAAACTGTACAGAGGGACTTATAAAATATGTGAGGCCCAAAAAGTTTTTATGTACAAGAGGATGGGTCTTACACTCTATTAGAGGCCCAAAGATTTATATTTGTACAAGAGATGAGACTTACAACTCAAGGAGAAGCCCAGGGTTATTTGTTTGAAAATGGTGATCACGTCGAGGTTTTTGAAAACACAGTGGGTCTTATACAACATTTGAAGCCCAAATCATTTTGGTTTCAAAAAAGGGTTGGGTCTTACACTCTATTAGAGGCCCAAAGAGATTTAAAAAAAAAGAAATGGGGCTTATAACATGAGGGTATGCCCAGATGATTTGATTTTTGAACTGGCGATTGCGCCGAGATTTTTCTTTTAACGTAGAGGGACTTATACAATATCTGAGGCCCAAAATATTTTGGTTTTCAAGAGGGGTTTGGTCTTACATTCTATTAGAGGCCCATGAGTGTTTGAAAACGATTTGTTTAGGGCGATTAAGATCAAAACCCTAAATTAATTTCAAAATGTATTTTAATTAAATAAAAATTTAATTAAAATGATCAAAATTATCAAACATGTGTGAAAAACAAGTTGTGATCTTGGATTAATGTTTGAAAAATCATGTTTATATCCACAAAATGATGGAAACCAATTAAATTTGGAAAATCAAGGAGGAAAAAATATTTTAAATGTTAAAAAACAAATAAAAGATTAATTCTTTGCAAAAAATATCAAGTATATGAAATAAATAATATTTTTGGGAATTTTTGGCAAAATAAAATATTTTAACATTTTTGTGAATTATTAAAAAAAGAATCAACTAAAAATCATTAAAACTCATAGAGAAATTAATTTTTGAATCAATTAAATAAAATCACAAAATTCAAATATTTGAAATTTTGAAAAAGGGCTCCAAGAACACCTAAGAACACGCGCGTGTTCTGAGTTTTGCCCAGATTTGCATTTTCTCTCCAATCTTACTGAACACTTGATGAAATCACACAATCCACATATCAATCTGCTTGTTTTCACCTCACGATCTTGTCTATGGTCTTTAATTTCATTTATTTTAAGCATGGAATAAGAAATCAAGACAAAACCTCAAGAACCCTAAAATTTGCATGAAGGCTGAGAATTTTGATACACGATTCAAACAAAGCAATTAATTGAGGGGAAACATTCTATGCATGATTATGAACATTTGGAAAAAGTATTGTGCGAGGAAATATGCATAAATTAAGAGATGACCAAGTTTAAACTTACTTGAAGGTCGTGACAGCAAGAGCAAAGTGATTTTTGAGTTGGAGGTGTTACATATGAGTTGTGATGATCTGATCAGCTTCCCTACACCATATGGAGTGTGTTTGAATGCCTGGACTTGATTGGAAATGGCTGGATCACTTCATGGCATCTCAACTGCAACTTGATTGAAAACATGAGCAACTGGCTGGTGATTCTGAGAAATCAGTCTTACAGTTGTGTGTATAGTGTTTGATCAGCTCACATATGATGTTTATGAGGTGTGTGTGTGTGTGTGATTGGTTTGGTTGGAATGACTCTCAAACTCAAAACCCGATAGTGACTTGCTTTGGAAGGCAATTTTGGAGTGAAAGAAGAGATTTTGAGGAAAGCATCAGTTTGATGGCTTTGGTGTACTTAAACTGAGCATAAATAAGCTCTATTTATAGTAGAGCAAGTTTTTTTTTGCAAGCAATAGTGAATGGCAACTGTTACAGGTCTGTGGCCAATTGGATCATTTTGGAATCTCAAGTCTCCTCTAGCCATTGACTAGAGGTTAGAGCACAGGCCTTTGGTTCCCTAGTTCAGAGATCATCCTTGACTCATTCAGTTGGAAAAGGCTCAGTTCATGCCACCTTGGTGCATCCATTGAATGCTCCAAAACAAAATTGGAGTCTTGTTCCCTTTTTAGGAATCTCTAGGTTTGACATGCTACTTTTGGATCCAAAGACTTGGGAGGCTTATCGATCAGTGTTTGTTCCTCCTTGGTCTCCCCTTGAGGTGTTCAGATGGATAAACTTGTTGTCATTTGCACAATTTGATCAAATCGAGCAAAATGCACAAATCTGCCTTGCCATGACAGTTGCAGCAAGGCATATTGCCATTGTCATAACTCTTAGCTCAAATGGGATTTGATGGAGTTCTTGGCCATTTTGGAAAGCTCTCATATGATATAACATATGTGTGATTATAGTTTGTCTTGACACTTTTTGGATCCAAGTGAAAAATGCCCTTACATTTTGAAAAAAGTGAAACAAATTCTGACTTAGTGAAAATTTCACTAAGTGTTGGAAAAAGTGGCATTTTCTTGTTTTTGTCATTTTGATCACTCCATAACTAAACATCCATGAAGAATTAGAGTGAGGTGTATTTGACACTTTTAAAGTATGCCATGAGAGCTACAAATCCATCTTTTGATCAGCCAAAATGGTTGCTTGGATCTCAAGTTATGATCCTTGGAAGTTGGTACCCTAGCCACTTTGTTCCATAACTTAGAAAATTTTTAAGTTTTTTATGGTTACCCCTTTTACAAGTTATCCCACTTTTCTTGATTTTTCTTGATGAATGATGATTCCAATCACACATTAACATCATTTTAGGGTTAGGGGAACCATAATTGATAAAAAAAATCAAAAAGTCAAACTTTGACTTTTGGGCACAGTTGACTTTTTATCAGATGAATTCCAAACTGTGCGATCCTCTATGAAATCAAGTCCTTGAACTAAAACCAAAATTTATGGATTGATTTCATAGGTGTTATAGGGTGTATTGAATCATGTCCCAAATTTTGGGAGCATGCCTTGGTCAAAAGTCAAAGGTACAGTTGACTTTTTCCCCGAAACCCCTAATGGTGGTTCAGATGAAATTGAAACTTGTTAATCAAGCTTCTTGGATTAATCCATTGTTGTAAATGGATCAATGTGGTGTATTAGGGTCCCTCAAATCATGTCTTGAGGTCTTGGCTCATGTTTTGTCCCAAAAGTCAACTTAGGGGTGAATTAGGTCAAGAAACCCTAATTCTTGATTTTTTATGAATGCAACCCCTGAGGCTAAATTGACTTGATGATTGGGTTTATGAGGTCCCTTAGAGTATTTTGGGTTATGATTTGAAGCATTGGCTCATGCCCAGAGGAAAATTTCCATCTGGAGGCCCTGGTCGACCAAAACCCTAATTTGGTGACACTGGCGATCTTGAGGCTTGATCCACTTGGAATGTTGCAACCTTGTGCTTGATTCTTGATGTGGGAGGAGTCCTATTGATCCATTTTGGATGTTTGAGAGGTTTAGACAAGTTGAAGATCATGTCATTCCTTGATTGATCCTTTGTCTAAGAGCTCTGAGAGGGCTTGAAACCCTAAGTTTGATTGTAGTGGATGCTCACCCATCTTTTGGGAGACTAATGAGGTATGATGGTCCATCCATATTGTGATGATGACTTTCACAGTGATGGGAAATATTAGTGGTCAAAATTTGGGGTATGACAGATGCTCCTATTTAATCTTCTTGGACCCGAAGGTGTGAATGGCGAAGGTATTCGGGCATTCGGGGTGCAAGAGGATTAAATATCGGAATACCCAAAATTTTGATGGTGGTTATGAATGGTAGCTTATGCATTCATCTTCTTTTGCTATGCAATGATGCTTAGAAAAGGTAAAACTTCCCCTCGATCCTGGTTTCCTACCAAGGAACTGGTCTCAGTTTCTGGTGTAAACTTCCCCTCGATCCTGGTTTCCTACCAAGGAACTGGTCTCAGTTTATGAAATAAACTTCCCCTCGATCCTGGTTTCCTACCAAGGAACTGATCTAAGTTTCTTTTGCAAACTTCCCCTCGATCCTAGTTTCCTACCAAGGAACTGGTCTAAGTTTCTGATGTAAACTTCCCCTCGATCCTGGTTTCCTACCAAGGATCTGGTCTCAGTTTCTGAAATAAACTTGCCCTCGATCCTGGTTTCCTACCAAGGAACTGGTCTAAGTTTCTTTTGCAAACTTCCCCTCGATCATGGTTTCCTACCAAGGAACTGGTCTAAGTTTCTGATGTAAACTTCCCCTCGATCCTGGTTTCCTACCAAGGATCTGGTCTCAGTTACTTTTGTCAATAAACTTTCTTGACAAGGGACGCTATTAGTAGCGGTTTTCCTCAAACTTCTCGCCAAATATCTCCTGGGGAGACGCCATTTAATGGGAAAAGGTTTTGATGTCAGACTTGCTGGGGAAACCCATTGGTCTGAGCTGTAGAGGTGTACAAACTTCTCTGTTTGAGACGCCATTTGCTGACTCTACTGGGGAAAACGAGTCTCTTGAGAGACTGCTTTTGCTTGGGGATATTACATCATACTTTTCCTCGAGATCTTCTCAGAGGAAATGCCATGTTATGTAGTCCAATTTAGAGGTGCCGATGACCTCTTTGTCAGCGAATCTTTCGGAGAAAAACTGTCGTACTATCAAAGCTTTGATTAAGAGGCATTCTCTGGGGATTTTCCTTAATCCGGGAAAGCAAAGATGTCATCTTCAATGGCAAAGAGTGACGTTTGTCGAAAGTTTTCTTGTTTTTCAGAGGTTCAATTTATCAAAGTGTTCGAGGACCATCTCTAATCCAGAAATAAACTGGAGAGAGATTGCTTAGATGATTCACTTCCTGACGAGGAAAGAACCGACAACTCGATTGACAAAGGACTTTTATCACTTGGGAACAAGACCAACTAGAGTGATAGTGATGCAATATGAATGCAAATAAATAATGCATGATGTATGTATGTACATGCTGACAAAACTGACACGACATACAGACTGATAGATGAACACGACTGGATACTCGGCCACCGCGGGGGATAAAAAGTATCACTGGTCCAAAAGTAGCAATTCTGCCTTGCTTAGGTGAGATAGTCCCTGTGGGGAACAACCGTTGGTCGGGCTTAGGAGACAAGAACTCTGCTGGGGATGTCAGATGAAACATGGTCTCTGACATAGCTGATCCTTCATTCAGGCGCACTAGTTTAGAAGGAGTAATTTGATTCTGCACTTTGAGGTTCGATTACTTCTGGAGAAGTGATCAATGTTCTTTCGCTGTTCAACAGTCAAAAGAAATTTCCATTTTTAATTCAAAAAGCAGAAAAATTTTGACAGGTAAATTCATTTTTTGTTTTATTTCAAGAATCTCTAATCACATTAAAACGTCATTCTGTAAAGCTAAAACAAATGAGAATTGCAAACAAAAGCACTAGGGCTTAAATTTTATTGATAGGATGAAAATCATCCAAGCGCGTGATTCCATGAAGTATTTACAAAGTTAGAAAATAGTAATTTAAGGGAAAATGGCTACATTGAAACATAACGACCGTCATCCTTCTACCAACTTTGAATTCTGGGCATCCTGAGCTTCTGTCGAAGATGACCTTAACTGGCATTTTCCTAACGGATGAGATGACTGTTGCTGAGGGATTTGCCCCTTTGTTGAGCATAGTTACTTGCCATTATCTCTAATTTTTGCCTGGATTGTACTGTGATGTTTCCAATCCACCGGGATGGTTTTTGCTTATGTCTCTAATTTTTGCCTGGACCGCCCTTTCGGGTTTTCAATCCACCGAGACGTTTTTTTTCTATTATTTAGGCAAAGTATTTCTTGGCTACATCAACATTTGTAGGGTAGGCAAACTCCTCTCCGTCCATGGTTGCGAGTCTCAAGACACCGCCTGAGAAGGCTTTCTTGACCATATAGGGGCCGTCATAATTCGGGGTCCATTTGCCCCAGGAATCAGCTAGAAATGATGAATCGGACCACCACTTGTTGGGTTACATTGGCGTATGACGCTGCTTCGACCCACTTGGTGAAGTAGTCGATGGATACCAGGATGAACCGATGTCTGTTTGAAGCCTTGGGTTCGATCATGCTAATCATGTCGATTCCCCATATGGAAAAAGGCCATGGGGAAGAAAGAACTTTGAGATGCGTTGGCGGCACATGGATCTTGTCTGAATATATTTGACACTTGTGACACTTCCTCATGTACTTGTAGCAATCAGATTCCATGGTCAACTAGTAGTACCCTGCTCTTAGAATTTTTCTCGCCATTGTGCGTCCGTTGGCATGAGTGCCAAAGGATCCTTCATGAATTTCTTTTATCAGCATGTCTGCTTCTGGTTTGTCTACTCAACGGAGCAAGACCATGTCGAAATTCCTCTTATAGAGTGTATCACCGCTCAGGAAGAAGCTGCCTGCCGATCTTCGGAGGGTCTTTCTATCTTTCCTGGATGCCTCAGGCGGGTACTTTTGTTTTTGAAGGAAGCACTTGATATCATGATACCAAGGTTTATCATCGATGACTGCTTCAATTGTGAAGATGTAAGCGGGCCGTTCAAGGCGCATTATGTCAATCTTAGGTAAGTCGTTCCATTGACCTACACTAATCATGGAAGAGAGAGTGGCTAATGCATCAGCCATGTAATTCTCTTCACGAGGGATGTGATGAAACTCGATTCTGTTGAAGAATGGTAACCACCTTCTCGCGTAGTCTTTGTAAAGGATCAGCCCTGACTGGTATGTGTTCCAATCTCCTTTGATCTGATTAATAACCAGGGCTGAATCGCCATATACATCCAAGTTTTTGATCCTTAAGGCGATCGCTTCTTCGAGACCCATGATACAAGCTTTGTATTCGGCCTCATTGTCTGTACACTTGAATTTCAATCTGGTAGTGAAAGGAACGTGGGTACCCTGAGGTGTTATGATGATTGCCCCAATTCCGTTTCCATAATGATTTACAGCGCCGTCAAAGATTATCCCCCATTGGGAACCTGGTTCTGGCCCTTCTGTCATACCCCAAATTTTGACCACTAAGATATCCCATCATTGTGCAAATCATCATCACAATATGGGTAAACCATCATACCTCATCAGTTTCCCCAAAGATGGGTGAACATTCACTACAATCAAGCTTAGGGTTTCAAGCCCTCTCAGAGCCTTTAGACAAACGATCAATCAAGGAATGACATGATCTTCAACTTGTCTAACCTCTTAAACACCCACAAAGGATCAAGAGGTCTCCCACATCAAGAATTAAGTACAAGAGTGCAACATTTCAAGTGGATCAAGCCTCAAGTTCATCTAATACAAAGTCAACTGACGCAGAAAGTCAAAATTTGACTTTTGGTCAACTATGAGCTTCACAAGCCATTACTCAAGAAAATATGATGGATGATTACATTTGATCGAATTTAAATCAAGAAATCATGCAAAATTGCAAAATTGATCAAATTGAAGGAAACTTAGAAATTTTTTCTAAGTTAAAATCATGCTCAAGTGCACAACTTTTCAAGGTTGTAACTATTGATCCATGCATCCATTGATTTTGCATAAGGGCTACTTTTAAATAGGGTATTTGATACTTCAACATTGTAGAAGGAATCAACTCAAAATATCATAAGGATTGAAATATATAAGTGATCAAAGTTGGGAATTCTTAATGTCAAATGTTCCGACATTTCATAGGACATCATTATTATTTTTCCAGCAAGAATGTCCCAACTTCAAGAATGTTTTTCTCCGTGATCCAAGTTGATTCAAGCCAAACCTTGAGCATCAAAGTTGAAGTATGTAATCTCACCTTTCCAGAAAGTCCTAGAAAGCTCATTTATCATTCTCGAGCAGAAAGTTATGGTCTCTGCAAAAGGCATTGATAAAACAGAATTTTCATGACAGCTTTTAGGACAGATTTGATCACACAAGTTCAAGGTCATTTTTGACAACTTTACAAGTCTTATCTTCATAAACCTTGAACATCAAAGTTGAAGTACATTATCTCAGCTTTCCAGAAAGTTGTAGAATGTCCATTTATCATACTCGAGCAGGAAGTTATGGACTTTACAGTAAGGCTTGCTGCAACTGTTTTTTAGGACAGATTTTGTGTACTTTTTCTTGTGCCACACAATTTTCAAGCTTTGTCACCATGCAGGACAAGTATCAAAGGTGAAATTCACTTCAACTCAAAATATCATAGTGGATTAAAAGATATAAGTGATTAGAGTTTGGAATTGTTAATGTTCAAAGTTGTCAACATTTCATAGGACATCATTAATATTTTTCCAGCAAGAATGTCCCAACTTCAAGGATGTTTTTCTCCATGATCCAAGTTGAACCAAGTCTAGGGTCAAACATCAAAGTTGAAGTATGTCATCTCAGCTTTCCATAAAGTCCTGGAACAACCATTTATCATTCTTGAGCAAGAAGTTATGGATTTTACAACAAGGCTTGCTGCAGCTGATTTTTAAGACAGGTTTCAGGATAGATTTGCACATTTCTTGTGCCACACGAATTTTTAAGCCTTGTCATCATTTTGGACCCATTTGAGGATCAAATCCAAGGGGGATGATCTGATCTCCAAGCCTCCAAAGTCCTTGGAACCAAAAATAGCATGCCAAACCTAGAAAACCCTAAAAGAGGGACAAGACTCCAATTTTGGTTTGGAGCATTTAATGGATGCTTAGAGGTGGCATGAACTGAGCTTCCTTCAAATGAATTCAGTCAAGATTCATCCAATAACAAGGGAACCAGCAGCCTGTGCCCTAACCTCTAGTCAATGGCTAGAGGAGACTTGAGATTCCAAAATGCAACCATTGGACAAACCTCTGCTGCAGCCACCATTCACTATTGCTTGCAAAAAAAACTTGCTCTACTATAAATAGAGCTCATTTGTGCTCAGTTTGAGTACACCAAAGCCATCAAACAAATGCTTTCCTCAAAATCACTTCTTTCACTCCAAAATGCCTTCTTTAGCAAGGCAATTCTGATTTTTTGAGTTAGAGAGCATTTCCATCACAACTCATGATCCAAACACATCCAATATGTCATATCTAAGATGTCAGAACTCTCAAGAGTGACCTATAACATCCTCTGGTTTTTCCTTCGTGCATTATGTACATTATGCTTCAGTATGTATGAGTAGTACCATTGGATTTCTTGCGAAAAATCTGTCAAGATAGGTTCTTACGGATTTTAATTTCGTTAAAAATTAAGAGAGTTATGAGTGTTGGAAGTTTGATAAAAAAGATGTTGAAAACTAAAAGAGATGTCGAAGAGGATGTTGTGACATTTTTCCTCTTTTTCTTATTTTATCTTCAAAACTCAACCAATTCTTTTACATAGCAAAAATCATCATTTTCCAATTTTGTTTTACACACTTCTTATTCATACTCCATAATATTTTAATCCACAAAAAAATCACAAAAAAATATTATTATTTGATATATTTTTAATATATTCAAAAATATTGTTTTAAATTGTTTTAAATGCTTTTAAAATGATTTCTTTTTCTTGATTTTTAAAACCAAAATGATTTTAAATATTCATGTGGATAAAATACTTTTTCATAAACCATAATCATTGTTTATAACATGATTAATGATTTTATTTGATATTTTTATCATTTTTTACTTGATTTTTCTTTAAAAAATGCCTTTAAAAAATGAAATTGGGGTTTCTTTGATTTTCACCCTAACAAATCTTTTTCAAACACTTTTGGGCCTCTAATAGAGTGTAAGACCCAATCCTTTGTAAATACAAACCATTTTTGGGCCTCAAATGTTGTATAAGTCCCCTTGTATTTCAAAAGTTCGGCGCGATCATCGCCCGTTTAAAATAAATCATCTGGACCTCTCCTCGAGCTATAAGACCCATTCAAAATAATTGGGCCTCTAATAGAGTGTAAGACCCAACCCTTTTTTTAAAACCAAAATAATTTTGGGCCTCAGTCATTGTATAAGACCCACGGTGTTTTCAAAGATCTTGGCGTAATCACCTTTTCAAAAATAATCAATTGGGCCTCTCCTTGAGATGTAAGCCCCATCACTTGTACAAAAACCTTATGGGCCTCTAATAGAGTGTAAGACCCAATCCCCTTTTAACCAAAACAATTTTGGGCCTCAGATATTGTTTAAGTCCCTCTGTGTTAAAAGTAAAAAACCTCGGCATGATCGCCAGTTCAAAAATCAAACCCTCTAGGCCTACCCTCGTGTTATAAGCCCCATTCCTTTTCTTTAAACATCTATGGGCCTCTTGAGAGAGTGTAAGACCCATCCCTTTGTACAAAAAACATTTTTGGGCCGGACCTCAGTCACTTGTATAAGTCCCTGTACAAATTCAAAACAACAGTGCAATCACTGATGAAACCTTGGGCCTCTCCTTGAGCTGTAAGCCCCAAAAATATTTTCAAAGCACTTTCTCCTTTGATTTTGAATATAATATTGTTATCAAAGCTTTTTTTGTTGAACAAATAACAAAACATCATGTAAGCTCTACAACCGAGTAAGTGTTTACCCGCTTTCTTTATCCGCTTTCATATATATATATATATATATATATATATATATAACTATATTGTGGGGCTGCTCACTGTAAGTCTTCTTTCACAAACTTTTATATACTTGTCAAATATTAACTGTGTAATACTAGTATAGTTATTTAGAGCTTTCCCCGACAACTACGTCTAGAACTAGGTAAAGCCCTGTTGGTCACTCTTAAATGCAATCAAAACTAGATCCCCATAGGATTACCAGACACAGTTTTCCCTCCTCTTGGGGTTAAACAATATGGAGACGTGAAAGGCAGCATTCTCGATGAACCCTTTCTCAGACTGTCACCCTTAGAAATCATCAAAGAAACTCTACTCCCCAGAGATGATCTTTTCTCCGTGAATGGCATCTCTTAAGTTTCTTCCAAATTCTCGGACTTTCCTGGCTTGATCTATTCTCAGTGAATGGTATGTCTTAAACTTCTCGTGGTTTGGGGACCCAGAGGCTTCTTAAAAGCATCCCCGCCTCCTATTGGGCGCTGTACAAGGACCCTTCAGCTTCTTAAAAGCTCTCATGACTTCTCTTGGGCTTAGTACAAGGACCTAGAGACCTCTACAGGTATAGGAACAGAACCTAGTCATCAATTTGCTAGAGCTGTCTTTCTGAGTCAAGTGTCATACCAGTTAATGGGTTGACCTTCATCCCTTAACATACCAGCCTTCTCTTGGGCATCATGCAAAGATCATTCACTTATTTGAGAATTGATTTCTCAAAACACCAGTAAACTTGGACAGTCTCAATACCCTTTGGATTTCCCATTTCCTTAAAGAACGGGAAATAACCCTGATCCTATGATTAATACCAAAGCACAACAATACCTTTAATCGCTCCCTTCATAAGAACTTATTTTCTCTTTTATCTAACATACTGGACCTGTCACTAAACTGAAACAGTCACCAGCAAAATAGCCTCCTCTTGGGCTTTGTACAAATGAGTCTCCCCAGCAGATCTAACCTTTTCACACTCTCTTATTGAGTATAAAAGACTCTTTTATTGAGTCAATCACCTTTAGCCTCTATCTCGAGCTTCGTACGAGATACAAAACACTCTCTTGTTGAGTATAAAAGACTCTCTTGTTGAGTCAAACCTTTAGCCTCCTCCTTGGGCTTCGTACAAGACACATAAACACACCCTCTTGTTGGGCCAATAGCCTCCTCTTAGGCTTTGTATAAGGAAAACCTCGGTTGAGTCAATCAACCTTTTAGCATCAAAGTTGTGCCTTGTTCATAACATACAAACATCAACAACTCCTTTTCCCCCATCTAATTGCTGTAAGCGGCAAGCCTCTAAATTATTTACATCCACGCCACTGTCCCTCTTTTAGCATGAGAAATTCCTAAGGAAAGATGGAATTTCTCTAAACTGAGTTAAAGTCTTCTCATTCAGGTTGAAAATCCCCTATAAAGGAAATTATGGCATTGCTGGGTTCACATATCCCAGTTAAAGTAATTATCCTTTATAATCAGTCACCCAACAGTTGGGACAAACAGACCAAATATCCCCCTTTAGAGATGACAAATTCTCTCTAATCCTAAACCCTTCAGCTTCACATCTTGGGCTTTGAACAATATACAAATCACCTTCAGCTTCACGTCTTGGGCTTTGAACAAGACACCAAAACGACCTTTTTTCCTCCCATAGAATAGGAGGAACTACGATCGCTCTGATTTCCCTGTTTCGTTAAACGGGAATACGTAGGCATAAGATTGGAAAAATCTTAGCGAGCACACTAATCAAAAACCCAAAATCACGTACCTTCATACATCAATCGAAAAGCATCAGTCCTAACATCCTACCAATAGCCTAGACACTGTGTTCTTAACAAAATAACCTAAGAGAGACCCACAATCTTAATAGCATCTGTAAACCAACAATCATCTATTTAAACTCAATTTGCAAGCAGGGTTAATTGGAGACATCTATTTCCCTTCCTTCATCAACTTCAATAGGATAAAAAATGAATTGAACTGTAAAATGATAGTGCTTCGCAACCACGCAAAAATTTGCGCTACAGAAAAAATGGCGACTTCACTGGGGACAGCGAGATTTTGTTCTCTTCCCATCTCTTAGGTAGAAACCTTGAGTTCACATTCATGTAACAAAAATGGCGACTCTGCTGGGGAGTCATTATCTGTATAGGATCATAAGACTAGAGGTCTAGGATGATTAAGACAAATATATATATACTGCTTTTCCTAATTGATATCTGTGTTTATTTTTCTGCTAATGGGAATGTGTGTGATGCCGCATGTGGAAAGATTGAGTATACACCTAAGATAGGTGATGGCAATGCGGGTAATCTTACTGGGAGTGAATTCCAGTTAAGAGCCCCTGATCGACCATCAAACTCAGTGGAGACTCCCTTTGCAGATACATTGCCTATACGACTTCGGTTGTTGAAAGTAGTGTGGTCGACTGGGTTATCTGAGAAGCTGAGGTTTTTAGCAGACTTAAGCCATTTTGTAGTGCGGAAGCTATCAGAAATAGTTGTCACACAATACTACCCTCATCTGAGATCACTCTAGGATACTTCAGCTCGCTGGCGATCTGCTTGTTGTTGTTATCCCAGAGGGGTCAATGATTTTACGGATAGGTACAAAAAATCACCAGTATAAACCTTTGGGGGGGGGGGGTAGAGCCTTGACTTCATGACATCGACCCTTTGACCCCATGTTTTTTTTATGTTTTTGTGTGCTGCATTCATGCATTCATTTAAAAAACATTAAAACAAAAAAGAAAATCTTCCCTTCTAGTCTCTTTTTTTCAAATTAAATTGAGACAATGATTGAAAATGTCAGAGAAAGAGATTGCGCTAATGGATTTCGGTAGAAGGAAAACTCATAAGTACACCTTCAAGGTTCCAAAGTTAGAGGATTTAAGAGGTTTGGCGAGAATGATCACTAACCACGAGGCTTTCAGAGCTAAGTATGGAAGACTACTGTCTCTATTAAGGGTCCATGTAATCGAAGGAATCCTGTCCATGCTAATCCAGTTCTACGATCCGGTTTATCACTGTTTCACATTCCTGGATTATCAGCTAGCACCAACGCTGGAGGAGTATTCTCACTTGACTGATCTACACATTACTGATCAAGCTCCTTTTTCTGGACTGGAGGAAATTCCAAAGGATCAAACCATTGCAAGAGCAATTTATTTGGACGAGTCAGAAGTCAGGACTCACATGACCACTAAGGGTGGCATCCAAGGTTTGCCAGCCCAGCTCTTAACAAAGAAGGCTCTATACTTTTCTAGTATAGGGAATGTGGCCGCTTTCGAGAACATCTTTGTTTTTCTCACCTACGGGTTATTTTTGTTTCCCAACATTGATAACTTCGACATCAATGCCATTAAGATTTGTCTGATTGGAAACCCTGTACCGACCTTACTCACAGATGCGTATCATTCAGTACACTAAGGAATTTATACAGCGGAGGAATGATCATGTGTTGTGTACCCTTGCTTTACAAATGGTGCACTTCCCATTTGCCCAAGTCTGCTGCATTTTGGGATTAAAAGAATACTTTACGTTGGTCGCAGAGAGTCATGTCTCTTACCAACTCTGACATCAATTGGTACAATCGAATCAACGACGGGATCAGAATCATTGACCGTTGTGGAAATTTCCCAAATGTACCCCTTATAGGAACTAAGGAAGGAATCAACTATAATCCAATTCTCGTTCGTCGTCAATTTGGATACCCGATGAGGCATGTCCTGCGGAGTGCTCGTCTAAAAGGTCTTTTCTTCAAGGAAGGAGAAAATGACAGGGCACTAAAGACAGAAATAGTGCATGCCTGGAAACACGTTCATAGGAAAGGACGAGAGTCTCTAGGGAAACCGGACTGTGTCTCGGTGGAGCCTTATCTCCACTGGGTACAAACTAGAGCTCTCAAGCTGAGGATGCCTTACCCTCGTCAGAAAGTTCTTCCATTAAGGGACTCTGCCCTTTATTTCATGTCTGAGACGGAAAAGCTTCAAGTTACTCTCAGTAAAGTTCAACAGGAGAAGAGGTCTTGGAGGAACAAGTACCATATTCTCAATGTGGAGTGTAGGAAAATACAGCAGCTACTAAGAGAAAAAGATGCTCTGATTGAGATTTTAGAGCAACATGCTGTAGAAAATCAGGATGACCAAAGGAATTTACTCGCTCCTTTCACTTGGCAAAGGAATGACAACCCGACAACGATTGAAGAACCCCGTTCAAAGAAAAGGAAAGCACCAGAACCAGCACCTGAGCTCTCTTCTGAGAGGACTCAGGATCCATTAGTTTAGGTTTCCTTTTTCAGCACTTTGTAATCTATTGTATTTCCATTTCCGCAATCCTTTGAATTCAATAAAATGGGGTTTCCCCACTGTTTGATATTTGCAATCTAATTGTCGAAGTTTACTTTGAATAAACAAAAATAATTAATAATCATTGCATTCATCATTCTCATAAACGCATTCTTCTTACCTATGAATCTCACATTTGTGTCTCGATTCTAGATTTAAACTGTCTCATTCGTACAATACTCGGGCCAATCGTCAGAAAAAGATGGATGATCTCGAGGAAGAGAACAGAGAGTTGAGAGAAGAGATCGACACTCTGAAAGAGGATCTGAGAAAGCTTCATAGCGACATGCAAGCTCTAGCAGAAGCTCAAATGCAGCAACAAAGGACTGTGATCTCAGAGATCACATCAACGTCCATAGTGGAAAAGTCTGATCCTAGGTACAAAATGCCGAAAGATCGTCCCTGGGGCATGCCACTCAACTATATCCCGGAAGGATATATTCCGCTGATCATAGGAGATCCGAAAAATGCAACAGGAACCGCTGGGCCTGAAGGTTACAGACTTCGGAAAAGCGAAGATGCCAGGGGCATGACAACAACTCCTGAAGGTTACAAACTTCGGGAGACACCGAGAGTCTCAGCCATAGTGACTATACCACCGCCCGTGGTACACACTGTCCCGGAAGGACAGATTCCCCAGATACCTTCTGGTGGAAACGACAGCATGTTCGATAGAATAAATGAATTCCAGGAACAGTTCCTGGAAATGCAGAAAGAACTGCAATCCCTTCGCGGTTAGGATCTATTTGGAAAGGACGACGCAGACCTTTGTTTGGTCCCTAATGTGAAAGTTCCACACAAGTTCCAGGTACCCGACTTTGAAAAGTACAAGGGTAACTCTTGCCCTCAGAGCCATTTAGTGATGTACGCTCGGTGAATGTCAGCTCAGACAAAGAACCAGGAGCTACTAATTCATTACTTTCAGGATAGTTTAACCGGTGCTGCATTAAAATGGTACATGGGGTTAAATCGCGCCACGGTCGGTATATTCAGAGATCTGGGCGCTGCCTTCGTTCAGCACTACAAATATAATCTGGACATGGCACTGGACAGAGATCAGCTCAGATCGATGTCACAAAAGGACAAGGAAACCTTTAAAGAATACGCTCAGAGATGGCGTGAAATTGCCGCTCAGATTTGTCCACCTCTGGAGGAAAAAGAGATGACAAAGATCTTCTTAAAAACCTTAAGCTCATTTTACTATGACAGAATGGTTGCCAGTGCGCCCAGTGACTTCTCCGAGATGGTGGGCATGGGAGTTCGTCTTGAGGAAGCTGTCCGAGAAGGACGCCTAGTTAAAGACGTTGGATCATCAAGTAGTACAAAATGATACGGTAGTGCTCTCCCTAAGAAAAAAGAGCAGGATATTGGGAATATTTCTCTCGGGAAGTAAAGGCGACGTTACCAACCAGTAGCAACTGTAACTCATGCTATTAACCTGACGCATGTTCCTACGTATCAACCCCAGGTTGTCCCGAGCCAACCTAATCAATAGCAATATCAGCAAAGGACACAACAGCCTCTTTAGCAGGCTCGTCCTCCATACAACAACAATCGTGCAACACGACCACCAGGGTTTGACCCTATACCCATGTTGTACGCAGAGCTGCTTCCATTACTACTGGTCAAGGGGCACGTCCAAACTAAGTCTCCTCTTACAGTACCGGAAAATCTGCCTTTCTGGTTCAAAACGGATCAGACTTGTCCTTACCATCAAGGAGGACCAGAGCATAACATAGAGAACTGTCTCAGTTTCAAATCCGACGTACAAAAGCTTGTTAGGAGCGGGGTCTTATCTTTCAAAGATACGAATCCTAATGTTCTCACAAACCCGCTGCCTCAACACGAAAAAGCTGCAGTCAACTTGATAGAAGGAGAGTCTAACGACATCTATCAAATTCATGATGTACTCTTGTTAAGGGCCAACTTGGTCAAGATGCATTATAGACAGAGCAGATATGGCCATGTGCCACCTCATAATTATCACCAGTGTGATATCTGCTCTAAAAACAATCAAGGATGTTCTGTGGTGCAATCAGCTCTACAGGAACAATTGGATCTCGGGTGGATCCAAGAGCATCGAGTTCGTGGAGTCAACATGACCTATATGAATTCCAACATCATTCAGAACCACGACATCCGTGCAATGAATGTCAACTTGGTGGCGATGCACTCAAGGTAAAGCCAATACCATAATCTGCCGCGGCATGATTACAATTCCTATCTGACTTGCTCGGTAAACAAACAGGGATGCTCTTTTGTACAAGAGGCCCTCCAGCGTCAGATGGATCTTGGGTGGATCCAGGACTACCATGATAGAAATCCTTATCAGATCAACATGATTCAAATCTTTGATATTCGTCTGATGAATACCAGCTTGGTGGAGTTACACGCCAAGCAGATTCAACTTGGCTTTCTCACTTCTCACGATTATCTGAACTGTAAAGGATGCAGTGAGAGTAACCAAGGGTGCGCTCTCATTCAGAGAACTTTACAAAACTTGTTAAACCACCGGTGGCTTCCGATCTATCTGGATGAAGACACGCAACAAATCAGTGTGCTTAATGGAAACCCTACTCGGCATCAAAGTCAGGATGTCCGATCTATGGAAACAAACCTGGTAAGGTTGCACTGCATTCAAAGCGGGCGTGGCCAGGTGCCACCACACAACTATGAACATTGTAGAGTCTGGTCGGAGAGTAACCAAGGATGCTACCTTGTGCGGGCAGCCCTTCAAGGTCAGTCGGATCGTAAAAAGATTCACCCGTGTCCGAGTCCCGAGTCAATCAACTGGACGCCGGACTACTTCGCTGATCAAATCAGAGACGTTGTCATAATCTGATCATCAACAGAACAAGGATGTTTGCACCATTATCCCTCTACTGGACGAATCAAAGGTTCTCAACCAGGAACTGATTGAAGTTACTTACGACAGTCAAAAAAATCAGAAGGCTCCTGTTGTTATTTATCTACCAGGACCGTTACCGTATGAAACAGCTAAGGCGATACCTTACAAATACGATGCAACAATAATTGAGAATGGAAAGGAAATTCCATTACCCTCCGTCGTGAATATTGCAGACATCAGTCGAGTAACACAGAGAGGTCAAATCTTCAACCGAGGAGTTGGAGAACCTAACAAGGAAAAGAAACTTTCGAAAGAAGCTCCTGATTCACTAGTCGGTCAATCCAGTAATCTCGACCTTTCAAAGAACAGTGATGAGATGCTGAAGCTCATCCAAAGGAGTGAGTACAACATTGTTGATCAGCTGTTACAAACTCCTTCAAAGATCTCAGTGCTATCACTTTTACTCAGTTCCGAAGCCCACAGAGAGGCTCTGCAGAAAGTATTAGAGCAGACCTTTGTAGAATAGGATGTGTTAATACGACAGTTCAATAGCCTCATCTCTAACATCACTTCCTGCAACAACTTAGGATTCAGTGATGAGGATTTGCCAGAGGGGGGCAAAAGTCACAACATGGCGCTCAATATCACAGTTAACTGCCAGGACGATGCCTTAGCCAGCATACTAGTAGACACAGGATCGACCATCAACGTTATGCCGAAGTCCACTTTAATGCAACTATCATTCAAAGGATCCCCGATGAGGGGCAGTGAGGTCATCGTCAAAGCCTTTGATGGATCTCAGAAAGCAGTTATTGGCGAAGTCGACCTTCCCATAACTATCGGTCCTCACACTTTCCAAATCACTTTCCAGGTCATGGACATCCGGGCAGTATACAACTGTTTATTAGAAAGACCTTGGATAAACTAGGCTGGGGCAGTTACTTCGACGCTGCACCAGAAATTGAAGTTCGTCAAGAACGATCAACTCGTCACAGTCTGTGGAGAACAAGCCTTGATCATGAGTAACCTGTCATTATCTACTTGTGTAGAACCAGAGGAGGTTGTTGGAACCCAGTTCCAAGCACTGTCGGTGAGCAATGAGAATCAATCAGAAAAAGAAACCTCGATTTACTCGTACAGAGATGCTCTCGAAGTGATCGAGAATAATAATACAAAAGGATGGGGACAGCTTGTCATTCCTACTGATAATAAAACAAAGAAGGGTCTTGGTTTTTCTGCAACCCGTACTCAGACAGCTGCTAACGATGAAAGTCTTCATCCCATTCAGGGTTTCTTCCACAGTGGAGGTTTCCTTCACCTAGAGCCTCAAACAGTCCATATTATCAACAAGGAGGATCCCTCTGATACGGATGAGGAATGGAAGTCCTATCTCAACGAGGACGGTTATATGTCTCAGGAAGAGGTGCCCACGCCATTTTGCTATCCCGCACAGAGTCTGAGATTTATACCCAGGTCAGACGTCAAAATGATATATGGAGATTGTGATCCGGAAGGATGCCGTGCTCCACCAAACTCATTAGAGGAAGACACTCTGATGAAGGACAACTTTGACCACGACTATTATGGCCCAATGGATGGCTTGCCTATCTGGCAGCCGTACCCAGGAGACTTGGGGCAAGAAAATCAGCTGAACAATGAAAATCAGCTGAGCATCATTGAACAGAATACCTGCGTCCCCACCATGTCATAGGATCAACACTCAGGTCATTCAGAAAATATTCAGCACGACGATGAATTCGTAAAGTTTGCAGGACTTAAGTTTATTAACTATGCTTTTCCTGAGGTCAACGTCATCGAGAAGGATGACTCATCCAGTTCCACAGAAGTGTGGGACACCTTAGGACAACCGAGTGGCAAATTCGACTACTTGGTCAAGTACACCGCTCCTGAAAGCTCTCGTATCAGGCTCGAAGACTTCCAGCCAACTGGGTGGGGAGATTTACCTGAGAGAACAAATACTATGCAAAATACAACTGAGGAATCCTCCTACGACAACTCCGCCTGGGAGACAGATTCCAATGATCCTGCTCCACCAGAAATCAGCGTTATTTCTGAAGACAAATCAAGGAAGATACCAGACTTTGTGATTCACCGAGGAGTTCGCCGCCAATGGGTTGCAGTCGATGTTCCGAAGATTGTTCATAAGTCAAAGTAATTGTCGTCTTTAATCTTTCACCCTGCCCATGTGAAACAGATGTTTTGATAGGGCTCGTTTTCTATAAATTTCCCTCTTCGCTTCGCCCAAAGCGACAGAGTTTTGTTTTATAGGGCTGTAGTTTCAAGAATTGACTTGTTCATAAATAAAATAACGCCGTTCTGTAATTTCTGCATTAATTGCTGTTTTCTCCTTTTGCTTTTCTCAGAAAATGGTAATCCTAAAAAACGAATAATAATAAACAATCAGTTTTTCAAAAAAAATATACACTGCACACATTTTTGCATTCTCTCTATCTCTTCTAAACACAATCATCACGTCCTGTTGATTGCTTGCTTTAAACCCCATTGAAACATACGATCCGATGCCTTCTCCCAACTTTGAGTTCCCGGTATTTGGGGCTGAAGAAGAAGTTGACGACAAAATTCCAGAAGAGATCTCCCGATTACTCAGACAAGAGGAAAGGTCCATTGAACCTCACAAGGAGCCGTTGGAAATGATCAACGTGGGTTCAGAAAAAGAGAGAAAAGAAATCAGGATTGGGGCACTGCTCATTCCAACTGCCAAAGAGAGTTTGACAAATCTTCTCAGAGAATTTCCCGATGTGTTTGTTTGGTCCTACCAGGACATGCCAGGGTTGGATACCAGCATCGTGGAGCATCATTTACCATTAAGGTCAAAATGTCCGCCAGTAAAGCAAAGGTTGAGATGGACTCACCCGGACATGGCCATCAAAATCAAAGAGGAGGTACAGAAACAGATTGACGCAGGTTTCCTCGCCACATCAGAATATCCTCAATGGTTAACCAACATCGTACCCGTTCCAAAAAAGGATGGAAAAGTCAGAATGTGTGTCGATTACAGAGATCTAAACAAGGCTAGTCCAAAGGACGACTTTCCTTTACCACACATTGACATGCTGGTTGACAGTACAGCAAAGTTCAAAGTTTTCTGCTTCATGGATGGATTCTCGGGCTATAACCAGATCAAAATGGCGCCGAAAGACATGGAGAAAACTTCGTTCATTACCCCATGGGATACCTTTTGTTACAAGGTAATGTCGTTCGGTTTGAAGAACGCCGGGGCAACCTATCAAAGGGCCATGACTACTCTGTTTCATGACATGATACACAAGGAAATTAAGGTATATGTCGATGATATGATTGCCAAATCTAGAACAGCAGAGGAGCATGTGACCCACCTGTCAAAATTATTCGAGTGGTTGAGAAAGTATAAACTCCGCTTGAATCCCAACAAGTGCACCTTCGGTGTCCGTTCAGGGAAACTTTTAGGGTTCATCGTTAGCCAGAAAGAAATTGAGGTTGATCCTGACAAGGTCAAGGCCATTCGAGAAATTCCTTCTCCGAAAATTGAAAAATAAGTCAGAAGATTTCTGGGACGTTTGAACTACATCTCCAGATTCATATTCCTCATGACCGCGATGTGTGCGCCGATCTTCAAATTACTTAAAAAGAACTAGGACTGCGTTTGGACAGAGGACTGTCAAACCGCCTTCGACAGTATTAAGGAATACCTGTTGAACCCACCGATTCTATCACCTCCAGTGGAGGGAAGACCACTGATCATCTACCTCACAGTCTTGGAAGGCTCAATGGGTTGTGTACTTGGCCAACAAGACGAAACTAAAAGGAAAGAGTCTGCCATCTACTATTTGAGCAAGAAGTTCACCGACTGCGAGACTCGGTACACTATGCTTGAGAAAACTTGTTGCGCTTTGGCTTGGGCAGCCAAACATCTTCACCAGTACATGATTCGTCACACTACTTGGTTAATCTCCAAAATGGATCCAATCAAGTATGTCTTTGAAAAACCTGCTCTCACGGGAAGGATTGCCCATTGGCAGATGTTGTTATCAGAATATGACATAGAGTACCATGCTCAAAAATCCGTTAAAGGGAGTATTTTAGCCGATCATTTGGCTCATCAAGCGATTGACGATCAAGAATCAGCTGGGTTTGACTTCCCAGACGAAGATGTCATGTATCTAAAAATGAAAGATTGCGATGAACCGCTACCCAGTGAAGGGCCAGAACTAGGTTCCCAATGGGGACTAATCTTTGACGGAGCTATCAATCATTATGGAAACGGAATTGGGGCAATCATCATAACACCTCAGGGTACCCATATTCCTTTCACCGCCAGACTTACATTCAAGTGTACAAACAACGAGGCCGAATACGAAGCTTGTATTATGGGTCTCGAGGATGCGATTGATTTAAGGATCAAGAACTTGGATGTATATGGCGACTCAGCCCTGGTTATCAATCAGATCAAAGGAAGTTGGAACACATATCAATCAGGACTGATTCCTTACAAAGATTATGCAAGAAGGTTGTTACCTTTGTTCAACAGAATCGAGTTTCATCACATCCCTCTTGATGAGAATCACATGGCTGATGCCTTAGCCATTCTCTCTTCCATGATTAATGTAGGTTAATGGAACGACTTACCTAAGATTGACATGATGTGCCTTGAACGACCCGCTTACATCTTCACGATCGAAGCAGTCATCGACGACAAACCTTGGTATCATGATATCAAATGCTTCCTTCAGAAACAAAAGTACTCAACAGGGGCAACCCCTTTCTCTCTAGTATATGGCATGGAAGCAGTGCTCCCTGTAGAAGTAGAGATCCCATCAATCTGGGTATTGATTGAGGCTAAGCTAACAGAAGCTGAGTGGTGTCAAAGTCGACACGATGAACTGAATCTAATCGAAGAAAAACGAATGACTGCTCTATGCCACGGTCAGTTGTATCAACAAAGAATGAAGAAGGCGTTCGACAAAAAGGTCCAACCTCGCGTCTTCAGGAAAGGAGACCTTATGCTCAAAAAGATACAATCATCTCTCACTAATTCCCGGGGCAAATGGACTCCTAATTATGACGGCCCCTATGTGGTCAAGAAAGCTTTCTCAGTCGGTGCCTTGAGACTTGCAACCATGGATGGAGAAGAATTTGCCTACCCCACGAATGTTGATGTAGTAAAGAAATACTTTGCCTAAACTAAAAAAAAGAGAAAAAAACGTCTCGGTGGATTGAAAACCCGAAAGGGCGGTTCAGGCAAAATTTAGAGACATAATCAAAAATCATCCCGGTGGATTGGAAATCTCAAAGTACAATCCAGGTAAAAGTTAGGGATAATGGCAAGTAACTATGTTCAACATGGGCAAGTCTCTCAGCAGCAGTCATGCCATCCGTCAGGAAAACTCCAGTCAGGGTCATCTTCGACAGAAGCTCAGGATGCCCAGAATTCAAAGTTGGTAGAAGGATAGTGGTCGTTATGTTTCAATATAGCCCTTTTCCCTTAAATTACCATTTTCTAACTTTGTAAATACTCCATGGAATCACGCGCTTGGCTGATTTCCATCCTATCAATAAAATTTAAGCCCTTGTGCTTTTGTTTGCAGTTCTTATTTGTTTTAGCTTTACAAAACGATGTTTTAACATGATTAACAATTCTTGAAATAAAACAAAAATGAATTTACTTGTTAAACTTTTTCTACTTTTAAAATAAAGATGGCAATTCTTTTGACTATTGAACGTCTAAAGGACATCAATCGCTTCTTCAGAAGTAAGCGAGCTTCAAAGTGCAGAATCAAAGTACTCCTTCTAAACCAATGCGCTTGAATAAAGGATCAGTTATGTCAGATGTGAATACTCCGTCTGACATCCCCGGTGTAACGACCCAGTTTTGGTTATTTTTATTTAATTGAGTCATTTTGATTATTTTATTATTATTTTATTTTATTCCTGACTTTTATTTGAAAATATATTATTTTTCATCGTGAATATATTTTATCGCGTTTTGGGAGCGTCTGCGAGATATTTGAGTGTAGGGGTATTTTGGTCTTTTCATTTATTTTGGGTAAGTTAGAAACATAAATAGAAATAGAAGAGAGAAAAATAGAAAGGAAACAAAAAGAGAAGAAGAAAAGTAGAGAGAAAGAAGAAGAGAAGAAAAAGAGAGAAACTTGGGAAAGAAGAATACTATACAACCGACTTTTTAAACACGATTAAATCGGGTAAGGGTGTGAAACTCGATTATCTTATGCTTGTGTATGATTATGTATGTGTATGTTTGCATATTTTCTTGTTTTTCCATAGCTTTTGATTCTAGGTTGGAAATGGGAAAAATGATGAGGAATCGATGTTTTCGCGGTTGGAAATCGGTGTAAATGTGGTAGAATACTTGTTACCATGCTTTGGTTATGTTTTGATTGCTATATGTTGGTTTGGAAATGTTTCGGGTGGAGAAAATATGGTTTTGGGATGATCTGGTGTGCTGCTGGGTTTTGCTGAAATCGCAGGTTCGCACTGCGAATGGGTGGCGAGTGTTCGCGTGAGGTTCGCACTGCGAACGTTGTATTATTTTTCATTCTGCCACTGTTCGTTGGAGGATTCGCATTGCGAATGGGGTAGCGAGCATTCGCTGGGAGTTCGCACTGCGAAAGTTGGGAATTTTCTAGGTTATTTTGCTTCTGCCACTGTTTGCTAGGACATTCGCACTGCGAATAAGGGAGCGAAGGACTCGCTAGGACCCTCGCACTACGAACATGACAGTTTATTCCAATTTGTTTTCTCTGTAACTTTTGATCCGTGAGTCGGTTTGAGGCGTGGTTTGATGCGTTAGAAAGCTTGTAGCATGTACTTTCTTATGATGATGGTTTTGAGATTGTTGACCGATTTAATTATGTCGGGAATTTGGAAATGCGTTGCTTTGTCGACTTTTGCCGTTATCATTGGGGGTAATTGATGTGTATCATGCAATGTGTGGTATCTGATGATATATGCATGATTATGGATGTGTATATGTGTATGCATTTTGAATGTCATGAGTCATTGTATGCCAAGCATCATGATATGCATTCCTGTGATGTCGTGTGCCCTAGTGGGTGTGAGCGATGAATCGATTCTAGAGGGAATCCACTATAACATCGTGTGCCCGTGTGGGGTGTGAGCGATGATTATAGACGATCGTGTGCCCGTGTGGGGTGTGAGCGATCGGGTCGTGTGCCCGTGTGGGGTGTGAGCGATCCATAAACGTCGTGTGCCCGTGTGGGGTGTGAGCGACGAGGAACATCGTATGCCCGACGGGGAGTTACATTAAGTAACGAGCGATGGTTCCAATAGTTCCTGAGTGAACTAGTGTTGAGATTGATGGATGCATGGTACCGTATATGCATTGCATAGAGTCGTTGTGTCGGTCTCTGTGCATTTGCATAAATCATGAATGGATTGATTTTGTGTGGAATTGTGATTGGAATTGCTGAGTTGAGATATATATATTTATATATTGGGATTGGGGATAATTGTATTGTGTATGATTGATATGCATTGGTCATGAATATATGAGATATGTATTGGGTTGTGTTGTATTTGCTTATGGGGTAGTTGCAGTGAGGATATTTTACCTGTGTAATTTTGTGCTAATTATATAATTATATGCAATTATATTATGATTGTTTTTCTCACCCTTCTGTTGTTTTATAATGCTCTATGAGGCATTGCAGATTAGATTGCTGGAGGTCTTTTTGTGAAGCTTAGGTCTTCATTCTTTTGTCGGTCGGCTCTGATATGTGGCACCGGGTAGTTAGGGAGACCGTTGGTGATTTGTGTGTATATGTATATGTTTCTTTTGAGATTGTACATGTATGATTGTATTTGGTAGACAAACTTTTCATGATATATATATATATATATGAGATTTCAGCGCAGATTTTCCGCTTTTATTCTGTACCTGAATTGTGGGTGTTAGGAACTAAGTTCCTTTGTTAATTGCTACCTGATTGTTGCATATCTTTATGGGCAGGTTTATGTGTATTTTGTTTCAAATTGATGTGACCCCTCGGTCTATGCTGTGACTGCTTTAAATATACTCTGATGAAATTTTGAATTTTTATTACCGTTTTATTTAATTTGGGGTATATATTGGGGGTGTTACATTAAGTGGTATCAGAGCCAGTCCGTGTCAGTTTGTGTCAGTCCGTGTCGGTGTTGGTGTTTGGGGTGAGCTATTTGTTAACCATAGTTGCTGTTATTGGAAATGAACAGAATATGGCTGGTAGGAATGACGTTGCTTTGGCTGCTGCTATGCAAGCTATGGCTCGGGCTGTGCAGGGCGCACCTAATGCTGCAGGTAATGATGAGTTCAGGAAGAACAAACCGGCTGTCTTCAAAGAAAGATATGATCCTGATGGTGCACAAATTTGGCTGAAAGAGATTGAAAGGATCTTCCGAGTGATGGATTGCGTTGAGGATCAGAAGGTGAGACTGGGTACTCACATGTTATTGGAAGAACCTGATGATTGGTGGGTTAGTACTCGGCATGTGTTGGAAGTTGCGGAGGAAGAGATTACTTGGGCTGTGTTTAGCATTGAGTTTCTGAGGAAGTCTTTTCCTGAAGATGTAAGAGGAAAGAAGGAAATTGAGTTCTTGGAATTAAAACAAGGTAATATGTCTGTTGTTGATTATACTGCTAAGTTTGTGGAGCTTGTGCAGTTTTATCCACATTATGCTGAAGCGAGTGCAGGATTTTCTAAGTGTGTGAAGTTTGAGAACATATTGCGTCCTGAGATAAAGCAGACAATCGGTTACCAAAGGATTAGAAGGTTTTCTGATTTGGTGGATTGCTGTAGGATTTTTGAAGAGGATAGTAAAGCTCATTCTACTCACTATAAGAGTGTGAACGAAAGGAAAGGGAAGCAACCGTTTCGCAGTGGTCCTTATGTAACACCAGCTGATAAGGGTAAACAAAGGGGAAATTTTGAGAGAAGGCCAAGTGGGGGAGGAATGCCTAATCCTCCGAGATGTTATAGGTGTGGTGACCTAGGACATCGTCAGTTTGAATGCAGGAAAGATATGAGAAAATGTTCCAATTGTGGAGGTTTAGGACACATTGCAGCTGATTGTAAGAGGCAGAATGGAGTGAAGTGTTTCAACTATGGTGAACCTGGTCATATTAGTACAAAGTGTCCGAAACCAAAGCAAGCTCCACCTAGTGGGAAGATTTTTGCCTTGGCAGGAACTCAGACTTCAAGTGCAGATCGTCTGATCAGAGGTACTTATTTTATTAATAGTACTCCTTTAGTTGCTATTATTGATACTGGAGCGACTCATTCGTTTATTTCTCTGAGTGCGTGAAGTGTTTGAAGCTTGTGTTGTCTTCGATGGGTGGTGAGATGGTTATTGATACTCCAGCAATGGGGTTAGTAACTACTTCTTTGGTTTGTTTAAGTTGTCCTTTGACCATTTATGGTAAAGACTTTGAGATGGACTTGGTGTGTTTGCCGTTGGAGGGTTTAGATGTGGTTTTGGGAATGAATTGGTTGTAGTTCAATTGGGTTCATATTGACTATTATCATAAGCTAGTAAGATTTCCTTCTCTTGAGGAAGACGAGGACTCGAGTTTCTTATCTACCAAAGAGTTGAAGAAACTTTTGGCGGATGAAGCTCAGTTGTTCGGGTTGTTTGCGTTGTTGACTGTGGATAGTCAAGTTTCACTTGATGTGTTTCCTGTGGTGTGCAAATTTTCGGAAGTGTTTCCTGAGGATATTTTGGACTTGCCGCTAGAGAGGGAGGTGGAGTTTTTAATAGATCTAGTTCCTGGTACTAGACCTGTTTCTATGGCACCTTATCGTATGTCAGCATCTGAGTTAGTTGAGTTAAAGAAGCAGTTGAATAAATTGCTAGAAAAGAGGTTTGTGAGACCAAGTGTGTCGCCTTGGGGTGCTCCAGTTTTGTTGGTGAAAAAGAAAGATGGAAGTATGCGATTGTGTATTGATTATCGCCAGTTGAATAAGGTGACGATTAAGAATAAATATCCTATTCTGAGAATTGATGATCTGATGGATCAGTTGGTAGGTGCTTGTGTGTTTAGTAAGATTGACTTGAGGTCAGGGTATCATCAGATAAGGGTGAAAGAGGAAGATATTCAGAAGACGGCTTTTAGGACACGTTACGGTCATTATGAATATTCTGTGATGCCGTTCGGGGTTTTTAATGCGCCAGGTGTGTTTATGGAGTACATGAATCGTATTTTCCACGAGCATTTGGATCGTTTTGTGGTTGTGTTTATTGATGATATCTTAATTTATTCTAAGTCTCGGGAGGAGCACACGGAGCATTTGCGTATTATTTTGCAGGTTTTGAAAGAAAGGAAGATTTTTGCTAAATTGTCCAAGTGTGAGTTCTGGTTGTCGGAAGTGAGTTTTCTTGGACACGTAATTTCAGGTAATGGTATTGTTGTGGATCCATCTAAAGTAGATGCAGTTCTACAATGGGAGGCTCCGAGATCCGTTACTGAAATTCGAAGCTTTTTGGGATTAGCCGGATATTATCGAAGGTTTATTGAAGGTTTTTCTAAGCTAGCACTTCCGTTGACCCAGTTGACTTGTAAAGGGCAAACGTTCGTTTGGGATATTCGGTGCGAGGAAAGTTTTAATGAGCCGAAGAGAAGATTGACGACAGCTCCGATTTTGATTTTGCCGAATCCTACTGAACCATTTGTAGTGTATTGTGATGCGTCTTTGATTGGTCTAGGTGGGGTGCTAATGCAAGAAGGTAAGGTCATGGCTTATGCTTCGAGGCAGTTGAGAGTGCATGAGAAAAATTACCCTACTCATGGTTTGGAATTAGTGGCTGTGGTCTTTGTGTTGAAAATTTGGAGGCATTATCTCTATGGTGCAAGATTCGAAGTCTTTAGTGATCATAAAAGTTTTAAATATTTGTTTGATCAGAAAGAATTGAATATGAGGCAGCGGAGGTGGTTGGAATTTTTGAAGGACTACGACTTTGGCTTAAATTACCATCCTGGTAAAGCGAATGTGGTAGCCGATGCTTTGAGTCGAAAATCGTTACATATGTCCGCTTTAATGGTTAAGGAGTGGGAGCTTTTGGAAGCTTTTAGGGACTTGAGCTTGGTGTGTGAAGTGACATTCGACAGCGTGAGGCTGGGTATGCTAAAGGTTACTAATGATTTTCTAATGACTGTTAGTGAGAAACAGAAGCTGGATGTGAAATTTGTGGATTTGATGTTGGTGAGAGAAAAAGATGCGAATAGTGATTTTAAAGTGGATGTTAATGGTGTTTTGAGTTCCGAGGTCGAATTTGTATTCCGGATGATTCAAAGTTGAAAAGGATGATTTTAGAGGAAGGACACCGGAGTAAATTAAGTATACATCCGGGAGCTAACAAGATGTACCAAGATTTGAAGAAGATTTTCTGGTGGTCTGGATTGAAAAGAGATGTGGCTCAGTTTGTGTATACGTGTTTGACGTGCCAAAAGTCGAAAGTGGAACATCTGAGGCCTTGTGGTTTGTTGCAACTGTTGGATATTCCTGAGTGGAAGTGGGACAACATTTCTATGGATTTTGTGACAGGGTTTCCGAATAGACAGCGAGGGCATAATGCTATTTGGGTGGTTGTAGATAGGCTGACTAAATCAGCGCATTTCATTCTGATTGACATCAGTTTTTCTTTAGAAAAGTTGGCTGAGATTTACATCAGTGTGATTGTGAAGTTGCATGGGGTTCCGTTGAGCATTGTTTCTGATCGAGATCTGAGGTTTACTTCGAGATTTTGGGAAAGTTTACAGAGGGCGTTGGGTTCTAAATTGAGATTGAGTTCGGCTTATCATCCGCAGACGGATGGACAGATCGAGAGAACGATTCAGTCGTTGGAAGATTTGTTGCAAGCGTGTGTTCTTGAACAAGGTGGTGCGTGGGATAGTTATCTTGCATTGGTGGAATTCACGTATAATAACAGTTTCCATTCTAGTATTGGAATGGCACCTTTTGAAGCACTGTATGGACGAAGATGTCAAACACCGTTGTGCTGTCACGAATCTGGTGAGAGTTCGGTGGTTGGACCCGAATTGATTCAGCAGACTACGGACAAAGGGAAGCTTATTCGTGAGAAAATGAAGGCTTCTCAGAGTAGACAGAAGAGTTATCATGATCGGAGGTGAAAGGATCTTGAATTTCAAGAGGGCGATCATGTATTTCTGAGAGTTACGCCAGTAACGGGTGTTGGAAGGGCGTTGAAGTTGAAGAAACTTACTTTTTGGTTTATTGGTCCTTACCAGATATCCGCGATAGTGGATGTTGTGGCTTATAGGGTGGCGTTGCCGCCGAATTTGTCAAATTTGCATGATGTGTTCCATGTTTCACAGCTTCGGAAGTATGTTCCGGATCCGTCGCATGTGATTCCGATGGACGAGGTTGAGGTAAAGGAGAACCTTACGGTTGAGGCATTACCAGTGAGAATTTTGGACCGCGAGTTGAAGCGATTACGAGGCAAGGAAATTGAACTTGTGAAAGTAGCGTGGGGAGGCGCTGCTGAGGGCAATTTGACTTGGGAGTTGGAGAGTCGGATGTGGGAGTCGTATCCAGAGTTGTTCGTCTTAGGTAATATTTTCGAGGACGAAAATTTCTAAGTGGGGGAGAGTTGTAACGACCCAGTTTTGGTTATTTTTATTTAATTGAGTCGTTTTGATTATTTTATTATTATTTTATTTTATTCCTGACTTTTATTTTAAAATATATTATTTTAAAATTTTGGGAGCGTCTGCGAGATATTTGAGTGTAGGGGTATTTTGGTCTTTTCATTTATTTTGGGTAAGTTAGAAACATAAATAGAAATAGAAGAGAGAAAAATAGAAAGGAAAGAAAAAGAGAAGAAGAAAAGTAGAGAGAAAGAAGAAGAGAAGAAAAAGAGAGAAACTTGGGAAAGAAGAATACTATACAACCGACTTTTTAAACACGATTAAATCGGGTAAGGGTGTGAAACTCGATTATCTTATGCTTGTGTATGATTATGTATGTGTATGTTTGCATATTTTCTTGTCTTTCCATAGCTTTTGATTCTAGGTTTGAAATGGGAAAAATGATGAGGAATCGATGTTTTCGCGGTTGGAAATCGGTGTAAATGCGGTAGAATACTTGTTACCATGCTTGAGTTATGTTTTGATTGCTATATGTTGGTTTGGAAATGTTTTGGGTGGAGAAAATATGGCTTTGGGATGATCTGGTGCGCTGCTGGGTTTTGGTGAAATCGCAGGTTCGCACTGCGAATGGCCAGCGAATTATTGACGAGCGTTCGCGTGAGGTTCGCACTGCGAACGTTGTATTATTTTTCATTCTGCCACTGTTCGCTGGAGGATTCACATTGCGAATGGGGTAGCGAGCATTCGCTGGGAGTTCGCACTGCGAACGTTGGGAATTTTCTAGGCTATTTTGCTTCTGCCACTGTTCGCTAGGACATTCGCACTGCGAATGAGGGAGCGAAGGACTCGCTAGGAGCTTCGTACTGCGAACATGACAGTTTATTCCAATTTGTTTTCTCTGTAACTTTTGATCCGTGAGTCGGTTTGAGGCGTGGTTTGATGCGTTAGAAAGCTTGTAGCATGTACTTTCTTATAATGATGGTTTTGAGATTGTTGGCCGATTTAATTATGCGAGAATTTGGAAATGCGTTGCTTTGTCAACTTTTGCCGTTATCATTGGGGGTAATTGATGTGTATCATGCAATGTGTGGTATCTGATGATATATGCATGATTATGGATGTGTATATGTGTGTACATTTTGAATGTCATGAGTCATTGTATGCCAAGCATTATGATATGCATTCCTGTGATGTCGTGTGCCCTAGTGGGTGTGAGCGACGAATCGATTCCAGAGGGAATCCGCTATAACGTCGTGTGCCCGTGTGGGGTGTGAGCGATGATTATAGACGATTGTGTGCCCGTGTGGGGTGTGAGCGATGGGGAACATCATATGCTCGACGGGGAGTTACATTAAGTAACGAGCGATGGTTCCAATAGTTCCTGAGTGAACTAGTGTTGAGATTGATGGATGGATGGTACCGCATATGCATTGCATAGAGTCGTTGTGTCGGTCTCTGTGCATTTGCATAAATCATGAATGGATTGATTTTGTGTGGAATTGTGATTGGAATTGCTGAGTTGAGATATATATATATATTTATATATTGGGGTTGGGGATAATTGTATTGTGTATGATTGATATGCATTGGTGATGAATATATGAGATATGTATTGGGTTGTGTTGTATTTGCTTATGGGGTAGTTGCGGTGAGGATATTTTACCTGTGTAATTTTGTACTAATTATATAATTATATGCAATTATATTATGATTGTTTTTCTCACTCTTCTGCTGTTTTATAATGCTCTATGAGGCATTGCAGATTAGATTGCTGGAGGTCTTTTTGTGAAGCTTAGGTCTTCATTCTTTTGACGGTCGGCTCTGATATGTGGCACCGGGTAGTTAGGGAGACCGTTGGTGATTTGTGTGTATATGTATATGTTTCTTTTGAGATTATACATGTATGATTGTATTTGGCAGACAAACTTTTCATGATATATATATATATATATATATATATATATATATATATATATATATATATATATATATATGAGATTTCAGTGCAGATTTTCCGCTTTTATTCTGTACCTGAATTGTGGGCGTTAGGAACTACATTCCTTTGTTAATTGCTACCTAATTGTTGCATATCTTTATGGGCAGGTTTATGTGTATTTTGTTTCAAATTGATGTGACCCCTCGGTCTATGCCGTGACTGTTTTAAATATACTCTGATGAAATTTTGAATTTTTGTTGCCGTTTTATTTAATTGGGGGTGTTACACCCGACAGAGTCCTTATCTCCTAAGCCCGACCAACGGTTGTCCCCGCAGGGACTATCTCTCCTAAGCAAGGCAGAATTGCTATCGTGAACCATTGATACTTTTCATCCCCCACAGTGGCCGAGTATCTAGTCGTGTTCATCCGTCAGTTTGTATGTCGCGTCAGTTTTGTCAGCATAAACATACATACATCATGCATTATTGATTTACATTCGCATTCATATTGCATCACTATCACTCTAGTCGGTCTTGTCCCGTCGTGATAACCGTCCTCTCAATCGAGTTGTCAGTTCTTTCCTCGTCAGGAAACGGTGGGGCTGAACAATCTCTCCTCCAGTTTATTTCTGGATTAGATTTGGCCCTTGACCACTTTGATAACTTGAACCTCTGAAAGACCAGAGAACTTTCGACAAACATCACTCTTCGCCAGTGAAGATGATATCTCCGCTTTCCCGGATTATGGAAAATCCCCAGAGAAAGCCTCTTAATCAGAGATGCGGCAGTACGACAATTTTTCTCCAAAAAATCCGCTGACAAAAAGGTCATCAGCACCTCAAAATTGGATCACATCATATGGCATTTCTCCGAGAAGATCCTGAGAAAAGTATGATGCAATATCCCCAAGCGAAAACAGTCTCTCAAGAGACTCATTTTCCCCAGTAGAATCAACAAATGGCGTCTCCAACAGAGAAGTTTGTGCACCTCTACAACTCAGGCGACTGGGTTCCCCAGCAACTCTGACATCAAAACTTTTTCCGTCAAATGGCATCTCCCCAGGAATAGCGTCCCTTGTCAAGAAAGTTTATTGACAAAAGAAACTAAGACCAGTTCCTTGGTAGGAAACCATGATCGAGGGGAAGTTTAATTCAGAAACTAAGACCAGTTCCTTGGTAGGAAACCAGGATCGAGGGGAAGTTTACATCAGAAACTAAGACCAGTTCCTTGGTAGGAAACCAGGATCGAGGGGAAGTTTATTTCAAAAGAAAACTGAGACCAGTTCCTTGGCTGAAGACCAGGATCGAGGGGAAGTTTTTACCTTTTCTAAGCATCATTGCATAGCAAAAGAAGAAGGATGCATGAACTACCATTCCTAACCGCCATCAAAATTTTGGGTATTCCGATATTTAATCCTCTTGCACCCCGAATGCCCAAATACCTTCGCCAATCACACCTTCGTGTCCAAGAAGATTAAATAGGGGAATTTGTCATACCCCAAATTTTGACCACTAAGATCTCCCATCATTGTGCAAATCATCATCACAATATGGGTAAACCATCATACCTCATCAGTTTCCCCAAAGATGGGTGAACATTCACTACAATCAAGCTTAGGGTTTCAAGCCCTCTCAGAGCCTTTAAACAAAGGATCAATCAAGGAATGACATGATCTTCAACTTCTCTAACCTCTTAAACACCCACAAAGGATCAAGAGGTCTCCCACATCAAGAATTAAGCACAAGAGTGCAACATTTCAAGTGGATCAAGCCTCAAGTTCATCTAATACAAAGTCAACTGACGCAGAAAGTCAAAATTTGACTTTTGGTCAACTATGAGCTTCACAAGCCATTACTCAAGAAAATATGATGGATGATTGCATTTGATCGAATTTAAATCAAGAAATCATGCAAAATTGCAAAATTGATCAAATTGAAGGAAACTTAGAAATTTTTTCTAAGTTAAAATCATGCTCAAGTGCACAACTTTTCAAGGTTGTAACTATTGATCCAAGCATCCATTGATTTTTCGTAAGGGCTACTTTTAAATAGGGTATTTGATACTTCAACATTGTAGAAGGAATCAACTCAAAATATCATAAGGATTGAAAGATATAAGTGATCAAAGTTGGGAATTCTTAATGTCAAATGTTCCGACATTTCATAGGACATCATTATTATTTTTCCAGCAAGAATGTCCCAACTTCAAGGATGTTTTTCTCCATGATCCAAGTTGATTCAAGCCAAACCTTGAACATCAAAGTTGAAGTACGTAATCTCACCTTTCCAGAAAGTCCTAGAAAGCTCATTTATCATTCTCGAGCAGAAAGTTATGGTCTCTGTAAAAGGCATTGATAAAACAGAATTTTCATGACAGCTTTTAGGACAGATTTGATCACACAACTTCAAGGTCATTTTTGACAACTTTACAAGTCTTATCTTCACAAACCTTGAACATAAAAGTTGAAGTACGTTATCTCAGCTTTCCAGAAAGTTGTAGAACGTCCATTTATCATACTCGAGCAGGAAGTTATGGACTTTACAGTAAGGCTTGCTGTAGCTGTTTTTTAGGACAGATTTTGTGCACTTTTTCTTGTGCCACACAATTTTCAAGCTTTGTCACCATGCAGGACAAGCATCAAAGGTGCAATTCACTTCAAATCAAAATATCATAGTGGATTAAAAGATATAAGTGATTAGAGTTTGGAATTGTTAATGTTCGAAGTTGTCAACATTTCATAGGACATCATTAATATTTTTCTAGCAAGAATGTCCCAACTTCAAGGATGTTTTTCTCCATGATCCAAGTTGAACCATGTCTAGGGTCAAACATCAAAGTTGAAGTATGTCATCTCAGCTTTCCATAAAGTCCTGGAACAACCATTTATCATTCTTGAGCAAGAAGTTATGGATTTTACAACAAGGCTTGTTGCAGCTGATTTTTAAGACAGGTTTTAGGACAGATTTGCACATTTCTTGTGCCACACGAATTTTTAAGCCTTGTCATCATTTTGGACCCATCTGAGGATCAAATCCAAGGGGGATGATCTGATCTCCAAGCCTCCAAAGTCCTTGGAACCAAAAATAGCATGCCAAACCTGGAAAACCCTAAAAGAGGGACAAGACTCCAATTTTGGTTTGAAGCATTTAATGGATGCTTAGAGGTGGCATGAACTGAGCTTCCTCCAACTAAATTCACTCAAGATTCATCCAACAACAAGGGAACTTGAGATTCCAAAATGCAACCATTGGACAAACCTCTGCTGCAACCACCATTCACTATTGCTTACAAAACAAACTTGCTCTACTATAAATAGAGCTCATTTGTGCTCAGTTTGAGTACACCAAAGCCATCAAACATATGCTTTCCTCAAAATCACTTCTTTCACTCCAAAATGCCTTCTTTAGCAAGGTAATTCTGAGTTTTTGAGTTAGAGAGCATTTCCATCATAACTCATGATCCAAACACATCCAATATGTCATATCTAAGCTGTCCAAACTCTCAAGAGTGACCTATAACACCAAAATCACAAAGTCACCTCTCAAAACCTCAAAATTGGACTTTTTTGCATTTTTCAAGCCATGTATTAATTCGGTCACTTTCCAAACCAGATAAAGCCTCAAACACACTCCAAATATCATCCTTGAACTGTCCCAAATGGTCCCCCCCATCTGGAACACCATTTGAGAGAGTTGGCATTTTGGCCACTTTTGCCCATTTTGTAAGAAAGAGCTCAAACTTGCTCCAGAGGTTTCCAGCTGATTCCAACCATCCTAAAAGCTTCTAAGAGGTCATTTGAGGGTGTCCAAAGCATCAAATCATTTCTGGAACAAAGCACTTGGTAGGTTGCACAAAATCTCCAAAAAAGAGGTAAGCTTCACAACTTGATTTCTTTGAATCATGTTTTCCTTTAATGTCCACATACATGCATCATATTGAACAATTCTTGAAGCAAAAATGTAGTCCTTAATGTGTATGTTGTGATTCTCCTACTGTTTGCACTTTAACATGTTTATATGTGGAGTTTATGTTGTTTTAAAATCCATGTGCAGTTCTGGTTTTTTGCTTCGTGCATTATGTACATTAAGTTTCAGTATGTATGAGTAGTACCATTGGGTTCCTTGCGAAAAATCGGTCAAGATAGGTTCTTACGAATTTTAATTTCGTTAAAAATTGAGAGAGTTATGAGTGTTGGAAGTTTGATAAAAAAGATGTTGAAAACTAAAAGAGATGTCGAAGAGGATGTTGTGACATCTTTCCTCTTTTTCTTATTTTATCTTCAAAACTCAACCAATTCTTTTACATAGCAAAAATCATCATTTTCCAATTTTGTTTTACACACTTCTTATTCATACTCCATAATATTTTAATCCACAAAAAAATATTATTATTTGATATATTTTTAATTATCATACCCCAAATTTTGACCACTAAGATTTCCCATCATTGTGAAAATCATCGTCACAATATGGAGGAACCATCATATCTCATCAGTCTCCCCAAAGATGGGTGAGCATTCACTACTATAAAAAATTAGGGTTTCCAGCCCTCTCAGAGTTCTTAGACAAAGGATCAATCAAGAAATGACATGATCTTCAACTTTTCTAGCCTTTCAAATATCCACAAGGGATCAAGAGGACTCCCACTTCAAGGATTAAGCACAAGCCTGCTCCCTTCCAGGTGGATCAAGCCTCAAGATCGCCAGTGTCACCAAATTAGGGGTTAGTCTACTAGGGAATCCAGATGAAAATTTTCCTCTGGGCATGAGCCAATGCTTCAAAGCATACCCTAAAATACTCCATGGAACCTCATGGGCCCAAGCATCAAGTCAATTTGACCTCAGGGGATGCATACATAAAAAATCAGGAATTAGGGTTTCTTGACCTAATTCACCCCTAAGTTGACTTTTGGGACAAATCATGAGCCAAGACCTCAAGAGAGGATTTGAGGGTCTTTAACATACCACATTGATCCATTTCAATGGATTGATCCAAGAAGCTTGAGCAGCAAGTCTCAATTTCATCAGTACCACAATTAGGGTTTCTCGAGAAAAGTCAAATGTATCTTTGACTTTTGACCAGGACATGCTCCCAAACCCTAGGACATGATTCAATACACCCTATAACACCTATGAAATCAATCCATCAAGTTTGATTTAGGTCAAGGACTTGATTTCATAGAGGATCGCACAGTTTGGAATTCATCTGACAAAAAGTCAACTGTGCACAAAAGTCAACTTTGACTTTTTGAGATTTTTCACAAAAATGGTTTTTTAACCCTAAAATGATGTTAATGTATGATTTGAATCATCATTCATCAAGAAAAATCAAGAAAAGTGGGATAACTTGTAAAAGGGGTAACCATAAAAACTTAGAAAATTTTCTAAGTTATGAACAAAGTGGCAAGGGTACCAACTTTGGAGGATCATAACTCCTAAATCACAAAGCCATTTTTCCCCATCCAAAGCTTGATTGGTAGATCTCATTACCCTCTACAAAAGCTTAAAACTGACCTCCCTCCAAATTCCTCATGGATTTTGAGTTATGGAATGATCAAAATCACAAAAAGTGAAAATGTCACTTTTTTCCAACACTTCGTGAAATTTTCACTAAGTCAGAATCTGCCTTCACTTTTTTCCAAATGTAGGGGGATTTTTCACTTGGATCCAAAAGGTATCAAAACCAAATATGATCAAACGGTTGTTGTATCATATGAGGGCTTTCCAAAATGGCCAAGAACATCACCAAATTCTACTTGGACCAAAAGATATGACAATGGCAATATGCCTTGCTGAAAACTGCCAAGGCTAGGCAGAATTTTGCATTTTTGCTCGATTTGGCAAAATCAGATAATTCCAAGCCATGTCATCACTTTGGACACATCTGAGGATCAAATCTAAAGGGGACAAACATGAGTCAAGCCTCCAAAGTCCTTGGAACAAGAAGTAGCATGCCAAACCTAGAATTGCCTAAAAGAGGGACAAGACTCCAATTTTAGATTGGAGCATTCAATGCATACACCAAGGTGGCATGGACTGAGCCATTTGCAATTGAATTCAGTCAAGACTTATCCAAGACCAAGGGAACCACAGCCCTGTGCCCTAATCTCTAGTCAATGGCTAGAGGAGACTTGGATTCCAAAGTGCAACCATTGGCCAAACCTCTGCTGCAGTTGCCATTCACTATTGCTTGTAAAACAAACTTGCTCTACTATAAATAGAGCTCATTTGTGATCAGTTTGAGTACACCAAAGCATCAAACATATGCTTTCCTCAAAATCTCCTTCTTCACTCAAATTTTGCCTTCCAAAGCAAGTCACTATCGGGTTTTGAGTTTGAGAGCAATTCCAATCAAACCAATCACACACACACACCTCATAAACATCATATAGGAGTGATCCAAACACTTAAACAACATCTGAAACACTGATTTCTCAGAATCACCAGCCAGTTCCTCAAGGTTTTAACCAAGTTGCATCTGAGATTCCATGAAGTGATCCAGCCATTTCCAATCAAGTCCAAGCATTCAAACACACTCCATAGGGTGTAGGGAAGCTGTTCAGATCATCACAACTCATCTGTAACACCTCCAACTCAAAAATCACATTGCTCTTGCTGTCACGATCTTCAAGTAAGCCTAAACTTGGTCATCTCTTAATCTATCCATATTTCCTCGCACAATACTTTTGCCAAATATTCATAATCATGCATAGAGTGTTTCCCCTCAATTAATTGCTTTGTTTGAATCGTGTATCAAAGTTCTCATCCTTCATACAAATTTTAGGGTTCTTGAGGTTTTGTCTTGATTTCTTATTCCATGTTAAAAATAAATGAAATTAAAGACCATAGACATGATCGTGAGGTTGAAACGAGGAGATTGATATGTGGTTTGCATGATTCCATCAAGTATTCAGTGGGATTGGAGAGAAAATGCAAATCTGGGCAAAACTCAGAACACGCGCGTGTTCTCGGGTGTTCTTGGCACCCTTTTTTGAAAATTCAAATATTTGAATTTTGTGATTTTATTTAATTGATTCAAAAATTAATTTCTCTCTGAGTTTTAACGATTTTGAGTTGATTCTTTTTTTTACAATTCACAAAAATGTTAAAATATTTTATTTTACCAAAAATCCCAAAAATATTATTTATTTCATATAATTGATATTTTTGCAAAGAATTAACATTTTAATTGTTTTTGACATTTAAAATATTTTTTCCTTCTTGATTTTGCAAATTTTAATGACTTCTAATCATTTTGTAAGTCAAAACATGATTTTTGAAACATTAATCCAAGATCACAATTTGTTTTCCACATGTTAAACAATTTTGATCATTTTAATTGAATTTTTTATTCAATTAAAATACATTTTGGAAACAAATTAGGGTTTTGATTAATTCAACCCTCATCAAACCTTTTAAAAATCTTTTGGGCCTCTAATAGAGTGTAAGACCCAATCCTTTGTAAATACAAACCTGTTTTTGGGCCTCACTTATTGTATAAGTCCCGTTGTATTTCAAAAAGTTCGACGCGATTATCGTACGTTGAAAAAAAAACTTTGGGCCTCTATTAGAGTGTAAGACCCAATCCCCTTTGAAAACCAAACCATTTTGGGCCTCAATGCATTATATAAGACCCACCGCGTTTTCAAAAATCTCGGCGCGATCGCCATTTTAAAACAAATGACCCTGGGCCTCTCCTTGAGCTGTAAGCCCCACCACTTATACAAAAATAAATCTTTTGGGCCTCTTGAGAGAGTGTAAGACCCATCCCCTTGTACAAAAAACTTTTTGGGCCTCAGTCACTTGTATAAGTCCCTTTGTACATAACGATAGTGCGATCACTGATAAACCTTGGGCCTCTCCTTGAGCTGTAAGCCCCAACATCTTTTCAAAATACTTTCTCCTTTGATTTTGAATATACTGTTGTTTTCAATCTTTCTTTGTGGTACAACTAACCAAACAACATGGAAGCTCTACAACCGAGTAAGTGGTTATATGCTTTCTTTATCTGCTTTCATATACATATAACTGTATTGTGGGGCTGTTTCACTATAAGTCTTCTTTCATAAACTCATATCAACTGTATAATACTAGTATAGATATTTATAGTTTCCCCGGCAACTAAGTCTAGCACTAAGCCCTATTGATCACTCTAAAATAGACAAAACTAGATCCCCATAGGATTACCAGATACAGTCTTCCCTCCTCTTGGGGTTAAATAATATGGAGACGTGAAAGACAGCATTCTCGGTGAACCCTTTCACAGACTGTCACCTTTAGAAATCGTCAAAGAGACTCTACTCCCCAGAGATGATCTTTTCTCCGTGAATGGAATCTCTGGAGTTTCTTCCAAATTCTCGGACTTTCCTGGCTTGATCTATTATCTGTGAATAGACTGTCTTGAATTTCTCGAGGTTTTGGGACCCACAGGTTTCCTAAAAGCATCCTCGCCTCCTCTTGGGCGTTGTACAAGGACCCTACGGCTTCTTAGAAGTATTCACAGCCTCCTCTTAGGCTTCGTATAAGGATTCTTCCTTCGGGAAGAGAGACTCCTCTCGGGCTTCGTACAAATTGTCCCTCGGCTTCTTAAAAGTTTCCAGCCTCCTCTTGGGCTTCGTAAAAATTGTCCCGACGACCTCCTAGACGTATGGGAACAGAAATTATTCATCTTCATAGAACAGTCTTTCAAAGAGTCTAGATCTTTTTACCGTGAACGTACTGCTACTGTTTCTTTAAGCATAGTACAAAAGATAAAACTCTAGACTTGGACAGTCTAATCTCCTTGAGTCTCGAAGACATTCTCAAGTAGGAAAAAAACACCAGTAGACTCGGGCAGTCTCCAATACCCTCTGGATTTCCCATTTCCTTAAAGAACAGGAAATAACCCTGATCCTCTGATCAATCCCAAAGCATAGCCTTACCTTTAATCAGTCTCTTTATAAGAACTAATTTTCTCTTTTAACCAACCTACTAGACCTATCACTCAACTGAAACAGCACTCCTTTTAGCCTCTATCTCGGGCTTCGTACGAGATACAAAAAGACTCTCTTGTTGAGTCAAACTTTTTTTAGCCTCTATCTCGAGCTTCGTGCGAGATACAAAAAGACTCTCTTGTTGAGTCAAACTTTTTTTAGCCTCCATCTCGGGCTTCGTACGAGATTAAAAAAGACTCTCTTATTGAGTCAAACATTTATAGCCTCCATCTCGGGCTTCGTACGAGATACAAAAACACTCTCTTGTTGAGTATAAAAGACCCTCTTGTTGAGTCAACCTGTAGCCTCCGTCTTGGGCTTTGTACAAGACACATCTAAAAGCAATCTCTTGTTGAGTCAAACCCTTTTAGCCTCCTCTTAGGCTTTGTATAAGAAAACCCCGGTCGAGTCAGTCAACCTTTTAGCATCAAAACTGTGCCTCGTTCGCAGGATACAAACATCAACAACTCCTTTCATCTAATTGCTGTAAGCGGCAAGCCTCTGGATTATTTACATCCACGTCACTGTCCCTCTTTTAGCATGAGAAGTTCCTAAGGAAAGATGGCATTGCTCTACACTAAGTTAAAGTCTTCTCCTTCAAGTTAAAACCCCCTATAAAGGAAATTATGGCATTGCTAGGATTCACATATCCCGGTTAAAGTAATCCTCCTTTATAATCAGTCACCCAACAGTTGTGACAAACAGACCCCCTTTAGAGGTGACAAATTCTCTCTAAAGTCAACACCCTTTTAGCTTCACATCTTGGGCTTCGAACAAGATACAAATAGACCCTTCAGCTTCACGTCTTGGGCTTTGAACAAGACACCAAAACACCATTTCCTCCCATAGAATAGGAGGAACCACGATCGCTCTGATTTCCCTGTTTCGGTAAACGGGAATACGTAGGCATAAGATTGAAAGAAAAATCTTAGCGAGCACACCACATCAAAAAACCTCTGGTCACAAATCCTCACATATCCACCAAGATATCTGAGTCCGTATTCCCCACCAAAAGTCTAAATTCAACCAAAATAACCTAAGAGAGGCCCCCATATTGATAACATATGTAAACCAACAGTCATCTGTTTGACCTCAGTTTGCAAAGCAGGGTTAGTTGGAGACATCTATTTCCCTTCCTTCATCAGCTTCAATAGGATAAAAATTAAATCTACCTGTAGTAACCCAGAGCGGCAGTGCTTAAGAACCACGTCCAAAATCGCTCGCTACATTAATATATTCAAAAATATTGTTTTAAATTCTTTTAAATGCTTTTAAAATGATTTCTTTTTCTTGATTTTTAAAACCAAAATGATTTTAAATATTCATATGGATAAAATACTTTTTCATAAACCTTAATCATTATTTATAACATGATTAATTATTTTATTTGATATTTTTATCATTTTTTACTTGATTTTTCTTTGAAAAATGCCTTTAAAAAATGAAATTGGGGTTTCTTTGATTTTTACCCTAACAAATCTTTTTCAAACACTTTTGGGCCTCTAATAGAGTGTAAGACCCAATTCTTTGTAAATACAAACCTTTTTTGGGCCTCAAATGTCGTATAAGTCCCGTTGTATTTCAAAAGTTCGGCGCGATCATCACCCGTTTAAAATAAATCATCTGGGCCTCTCCTCGAGCTATAAGACCCATTCAAAATCATTGGGCCTCTAATAGAGTGTAAGACCCAACCCTTTTTTTGAAACCAAAATAATTTTAGGCCTCAGTCATTGTATAAGACCCACGGTGTTTTCCAAGTACTTGGCGCAATAACCTTTTCAAAAATAATCAATTGGGCCTCTCCTTGAGATGTAAGCCCCATCACTTGTACAAAAACCTTATGGGCCTCTAATAGAGTGTAAGACCCAATCCCCTTTTAACCAAAATAATTTTGGGCCTCAGATATTGTATAAGTCCCTCTGTGCTAAAAGAAATAAACCTCGGCATTATCGCCAGTTTAAAAATCAAACCCTCTGGGCCTACCCTCGTGTTATAAGCCCCATTCCTTTTCTTTAAACATCTCTGGGCCTCTTGAGAGAGTGTAAGACCCATCCCTTTGTACAGAAAACCTTTTTGGGCCTCAGTCACTTGTATAAGTCCCTATATAAATTCAAAACAACAGTGCAATCACTGATGAAACCTTGGGCCTCTCCTTGAGCTGTAAGCCCCAACAATTTTTTCAAAGCACTTTCTCCTTTAATTTTGAATATAATATTGTTATCAAAGCTTTCTTTGTTGAACAAATAACAAAACAGCATGGAAGCTCTACAACCGAGTAAGTGTTTACCCGCTTTTTTTATCCGCTTTCATATATATATATATATAACTGTATTGTGGGGCTGCTCACTGTAAGTCTTCTTTCACAAACTTTTATATACTTGTCAAATATTAACTGTGTAATACTAGTATAGTTATTTAGAGTTTTCCCCGGAAACTACGTCTAGCACTAGGTAAAGCCCTGTTGGTCACTCTTAAATGCAGTCAAAACTAGATCCCCATAGGATTACCAGACACAGTCTTCCCTCCTCTTGGGGTTAAACAATATGGAGACGTGAAAGGCAGCATTCTCGGTGAACCCTTTCTCAGACTGTCACCCTTAGAAATCGTCAAAGAAACTCTACTCCCCAGAGATGATATTTTCTCCATGAATGGCATCTCTTGAGTTTCTTCCAAATTCTCGGACTTTCCTGGCTTGATCTATTCTTGGTGAATGGCATGTCTTGAACTTCTCGGGGTTTGGGGACCCACAGGCTTCTTAAAAACATCCCCGCCTCTTCTTGGGCATTGTACAAGGACCCTTCGGCTTCTTTAAAGCTCTCATGCCTTCTCTTGGGCTTAGTACAAGGACCCAGAGACCTCTACAGGTATAGGAACAGAACCTAGTCATCAATTTCCTAAAGCTATCTTTCTAAGTCAAGTGTCAGACCAGTTAATGGGTTGACCTTCATCCCTTAACATACCAGCCTTCTCTTGGGCATCATGCAAAGATCATTCACTTATCTGAGAATTGATTTCTCAAAACACCAGTTGACTTGGAAAGTGTCAATACCCTTTGGATTTCCCATTTCCTTAAAGAACAGGAAATAACCCTAATCCTCTGATCAATACCAAAGCACAACAATACCTTTTAATCATTCCCTTCATAAGAACTGATTTTCTCTTTTACCCAACATACTAGACCTGTCACTAAACTGAAACACTCACCAGCACAATAGCCTCCTCTTGGGCTTTGTACAAATGAGTCTCCCCAGCGGAGCTAACCTTTTCACACTCTCTTGTTGAGTATAAAAGACTCTCTTGTTGAGTCAATCACCTTTAGCCTCCATCTCGGGCTTCGTACGGGATACAAAACACTCTCTTGTTGAGTATAAAAGACTCTCTTGTTGAGTCAAACCTTTAGCCTCCGTCTTGGACTTCGTACAAGACACATAAAAACACCCTCTTGTTGGGCCAATTGCCTCCTCTTAGGCTTTGTATAAGGAAAACCCCGGTTGAATTAATCAACCTTTTAGCATCAAAGTTGTGCCTTGTTCATAGCATACAAACATCAACAACTCCTTTTCCCCCCATATAATTGCTGTAAGCGGCAAGCCTTTGGATTATTTACATCCACGCCACTGTCCCTCTTTTAGCATGAGAAATTCCTAAGGAAAAATGTCATTGCTCTAAACTGAGTTAAAGTCTTCTCCTTCAGGTTGAAAATCCCCTATAAAGGAAATTATGGCATTGCTGGGTTCATATATCCCAGTTAAAGTAATTCTCCTTTATAATCAGTCACCCAACAGTTGGGACAAACAGACCAAATATCCCCCTTTAGAGATGACAAATTCTTTCTAATCGTAAACCCTTCAGCTTCACATCTTGGGCTTTGAACAAGATACAAATCACCTTCAGCTTCACGTCTTGGGCTTTGAACAAGACAGCAAAGCGACCTTTTTTCTATAGGAAGAACTACGATCGCTCTGATTTCCCTGTTTCGTTAAACGGGAATACGTAGGCATAAGATTGGAAAAATCTTAGCGAGCACACTAATCAAAAACCCAAAATCCCGTACCTTCATACATCAATCGAAAAGCATCAGTCTTAACATCCTACCAATAGCCTAGACACCGTGTTCTTAACAAAATAACCTAAGAGAGACCCACAATCTTAATTGCATCTGTAAACCAACAGTCATCTGTTTAAACTCAGTTTGCAAGCAGGGTTAAATGGAGACATCTATTTCCCTTCCTTCATCGGCTTCAATAGGATAAAAAATGAATCGAACTGTAAAATGATAGTGCTTCGCAACCACGCAAAACGCGCTACACCTTCACTGGGTAGCGGTTCATCGCAATATTTCATTTTTAGATACATAACATCATCGTCTGGGAAGTCAAATCCAACTGATTCTTGATCGTCAATCGGTTGATGAGCCAAATGATCGGCTAAAATGCTTCCCTTTACGGCTTTCTGAGCATGGTACTCGATGTCGTATTCTGATAACAACATCTGCCAACGGGCATTCCTTCCCATGAGAGCAGGTTTTTCAAAGACGTACTTGATCGGATCCATTTCGGAGATTAACCAAGAAGTGTGACGAATCATGTACTGGCGAAGATGTTTGGCTGCCCAATCCAGAGTGCAACAAGCTTTCTCAAGCATAGTGTACCGAGTCTCGCAGTCGGTGAATTTCTTGCTAAAATAGTAAATGGCAGACTCTTTTCTTTTGGTTTCGTCTTGTTGGCCAAGTACACAACCCATGGAGTCTTCCAAGACTGTTAAGTAGATGATCAGTGGTCTTCCTTCCACTGGAGGTGATAGAATCGGCGGGTTCCACAGGTATTCCTTGATACTGTCGAAGGCGGTTTGGCAGTCTTCTGTCCAAATGCAGTCCTGATTCTTTTTGAGTAATTTGAAAATTGGCGCACATGTTGCGGCCATGATGAATATAAATCTGGAAATGTAGTTCAAACGTCCTGAGAATCCCCTGACTTGTTTTTCAGTCTTTGGAGAAGGCATTTCTTGAATGGCCTTGACCTTGTCAGGATCAACCTCAATTCCTTTCTGGCTGACGATGAACCCTAGAAGTTTCCCTGAACGGACACCGAATGTGCACTTATTGGGATTCAAGCGGAGTTTGTACTTTCTCAACCGCTCGAATAGCTTTGACAGATGGGTCACGTGCTCCTCTTTCGTCTTAGATTTGGCAATCATATCATTGACATACACTTCTATCTCTTTGTGTATCATGTCATGAAACAGAGTAGTCATGGCCCTTTGATAGGTTGCCCCGGCGTTCTTCAAACCGAACGCCATTACCTTGTAACAAAATGTGCCCCATGGGGTGATGAACGAAGTTTTCTCCATGTCTTTCGGCGCCATTTTGATTTGATTATAGCCGTAGAATCCATCCATGAAGGAGAAAACTTTGAATTTTGATGTACTGTCTACCAGCATGTCAATGTCGGAAAGGGAAAGTCATCCTTTGGACTGGCCTTGTCCAGATCCCTGTAGTCTATGCACATTCTAACTTTTTCGTCCTTTTTCGGAACTGGTACTATGTTGGCTAGCCATTGCGGATATTCTGATGTGGCGAGGAAACCCGCGTCAATCTGTTTCTGTATTTCCTCTTTGATTTTGATGGCCATATCTGGGTGAGTCCGTCTCAACCTCTGTTTTACTGGCGGACATTCTGATCTCAATGGTAGGTGATATTCCATGATGCTGGTATCCAACCCTGGTATATCCTGATAGGACCAAGAGAATACATCGAGAAACTCTTTGAGAAGCTTTATCAAACTTTCTTTGACAGTTGGACTGAGCAGTACCCCAATCTTGACTTCTTTTCTCTCCTCTTCTAAACCCAAGTTGACCGTTTCCAACGACTCTTTGTGAAGTTTAATGGACATTTCCTCTTGTCTGAGTAATCGGGAGATCTCCTCTGGAATTTCTTTGTCATCTTTTTCTTCAGCCACAAATACCGGGAATTCAAAGTTGGGAGAAGGCATTGGATCGTATGTTTCGATGGGGTTTAAAACAAGCAATCTGTATGACGTGATGATTATTTTTAGAAGAGATAGAGAGAAATGCAAGAGTGTGTGCAGTGTAAATTTTTTTGAACAATGTTTGTTTTTATTGTTTGAATTGTTTTTTTGGATTACCATTTTCTGAAAGAGTGAAAAGAGAAAACAGCAATAAATGCGGAAATTACAGAATGACGTTATTTTATTTATGAACTTGTCGTTTCTTGAAACTACAGCCCTATAAAACAAAACTCAGTCGCTTTGGGCGAAGCGAAGAGGTATATTTATAGAAAGTGAGCCCTATCAAAACCTCAGTTTCATCTGGGCAGGGTGAAAGGATAAAGTAAAGACGACAATTACTTTGACTTATGAACAATCTTCGGAAGATCGACTACAACCCATTGGCGGCGAACTCCTTGGTGAATCACAAAGTCTCGTACGTTCCTTGATTTGTCTTTAGAAATAACACTGATTTCTAGTGGAGCAGGATCATTGGAATGTGTCTCCCAGGCAGAGTTGTCGTAGACGAACTCTTCTGTTGTATCTTGCATAGTATTTATGCTCTCAGGTAGATCTCCCCATCTAGTTGGCTGAATGTCCTCGAGGCTTATACGAGAGCTTTCAGAAGCGGTGTACTTGACCAAGAAGTTGTACTTGTCACTCGGTTGTCCTAACGTGTCCCATACTTTGGTGGGAGAAGAGGAGTCATCCTTCTCGATGAAGTTGACCTCGGGAAAAGCATAGTTAATGAATTCTAGTCCTGCAAACTTTGCAAATTCATCGTCGGACTAGATATTTTTTGAATGCCCTGAGTGTTGATCCCATGACATGGTGGAGACGCATGTATTCTTTTCAATGATGCTCAGCTGATTTTCATTGTTCGGCTGATTTTCTTGCCCCAAGTCTCCTGGGTACGGCTGCCAGAGAGGCAGACCATCCATTAGGCCATAATAGTCGTGGTCAAAGTTGTCTTTCATCAGAGTGTCTTCCTCTAATGAGTTTGGTGGAGCACGACATCCTTCCGGATCACAATCTCCGTATATCATTTTGACGTCTGACCTTGGTATAAATCTCGGATTCTGTGCGGGATAGCAAAATGGCGTATGCACTTCTTCCTGAGACATATAATCGTCCTCGTTAAGATAGGTCTTCCATTCCTCATCTGTGTCGGAGGAATCTCCCTCGTTGATGGTATGTACTTCTTGAGACACTGGGTGAAGGAAACCTCCACTATGGAAGAAGTTCTGAATGGGATGAAGACTTTCATCGTTAGTAGCTGTCTGGGTACAGGTTGAAGAAAAACAAAGACCCTTCTTTGTTTTATTATCAGTAGGAATGACAAGTTATCCCCATCCCTTTGTATTGTTACTTTTAATCACCTCGAGAGCATCTTTGTACGAGGATATTGATGTTCCCTTCTCTAATTGATTCTCATTGCTTACCTAAAGTGCCTGGAACTGAGTTCCAACAACCTCCTCGGGTTCTACACAAGTGGACAATGATAGGTTACTCACGATCAAGGCTTGTTCTCCATAGACCGTGACGAGTTGGTCATTCTTGACAAGCTTTAGCTTCTGGTGAAGTGTTGAAGTGACTGCCCCAGCCTGGTGTATCCAAGGTCTTCCCAAAAAATAGCTGTATGTTGCCCGGATGTCCATGACCTCGAAAGTGATTTGGAAAGTGTGAGGACCGATAGTTATGGGAAGGTCGACTTCGCCGATAACTGTTTTTCGGGATCTATCAAATGCTTTGACGACAACCTCACTGCCTCTCATCGGAGATCCTTTGAATAATAGTCGCATTAGAGTGGACTTCGACATAACGTTAAGAGCCGATCCGATGTCTACCAGTATGTTGGCTAAGGCATCGTCCTGGAAGTTGACTGTGATATTGAGCGCCATGTTGTGACTTTTGCCTTCTTCGGGCAAATCCTCATCGCTAAACCCCGAGTTGTTGCAGGAAGTGATGTTAGAGATGATACGGTCTAATTGCCTTATCGACACATCCTGTTCCACAAAGGCCTGTTCTAAGACTTTCTGTAGAGCCTCTTTGTGGGCTTCGGAACTAAGTAAAAGAGATAACACAGAGATCTTTGAAGGAGTTTGTAACAGCTGATCAATAATGTTGTATTCACACCTTTGGATGAGCTTCAGTGTAATGCCCCAGTTTTGTCAGTTTTTATTTAATCGAGTCGTATTGATTATTTTAATATTATTTTATTTTATTTTCGACTTTTATCTGAAAATATGTTATTTTTCAATGTTGTGATATTTTATCGGGTTTTGGAAACGTTTGCGAGATATTTAAGTGTGGGGGTATTTTGGTCATTTCATGATATTTTTCTTAAGTTAGAAAGAATAGAAAATAGAAAGAGAGAAAAATAGAGAGAAAGAAAAAGAGAAGAAGGAAAAAGGGGAGAAAAGAGAAGAAGAGAAGAAATAGTAAGAAAACTTGGAAATTCAAGAAATCAACTTCTAGAATCGATTTAATCGGGTAAGGTGCGAAACTCAGTTATTGTATGCTTGTATATGATTATGTATGTGTGTTTGTGGTTGGTATTGGATTGAATTGGAAAAAATTTAGTAAAACCCATATTATGAAAAATTGATTAGAAATCGATTAAATGTGTTGGAAATCATGTTTTTAGTGTTCATTATTGTTGGTACATGATAGAAACATGTTGTTATGCAATGTATTGGCAATTTTCTGGGTGTAGGTGAGAAATTGGAGGATTTTGGGGTGAGAAAACGCAGAACTTTGTTCTGCAGATTTTTTCTGGTTTTTCCAAGTCATACGCGTATGGGGCATGTTAATACGCGTATGGACCTTGGCATTACGCGTAACATGGGCGAGGCATGGGCCAATACGCGTATGGATCTTCAATTTTCTCGGCCATTTGCCCATTTGCGTATGATACGCATAACATTTTAGGGCAATACACGTACGGTATTGGCACTACGCGTATTGAAATTTTAACGTGAATTTTGGGGAAAAATGGTCTCTGCCCATACGCGTATGACCTTAGGCAATACGCGTATGGCATGGCGAGGAATTTGGGCAATACGCGTATGGCTCAGAGCAATACGCGTATAGCCAGGAAAATGGTAAAATGGGACTTTTCAAAATATCGTTTTCGTTTTTCTTTCGTAACTTGGATTCCGTTTATCCGATTTTTACATTCTTGGTATCGTTGAAAAGCTATTGAGCTGTATTTTCTTATTATGATGACTTGGAAATTGTTAGCCGATTTAATTATGTTGAGAATTTGTAATAGTGTCGGTTTGTCGACTTTTGTCGTTATAATTGTGCGTAATTGATGGGTATTATGCAAGGTGTTGTTGTATGATGTAAATGCATGTGTTTAAATGGTGTCGTGATGATTTGTGGCCGTATGGTAATTAAATGCATTGTTTTGGGCATAAGTGCAAAGTGTGATTTCGTTGATGTAGAAGAATGCATTTATGTCTGCATATTAAATGTCATGAGTCCTTGTATGTCAAGCATCATGATATGCATTATTGTGACGTCCTGAGTGACGGTTTGATTCCAGAGGGAATCTGCTATAACATCGTGAGCCTTAAAGATAAGAGGTATGAATAGCCTTAAAAATAAGAGGACCGAAAGCGATGGTTATAGACGATCGTGTGCCCATGTGGGGTGTGAGCGATCGGGTCGTGTGCCCGTGTGGGGTGTGACCGATTCATAAACGTTGTGTGCCCGTGTGGGGTGTGAGCGACGGGGAACATCCTATGCCCGGCGGGGAGTTATAGTGATGTAACGAGCGATGATTCCAGCAGAGTTCCTGAGTGAACTAGTGATGAGAAACATTGGAAGTCGGTACCGCATGTGCATATGCATAGAGTCGTTGTGTCGGTCTCTTGCATTTGCATAAATCATTATGGTTTATTTATGTGTGGAATTGTGGATACATTGATATATGAATATGTGTTGGTGATACTTGTATTGAGCATGGTTGGTACACCTTGGTGATGGAAATATGAATTATACCTTGTGTTGTATTGTGTTTGAATGATGGTGTGAGTTGTGGTGAGAACCCTATATATGTGTATTTTTGTGTTATATATAATTGTATGCAATTATATTATGATTGTTTTTCTCACCCTTCTGCTGTTTTATAATGCTCTATGAGGCATTGCAGATTAGAGTTGCTGGGGGTCTTTTGTGAAGCTTAGGACTTCATTCTTTTGTCGGTCTGCTCTGATATGTGACACCGGGTAGTTAGGGAGGCCGTTTGTGATTATTGTGTACTATGTATATATATCTTTTGGCTTGTGCATGTATAACTTGATGTATGACCAACTTTTCAAGTGATATATATATATATATATATATATATGATATTCAGTTTTAGATTTTCCGCTTTTATTCTAAAACTGAAATGTGGGTGTAAGGAACTGATTTCCTCTGTTGATTGCTACCCCACTGTTGCATATCTTTATGAGCAGGTGTTGTATGATTTGTTTCAATATAATGTGATTTCCTCCGTCTATGCCAGGATAATTTAAATATACTCTGATGAAATTTTGAATTTTCTTTTACTGCTTTATTTAATTGGGGGTGTTACATTCAACATCTCATCATCGTTCTTTGAAAGGCCGGGATTACTGGATTGGTCGACTGGTGGATTGGGAACTTCCGTTTGAGGTTCCTTTTCTCTGTTAGGTTCTCCAACTCCTCAGTTGAAGATTCGACCGCTCCGTGTTACTCGATTGATGTCTGCAATATTCAAGACGGGGGTAATGGAATTTCCTTTCCATTCTCAATTGTTGTTGCACCATATTTGTAAGGGATAACCTTAGTTGATTCATACGATAATGGTCCCGGGAGATAGAAAACTACAGGAGCCTTCTGATTTCCCTGACTGTCGTAAGTAACTTCAATCAATTCTTGGTTAAGAACCTTCGATTCGTCAAGTAGAGGGATGATGGTACAAACATCTTTGGCCTCTTCGCGATCAGAGATCACAACAACATCCTTAATCTGATAAGCAAAATAGTCTGGCGTCCAGTTGATTAATCCAGAACTTGAACATGGTTGAATCTCTTTGGGAGCCAACTGACTTTGAAGGGCTGCTCGCACGAGGTAGCATCCTTGATTACTTTTCGAGCAGACTCTACAGCGCTCGTAGTTGTGTGGTGGCACCTGGCCACATCCGCATTGAATGCAGTGTAACCTCACTAGATCTATTTCCATAGATCGAACATCCTGACTTTGATGTCTATTAGGGTTCCCGTTTATCATACTGACTTGTTGCATGTCTTCGTCTAGATAGATCGGAAGCCACCAATGGTTTAACAAGTGTTGTAAAGTTCTTTGAACGAGAGCGCACCCTTGGTTACTCTCACAACATACTTTACAGCTCAGATAATCATGTGAAGTGAGAAAACCGAGTTAGACTTGCTTGGCATGTAACTCCACCAAGCTGGTATTCATCAAACGAATATCGAAGATTTGAATCATGTTAACTTGGTAAGGATTTCTATCGTGGTAGTCCTGGATCCACCCAAGATCCATCTGATGCTGGAGGGTCTCTTGTACAAAAGAGCATCCCTGTTTGTTTACCGAGCAAGTCAGACAAGAATTGTAATCGTGACGCGGCAGATTATGATACTGGCTTTGCCTTGAGTGGATTGCCACTAAGTTGACATTCATTGCACGGATTCCGTGGTTCTGAATGATGTTGGAACTTTCATGAGTCATGTTAACTTCACGAACTCGATGCTCTTGGATCCACCCGAGATCCAATTGTTCCTGTAGAGCTTATTGCACCACAGAACATCCTTGATTGTCTTTAGAGCAGATATCACACTGGTGATAATTGTGAGATGGTACATGCCCGTATCCACTCTGTCTACAATGCATCTTGACCAGATTGGTCCTCAATAAGAGTACATCATGAATTTGATAGCTGTTGTTAGACTCTTCCTCTATCAAATTTACCGCAGCTTTCTCATGTTGAGGCAGCGGGTTCGTGAGAACATTCGGATTCATATCTTTGAAAGATAAGACCCCGCTCCTAACAAGCTATTGCACATTGGATTTGAAACTGAGATAATTTTCTATGTTATGCCCTGGTCCTCCTTGATGGTAAGGGCAAGTCTGATCCGCTTTGAACCAAAAAGGCAGATTTTCCGGTACTGTAAGAGAAGACCTGGTTTGGACGTGTCCCTTGACCAGTAAGAGTGGAAACAATTCTGCGTACAACATCGGTATAGGGTCGAACCCTGGTGGTCGCGTTGTACGATTGTTGTTATATGGAGGACGTGCTTGCTGAAGAGGCTGTTGTGTTCTTTGCTGATATTGCTGTTAATTTGGTTGGCTCTGAGCAACCTGAGGTTGATACGTTGGAATAGGCGTAAGATGGATAGCAGGAGTTACAGTTGCTACTGGTTGGTACCATCGCCTTTGCTTTTCGAGAGAGATATTGCCAATATCTTGCTCTTTTTTCTTAGGGAGAGCATTACCGTATTGTTTTGTACTACTTGACGATCCAGCATCTTTAACTAAACGTCCTTCCCGGACTGCTTCCTCAAGACGAACTCCCATGCCTACCATTTCAGTAAAGTCACTGGGCGCACTGGCAACCATTCAGTCATAGTAAAATGAGCTCAAGGTCTTTAAGAAGATCTTTGTCATCTCTTTTTCCTCAAGAGGTGGACAAATCTGGGCGGTAATTTCACGCCATCTCTGAGCGTATTCCTTAAAGGTTTCCTTGTCCATCTGTGACATGGCTCTGAGTTGATCTATGTCCGGTGCCATGTCCAGGTTATACTTATATTGTTGAATGAAGGCAGTGCCAAGATCTCTGAAAGTACCGATCTTAGTGCAGTTTAAACCCATGTACCATTTGAGTGCAGCATCGGTTAAACTATCCTGAAAATAGTGAATCGGTAGCTCCTGGTTCTTTGTCTGAGTTGAAATTCGCCGAGCGTACATCACCAAATGGCTTTGAGGGCAAGAGTTACCCTTGTACTTTTCGAATTCGGGCACTTTGAACTTGTGGGGAACTTTCACATTGGGGACCAAACAAAGGTCTGCGGCATCCTTTCCAAATAGATCCTGACCACGAAGGGCTTGCAACTCTTTCTACATCTCCATGAACTGTTCCTGGAACTCATTCATTCTGTTATCCATACTTTCATTTCCACCAGAAGGTATCTGTGGAATCTGTCCTTCCGGGACAGTGTGTACTATGGGTGGTGGTATAGTCATCATGCCAGTGACTCTAGGTCCTTCCCTCTCCCAAAGTTTGTAACCTTCAGGAGTTGCTGTCATGTCTCGGGCATCTTCGCTTTCCCGAAGTTTGTAACCTTCAGGCCCAGCGGCTCCTGCTGCGGTTCCCTGGTCTTCAGTGATCAGCGGAACATATCCTTCCGGGATATAGTTAATAGGCATGCCCCAGGGATGATCTTTAGGCATGGTATACCGAGGGTCATACTTTTCCACTATGGGCGTTGATGTGATCTCTGAAATCACAGTCCTTTGCTGTTGCATCTGAGCTTCTGCTAGAGCTTGCATGTCGTTATGAAGCTTTCTCAGATCCTCTTTCAGAGTGTCGATCTCTTCCCTCAACTCTTTGTTCTCTTCCTCGAGATCATCCATCTTTTTTTGTCGATTGGCCATAGTATTGTACGAATGAGACAGTTTGACTCTAGAATCGAGACGCAAACGTGAGATTCGAAGGTAAGAAGAATGCGTTACGTGAGAATGATGAATGATATGCAATGATTATATTAATTAATTATTTTTTTTTGTTTAATCAAAATAAACTTCGACAATTGGATTGCAAATATCAAACAGTGGGGAAACCCCGTTTTATTGAATTCAAAGATTGCGGAATGGAAATACAGTAATTTACAAAGTGTTGTAAAAGGAAATGTCTAAGATAATGGACCCTGAGTCCTCTCTGAGGAGAGCTCAGGTGCTGGTTTTGTTACTTTCCTTTTCTTTGACCGGGGCTCTTGAGCCGTTGTCGGGTTATCATTCCTTTGCTAAGTGAAATGAGCGACCAAATTCCTTTGGATATCCTAATTTTCTACAGCATGTTGCTCCAAAATCTCACTCAGAGCATCTTTTTCTTTTAACAGTTGCAGTATTTTCTTACATTCCACATTGAGAATACGGTACTTGTTCCTCCAAGACCCCTTCTCCTGTTGAACTTTGTTGAGAGTCACCTGAAGTTTTTCCATATCAGCCATAAAATAAAGGACAGGGTCCCTTAATGGAAGAACTTCTTGACAAGGGTAAGGCATCCTCAGCTTGAAAGCTCTAGTTTGTACCCAGTGGAGATAAGGTTCCACCGAGACACAGTCCGGCTTGCCTAGAGACTCTCTTCCTTTCCAGTGAACGTGTTTCCAGGCATGCACTATTTCTGTCTTTAGTGCTCTGTCATTTTCTCCTTCCTTGAAGAAAAGACTTTCCAGATGAGCATTACGTCGGGCATGCCTCATCGGGTATCTAAATTGATGACGAACTAAAACTGGATGATAATTGATTCCTCCTTTAATTCCTATGAGGGGTACATTTGGGAAATTTCCACAACGGTCAATGATCCTGATTCTGTCATAGATTCGATTGTACCAATCAATGTCGGAGTTGGTAAGAGACATGATTCTCTGCGACCAACGTAAAGTACTTTTTTGATCCCAAAATGCAGCAGACTTTGGAAAATGGGAGATGAACCATTTGTACAGCAGGGGTACACAACATGTGATCATCCCTCCGCTGTACAAATTCCTTAGGTGTACATAATGATAGGCATCTGCGAGCAAGGTCGGTACAGGGTTTCCAATCAAAAAAATATTAATGGCATTGATATCTACAAAGTTATCGATGTTGGGAAACAAAAATAACCCGTAGGTGAGCAAAACAAAGATGCTTTCGAAAGCGGCCACGTTCCCTATACTAGCAAAGTACAGAGCTTTCTTTATCAAGAACTGGGCTGGCCAACCCTGGATACCACCCTTAATGATCATGTGAGTCCTGACTTCTGACTTGTCCAAATAGATTGCTCTTGCAATGGTTTGATCCTTTGGAATTTCTTCCAGTCCAGAAAAGGGAGCTTGGTCAGTAATGGGTAAATCAGCCAGGTGAGAGTACTCCTCTAGTGTTGGTGCTAGTTGATAATTCAGGAATATGAAACAGTGATAGACCGGATCGTAGAATTGAATTACTGTGGACAGGATTCCTTCAATTACATGGACCCTTAACAGAGACAACAGTCCTCCATACTTAGCTCTGAAAGCCTCAGGGTTGGTTATCATCCTCGTCAGACCTCTTAATCCTCTAGTTTTGGAACCTTGAAGGTGTACTTGTGAGTCTTCCTTCTACCGAAATCCATTAGCAATCTCTTTATCTGACATTTGCAATTATTGTCTTAGTTTAATTTGAAAAAGAGAGACTAGAAGAGAAGATTTTTCTTTGTTTAAATGTTTTTTAATGAAATGAATGCATGAATGCAGCACACAAAAACATAGAAAAAACATGGGGTCAAAGGGTCGGTGTCATGAAGTCAAGGCTCTACCCATCCCCAAAGGTTTATACTGGTGATTTTTTGTACCTGTCCTCAAAATCACTGACCCCTCTTGGGATAACGACAGCAAGCGGATCGCCAGTGAGCTGTAGTATCTTAGAGTAGTCTCAAATGAGGGTAGTATCGCGTGACAACTATTTCCGATAGCTTTCGCACTACAAAATGGTTTCAGTCTACTAAAATCCTTAGCTTCTCAGATAACCCAATCGAACAATCTGCTTTCAACAACCAAAGTCGTATAGGCATTGAATCCGTAAAGGGCATCTCCACTGATTCGATGGTCGACCGGGACCTCTTATCTGGGATTCACTCCCCGTAAGATTACCCGTCTAGTGCCATCACTTATCTTAGGTGTATACTCAATCTTTCCAGATGCGGCATCACGCGCATTCCCATTAGCAGAAAAGTAAACACAAATATCAATTAGGAAAAGCAGTATATATATTTGTCCTAACATCCTAGACCTCTAGTCTTATGATCCTATACAGATAATGACTCCCCAACAGAGTCACCATTTTCCTGTAGCGAGCGATTTTTGCCGGTGACGCGACCACCTTATCGCTGAAGTTTGGGTTTTCCTCCTCAAGGAGAAAGGGTGCTACTTTCTGATTTCTTATTTATCCCATGAAGCTGGAAGGGAAAGGGAAGGTATCTAAAACTAACCTTGCACACGAATGTTTAACTGAACAAATGCTTTAAAAGAGATTGGGGGTCCGGGGTCAGGTTATACAATGGGTAGTTGTCAACTACCCATCCTATATATGGTTATCCACAAGATGTAAGCTTTTAGGTTTTGCTTTGTAATTGATAGTGTTTATCTGCTGATGGGTTGGGAAAGTTTCTTGGGAAAGTGTGACAGGGAGAGTGAATTTTTTTTAGTATGCTCGCTAAGATTTCGTAATCTTATGCCTACGTATTCCCGAAACAGGGAAATCAGAGCGATTATAGTTCCTCCTATTCTATGGGAGGAAAGAGGTGTTTTGGTGTCTTGTTCAAAGCCCAAGACATGAAGCTAAAGGTAATTTGTATCTTGTTCGAAGCCCAAGATATGAAGCTAAAGGGTTTTGGCTGAGAGAGAATTTGTCATCTCTAAAGAGGAGTTGTTGATGTTTGTATGCTATGAGCAAAGCACAAATTTGATGCTAAAAGGTTGATTGACTCAACCGGGGATTTCTTTATTCAAAGCCTAAGAGGAGGCTAGAAGTTTGACTTTTCTGGGGAAAATGTTCTTTCTGTCTTGTACAAAGCCCAAGATTGAGGCTAAAAGGGATTTTGACTCCATTGGGGAGAATGTATCTTGTATAAAGCCCATGATGGAGGCTGAAATGGTTTGACTCAACAAGAGAGTACTTTTATCTGTCCTGTATAAAGCCCAAGACAGTGGCTAAAAAAGGTTGACTCAACAAGAGAGTCTTGAACAGGTGATTGACTCAACAAGAGAGTCTGAAGGTTGATTGACTCAACAAGAGAGTCTTTTATACTCAACAAGAGAGTGATTTGTTGTCTCGTACAAAGCCCGAGATTGAGGCTAAAAGGAGATTGACTCAACAAGAGAGTCTTTTATACTCAACAAGAGAGTGTTTTTATATGTCTTATACAAAGCCCAAGACGGAGGCTAAAAGTGGTTGACTCAACAAGAGAGTCTTTTATACAAAGCCTCTCTTGTTGAGTCAACCACTTTTAGCCTCCGTCTTGGGCTTTGTACAAGACATATAAAAACACTCTCATGTTGAGTATAAAAGACTCTCTTGTTGAGTCAATCTCCTTTTAGCCTCAATCTCGGGCTTCGTACGAGACAGCAAATCACTCTCTTGTTGAGTATAAAAGACTCTCTTGTTGAGTCAATCAACCTTCAGACTCTCTTGTTGAGTTAATCACCTATTCAAGACTCTCTTGTTGAGTCAACCTTTTTAGCCTCTGTCTTGGGCTTTATACAGGACAGATAAAAGTACTCTCTTGTTGAGTCAAACCATTTTTGCCTCCATCTTGGGCTTTATACAAGAAACATTCTCCCCAACGGAGTCAAAATCCCTTTTAGCCTCAATCTTGGGCTTTGTACAAGACAGAAAGAACATTTTCCCTGGAAAAGTCAAACTTCTAGCCTCTTCTTAGGCTTTGTATAAAGAAATCCTCGGTTGAGTCAATCAACCTTTTAGCATCAAATTTGTGTTTTGCTCACAGCGTACAATCATCAACAATTCCTCTTTAGAGATGACAAATTCTCTCTCAGCCAAAACCCTTTAGCTTCAAATCTTGGGATTTGAACAAGATACAAATCACCTTTAGCTTCATGTCTTGGGCTTTGAACAAGACACCAAAACACCTCTCTCATCCTATAGAATCGGAGGAACTACGATCGCTCTGATTTCCCTGTTTCGGGAATACGTAGGCATAAGATTACGAAATCTTAGCGAGCATACTAAACAAAAACTCACTCTCCCTGTCATACTTTCCCAAGAAACTTTCCCAACCCATTATCAGATAAACACCATCAATTACAAAGCGAAACCTAAAGCTAATATCCTGTGGATAACCACATATATGATGGGTAATTAACAACTACCCATTGTATAACCTGACCCCGGACCCCCCAATCTCTTTAAAGCATTTGTTCAGTTAAACATTCGCGTACAAGGTTAGTTTTAGATAGCTTCCCTTTCCCTCCCAGCTTCACTGGATAAATAAGAAATCAGAAAGTAGCACCCTTTCTCCTCAAGGAGAAAAACCCAAACTTCAGCGATAAGGTGGTCGCGTCACCGACAAAAATCGCTCGCTACATAGTCCTTGATTAACTAACTCTTGGAATGGTTGGCTTTATTGTACCCTGAATGTAGCTTTCCCCTAAATGAGCATTGAAGCAACTTAACTTGTGCTGACTGAACACTGGATGGATTCGCCCATAATCAAAAGAACATCTAAGTGACCTGCCCCTGATTAGTAGAGTCTCGTGATGATTTACTTCTGATCGACCTGTTCTTGAATGATTTTCCCCATAACTAACTGATGCTTTGGGGACTTGCTTTAAACTGTCTGATTCCATACTCATTAAATATCAATGCCCCAGATCCATAAAACTATAAAGTATACTTGATTCTGATCAACTTTGCCGAATGATCCAGTCCTCTTCAATTGTTCCCTGATGGAATTTCCTCAATGTCAATTACTGACTTGCAATTAAAATTGTTCATTCATGAATGGTAATTTTAATATGATTCTCATGCAAGCTTTGAAAACTCAATCATTATTAGAATGATGTGATGGTGTGTGACGAATGGGCCATTAGTCCAGACGCATTGCTAATTTATCTAGTGAAAGATACAACAAGAAGAAGATTAGCAAATCTTGTAGGAGTCAGTTTACGCAACCTAGCTGTAGTATGCCTTCAGAATAAATCCCGCCTCAATTAGGTCTTTTAAGGGTTGAATCGTGGTCTGGTTCACGGTTATTGAAACAAAGGATGAAAGGCTCAAAGTTTAATTATTACCCACCCCTTCGTCGTGATGTACTTCATTCCTACAATCAGCTAATTTGGCACAACTGCTCATATTTCATAAAGTTTATTGAATTGTAGGAGTGATGGTTAAGGAATCCATAAGGTGTTCGGAATGACAGTCACCTCTTTCGTCTTTGGTATCTGTAGTCACACGACTTGCTCTTGCTCGAGGATTTTTATTTTGTCATCTTTTTCGCTTTTTATTCTTTTGTTCCCTAATTTTTGCCTGGACTGATTCTTTTTGAATTTTTTTCGATTTTGAAGTCCAGTGGGATGCCCTAATTTTTGCCTAAGTAACTTGTTTTCGATTTTTTTCGACTTAGCGGACTTTCTTTCTTTTTTTTCTTTTCTTTTTCTCTTTTTGAAACAATTCATGTGACACTGATTGTCTTGATTTCTCTGAAAGGGTTGTGACTGCCTCATTATTTGCGGTGAGGGATAACCATTGTGGTTTCATGTCCTGTGACCTCCTGATGAGTGAGGAAAGAATGGTGATTGATCCTCGGATGGGACACTCCTTTTTCAATTTAGACGCTTGGTCAAATTAACTGAAACCTACCCTGCCCCAGGTTAAGATGTGAGGGTTTGAAAGTCCGAAGGAAGCTCCTACTTTGAGGCTTGAAGTGGGTAACTAGGGACTAACTCCTTATCTCTCCGGTGTTTAGGGGATTTGAAACAATGCTTGTACATCATCAGCATAATTTTATCTAAAAGCAATCAACGATTATGGGTATTCAGTTTTCATCATTCTCCCTCCAATCTTCGCTAAAACAACAATGATAAAGTGAAGTGAATAAGAGATGTATGTGACTGTGCTTTGCAATAAATGAGAAAAATGAGCGAATGCGACATGATTGATTCAAAAAATGCATAATCACTTCATTAATATTACCATTCAAAACAACAATGTTTAAAAACAAGTAGCAATTAACAGGAAAGAAACTACAAATGCAAATGATAAAAATGCCCAAGGATTTCCAATGTTGAGGATGTCTTCCTGCCTGAACCACTGGCTTTAGAACATGACCCTTGAAGTCTTCGAGCTCAAACAGATGAGAGGTTGACATGCACAACCAAATTTCCTTCTGGAAAGGATATGTATCCTTTGTTAATCAATTGTTGCACTTTGGCTTGGAAGGCTTTGCAATCTTCATTTGAGTTCCCCATGGATCCTCCATGATATTCACACTGTACATGGGGATCATACCCAGACAGGTAAGGTTCTGGAAATGGCTTGAGAGTCTTGGGCTCTACCAATGAGTTTCGAACCAGATGTGGCAAAAGTTGAATGTACGACATAAGAACTGGATGTAGATGAGCATTCTTTCTCTCCAAGTTGTTGCGAGGCCTATTCTGATTCTGGCGCTGATTCTGATAACCTCGGCCATGGGCTCGTTGATTTGCATGACGAACAACCCAAGGTCTCTGGCATGGTGCCCTAGGAAATGATTGCTGAGAAGATGAAGAACCAAAAGATTTTACCGGTGCATCCTGAGAATACTCAACATCTGTCATAACTGCATTGATTACATTCCATTCTTCCTCTTGAGAATTGCTGAGGGATTCGGTCTCACCAGCCTGGCTACTCGAGACATCCTAAATTTTTCCACTCTTTAGGCAGCTCTCAATGCGTTCTCGAACTATTACCAGGTCAAAGAAGTTTGACGTAATCCCAACCATCCTTTCAAAGTATGGTCTCTGTAAGGTGTCCATGAACATGTCAACCAAATCTCTGTTTTGAAGTGGAGGCTTCACTCTGGAAGCCAATTCTTTCCATCTCTGAGCATACCCTCTGAAGGATTCATTGTTCTCTTGAGACATGCCTTGCAACCGTATGCAATTGGGAGCCATGTCAAGATTGTATTCATACTGCTTCAGGAAAGTTTTAGCTAATTCCGACCATGATCGAATGCAACCACTCTCTAACTGCATGTACCAACTTAAAGATGCCCCACTCAAACTGTCCTGAAAACAGTGGATCATTAGCTTATCATTGTGAACATACAAATTCATTCTTCTGCAAAACATCACCAAATGTTGCCTTAGGCAACTATCCCCTTTGTACTTCTCAAACTTCGATGCTTTGAAACTTGGAGGTATTACAAGGTCAGGTACCAGGCACATGTCTGAAGCGTCGAGCCAAAAGCATCCCGAACTTCCAAGGCTTTGAGTTTCTCATTCAACACACGATATCTTTTAGCAAACTCAAGAGCTCTCAGATCCTTGTTTTTCATCACCGGGACCTCCCTTTGGGAATCTGGCATAGAGAATGTGATACCGTAATAGTCTGTAGTATCAAGAGAGGAGGAACGTCCACCTTGGACAATAAACTGTCCATGTAAATCCTGATTCTCAACAGAGAGCTACACAGACTGAGCTTTAGTAAGGTTGTTCACTTGTGGAGGATCCTCATCAGGAAGAAAACCATACAGTGGGTTAGTCGTCATAGTAAAGCCTGGTGGGGGATCAAAATTCTGGAGGTTGTTCCTTGACATAGCTACCAACAGTTGCCAACTTGACCTTACTTCTTGACACTTCTTGATCTTGCCTCAAACACTTTATCGTTTTCCAACAATCACCACTTGTCCAGAACGAGTACCGGGGAATCAAATGGCTGGTCATGGACAAAGGCGGAATGAGAGTTTTGGTCGGTTGAAGAATGATATGCAAAATGATGCAGATGTGTATGTTATGCAATGCAAAAGACATGGGATCAAGGCTTCAATATTCTGAATAATTATTGTGTTGCTGACTGAATAAGGCAAGAATTATGCTCTGACGAGAAATCCAGAATACCAGAATAATTAGAATACCAGATTCAGAATACCAAGTTCAAAGGTCCACACTGATGTGAAAACCAGAAAACCAGGTAGGTGGAAAGTCAAGGTTTCCTGCAAAGCCCATCCCCTATCACATGTGGGTTCTAGTCGTTGACAAAGGCATCCTAGCGGGTCCTCAGTATCACGGACTCTCAGGTCGAGAAATGATGATACGTTCACCATTTCTGGTTAGGAATCATCATCAATCAAGGAGGCATCAACTGATTTCCAATGAACGGTCTCTAGAGTCATAAGCTTTCTAAGTCGACACCCTGACATATGCACAAGACGCACAGGTCAGAATATCTCCCAAGAAATCCTCGTGTGAATGTGGGTCTCGTGTAAACCAAGCGTACCAAGAAGCTACGCAGACCACACGACTATCCACTCTTATCCTAAGTATATACTTAAGGCTGGGTATTGGGCTTATCTCTCATGGAACCATCCCACCCAACAGTACAGCAGCAACAGCAAAATAGGATAACAGTAATACAAATAATGCAGTAAAATACAGTAATTTACAACAAATAATATATAACAGGTACATCACATATGCACAAAAACACCCAATGAAACAGAAACATACAAGCGCTAGGATTGACTCGCGTAGGGAACCAGAGTCCCCATAGGAGTCGCAATCTGTCGCAACGCAAAAAACAATCGGCGAAAAAAACAGAGTCGCCACCAAACATAATTTATCCCGACGGGGGAAAGGAAATGATCAAAGAAATCTCGAAAGGGAGAAGACATGGTCATTACAACCAAATCTTGGGTTCGGGAGTCGATTACGCGAGAGGAAGGTATTAGCGCCCCCTCGCGTCCGTTGTACTCAACGGGATCCACACTTGTTATCTAATCAAAGGGTGTGTTATCTAAAGCCTACTACTAAACAAAAACGGAACGAAAGGAAAAAAAAAAGGAGACTCGATAGAACTTCGCCGTCGTAGGCCTACGTACTCCCTCATGCAATGGGAAAGTCAGAGACAATGTAGTTCAGAGGACTACGAATGAAATGGGGGGAGGTTTCTCGCCAAGACATCTCTGTCTTGTGCCTACGTATCCTCATTCGAGCAAGAATGAGGAAGTTAGAGCGTCCGTAATTCATGGTTACGACCACAAATTGATTGAGTGCTTTTTATGAGCGACGCTAAGTTTGCGTTCCAGCAGTTAGGGTCGATGACTGTTTACGATAGAACAGAAATAACACACTCTTTTTTGAAAATGATTTGACACCAATCCTGAAGGATAAAAAGATTTGAATTTTGTTTGTGAATTTTAGACAGAAGTGAGTTGATTTTGTTTGATACTCATATCGCATTGAATTCTATGACATAGGATCGAATGCTTCGCAAGATCGACCCAGGACGGGACGTATGCAAAACACTCTAGACAAGGTAAGGAGAGACTCCCGCTTATTACTTCCCATGTACTTAAGGCTAGTGGCTCATAATACTCGTTGTATTTATTAAGTGTTTTTTGATTTTGTTTTGAGATGAGAAGAAAGAGGACTCAAAGGTTGAAAAGAAAACAACTAAGGGAAGCTAACTCCTAAAGTTATCATGCACAATGGTCCTAAAGTTGGGATAGAAAGGAAGTTTTACCTAATGTTAACATGCAATGAGATAAACCTAAGGTTAAGGTTATGAAGGGAATCTATATCCTAATGTTATCGTGCATGAATTAGCTCCTAATGTCTATCCTACTCCAAGCTTAATCAAAAATTAAATTGGACTAGGGAATCCTAAGGGAACATGCAAAAAACAAACCAAAACCACGAGAAAAAAACCAAAAATAGCAGCTACAACAACGCTCCATCACAAAACAATAGTAAAATCCAGCATACAAGCAAGACAGCTTTTAACAACGCATGTTTTCCAGGAAGAACAGGTGTAAAAGGAAGCAAGTCAAGTAAAACAGCATATAACAGCTGCTATTCAGCACAACAGTCATGTATATCAAGGCAGCATGCAATACATCAAAACAAATGCTCGTGAATAGGCATCAAGCATGGATGATCATGTGATAGCACAACATCAAAATTGAATATGCATCAAAGATTAATCGAATCACATAATCATGCATCACAAGACAACGATTGAACATAAACATGCCTTCACATTTAAATGAATACACGTGAATTGCAAACATGAACAATCACCAAGCAAGAGCAATTGCTACACATACACATACAATTAAGCACAAAGCAATTAAGCATGAACGAATTCCAATGACATTACATACTCAAGCATCGTAGACAATTCATCGAATCAACAATTAATTGCTTAAAACGAACATGCATTCATAGAATCGACAATAAACATGAACATGAATCATACATCCAGCAATGTAAACATCAAGAACAAGCAATCACAGTGGCACAAAGGATTATGCAACATGATCATCACATCAAGAATGCAAAACGAACGAATCGTGTACATGCGTCACCGAAACCAAAAGTCGCGCATTGAAGAATCGCATTCAAGTTATCATGTGAGCTAAAATAGCTCAAGAACAATCCACAAATATGCATCGTATCAATCCATGAAGATTAAAAGTGGAAAGGAATCAAAACACACTTGAAAATGCACAAAAATCACACTCTGCATCAGTGTTAATCGATTAACCATTTATAGTGCAAAAGTGGTTAATCGATTAACCCCTTTAGAAAAGCCAAAAAACATGAAAAATTATATTGGTTAATCGATTAACCAGTTTTGCACTGTAACTGGTTAATCGGTTAACACTGTAAAAACAACAACATAAAATTCAACATAAAAGCACTTTTCAGCAACTTAATCACTTAATCTCCACATATTAGAACATGCAATTGATCACAAAAATTACATCACATAACAACAATTAAACACCAATTGAATCCATAAAACATCAAGATCTACAAATCAAGTCCAACAATGAACCAATTCACATCAAAAACTCAAGGATCTACATTGCAAAAGTTGTAAATAAGCTAGAAATAGCTTGGATATGAAATTTACCAACCTACAAAGCGGAGAATTGCTTTGGTGAGTGTTGCAAAGTGAAATTGATGAATCACAGCAAGAAAACCAGAGATCTATGAAGCTTTAACAAGAAAACATGAAGATCCAAGCAATAATCCACAAATGAGCAAAAAGCTCTCCAAGAAGTGATTCCAAAACCTTGAATCTAGATCCAAACAAGTTGCTATTGCAGAATTAAACCAAGGATGATGATGTTGTAGAGGTTTAGCTCAAGAATTCACAAATTGTAATGCACAATTTGTGAATCTATGAATATGGAGCTTTGGTGAAAGGTTGAAGATGAAGATGGAGAGTGAAAAAGTGAGAAAGAATTGAGAGCAAATTCTGAAAATGAGGGTAAAAATAAGAGTGAATGAGTGAGGTTTGGAGTAAATTTGGTTAAATAACCCCTAGGTTAGGGATTAAATTTGGTTTGGAGTGTGGGTTAGTGAGAGGAATGGAATTTGGAATGGGAATTTGAATTTTGGGTGGAATTAGATTATGAAAATGAATTAAAATGAACCCATTCTAGATCCTTCCAATGATGCACATGTGAAATCAAGTGGTGGAAATTGATTGGAAATTCTGCAGTGCTGAAAATTGAAGCATTTTTGAAAAATTTTCCTTGGCTAATCGATTAACCATTTGATAGTTCAAATGTGTTAATCGATTAGCATAAGGAATTTTTGAATTTTGGCGCCTTTTGTAGGGAAACTTGGAGAATCGCCCATTGCTACATGTTTTGAGCATATTTTGGCTTCTTAAACTTGTCATTTGATATTACCACTGAACCATGCTTGGAATATGCTGTGAATTTCCTTCCCCACTCGGAATATCCTGTTGGAAAAATACTGTTCGGTGTCGAATCACTGAGCAAAAGAAAATGTCAAAGCCTCTGATAATCAAATCATCTATTGAGCAAAATAAATACTCGAAAAGACTTTGACGACTATTCGTTTAGCTTTGTAACCCTAAACTGCGAGAAAATACCTTGATCCCGTGTCCTAGAAAATCCACCCAATGCACAAATGAAGATGCAAATGAAATGAATCATAAGCCAAAAAGATCAAAGAACGAGAGGGCAAATTTTGGGATGCTACACATTAGGACAAAGATTTGAGACCAAAGATGTGTTAGATGGATCTATAAAGATACGCCAAGTAGAAAGATTGTGCTCCCAAATAAGTGTTCCTGAGATTTCTCTAATTTCCTCACAATTGATCACATTAGCAATCGATTTAGAGGTTACTATTATAGAAACACCAATCACTTTTGAAAGAATAGCACACTCAGAATTCAGCTCAACAATGGAAGCATTAATCCAAAACTCTTTGACAAGACTTGAATAAGTGAAACCACAGAGCATCTCAAAGTATCCATTCCAACTTTGTTCAGACACAGTCTTTCAGAAGTTAAAACCTAGCTTAAGCAAATCATCAAAATCCAGAAACTTTTCATTTATGACAACTAGTTGATTCAAAAGAGAATTGACTAGAGAATTAATCTCAGGTTTGGTTTGATCAGCACACAACCAAAGAAAATAAAAAGAAAGAAAAGAATTGAACAAGACTCTAAAGGAATAATGATCTTGTCAGAAAAAGGACCGAAAATGATGTTTCCCAAGATAAGGGATAAATATATTAATAATATATAAAAAGAAAAACATCATTACCCAAACGTTCTTATCCAGCAGATTTCTTGAATCCACTACATGATTTTCACGTTTATGAATACTTAAGTAATATAAAAGTTTTTGAAAATCCTTTTACTTAAACTGCTTTATCAAAAGTAGAAAATTCTTTTCTCAATCTCAGAGTCTGACAATTTTTAGAAGTTATCATCCATCAGAGACTAGTAGATATAGACTTAAAGTGAGACATCTTCTGTCAGTCATCAGTCTTCAAGATTCTATTCAGAACCAAACATTTTCTATTGAAACAAGAGTCATGAGTGATTAATGAATATTAAATTGGTTTCTTTGACAGCTAACAAACAACAGTATCATCACAAAAAGTGAGGAAACTGTTTCCATAAATATGACCATCATCAAGCTAATGATATATTCAGTATAGACAAATACAACATAGTTTCTTCTTAAAGATCTTTGAAGATTATTTTATCAAAAGAACTTCTCTAGAAATCTAACACAGACTTTGTATTTACATATACACAAATATCTCATTGATTCAAGTAATAAGCCAGAAAAGAACAGACATACATTTTTTTGTTATTTTCTCGGTCAGATTCGTATGAGTATTCAGATTTGACCATAGAATCTGAATACTGCTTTGAGTGGATTCTGATTCAATGGTTGTTAAACCATTGACTCCACTTCTTTCACCAAACTCAGTACCTCTAGCACTTGAGTTTGGGTTGTAGGCTCTTCTTCAATCAAATATTGTAAACAACCTATGATAAGCAACATGGAAGATGACTTTGGTCCTTTCTATGATATCAACAGCAACTACATTTAAATAATGATACTCATATTTCTATGAGTCCATACATGTTGGTCCAGACAGGCTTTCTTTTGCCTTATGCCTCAATTTGATAGCAGTACCATGATTCATTCTAGAGTATTAGTCTAGGATGAGTCATGATATGAACAAGATCTTGTTCTTACCAGAATCATTGATTTCATTGTCTTGGGTTAAATCTTTTGACTTTGAAATCTTTGACAAGCATAGAACCAGATAGTGTTAGCTATCAAAGATTAGCAAAAAGCAAATTAAAGCACTGTCATATAATTATTGGCTGAACACGAAGAAGAATTAAAGGTTTCTTATAAAATTCTTCTTTAACACAAAATCCATGATGACCCTCAATCAATGAGCAATGGAGTCACTTAAGATATCACCTTAAATAACAGACTCCTTATTATCAAATATTGAAGCAAGATAGATTTGACATAATCTCTTTCTCTTCAATACTTGATTTTTATTCCAGGATTTAGATGCTTTTTCAGAAGCAGTAATGACCGACATTGCCAGATTACTCTTTCTTCTGAATCCTGCACTAATGTCGGCTTCAAATGAATATGAAGTGAAAACCTATGAAATTAGGTTCTGGTAGTGTTTCTCCTTGTTCTTGGATTTGGGAAATCAGTTGAAATATGAATATCTCAGAAGCTTCTGATGTTACTCTTCTAACAACAGATGTCACATTTCATTCAGCCAATTAAAGAAATCTTCTGATTAGGAAGATCAATTCCTCATCATCAGACATTCCATAGGAAGTATCCTTCAACAGGCTTTAGGAAATATGATCTGTTAGATACCTTTTCATCATTTAATTCCATTTATTTTCTTTGGAGATTGCAAGATAAAACTATAATGCACAGTAGACTCAAGTTGTATGACTTCTAGAATAACTGTGACCTCAGGTTTGAATTCAAAACAATCTTCTCAAAATTTACTTGGAAAGATTAGATGAAGTGCAACTGGACAAGCTTCTTAACTTATCCTCACAAATCTGAGCATAAGGATTCGAAGACAGTCTGAGCATTAGACGTATCAATGATGTTGATATACTCAGAATCGAGATAGATCACCTACCAGAATGCATCTACCTTTGAAGATATTTTCAATAAGCTTCTTCTGAGCTGGTGAGAGAGACTTTTAAACTTTGATCATCCATACACCATTAACTTCTATAGTAACACCTTTTTCAAGGGTATTCTATAGACCTTCACAAAACCCTTTATCAAGTCCAATGAATTAAAAATATATTTAACTTTTCCATCATTTAAATTCAGTGGAATCACCCTTTGAATATGGTAAGAAAAGCAATGTAATATTTTTCATGCGACACTTGATTCCTTCTTGAAGGAAAGTCTTTAGCAGACATACATTTCTCATTGGATCATTATCTACACCACTGTTAAGTGTTATGTACAAACCATGATCTGATACCAACTGAAGGTGAGAAAACTACAAAAGAATGGGGGTTGAATTGTGTTTTCTGTTTTCTTATTTTGCGTATGATCAGAGTTTAGAATCTAAACTGGTGTTCTGATTCTAGTTATATTTTGCAGTAGAATGTTAACAGAAGCAAATAAATAATAGCAGAAGACACAAAGATTTATTCTAGTTCCTAACAAATGAGAGTATTCCAATCCCCTTGCTTCACAAGAGATTTTCACTATAATCAAATCATGATTACAATCGCTTATGAATTCTACATAAGACTTTTACAATGCTTACACCCTAAGTTCGAGACTTCTTGCTCAAACCCCTAAGGCTCAAGACTTCCTTGCTTAAGTCCTACAGACTCAAGATTTCCTTGCTTGCTCAGGTCCCTCAGACCCGAGACTTTCTGCTTAAACCCCTCAGGTTCAAGACTTCTGCTCAAACCCTCGATCCGGAACTTCCTTGCTTAATTCCCACGGATTCAAGACTTCTGCTCAATCAATCCACTTGATTAAGACTTTCATTGCTCTAGCACATAGAAAGAGACTTACATGGCTCAAACATTTTGGTGAGAGACTTAGTTGCTCAATAAATCCACTTGATTAAGATTTTCAATGCTCTAGCACATAGCCGGAGACTCTTATGGCTCAAGCATCTTGGCGAGAGACTTAATCTAAACTCCTAAACAACATGTTCAGCAGAATAGAGAATAAGGTACACTTGATACAAATATCAGAGGTACATAGAAATCACCATAACAAAGACCTAAAGCTTTTAAGATTTCTAAGATATTCAATATTTAAGAAATCTTAAGGCTTTTACAATTACAACCTACACCAGAAATTCTGCATACTTGATTGTGTTAATAATTGATGATCTTGTTACTCCTCCATCAGGTTGATCCTTGTTAAAGATTCAGTTTGAACCATAAGTTACTTATATAGAATTTGCAAAAGACCGGACGTTAGAGAGATAACTTGATCAAGTGTCTTTGCTTTCTCCATAGTGCAAGAGACATTGAAGATGGATACACCAAAAGATCTTGATCCATTGTGTAACGTGTTTAACCATTGAGTCTTGAAAGAGATATTGTACTATAGAGCCGTTGAGAGTAGATATCCGTAAAGCATGCCAACTTTTCTTGAGCCTTGTGAACTAAGACTCTAGCTGATAAACTTATTTGACAATGAAGCTTGCTTTCTGCAGTACAAATAACTTCAGCTTTATTACTAACTCTGAATAATCACCAAAAGCCAATTTACATTCACCAAGTGTAGAGACAACTATGTTGCTTCTTTTGATGCTAATACCTTTAGCTTCATAGTCTACGTCAAACATCACTTAGAGGGTGTTCTTCATATTCTGCCCCACCAGAAGCTAGCAATTCAGCTTCTCTCAAGTGTGCCCTTGTATATCACATTCTGAATATATATATATATATATATATATATATATATATATATATATATATATATATATATATATATATAAGTATTCGAACTTGCATACATGAAACCACATCAAATATAACCATTGTTCTTTTAATACTTTGTTATCATCAAAATCCAAGGAATATATATCATGAACAAATCTTGTTCTAACTTGGTATACTAATGTTTGTTCAAGTGTGCAGGACCATATACTAAAATTCATATTAAATCCAACTATTGGTTCTAACTCTGAGCATGCATAGAGAAGCGTGAAAAGCATATTCTGATATATCAAAAGTTGAAGAACTGACTCTAAAGAAGTCATCTTCTAAAGAGGTCAACATTGAAAGATCAAACTCTAAAGCAGACATCCTCTGAAAACTAGACTTTGGAGAAGTCTGCTTCTAATCAGAACATGAGCTAGTCAAAGCGTGATAACTAAGATGACACTGATAGTTCATTGTTCATCTCTGAACATACTTTATCACATGGTGACCTAAGCTCTAGTTTCTTCATAGAGTCAATTGGGATATAAATGCTAATTCCTTTTGTAGCAAAGGGTTTTCAAACTAGCTTTCACCAAACCAGGCAGTTTGGTTAAACATCTCAATGTCTCCCAACGTCTCTTTTAAAGCTTCTCAAATGACTCTACCATTCCATCTTCTACGGGTCTTTTCTTCACTTTTTAAGAAGGTAAAAGACTTGAAGAAAAGAATACAACAACTACATCATATGGAATACACACTGAAAATGCTAATATACAACGATTGACAAGTTAAAGAGAAGTTACCGTGTCAAAGTTTTAGCACAAGCTAAACTTAGGAATTTTTATCCTTGTATACCTTAGAAATCCTTAAGTCCTAAAAGAGTCCTATTGTGTTGTATTATTTATACACTACTGATTGTATATCAAGTGTATCCACCCAACAATCATTTATCTGCTTGGTAGATTGTTAGAAGTCTATGACTAAGTGTGTGAGCAAGGAAGTCTTAATCTTGTGTGCTAGATAAAGGAAGTATCAAGCTTGTGTTCTTAATCACGGAAGTCTCATACTTGTATGTGTGTGAGTAAGGAAGTCTTAGACTTTTGTGTTTGAGCAAGAAAGTCTTTAGCTTGTGTGTTAGAGCAAGGAAATCTCAGACTTGTGTGTTTGATCAATGAAGTCTCAAGCTTGTGTGCTTGAGCAAGGAAGTCTCATACTTATGTGCGTGAGCAAGGAAGTCTCAGACATGTGTGTTTGAGCAAGAAAATCTTAAGCTTGTGTGCTTAAGCAAGGAAGTCTCATAGTTATGTGTGTGAGCAAAGAACTCTCTTGCTTGTGTGATTGAAAAAAATGTAATCTTGTTTGATTATAGTAAAAATCTATTGTAAGTACAATGTGACTGGATTACTTTCAGTTTTTTAGAGGAACCAGGATAACTGTGTGTGTTATTCTTCTTTCTTGCATTTTATATCTACTTCTTATCCCTAACTAACTCAGATTATATAACCTTGAGTTTGGAATCTGACTTAAGAGTACTAAAAGAAAGAAAAGGTCAACACAATTCAACCCCCCTTCATGTGTTTTTCTCACATACAGTTGCCATCAGGGCATAGTCTGTGCTTAACACTTAACAGTGGTACAAAAAAGTTCATGAGAAAAACATATTGAACCATGTCTGGTGTTTCTGGATCAAAAAGTGGTACTCCTATTCCACACGCTGCTATAAATCATGATTATAGCAATCCAAAAAAGAACAACTATACAACAATCAGTTTGAAAGCAACACTTTAGAAGGTTTTTACCTTATCAACCACTGAAGTAGAGTATATTACCCTCACGGAAGCTGTGAAAGAAGCATTGTGGCTTGAAGGTTTTGCTAAGGAACTGAAACTATAAGGTCGAATTATCACTATTAAATGTGATAGTCAAAGTGCAATATATCTGTAGAAGAATTCAGCTTATCATGAGCAAACTAAGCACATCAATGTGAGGTTACACTTCGTCAGAGAGATGATTGAGTGTGGAGAAATCCAAGTGATGTAGGTTTTGAGTTATGACAATACTGCTGATATTTAAATTCTGGCACAGATATCAGATGTCCTACACAGATGTTGAGACACTGATATCCAACACAATGAACAAGTAAACAATAATAATAACAGTGCAGAAAGTAAAGAACACAGTGATATGTTTACCCAGTTCGGATCAACAATCCTACTCTGGGGGCTACCAAGCCAGGGATGAAATCAATATACGATAGTATCAATTCACAGATCATACAGCAACCACACCCGGTTACAATCCGCTCACTTAATCACTACCCTTCCTATGACTTCTACCTAAGACTCACCTAGGTATGAGGCCCTCCTCAAATCCCTCTTCAATCACAAACCGTGACTGGTTCCTTTCAACACAAAGAACAAAACGAAAGCCACACTTTCAAAACACATAATTCTCAATACTTCAAAGCTTATGAGAATTGACACACAAGAAACTCAATGCTTAAAAGCTTATGAGCAACTGACAGAACTTACAACACAAAATCAGTCCTTGTACTGTTATCAAAATGATACCAGTTAGGCTCACAAATAACACTCAAAACCCTAACAAAACACACGTAAGTTCCACACCTAAACTAGGTTTACACCAGTCAATATATAGCATTAAATCTGGACTGGATTGGGCTTCAAAACGCAGCAAAGAGACTGCACACAATTCTATAAAATAAACTCCAAGAAAATAGGTCTTCAATATAAAGTTTCCTAATATGTCTCCATATTTAAAAAATGTTGAAAATCCGAAAACCAACACACAAAAACTCAACCCAAAATACTTTGGATGCCACATAGGATAGCTAAATATTCACAGAATATTCAGTAACAAATACCAACAACAGAATCTTCCTTTTAAACCAAAATCAGATGCGATGTCCTATGATCCAGGATGGGACATCTTTATCCGACATGTTTAATGCAGAATATTAGAACATCTTGTTTCAACATCTTGCTGCTAGAATGGTTTTAGCAAAATAAATGCCAACCACAAAATCAAAGAAATAACAATCTCCCCCCTTTGGCTTATTTTGGCTAAAACTATACACCAAACAATCTTGCAAAGATAACACAAGCAGAACATCAATATCATAGACAGCAGCGAAAAAACACACCATAGCACCAACATCAATATCAGACAGCAAAAAATCACACGCAAAAAAAACAAAAACTCCCCCTCAACTACAGCAACACAACAACATTCAACATTCTCCCCCTCAACTGCAGCACCAGCACAAGCACACCACAAGCACACTACTCCCCCTTTTTAGCCATAAATATGACAAAGGCAAGTAGAACAGTTATTAATTTTGAGAAATGGTCAAGTCATAAAGCAGAATAAACAGCATCAGAAAGTAGATGCACACAACATCACATGACCAAATGTCATGCACAAACTTCAGCATCTTTCCCTTCATAAACACCTGCACAAGCTGCACTACCAGAATTACCTTTATTCTTTTTAGTCTGGCAGCCAGAAAGAACATTAATTGCTATAGTTCTTCATGAATACAAACCCCAAGTCTACTCCTCAGGTTTTCAAACTGAACTGCATCTAGAACCTTGGTAAATATGTCAGCAAGTTGATTTTCTGTGCTAACATGCTCAAGAGTTATGACTTTGTCCTCCACAAGTTCTCTGATGAAGTGATGCCTGATATCAATGTGCTTAGTCCTGCTATGTTGAATAGGATTATTAGAAATATTAATAGCACTCAGGTTGTCACAAAATAATGTCATGACATCTTGTGTGACATTATACTCAGATAGCATTTGCTTCATCCACACCAGTTGAGCACAACTACTTCCAGCTGCTATGTACTCAGCTTCAGCAGTAGAAAGAGATACAAAATTCTGCTTCTTACTAAACCATGAAATAAGATTATTTCCCAAAAAGAAACAACCTCCAGAGGTACTTTTCCTATCATCAGCACTTCCAGCCCAATCAGCATCGCAGTATCCTACTAAAATGGAACTTGAGTCATGGGAGTACAACAACTAATAATCACATGTACCACTCACATACTTAAAAATTCTCTTAACTTGATTGATGTGACTGACCTTGGGTTCTGCTTGGTATCTTGCACATACACCAACTGCAAAGGTTATGTCGGGCCTACTTGCTGTGAGATACAGCAGACTACCAATCATGCTTCTGTATAAACTCTGTTCAACATTCACTCCCTTTTCATCTTTGGATAACTTCAAGTGAGTAGGAGCAGGAGTTCTCTTGTGCTTGGCATTATCTAATCCAAACTTCTTCACAATATTCCTCACATATTTGCTCTGACAAATAAAAATGGAATCTTCCATCTGCTTGACTTGCAATCCAAGTAAGTAAGTTAATTCACCTACCAAGCTCATTTCAAATTCAGATTGCATTTGGTTGACAAAATGTTGGACCATTTCATCCGACATCCCACCAAACACAATATCATCTACATAAATCTGAGCAATCATTAGTTTCCCATTCTTCTCCTTGACAAAGAGTGTTTTATCAATACCACATTTCCTGTATCCATGTTTGACTAAGAACTCAGTCAGCCTTTTATACCAAGCTCTTGGAGCTTGTTTTAAACCATACAAAGCCTTTTTTAGCTTGTAGACATGATCAGGAAAATTTGGATCCACAAACCCTTTAGGCTGCTCAACATAAACTTCCTCATTAAGATAGCCATTCAGAAAGGCACTCTTGACATCCATTTGAAACAATTTGAATTTCAAAAAACATGCCACTCCTAGCAACAATCTGATGGATTCCAATCGAGCCACAGGAGCAAATGTTTCATCAAAATCTACTCCTTCAATCTGTGTGTATCCTTGAGCAACTAATCTGGCTTTGTTTCTGGTAACAACTCCTTGTTCATCAGACTTATTCTTATAAACCCACTTTGTTCCAATCACATTTGTTCCTGCTAGTCGTGGTACCAGTTCCCAGACTTCATTCCTCTTGAATTGACAAAGCGCATCCTGCATAGCACTTATCCAGAACTCATCTGTCAATGCCTCTTTAACATTCTTTGGTTCAAGCTTTGACACAAAACAGGCATTTGACACAGCCTCCCTCGATCTGGTTCTTACACCTTCATTCAGATTTCCAATAATCAACTCCTTAGGGTGATCCTTCTGAAGCCTTATAGAGGGTCCCCTATTAGCATCCTCCACCTCTTCATTCTCAGGTCTAGTGTCAGTCTCTTGAGCATTATCTTCTACGGACTCAGTGTCTTGTGAGATTTCATTGTTCATGGGAAAGCATGTTCCAACATCATCTGGGACATCTTCGTCTTTGCCAGAGTCATCAACCACCACATTTATGGATTCCATCATCACCTTCAGCTTGGGAATACCTCTAACAGCCTCACTTGACAGAACTTTCTTCATCCCTTTCAAATGTAAGTGACTCAATTTCTGATGCCACAATTTGGTTTCATCTTCCTTTGACATCAAACAGGTAGACAAACTTTCTGATTCTTAAGGATTCCACAGATAGCAGTTATCCTTAGACCTGGTTCCCTTCATGACAACTTTATTTTCTTCATTGGTCACTAGGCATTCAGATTTTGTGAAATTTACTTTGAGTCCTAGATCACACAGTTGGCTTATACTGATCAAATTTGCAGTCAGCCCTTTGACAAATAGAACACGGTCCAGATTTGGTTGTCCTGTGTAGTCCAGCTTTCTAACACCTTTTATTTCACCTTTTGATCCATCCCCAAAAGTGACATAATTGGTAGAGTGAGGCTTGATATCTGACAAAAATTTCTTCACACCAGTCATGTGTCTTGAACAACCACTGTCAAAGTACCAATCTTCCCTTGCAGATGCTCTGAGAGAGGTATGTGCTATGAAACCAGTCATCATATTTCTAGGAGTCCATCTCTTCTTTACTTTAGCCCAATTCTGTCCTTTATTTTGTTGATGAGCAGTTTTGGGATAACCATGCAAATTGTAGCAAAAGGACTTTAAGTGACCAATCTTTCCACAGTAATGACATCTCCATGGTTTATACTTTGAACTACATACTATTTTCTGATGTTTCATCTGATGTTGAAACATGTGATTTGACATCTCCTCCTCTTGCTTTATTTTCTGAGGAACAAACTTTAATACAGACTTCTTGTAGTTCTCTGCTTGATTGTTAAAACCAAGACCTTGTACATTTTCAGCATTTTTCCCAGTCTGAAGAATCTCATCCAGCTGCGTGGAACCATTGTTCAGCATCCTTATAAATTTGGTCATATTGTCAAGTTTTGACTTTTGCCTTACAACCTCCTCTTTAAGATCAGCAATGATTGATAGATGTTCTTCCTTCTCAGGTTCTAGTTGAGTTATCAGAACCTTTTGTTCTAATATTATCTGGCACCTCTCTTCATTCTTGATACACAACTCTGAGAACCCAGTGATAACTTCCTGCTTAGTGAGTTCTCCAATATAAGATTCTTTGTCAGAACCAGACTCACAAGTTGTTTCTCCATCAGACTTACAGATTCCAGTCAAGGCTGTCACCAATTTTGATGATTCTTCTTCAAGATCACTCTCAGACTCTCCTTCTGACCAAGACACAGATAAGCCCTTCTTCTGCCTTTTGAGATACGTGGGACACTCAGTTTTTATGTGCCCAAATCCCTCACATTCAAAACACTGAACTCTCTTCCCTTGATTGGAGTCTTCTTCAGTTCTGGACCTTCTGCCTCCATCCTGGTTTTTACTGATGTCGAGTGACTTGTTCTGAACATTTTCTCTTGACTTCCAGCCCATCCTTTTCAACACTTTGGTAAATTATTTTCCAAGCAATACCAGATCTTTAGACACCCCTTCATCTCTGACCAGGTTACCTTCATCGTCTAAATCACCAGCATTTGACACAAAAGCTATATTCTTCTTCTTTTCAGACTTTTCACTGATCCCCAATTCAAATTTTTGAAGTGATCCCACAAGTTTATCCACTTTCATCTTATATATGTCCTGAGCTTCCTCTATAGCAGTCACTTTCATGTCAAATCTCTTAGGTAGAGATCTGAGGATTTTTCTGACCAGTTTGCTATCAGACATCTTTTCACCTAGGGCACTTGAAGCATTAGCTATCTCAATAATGTTCATGTGAAAATCATGAATGCTCTCATCTTCCTTCATCTTCAAATTCTCAAACTTGGTAGTGAGAAGCTGAAGTTTTGACATCTTCACCTTTGAAGTCCCTTCATGAACAACTTTCAAGACCTGCCACACCTCTTTTGCAATGGTGCAATGTTCAATTAACCTGAAGATATTCTTATTAACACCATTAAACAGTGCATTCATGGCTTTGGAATTTCCCAAGGACCCTTTGTAGTCTGCATCATCCCAGTCTTCCTCTTCCTTCACCACATCAGTAGGATTACCTTTTCCATCTCTAACCTTTGGGGGTTCCCATCCTTTGATAACAGCTTTCCATGCTTGATCATCCATGGATTTGATGAATGCTACCATCCTTGGTTTCCAGTAGTCATAATTGAAACCATCAAGCAGAGGTGGTTTGTTCAAAAATCCTCCATCCTTGTCCATTGCACCAGAAAGTACCTTCCCTGAATCTCACCCAGAACCAAACAAGGGTGCAAGATCTTGATGCCAATTGAAATTCTGGCACAGATATCAGATGTTCTACACAGATGTTGAGACACTGATATCCAACACAATGAACAAGTTAACAATAATAATAATAGTGCAGAAAGGAAAGAACACAGTGATATGTTTACCCAGTTCGGATCAACAATCCTACTCTGGGGGCTACCAAGCCAGGGACGAAATCAATATACGATAGTATCAATTCACAGATCATACAGCAACCACACCCGGTTACAATCCGCTCACTTAATCACTACCCTTCCTATGACTTCTACCTAAGACTCACCTAGGTATGAGGCCCTCCTCAAATCCCTCTTCAATCACAAACCGTGACTGGTTCCTTTCAACACAAGTAACAAAACGAAAGCCACACTTTCAAAACACACAATTCTCAATACTTCAAAGCTTATGAGAATTGACACACAAGAAACTCAATACTTAAAAGCTCATGAGTAACTGACAGAACTTACAACAAAAAACCAGTCCTTGTACTGTTATCAGAATGATACCAGTTAGGCTCACAAATAACACTCAAAACCCTAACAAAACACACGTAAGTTCCACACCTAAACTAGGTTTACACCAGTCAATATATAGCATTAAATCTGGACTGGATTGGGCTTCAAAACGCAGCAAAGAGACTGCACACAATTCTGCAAAATAAACTCCAAGAAAATAGGTCTTCAATATAAAGTTTCCTAATATGTCTCTATATTTAGAAAATGTTGAAAATCCGAAAACCAACACACAAAAACTCAACCCAAAATACTTTGGATACCACATAGGATAACTAAATATTCACAGAATATTCAGTAACAAATACCAACAACAGAATCTTCCTTTTAAACCAAAATCAGACGCGATGTCTTATGATTCAGGATGGGACATCTTTATCCGACATGTTTAATGGAGAATATTAGAACATCTTGCTGCTAGAATAGTTTTAGCAGAATAAATGTCAACCACAAAATCAAAGAAATAACAGATATAATCACCAAGACATTGTCAAGTAGCAAGTTTTTCCACGGTATGCAGTTGATAAAGCTGCATGATGAAAGCTAGTTTGTTCCCTCTTGTTAGTGTATAGTTTGTTCCAAGGTGGATGTTTATGGTATTTGGATCAAACTCTAGTCTCGGCAGGGATAACTTCATGGTTCGACAAAGGTTTAACATGTAGTCGAAGTCTGTTCACATGCTGATCCTGCATGCTATAGTTGAAGTATGCTCAAGCATGCAGTAGTCGAAATGCTAGGATTGTTAGCATGTCGAATTAGGTCTTGCTTGTAAGTCCAATTGCTAAGTTAGATTGTAGCCTAAGTTAACTTAGTAGTCTATAAATATACTATTTCTTTCAGGTTGTTGGGAGAGGTTAATTGTTGTTATTCACGTGTAATCTTTGAACCCTTATTGAGTAACTGAATAGTAAAGCAGTTTTAACCAATTCTAGTTCTTCTTCCTTCATCTCTCTCTTTCCTAAAACCTAATAGGATTTCTTGTGTATGTTCAAGAAACTCAATCTTTCTCATATTTTGGTTTGTTCTTGACGATATCGATTCACAATAACTGAGTTAGTTGCTGATATGTTCATTTAATCCGAATTTCAATATGTCAAATATGAAATAGTAAAACATTATATATGAACTAATGAAACTTATGTTTATCAACATTAACAAAAGGTTCATTCAAAGATAAAAAAAAAGTATATTGGAAGACAAAATTAAACATACCACATAAAATAATATTATAATTTACCAACATTATGAAACTTTACATAGGGTATTTCAAAAATGGGTAGCAGTATTAGGTAGAGAAGAAAACCATGGATTGGAGAAGAAGAGGAATGAAGCTAAATTTGAATTGAATGACAATATGAGGCACACTACTACAAATAATACACTTCATGACGACGATTTCACCTCAAGGATTGAAAAATCGAGGTATAATTGTTGGACGCACCTTTTTTTTTTTATATAAAACAAAAATATACAATATATTCCGTCGGTTATTTTGAAAACCAAGGGGTAAACTTATTTAGTGTACATGCTTCGAATCTCATCAGCCTCAGTTTATGTTTTTAACTCATTAAAAATGGCGGCTTCTTAAATATTTTATTTTTAATATAAAAATACGCTACTTTTCACCTTGATTTTCTTTCCAACCGAGGTGAATATGTTTCTCTAATATATATATATATATATATATATATATATATATATATATATATATATATATATATATATATATATATATATATAGCTTTAGCTAGTAGCGCCTTCTTGATATTTTATTTTTAATCTAAAAATACGCTACTTACTTTTCATCTCGGTTTTCTTTCCAAGCAAGGTGAATATATTTCTTTGATATATATAACTTTAGCATTCAGTTTCATTTATCTAAACAACACAAACAGAACCCTTATGAAGAACCCTAACCAACTAGAGCCATAAACACATATCATCTTCAATACGAAGATGTTATGTGTTTAGTGCTCTCGTTTCTTATTCAGAGATCCAAATCATTTTCTTTTACTTCTTCTTTAGAGATCTGGTACGTCAAACATCATTACTAATATTATTATTGTTGTTATTGTTATTGTTGTTGTTGTTGTTATTGTAGCAGTAGTAGTAATTCTTGTTGTTGTGGTGGTGATGGTGGTGTTTTTGTTGTGGTGGTGGCATGTTTCTTTGAATTGAGTTGAGTTTAATATATCTAATGTCGATTGTTTGTTTCACCAACCCCTCTTTGAACATACAACCTAGTAAATTGATTTTGGAAATAATCATATGCAAGATTATGTTGTATTTGAAACTTATTTTACACGGATTAATGATTTTCTAACATTCTGCAACTCATTGTTCATCTCACGTTGTTTTATAGTTAAAATCTCTCAAAACTTCTAGTTTTTGTTCAACTTTCTTCCATATTTATTCATTTTTCAAAGCATCAAGTTTTATGTTTTCAAGAATGAATTAGTAGAAAAGGAAGTGTTGAATAAATAACTTGAAACATTGGAGAGATTTTAACCATAAAACAACATGAGATGAATGAGGAGTTGCAGGATGCTTCAAAATCACTAATCAATGTAAGTTGATCTTCAAATATATCTCAATTGTTCGTATAATGATTTTCCTAATTAATTTTGAGAAGTTATATGTTTTGTTTAGGGTTAAGTAATATAAACAATCTACATTATATTTAATAAATTCAAATTTGTTTTACCCCTCGATTTTATGAGATAACCGAGGTGAAAATGTGATATATCCTTCGGTAAAATTACAAAACTAAGGGGACATGTGTTTTCGCCATTTCAGAATTCAGAAAAGGTATCCATTTAAAACCGAGAGGTAAAGTGTGCATTTTTCATGATGCTCTTCGTTACCTCGCCTCTCTAACCGAGGTTAAATATATTTCGCGTCCGATGTTACATGTGTTTTTTCTAATAGTGGTAGTTTTAATTTTTATTCTCTTTTAGATTGTATTGAACAATTGGTTTATTTTGAATGGTTCACTTGAAAAAAAATTATTTTACATCACTTTTTGACAGTGTTAAAGAGATTTTCTTGTAACGGTTTTTGAAGGATAATACTGAAAAAAAATCAGATCATTCCAAAATCTCATATTCCCATTATCTATAAATATAGATGTATTGGCTCAACACTTCAGATACAAAAAAAGAAAAATATATTTTCTTAAAAATAAATAAATATGTGTATTTAGTTCAAATTTAGTCAAGTACATGTATATTGTTGATTATATATAAAAAAAAAAATAAAAAAAAAAAAAGCAATATCATACAAATAAAATATACTAAAATTATCAAATCAAATTCATAATAAGCTAGTAGGAGTATATTAGTACAATTATTTTACATCATAATCATATATGTAGAAAACTCATGTACTTAAAAAACCACTAGTTGTACTACACTTTATGCTTGAAATAACAACACTTGCAACCAATTAGCACCTAAATCACTCACACAAACACGTCACAAATACACCAAACATTACAACTAGACACTTAATCAACACTATCTTACAACATTAAAAAAACAAAAAACAAACCTAAATGTATCTTTATTTTTGTCGTATTTCCCATATCTTGTCTTCCCCATTTTTCTCATATAGGAAGTGGTGGAATACTCTGTTCATGCCTAAACACATTTTCAGGATCCACTCTAGTCTTTATCTTAACCAAGTTATCATAATTACCCTTAAAATATCTATAACCCCAACCTCTTGCTTCAATGTAACTTGTGCTATTCTTAGAGTTAATTCCCAAATCAAGATCCCTATAATTCACATAAGCTTCTCTTGGAAACTTAGACACATAAGGTGTCATATAGTTATAAAGCTTCCTTATCCAATCAACATGCTTTGCAACATTCTTTTCACCTTCTTGCCATATAGACAAGTATTGAATTTTATACAATGTTCCATTTCTATGTGGAAAAGGGCTATCAGATTCTGAAAATTCACTCATTTTTCCACCATATGGAGTCCAAATCATCAAAGGTATATCTTCAATCAATAGCCTTTGCCACAAACCTTCAAGACCATTTTCTGGTATTGGTTCCCTCACAAAATCTGATTTTGCTTTGAAGAAATTCTTGAAGGTTGGTTTTCCTTTAAGAAGAACTTCAGGTGGTGTATCGTTTGGAAATCCAGCTATATAGAGAACAGATTTGATCCAGCTAGTTTCTTGACAATCTTTTCTTGTTAAACCCAATTCAGGAAAACTAGTTTTCATGACTTGAAGTAGTGTTCTTGCTTCACCAAGAAAAACAGCATTGTAAGAAGTTGTGATTGTTCTTTGAGTTTTGTTTGTAACACTAGCAGCTGGTTGAATGATGACTCTGACAAAGAGATTTTCATCAACAAAAGGTGCTACTTCTTGCCATCTATGAAGGATTTTTGTAGCACCTTGTTCTAGACTTTTAGTGACAGTAAAAACTGTCACTGTTGGTGGAACAGGAACTAGCTTTATCTTCCACCAAAGAAGTACACCAAAATTTCCACCTCCACCACCTCTTATAGCCCAAAATAACTCCTCTCCCATGGCTTTTCGGTCAAGAATTTTCCCGTTCGCATCGACGATTAGAGCATCTAAGACATTATCAACACCAAGACCATATTTTCTCATCAATGTTCCATATGCACCTCCTGTTATGTGTCCACCGACACCTAAGCTTGTGCATAGGCCTGCAGGGTAACCAAGAACCGAACTTTTTTCGTAAATTTTGTAATAGACTTCGCCGATCGTGGCACCGGATTGAACCCAAGCAGTGTTGGTTTTGGTATCAACGTTTATACCGCGAAGTTTGGCCAAATCCATAACTATGAAAGGTGTTTCGATTTCGGAAACATACGAGAGTCCTTCATAGTCATGTCCACCGCTTCTTACTCTTAAATGGATTCCAAGTTTCTTGGAACAGATCACTGATGCTTGAACATGGGAATCTTGGGAGGGTGTGAATATGAATTCGGGTTTGGGTACCGATGGTGCCAAACACCTTAGGTTCATTGCTAAGGAATCAAGGATGGTTTTGAATGAAGGTTGATTTGGAGTGTAGACTGTTGTGTGAAATGGATATGTTCTGTCTGAATTCATGTTCAGACATTGGACAAAACTTTCTTGAAGTAATAAAGATGAAACTTTTAATGAAAGTGTTGATAATAGAAGGACAAAAATAGGTAAGGATGAAATTTGTGACACCATGTTTACTCTTGTTTGTGTTCTCATTTTTGTGATGAAGGAATGTGTCACAAATGCTCTATATATAATGTGAGCAACTGTGCTAATGTTATGAATCAGTATAGAGATTTGAGCTAACACATACGTCATACACATGAAGAGTATTATTGGTATTGTTTTGGGGTCTATATTCTAATTTTTATTATGATAGTGTGGAACATAAACTTTGTTTCATTTAATTTGTTTCCAATAACATGTTCCACTTTCACATTCTAAATAATATGAAAAGACTTATGAACTTTAATGGGTTCATTCGTTGGACTGAACTTGAGATCTGAGTGTCTGTTCCTTTTAAAATTTTACGGTGTTGACAATTTTTATGTTGATAGGGGTGACAAAACGGATCTGACTTGTTCGTTTTGCTCGCATATTTTGGCCGAGCGGACTAAAATTTTAGACTGGTACTCTTTAAATGTATTTGTCCCATTTTTTTTTCAAATTTTTGTGGCCATGGACATTAGCATAAATTTTTCATTTTTAAGCTTAGAACCCGCCCTAATTTTTTGGTGGAACGGGTTATGATTTGAGGCTGCACTCTATATTATGTCAGTCCGTCCTGTTTTTTTTTTTTTTTAAGGTTTTGATGGGATGATCATTTCTATTTGCCACCTCTAATGTTGGGTCAGCCCATATAAGCTCTAAATGACCCTGCTAAGTCGAGATATGTAATTATGTGAAAACAAGAATTTGTGTCCATTGGTATTGTCCATTAAACATGTGCAAAGTTAAGCACTAGTCTTGAACGGCCCCATAAGAGATAAGAATGTCCATATACTTGCAGCACTATATGATCATACAACAAATAAAGCATATTCTGTATGATTATTTTATATATTGTTGTTATCTATGATATCCATAAATTTAAAGTAAATCCAAATTCGTTGGTTTTTTGGTGGTTATAACTGTATGGTCCACAGTCCAGATGTTAAATCAATTAGTATATTTGTTGCTTCACATTATGGTGTTGCTTAAAGCTTAATGGCCCATGTTCAAGTTTTGTAATACATGTTTGGAATGAGATTAGTTAATTAATTAATGTGGGAGGGAATTCCCAATCTCCAGTAAGGCTTAACATAGGTAGAACAATAGTAATAATTGTTTAAGATGCAATGTAGTTTTTGAATGCATACAAAATAATGTAAGTTATGGTGTAATTGTGAATTTCTTTTAAGACAGGGGCAGTAGAAAAAGTAGCCCGGTGTGAAAAAATATCAGTGGTTTGAAAAAAAAAAGGATGAGAAGTAGTTGTCTAGATCTATATTTTGTATAAATAAACATGTAAATTTTGACAGATCAAATCTCTTACATATCACATGATTGGTTGACAATTTTGTCTTTCTTTATTTTCTCCATTCAAAATTTAAGATATGGAAGAAAAGAGTTTTCCACCGTGTTTCAGTTCAGTACACTTCCAGTCATAAATATAAACTATTTCTTAATATATCACTCAAGTTTCTTATACACCACGTGAAATTATTTTTTTCTCTCCAGTTCTGGATGTGCACATCCGGACGCACCATTTTTTTTTAAATGTTGCTTTGCTCCAGATGTGCAAATCCGGAATGACAAGTTACGCGTATTCCGGATGTGCACATCCGGAAAAATGACTGAAAATTAAAAAGATATATTTATTTTAAGAAATAATAATAATATGTATTTTAAAAGAATAACGATCAACAGTAAAACATTACTTCTTTGACGTTATTTAAGATAAATGGCAGCAGAGTCGACACAAAGTTGGTGGTACTCCTATTACCACTTGCAGAACCAATGGACTGACTTTGGGTCACAAGATACAGAGGAATTGTTTCTGCTCAGGTTCATTGCGAGGAGATAATTCAAGATCTCTTTAAAATAACAGTGGATCCTTAGAAGGGAAATCAGTCCGCTGGAATGATAAGATAATTTTGTTAGATTTGTGTATTCCTTATGATGGGATAATTCAGGGAGTGGCGTGTGGCTTTCTATAAATCAACTGGGTTTAAGCCTAAAAGGATTATATTTTACAGGTTCGCGTTGGTTTTTTCTAAATGATCATACTGGTGTATATATATATATATATATATATATATATATATATATATATATATATATATATATATTACTGTTTCAATGTCATTTATCTTGGATAACGTCAAAGAAGTAATGTTTTACTGTTGATCTTGATTTGTCCTACAATCTTCGAACCTGGAAAATATTATTCTTTTAGGCTTAAACTCAGTTGATTTATAGAAAGCCACACGCCACTCCCTGAAAACCAAAATGGTAAATAATAATGAGTTACTTATGCATTCAAACACTTTTCTTGTATCGTGTAAGTTAGTAACAACTCTCAATAACGAAAAGGGTTTATCCCCGAAATATATTAAGTCCTAACTTTATCATAATGCCGAAGACAACCATTATATTGACGGAGAGACTCCAACTCTAGAGTTTGTTATAACTTCTTATGACATTACTGCTACTGGTGCACCAGCCACATTACTTATTTTCAATAACGAAAAGGGTTTATCTCCAAATATATTGAGTCCATTTGTAGTGTTGGACGATCAACAAAGAAAGATAACAGGAGCAGTGGTTACACTGGAGAGAAAGGTACATTCCCTTCTCGCTCCCCTCATTCGAATATATATTAACTTGCGATGATATATTAACGTATGCGACCAACCGACAAAACCGATTTAAAAAAAATAAATAAAGTTATGCTATTTTCCGGATCTGCAGTTCCGGAATTTAAAAAAATAAAGCTATACTATGTTTCCGGATGTGCACATCCGGAACACATCAGCGTTTTTAAAAAAACGGTGCGTTCGGATGTGCACATCTGGAATCAGGTGGCAAAAACGAAATTTTATGTGGTGTATAAGAAATTTGGATGGTGTATTAAGAAATGGTCTAAATTTATTATTATTGAATTTGATAGATCAATTAACTTATCTATAAATAAATTGTTACATTTTTATTCAAAAATTATTCGTAGACCCATCTGTCTTATCATATTAAATTTATTTATTTTTTAAAAATGTGATAATAAATTTTTTTAATACTTTACTTAAAGCATTAAATAATAATTCTATCCATTTATTTTATTTTTTTTACAAATTTTATCTTCATCTTTTATTAATGTCATTAACTTCATACATGATTGAATCTGGAAAAAAATCATAAAGCAGATGAAGACCTGTAGAGTAACGTAACTAAAGCCCGAATAATAAAAAAAATCATCTTCATATATTTAAAGTTTAAACTTTTCATTTTTCTTTTCTTACTATTCATCGTTTTCACCAATTTTTTAAGAAAAATATTCAGATCTAAACAGTTATACTGATCTAACCTGTCGAATCAGAACGTGGCCGATAACACTTTTACAGCAACAAAGGTCAGTAAGAGTGGATGGAGAAAGGGGAGTACCTGCACACACTCTGACGCTCAAGTAAGTTCAAGCGAAGTGACAGCAAGTAAAGTAAGGAATATAATTGAATACCTAACCCTGCTGCAGAGGAGGGTATTTATAGAGCCCCCGGCGCTAGGCCAACGGTCTCCATTATGGGCTGGGTGATCAGGCCCATAATGGATTACTGCCAGGATTCCTACGTGTAGGTAGGGATGAGCAATTTGTGCTCATAATCCTGGGTCAACTGCTCTGCATTCCCCGGATAGTGGGTTAGTGGGTGGAGTTGCCCGTTATATAAGGCAGAAGGTTTCTGCGAGATACGCGGGATCAATTGGCCACGCGTCCTCGGATGAGGAGCACGTGGGGAATGTGCTCTCCAAGTGCTATAATGGATTGGGCCCTTGTGCTGGGCCTTCTTCGACACGGAGCTTGACTTTGCTGCGCCCGATGGTGGGTCAGTCCCAGACCCAGTACAGGACAGGAGCCCCCCAAGTCGTTGCTCCAAGACAGAGGAGTAATGACTTAGAGTCAGTTCGTAAGTCGAAGAGGGACAAAGGAAATCTGTGCGATGAGCGCGTTTATTCGGATTTGTGAATGTGAGCTCGCGGAGCTACGCTCGCGAGGAAGTGTGAAAGTTGTCCCTCATGCCCGACAGCGCGAGCCTATTAAAAGTTTTTCATCGAGTCTCTGCTCGCGGGGGGATGCTAAATAGTCATTTATGCTTGACAACATGATTCTGCTTCGAGTTTATCACCGAGGCCATGTGCTCGTAAGGATGCCAATGTTGTTGTCTATGCTCAACAATGCAACTTGTTTCAAGCCTTTCTCTGAGAACATGCTCGCGAGGGAATGTGAAAAGTTGAGCCTCGTGCTCGACGTCTTGGAATCTGGAACATTGATAGGACTTAGAACTAGGAACCTCGAGCCACGTGTTATAGCTATATAATGTGCAATCATGACCTATGCGTAGGGGTGCTCAGAGCCAGACGGCGTCACGTTTGCCCATGCCGCGAGATTTCTTATAAATAGGAAGTATGTGGGGTCATTTGGTATGCTCTCTTCATTTTCAAAGTTCGCTTATCTCTTTTAATCGCTAGTCACCCTGTCGTCGTCGCCGTCTTCGACGCCATTTCCACCTCCGTAGACTTCAAGAATCTTCTTCAATCAAGTAAGTATTTGTTACTCTTCCTGATTTACATGGCTATTGTTAGCTTTAGGAAGGGGATTTTGTTGATTTTTCTATCCTTTAGAGTCCAGTTCCGGCGAATGTTGGTGTTTGGTGGTGGTTCTGCCATCCTCAAGCGCCGACCGCTGTCGTACTTTGAGTAGGAAACTAGAAATCCGTGCGTTTCCCGGTGATGCTCATGAACTTTGTGATGAAGTTATGAGTTTTCCAGTGAGGCCTATGAATTTTCCGGTGACGTTCATGAAGTTTCTGATGAAGCTCATGAAGTTTTTGATGAAACTCATGAAATTTCCAGTGAAATTCATGAAGCTTTTACTGGGCTTCGTGTCGATGAGATTCCTTCCCGTGAGGGTGCAGAAACTTTCTAGAGAAGCCCCGTATCGAGAAGACTCTTCCCCTCGAAGATTATGATGAAGAATCTTTGTTTCAAGGAGCAAATCCTCGCGATTTCTGTACTTTCCATTTAAACAAAGGGCTTCTGGTCGGGACCATATCCTCGTGCTACTCCTCGCCCTTTCACTTAATTTGCAATGGAAGGGTGGATTTGATTTAATCGTCGAATTCACTGTTTTCCTCTGCTTTTCAGGTTAAAATGGCTCGTCACGCCGAGGAACCCTACCTGGTCGACACCATCAATGATCCCAACTTATATTGGGTCGGGCCGAAACCCCATGGGATCGCTTCTCACTTTGCCGATGACCCGTCAAATGCCTTCACCATGGTCGAGGAACTGGACCAACCCGAGACTCCGGAGAGCTGGGAGGTATATAAACATAAAAAGAGGGAGCAGATTTGCTCGACCTTCAAGGGGGCCATTTCGCGATGTACGAGTTTGCCTTTAAGGAGTTAGCACCGCGCTTGCTGTTCAGCGACCTTCAAATGGGAATATTTGTTCGGCTGGAGTTGGCACCTTCTCAGTTGCATCCAAATGCTATCGCATTCATTTGGGTGTTCGAGATCGTATGTCGGTATCTCGAGGTCGGTGCCACCCTTCCCTTGTTCTTCGTTGTTTCCACATGCAGCGACAATCCTCAAACGGGAAACACAGCTGGGTGTCCCTCAAGCAGCTGAGGAAGCTGTTCAATACGTACATGGACTTCGTTCGTACCTTTAAGGATAGGTACTTTTTGGTTAGACCTGTGTCGGAGGCAGCCCTCGATTTCGTATTCGAGCGCGTGGTAGCGCTCGAGGAAGATGGCAGTGTATGCCATGATGAAAACGGGGAGGAAGTGATGCAGTAGGAGGCGAGGTTTGCCCTTTACTGGGAGAGGACACATTTCGACAAGGGCACAAACTACTATCTCACCAAGCCCAACGAGCTAGATACTGAGGATCACCTTGCCTACAACAAGATTGTGGCATTCGTGGACAACTTCGTGCTCGGTCAGTGTGTGACCAAGAAAGGGAATGATATCATCGACGAGGATGGCCAACCTATTTACGAGGTCTGACTCATCAATACCAAGGCCCTCCTCGAGTGTCGTACTGTTGAGGAGACTTTAGTGCTTTTAGGCAGTTGTTTTTCTTAACTTGCTATTGTGCTTGTTTTTCCTAAGTATGCTAACCCGTGTTCATCTTTGTTCCAGGTAAAATGGTCAATCTTCAAGATCACATCGTTAAGCTTGCTGCGGCCAAGACAAGCAAGAAAACTCCCAAGAACTGGGTCACTTAGATTCAGGAACAATCCAAGGTGGAATCCGGCCTTGGTACCTCTTCTTCACCGTCGGGCAGCCAGTCTCTCCCTCAACGGGACTCTCCAGCCAAGAAAAGGCAGCGTATGGAGGAAATCGGGGCCGTTAATCTCACTGAGGACCGTACCGGAAAGAAGTTCGTGTTGCCCCCTGCCATCTCAGCAGGGTTTTTTTTCGAGGGAGACCATTCCTTGGTTGTGCATCAGGCAGAGTCATCGGCCATCTTGAAGCTCGACAAGGCGGGCAGGAGGAAAGCATTGGCTCTGGATGCGGCGGCCTTGATGAGGATCTTAAAGACGGCCCTGGTCCTCAATGACGAGGATACCTGTCCTGCCGCCGAGCTGAAAAAGTTACAGGCATTGAACATAAAGCTTGACGAAAATAAAATCGAGGTGGAGAATGCCTTTATCAACTACAAGGAAAAGCATGTGATCCAGGTCGGGCTTCACACTGAGCTGGGACGAAGGAGGCGCTGGCCAAGGCGGATAAGGAGAAGAAGATCCTCGAGGCAAGGATCGTTGAACTGGAAGCTGTTGCGGCCCCTGCCGATGACGAGTTCGCTGAAGAGGGGGCCTTGCTAACTCGCAGTGAGCTAGTCTCGCGGATCAGGGTCCTCGAGCAAGATTGCTTGGATGTCGTCGGGATGGGTTTCGATAATGCAGTGGCTCAACTCCACGTTGTGAACTCTGGGGTCGAGCTTGCCACCGAGGGGATTGGATTTTTGAACCAGGTGGTTGATGGTAAAATAGTCGCTCATCCTAGCCTTGACGACGACGGCGGCACCGAGGAGGAGACCCAACCCAAAGAGGAGGAAAATGTTTAAATTTATTTATCTGTATTCATTTGGCCTGCGTGCCATGATTTGTTTTTGTCTGGCCTGTGCGCCATAATTTGTAACACTTGAATAGTGGGCTCTTCCCATTTGTTGTAATGTCTTGAAATTATCGGCCTTCGTGGCTGTTATCTTAATATAACTTTACTTTTTCGACATGTGCGTATATGCCTTTGTATATTTTTCTCGCCGAGTATATAGTTTCCTCGGTTAATACTTATGTTTGCAAATTGTTTTTGCTAAGTGTATGTGGGATCTTGCTCGAAAAAATTGGTGCTCGACAGTGTAGGGAACTTGTTCGAGTGATCGGAGTTGGCTTCCGATTGATAGCGAAGCAAAGATCTCGGTTGAGGTCTTAACTCTGCGGCGTGAACCTCCCATCGCAAGCTGGGTGTTCTGCGTTCGTGGTAGGTCGACGACGGAGCTCGGTTGAGGATTCCCTATCGGGCCAAGATTCTACTAGTCAAAATAGTGGAAACTTGCCTTTTTGTTTAAGTTTGGGACGTTGTGCTTGTACTCGAGCACGCCTCCATGGTCGGGACGTATCCTGTTGTCGTTGAATGGGGTACCCTGACTGTCAGGCCTAGTTGTAATACTGTTTCAGTTTCTCTACGTTCCATGGTCGAACAAGTTCTTCCCCGTGCAAGTTTTCGAGGTAGTAGGCCCCATGTTCTGTTTTTGCTCGGACGCGATATGGGCCTTCCCTGTTGGCAACGAGCTTGCCCTCGTGAGGGTCTATGTGATTCCTTCGCAAAACTAGATTGCCGATTTAGAATTCCCGTTTTATGACTTTGGCGTCATGTATTAAGGTTATATTTTGTTTCAATGAGGTTTCTTATAGGGCTGCTCCTGACCGATTCTCTTCAACCAGGTCGAGTTCCTCTCTTAGCGACTCGTTGTTTATCTCCTCTTCGATGGGAGATTCAGTTCTTCTAGAGGGTTCTCGGATCTCCACGGGGATGACTACCTCAGTCCCGTAGGTTAATCGGAATAGGGTTTCCCTAATGGTCGAGTGTGGTGTAGTTCTGTAGGCCTAGAGCACGTTGTGTAGCTCCTCGACCCATTTTTTCTTGGCCTCGCCTAGTCTTCATTTTAGGCCTCGTAAGATCACACTGTTCGAGGCTTCGGCCTACCCGTTTATTTGCGGGTACTCGACCGAAGTGAAATGTTGTTTGGTGCCTAGCTTGGCAACGAAGTCCTAAAAGTTTTTATATATGAACTGCGTCCCATTGTCGGTGACGGTTGTGGCACGCCAAACCGAGCGAGTGTGTTTCTCTTGTAGAAACGAAGTATGTTGTGTGTAGTGATTTTGGCTAGGGGCTCTGCCTCTATACACTTCGTGAAATAGTCAACACCGACTATTAGGTATTTGTTCTATTACGAACTTGTGGTAAACAGTCCAAGGATGTCCATTCCCCACCAGGCGAATGGCCACGGGGACGAGGGGGTTTTGAGATTGTTGGGAAGTGCCAAGTGCATGTCCCTGTTAAGCTGGCATTTATTGCACTTTTTGACGTGTTCTTTTGCATCGTGCTGCATGGTGGGCCAATAGTATCCTACTCGCAGGGCCTTTCGGGAGAGGGATCTCCCTCTGAGGTGTTGAGCGTTGATTCCTTCGTGGATCTCGTCTAGGATATGAGCGACCTTGGATTCCTCGACACACTTGTGGAGAGGGATGGAGAATCCTCATCTGTATAGCTTGTCCTCGATAAGGACGTAGGTGCAAGCTCGGCGTCTCGTTACACTAGCCTCTTTCTGGTCGGGGACAGTTCCCCTGTTGCGAAGTAGTTGTAGACCGGGGTCATTCAGCAGTCGCTGTCACCGATGACATTCACGTCGAGAATCGCGGACGGTTTCTCGATGCTCGGGTGGGAAAGTATCTCCTGGATGACGGACTTGTTCCCGTCATTCTTCTTCGTGCTCGCAAGTTTGGAGAGGATGTCTGCCTGAGTGTTGTGCTTGTGAGGGACATGTCTTTCCTCGACAGAGTCGAAATTGGTTAATCCTTCCCAGACCAGAGCTAAGTACTCCGAGATATTGTCATTTTTGACTTGGTATTCCCCTAGTACTTGTGAGGAAACGACGTGGGAATCACTGAAGATCTTTAACTCTCTGGCTCCCAAATCCTCGGCCAAGCGCAACCCGCGAGGAAAGCTTCATATTCGGCCTGGTTATTCGAGGTCGGGAAAGATAGGGTGAGGGAAAATTCGATCACGATTCCCTCCTCGTTTTCCAGGATGATTCCCGCCCTGCTTCCCGTCAAACTAGAAGCTTCGTCCGCAAATATGGTCCGCTTGTGGGCTCCGTTTGTCGGGGAGGTCGGCGTGGTCATTTCTTCCACAAAGTCGGCCAGTACTTGGACTTTAAGGGATTTTCTACTCTTGTAATGAATTTCGAATTTGGAGAGTTTCAGTGACCATTTAAGCATTTTGGCGGCCATGTCAGGACGGCCTAGATGTTGTTTCACGGGCTGGTTAGTTTGCACCACAATTGTGTGGGCTAGGAAGTAGTGTCTCAATCTCCTCGCCGTGTTGATGAGGGCCAGTGCTACCTTTTTTATCTGCTGGTATCTGAGTTATGGTTCTTACAGGGCCTTGCTGGTGAAGTATATAGGTTTCTGTCTATCGGGGGTCTCACGAATGAGAGCCGCTCTGACGACCTCAGCTGTGACGGCGAGGAAGAGGTAGAGAGTCTCCCCGTCGTCCGGTCGCGAAAGAATTTGCAGTTGTGATAGAACTCGTTTGAGGTGGAGTAGGGCTTGTTCGCACTCCTCGGTCCATTCGAATGTTGTTTCCTTACGAAGGAGTCTGAAGAGGGGAGGTGCGTGTTAGGTAGACTTTGCTACGAAGCGAGATAGTGAGGTGAGCATCTCGTTCAGGGAATGAATCGATTTCTTCGAGTTCGGTGTTGGGAACTCGGAGAAAGCCCTGCATTTGTCTGGGTTCACTTTAATTCATTGTTCGATTAGATAGAAATCGAGGAACTTGCCTGCTCGAACGTCGAAGGTACACTTCTCCGGGTTGAATCTCATTTTGCATCTCTTTTCCTGGTCAAAGACTCTCTTGAGGTGAAGTATGTGGTTGGTTTCCTCTTGGGAATTCATGATTATGTCGTCCATGTAGACCTCGAGTGTGTCCCCAATCTCACCTCGAAAGACTTTGTTCATCATCCGCAAGTAAGTAGCGTCGGCGTTTTTCAGGCCGAAGGGTATTAAGTTATAGTAATAGTTGCTCGACTCGGTCATGAATGTCGTGTATTTCTTGTCAGCTTTCTCCATGAGGATTTGGTTGTACCCCGAGTACGCTGTTAAGTGCCAAATTTTGCATATTTTAGATAGTATTTTGTGGCCCTTTTCAATTGGTCCTTTGGTGTTTTAGTAGTAAATACATATGTTTTAGTGTAAATAAACAAGTTTCTGTTTTTTATGTAAATATTGTGAATTATGATAATTTTGATGCTTTTGGATAGGTTTTCTTGCTGGATAGAATGATTGGAACCTATGGATGATGAAAGAGAGCTTGGAAGATCATTTTTCACAACTTTCTGTCGGTAACTCACGCTTAGCGCGCTATTCAGCGCGTTTACGATGAAGAGACAGTAGCTAAGGATCCTTGTCCATGCTTAGCGCGGGCAGGACTGCGCTTAGTGCGCTTTAAGGCGGTTTAAGTGTATTTTAAGTGAGATCGCGCTTAAGCGCGCTCTGTGGCCGCTTAGCGCGATTGTAATAAATATCATTTTTTCTAATTTGTTTGTCTTATTTTTTGTAGGTATTCAAGCCATGATTTCTATTCATTTTCATACATAGCATTGAATAAGCTTTCCAACGCTTTCGACCGCGTCTCAAACGGAGTTATAGTTCGAAAGTTATGATGAAAACAAGATGCTGGATTTCTCTGATGGTGCTAAGCGCCCTCAGAGTGCGCTAAGCGCGTTCGCGACATTCCAGCCCCCTATTTAAGTCACTTTTTAGCATTTTTTAGGTTATGTTTTTGGGGGAACTTTTTCCCAACTTCATCAAACATATTTTAGGAGTAGAGAGGCTTAGAAAACAACATTAGATGATGCATCTTGATGATCCGGAGTAGGATTTGCTTCAACCGACTCTGACACGCCGTGAGAAACTTGTTTTTCTCCTTTCTTCTCTTTGTATTCTCTTTTGTTGGGGTTTTTATTGTAATCTCTTGATACCTTATGTATTTCGTCTAATCTATGTATTGTGAATATGCTTTGATTCAATATTGTTGTTATCTTTGATTTCTTGTTTGTGGGTATGACAAAACCCTTTACAAACCCTAGATCTAAGATTTTCATCTTTTAATGAGCAAGCTTTTGACATGGTTTTTTCAGTTGATATTCATTTGCATCTTATCTTTTTAGCATTGTGTTGATTGTTAGAATGAATAACTTCTAGCAATTAATGCAATAAAGACCGCGATAACGCTTGATAAACGGTGTTGCAAGGGTGCGTGATAATATTGATGAAGAACTTTGTTCACATACGTTTGGCAAATTAGTTGAATGCATATTATTCATGTGTACGTATTCTAATCTTGGAGTTATATATGAATCGAGTCATTAGTTTGATATGGATGTTATAGTAATATCTGTTAGGTTCTGAACTCTAGAGATAGATTTAGATCTAACATTCACCGTGGGTATCGATTCTTAATGCTCCATGTTGTCGAGTTGCGTGAGACATCATTGATAAGGCGATGCGGTTGTTCTCTCAACTTTGCGTTAGACTTAACCTTTTTTATGAGTGATACGTGGTGATATTAGTTGAATGCTTAATTTATGTATAATATGATAGGAAGAATGCATGTGTTATCGATTGATCTCTATTGAGTTTCTCTTCTCCAAAGAATGTGTTATTGTTATTTACTTGCTTTTTGTTCCTTTAATTTCCACATGTTACCGTTTGAAATCACATTTCAAACAAAAGCTTAGAAACGTAGAGACCGTGAACGACGCTCGTTCCCTCCACCGATCCCTGTGAATACAACAACCCTCGGGAATTCTTCCAAATATAAACATTTGCTTGCCGTTTTACCGCATTCAACAAATTGGCACCGTTGCCGGGGATTGGTGTTTCGATATTGAGTTGAATCATATAGTTTCTATGTTTTTAAGTTTTGTACATAATTGTCTATATTGTATATTTACTTGTATAAACACTTGTTTTGCTTTTGTACGTACTTGTTAATAGTTGTTTTCCATAAGTGATTGTATATATATATATACATTCCATCATGTTTGTGTATGTGTGTGCATATTTTTGTTTTTGGTTTACGTTTGCTCAAGTGTTGCAGGTTTTATTGGGTCGCTACCGGTGAACGAAGCAACATGGAGGAGCTTGTACGTAAATAAGGCGTCGAGCTAACGACGTGAAACAAGTGCTTGTTGGGAAGCAACACAACGATTTGAGTTTGTACAGTTTTATATTTAGTAGTATTGTAGTATAGTGTGAGATTAGATGGATTGCATGAGAGGGAGCTATTTTTGAAAATTCTAAAGTTGGCCTGTCTGCGCTAAGCGCGCACAGAGGGCGATAAGCGTGCCCTGTTGCATCTTGAAAAAATCTCTCATTTTTCATCCACTTTCACCAATTTTGGTTTTTATGTTTATTTTGTTTTAGTTCAATTTTGTTAGGTTGTTAGAATAATTTATGAGTTTGCTCTCAAGTTTGTTTTTGATTAGCTTGAGGATGCAATTTAGTGATTGTTCAAGTTTGAGTGTGTCAACAAGAAAATGTCATGGTAATGATAAAAGTTAGAAAGAAAGTTGCAGTGTCAAGGTATGTGTTTAGTGCTTTCTACAACGTAACATGAACATGAACTTTAGGCTTTGCACATATAACATGTCATTCACTCTCTTGCAATTTTTGTTCATTTATGAATCACTTTAGTTCATAGCCCCATGTAAGGAAACCTCCATTGTTTACTAAATGCTTGGATGACTGATAAACTTTGTTTAATACACTTGATTCATCCTTAATCTTTTGATTACTTTGATTTTGTGGAAGCATTAGAAATGATCAAGGCGTTTGTTGATATTGGGCACAACCATAACCAAAAGTAACTTACCTGTGAGTTGTCCGAACTTGCTACCCCCTTTGAGCCTTAATAGATTAGATCCTAATGTGGTGATGAATCATTTCTCGTCATCATGAAATTTTGTGGGATTCTAAAAATTTTCTTGAACCTTGGAAAACGTTGTTTTATTGATTTCCTTGTTGGGAGAATGCAATTAAGGTTTGATTAAAAGCAAGTTGGGGAGAGTGAAAAGAAGTGGTAGGTTACTCAAAATTTTGAAAAATTTCAAGCAAGCATTGGAAAAAAAAGTTGTGAATATGATCATGAAAAACAAAAGAAAAAGAATGCTTGTTTGAAAAAGAAAAATAGACCATGAATAATGTGCAATAAGGAAGTTTGGAAGGGTGAACAATAAAGAAAATAGAAAGTGTTGGATGAACTTGTTTGTGTAAGTCACTTTTATAGTGAGTCATTCCTCTTGCATTGGCAACTTTGATTCAATGGCCTTAGATATGTCCCTTTGTTGTGAACATAACCAAGCTACAACCCTTAAAGCCCTTAGTGATCTTTTTGCTTCCATGATTTCACTATTGATTATTGGATGAATGTATGAATTGAATTGTTATTTGCATTGTTTGTTAGATGAGTGAAATTTCCCAGCGGTTGCAAACGCGCATTAATTTCTTCATTCTTATTTGAAGTGGAGTGTTAGGTGTGATTCATTCTTGAACATGTATTGCTTTTGGATGTTTGACATATGTTTTGTACTTATAATTTGTTTCATAGTCATGTTTTCGTTGTAGTATAGTGGTAAGCATTGCCTTGTGTATACTTTTGATTTGTATACCATACATTTGTTTTCCTTTTGTAAGGCTTGTTGCGCATGATATCTTGATAATTACTTTTGTTTCTTTGAGTTGATTGATTCTTGTTTGAGGAAAAACAAAATAATAAGTTGGGGGGAGTTGTTAAGTGCCAAATTGTGCATATTTTAGATAGTATTTTGTGGCCCTTTTCAATTGGTTCTTTGGTGTTTTAGTAGTAAATACATATGCTTTAGTGTAAATATGCAAGTTTCCATTTTTGTATGTAAATATTGTGAATTATGATAATTTTGATGCTTTTTTATAGGTTTTCTTGCTGGATAGAATGCTTGGAACCTATGGATGATGAAAGGGAGCTTGGAAGATCATTTTCACAACTTTCTGTCCGCAACTCGCGCTTAGCGCACTTTTCAGCGCGGGTTCAGCGTGTTTTTGATGAAGAGGCAGTAGCTAAGGATCCTTGACCACGCTTAGCGCGGGCAGGACAGCACTTAGCGCGCTTTAAGGCGGTTTAAGTGTATTTTAAGTGAAATCGCGCTTAAGCGCGCTCTGTGGCTGCTTAGCGCGATTGTAATAAATATCATTTTTTCTAATTTTTTTGTCTTATTTTTTGTAGGTATTCAAGCCATGATTTCTATTCATTTTCATATAGAGCATTGAATAAGCTTTCCAACGCTTCCGACCGCGCCTCAAACGGAGTTACGGTTCGAAAGTTATGACGAAAACAAGATGCTGGGTTTCTCTGATAGCGCTAAGCGCCCTCAGAGTGCGCTAAGCGAGTTCGCGACATTCCAGCCCCCTATTTAAGTCACTTTTCAGCATTTTTTAGGTTATGTTTTTGGGGGAACTTTTTCCCAACTTCATCAAACATATTTTAGGAGTAGAGAGGCTTAGCAAACGACATTAGATGATGCATCTTGATGATCCGGAGTAGGATTTACTTCAAACGACTCTGACACGCCGTGAGAAACTTGTTCTTCTCCTTTCTTCTCTTTTGTTGGGGTTTTTATTGTAATCTCTTGATACCTTTTTATTTCATCTTATCTATGTATTGTGAATATGCTTTGATTCAATATTGTTGTTATCTTTGATTTCTTGTTTGTGGGTATGACAAAACCCTTTACAAACCCTAGATCTAAGATTTTCATCTTTTAATGAGCAAGCTTTTGACGTTGTTTTGTGAGTTGATATTCATTAGCATCTTAGCTTTTTAGCATTGAGTTGATTGTTAGAATGAATAACTTCTAGCAATTAATGCAATAAAGATCGCGATAACGCTTAACAAACGGTGTTGCAAGGGTGCGTGATAATATTGATGAAGAACTTTGTTCACATACATTTGGCAAATTAGTTGAATGCATATTATTCATGTGTACGTATTCTTATCTTGGAATTATATATGAATCGATTCATTAGTTTGATATGGATGTTATAGTAATATCTGTTAGGTTCTGAACTCTAGAGATAGATTTAGATCTAGCATTCACCGTGGGTATCGATTCTTAATGCTCTGTGTTGTCGAGTTGCGTGAGACATCATCGATAAGGCAATGCAGTTATTATCTCAACTTTGCATTAGACATAACCTTTCTTGTGAGTGATACATGGTAATATTATAGGAACGCTTGATTTATGTATAATATGATAGGAAGAATGAATGTGTTATCGATTGATCTCTATTGAGTTTCTCTTCTCTAAAGAATGTGTTATTGTTATTTACTTGATTTTTCTTCCTTTAAGTTCCGCATGTTACCGTTTGAAATCCCATTTCAAACAAAAGCTTAGAAACGTAGAGACCGTGAACAGCGCTCTTTCCCTCCACTGATCCCTGTGGATACGACAACCCTCAGGAATTCTTCCAAACATAAACATTTTCTTGCCGCTTTAGCGCATTCAACATACACGTCCATGAATGACAACAGTTTGAAACTTGCAGAGTTATCGACCAATCTATCAATGTTATGCAAAGGATAAGCATCTTTAGGGCAAGCCCTATTGAGATCGGTGTAATAAACACACATTCGCCACTTTTCATTAGAATTTTTAATAAGTACAACGTTTGAAAGCCATGTCGTGTACTGGGCTTCCGAAATAAAATTTGCCTCTAGGAGGTCTTTTATAGGTTTTTCAATAGCCTTCGCTTTTTCGAGAGACTGCCTACGCCTACTTTGTACGACGGCCCTAGCGGCGGGATCTATGGTCAGTTGGTGGCAGGCGACGTCAGGGTCCAGTTTGGGCATCTCCGCAGGGCTCCTTGCAAACAAGTCAGTATTTTCTCTCAAACAATCCTTCAATTGCTTCCTCGCGAGGTCGGGGAGATCAGTGCTAATCTTCATGCCTTTGTTTGGGTCGTTGCCAAGGAGGATGACTTCGAACTCGCTGTCAGGAATGAGGTGTCTCGGATGGGCAGGCTCCTCATTAAAATCTGGCGTTGGGGAGGTTTCTGCTGCTGGCTGGGCTCATTTGTCTTTCTTCCTCTGCTCCTTCAAGTCATCCTTGGTGAAACTGCTGTCAAGGTCGACCGAGTCTACGTGAGGCATTGGCTTCGGCTCCTCGGAGGTGTTAGGTCGAGCTAGCTTGTCGGGAGTTCTGGACGGCGCCTTGATAGTGTTATGTCCCTTTAAGGCCACTTCAAAGCATATCCACCCAACTTCAATATCCCCGTCGAGGGTGGCGATAGGGCCTTTGGCAGTGTAGTACTTCATCTTTAGATGGACAGTGGACGGCACAGTGATAAGTTCGGCCAGAGACGATTTCCCTAGGATGCACTGATATAAAAAAGGGCAGTCTATGACTAGGAACTGGACTTTGATCGACTTGGCGGTTTCAGGTGCTCCGACTGTGATAATTAGTTTAACGTACCCCCACGGCCTTGCGGTTACACCATTAAAGCCCTGCAGATTATAGCCCACATATGGTGTCAGGTGTATTTTGTCGAGCTGCAAAGTTGAGAACAGCTACGAATACATGATGTCGACCGGACTCCCCTGGTCGATCAGAATGCAATGAATGTCAAAGTTTTCCATTTGTGCCCTCACAAGCAGATGGATGCTGAAGTTGGGGGCTTCTCCGGGGAGCTCCTCACGGTAGAAGGCGATGGGATTTGAGTTTCCCCGACACTTGTTGAGAGTGGAGTTTTTGCTCGAGCTCACATCAATGAATTGCTTGAACTTCCTCTTCACTGAACCCACAATAAGTTTGTTGAAAACTCCGCCCAATATGACCATGGCGAAGGGGAAAGTTTCCCATGCGCTATGCGCTCCTAAGTATAGGGGGTTTTCGGCCTCATCGGGGACGTAGAAGTCCTCGGGCCGAGAGATCGACATGGCTACCGGTAGGCCGGCGGCGTCGGAGGAGGGTGTCTTTTCCTCCCCGGCACTCTTTGCTTCTCGGGCGTCTTATTGAGAAACCTCTCTCCTCTTGGTGTATTATTTAAATTGTTCATCTCTGATGAGGATTTCAATTGCATCCTTTAGGTGGATGCACTCTTCAGTCACATGCGTGTGGATCTTGTGGAACTGGCAGTATTTGGTCTTGTCTGCGTTGGGCCTTAACGACGTCTGTCTAGTAAAATGGACTTCGGCCTAGCGAAGTTCTGAGTTCGCGCATTCAGATAGAATGCAGTCCCAGGAGATGGTCAGGGCATCCTTTAAACTCTCGTGAGTCACGGGGCTTGTCCTCCTTTTCTCTCCTCCACGGCGAGATGCCATGTTGTCATGCCTCGCAAACCTAGCATTTTATTGGTGCCTCGAGTCTCGAGCATTGTTGGCAGCCTCTTTCTCCTCGTACTAGATGTAAGCCTTGGCCTTGAGGAGGAGGGAATCTAGTGATACGAGTGTTTTGATGCCAATATCTTTGGCAAAGTCACTGCGGGGCGCTGCCCTCTCTCGAGCAGATATTTCTTCATGTCGTCGGTCGTGGAGACCTGGATAGCTTCACGGTTGAACCTCTCGATATAGGTTCGGAGGGATTCATCCTTCCCCTGCATGATCGCCTCGAGCGTCACCTCAGACTTGTATGGCGATGGGAGGCAGTGAAGTGTCTCGAGAATTGCCTTCTTATGTCCTTCCAAGAGGTGATGGACTCTTCAGCGAGGCTTTTGTACCATGTCACAGTACCTTTCCTCAAGGTTGTAGGGAATAGTCTGCACTTGATGGCGCCTCTAACACCACGGTAGTTGAGCGGTGCATCGATGTTCTCGATGTGCTCGTCGGGGTCTATCATCCCGTCATACGTTCCCAATTTCAAGGGTTTCTCCAGCTCAACTGGAAGTTAAGCGTCCATGATCACTCGAGATAGTGGACCACGGGGGTCATCTTCATCGCTCCTGAGTGGTGAGCGCGGCGGAGAGTAGTTGTACTTCTCTCGCAGGGGGCTGTCATCGTGTCTCGGTGGTGAGTTATTCGGTTGTCTCTTTAGTTTTTATGGGGGTTAACGACGGTTGACTGCTCATCCACCGACTTTGTTCTTCTTGGCAACCGGGGAGAGTCGATCATCGTGGGGAGGAGTACGGTTGCGCTTCAGAGGTTGTGGCCTTTCCAACTGTGGTTGGCGGCCTGGTTGTTGTGGCAACGGGATGTAAGACTCGTACCGTTGGTGTGTCTGCGGGAGAGAGCATAGACGGAGGTCTCTCTCCAACACTCTGATCCTCTCGTTATGTTGATAGATCATCATATTGGTCTAGTTGTGGCTTGTGACCAGGACTTCCATGGCCGGGTCGGCGTTGGCCGGCACCGGGATTGGTTGGAACTTCTCTAGTGTCTTCTTCGGAGTCTTTTGGACTTTTCGGGTCTCAACATACTGGACATCATCATCGGCCACCTCGTCAGAGAAAGGAGAAGCAGTGTGTCCATCTCTCTTTGTTGGAGTGATGTCTTCCGGAATCGGCATATCATTGTCATTGCCAGCGTCATGGATGGGAGTGAAGGCAGTTTCGTGACTGTTGTTGTTGTGTTGATCGACCATGATTGGTTTTTGGAGTTCTTCTTCTTTGATCTTTTGGTTTTAGGGAAAGGAAAGATAGGGGAGCAAGTTCCCACAGACGGCGCCATTGATCTAACCTGGCGGATCAAAATGTGGCAGGTAACACTTCTACAGCAACAACGATCGGCAAGAGTGGATGGAGAAGGGGGTACCTGCAGACACTCCGACGCTCAAGTAAGTTCAAACAAAGCGATAGCAAGTAAAGTAAGGAATAGAATTGAATACCTGACCCTCCTATAGAGGAGGGTATTTATAGAGCCCCTAGCGCTAGGCCAACGATCTCCATTATGGGCTGGGTGATCAGGCCCATAATGGATAACTACCAGGATTTAGGGATGACCAGCTCATGCTCATCATCCTGGGTCAACTGCTCTGCATTCCCCGGATAGTGGGTTAGTGGGTGGAGTTTCCAATTACGTAAGGGGAAGAATGTTTCCGCGAGATAAGCGGGATCAGTTGGCCACGCGTCCTTGGGTGAGGAGCACATGGGGAATGTGCTCTCTAATGACTATAATGGATTGGGCCTTTGTGTTAGGCCTTCTTTGACGCAGAGCTGGACTTGGCTGCGCCCGGCGGTGGGCCAGTCCCTGGCCCAGTCCAGAACACATACAAAAAACTCAAATCTAAAACCCACAAATGATAATATTGAAACTGTTAGCTCATATTAAAATTGTTCATCATTCATAATCCCAAGTGTTTTGAGAGTGCATGATATTGACTCAAATTACATTAACAAAATATGTTGAAGTGAAACTCTTAATTCAGATTAAAGTTGTTCACCACTCACACTTATACCATTAATATATTTCTTTTTCTTTTTTTTTTCAAACAATTTGTTAACACAATAAGTTCGAGAGTCTAACAAAGCTAAAAAAATCTTCAATGTCTTAATTTTTTGGACAATATTTTAACCATAAAATTAACAAACAATCTTTCAAACATGAAAAACTTAATCGTTACATCATTTAAGAACAATTACTTAATCGGTTTCCTTCCTTAAGATTTGAAAACTTTATAGATTTTAGACCTATCTTCAAATATGTCAAGAACTAATGAAAAATCAATGTCCAATTCCTTTTTTTGAACCTAAATCAAGTTGAAATTAAAATTGGGTCTGGTTCGAATATTGGTATTCTGGTTAGCGTCAATTGTGAAAGAAATTTTGAAGTTGAAACTGTTGAGAATAACAAATTGAGTTGAAAACTTTGAGAAATAAAGTGTATGAAAGTCCCACGTTGATTAGAAAAGTTTAGACTCAAGCATTTATAAGTGATAAAAGACATTAAGGTTTTTCGTGAGTATGTGGCGTGTTTTTCACAAGGTGTGTTTCTTATAGAAAAAAATCCCCCAAGGAATGAAAAATGGTCCCTCATATTTAAACCCATAAATAAATGTCCCAACAGTGGTATCAGAGCTGGTTCGAATGAAGGATCAACTCGCTTATATTGAAAGTCCTCTCTATAGGATGGTGGATAGGAGATGTCTCGTTGAAGAGTGTCAACGACAGTATAAGTGTATGTGGATAAAAGAGCTCCGCTTGAGGGGGAGCATTGTGGATAGACTCACACTTGAGGGGGAGTGTTGAGAATAACAAGTGTGAGTTGGAAACTTTGAGAAACAAAGTGTGTGGAAGTCACACATCGATTATTTTCAATGCAACTTTAGCTTTTATCTTTCAATTATATCCTCTATTTAATACTCACTATTTATAACGAGAGCAATATAATAACTTTTATTATTAACTTGTTGGATTTTAATTAAAATAATTAGGAAAAATTTTCGTCCCTTAACTTTAGCTTGGGGGTCCATTTTGGTCCCTTAATTTTAAAATTTTCAAATCAATCCCTTAATTATTTAAAATGGGTCACGTTCGTCCTTCCGTCAGTCTCCATTAGTAAGGGCTAAGTAAGAGTGCCCTTGTGGCTTTGACGTGGCTGGCTATGCTTTACGTGGCCTTAACCTGGCATTAACATGTATATGTTATGTTATTGTGCAACATGACATTATAAGAAAGCGAAGTGAAGAAAGCAAGGAAAACTCGCGCAGAGAAAGGTTGAAGGCGAAAATCATCAATCCAGAAAGCGTTTGAGTTCGAGCGAAAGGTTGAAGAAGGCGTTGCAAACAGATTAGTTTCTTGTTCATTTGTATGAGTTTTATATAAATTTTGTTTTCAATATGAGAATTTAGGGTTTCCTAAAAAATTAGGGCTTTGCATGTTTTCTATATTTTCCAATTAGGGTTTTTAATAATATGGATTCTGAACTGAATAGGTTTAATGGAGGAGTTTATAGTACTAAGATTTCATCATAGTGGTGAGTTCGTTGATGGTGATCTTAGAGTGTATGAAGGAGGGAAAGTTGATGAGTTGAAAGTAGATGTGGACAAATGGAGTTACTTTGAGTTGATAGGTACACTGAAGGACTTAGGTTATAGGGATTTTGAGAAAATCTATTACAATGATCCGACATTTGGGATGAACTCATTGAATGATGATGCAAGAGCATTAGAAATAGCTGATTTTTATAGGGTTCACCTAGGTGTAGACATTTACATTCAACACAAACTTGATTAGCCTGATTACTATGATGGGCCTATAGAAGCAGAATTAGGAAATGGTGACAATGTGAATGAGGGGCTTGATGTGGTTGAGGATGTGCTTTCTAAATTGTATGAAGAAGCAATCAATGAAAATGATACTTGCAAAGAAGCTGAAAATGCTGGTTTGGATGGGCCTATATAAACAGAATTGGATGCTCAAAATGTTGGTTTGGATGCTCAAAATGTTGGTTTGGAACATCCTACATTAGTAAAATTGGATGCTTAGAATGTTGGTTTGGATGGGCCTATAGAAGCAGAATTGGATGCTCATAATGTTGGTATGGATGCACATAGTCTTGGTATCGAAGGTGGTGAGGTGGATGATGGTATGAGTAGTGAGGATAGTGAGGATTCTTTGTACAAGTATGATAATGCTCTATAGGTAGCCTTTGATGATTTTTCTGATGGTTTTGATGATATAGATGAAGATGAGTTGGAAAATCTACTTGAATATGAACATCTTGATGAGGGACGGTCCAAAAAACAAAAAGAGAAATGGGAAGAAGACAAGGGTGAATTTAAAGTGAGTGATAATGAAAGTGATGATCTAGTGAGTGGTTGTGATAGTGATGATAGTTGTGGTGTTAAAAAAAGGCTCACCCAATGTTTAAGATGCAAAAGGACATGGATGATTTCAAATAGGAGGTAGGTGTGTACTTTAGTTCAAAAGATTATTTCAAGGAGGTAATAACATCATATGATGTCCATTGTGGTAAAAATCTTAAGTTCGGTAAAAATGACATGGTAAGGGTGAGGGTAAAATGTAAAGATGGATGTGATTGGGAAGCTTATTGTGCCAAATTGTCAAATGAAGAAACTTGGCAAATGAGGAAGGTGAATGATGTACACAGTTGTAGTAGGGATTATAATGTGAAGATGATGACTACCAAGTGGCTGAGCAAGAGGATCCAAAACTCCTTAAAAACTAATCCTAGGATGAAAGTAAAGGATATAAAGGAAAATGCTAAAAAAAAAGTGGAATGTAGGTGTGAACAAAACTAAGGCAACAAGAGCAAGGTTTAAAACTAGAGATTATGTTGATGAATCATTCTTAGGGGATTACACAAGAATATATGATTATTGTCATGAGTTGTTGAGAGCAAACCCAGGATCCACAGTAAAGCTTGGTGTTGAACTTGCTCAAGAAGGTTCAGATGATCAAAGACCATATTTCAAGAGGCTATACATATGCTTTGTTTCATGTAAGGAAAGCTTCAAGTTTTCTAGGCATGTCATAGGACTTGATGGTTGTTTTCTTAAGGGGCTATGTGATTGGAAAATTCTGGCTGCTATAGGTAGGGATCCAAATGATCAAATGCTACCTATAGCATTTGCAGTGGTGGAAAGGGAAAATAGGGACAGTTGGACATGGTTCTTGGAGTTATTGATTGATGACCTTGGAGGAAAAAATGAATACCTCACATACACATTCATTTCTGATCAACAAAAGATATGTGCAAATTATTATATTGAATTCATTTACTAATTTTATTGGCTTGTGTGTACATCATAATATTAATGTTGTTGGCTATTTTGCAGGGTTTACTACCAGCCATGGCTGAACTTTTGCCTAATGTTGAGCAAAGGTTTTGTGTCAGGCGCTTGTACAATAATTTCATAAAGAAATATCCTGGGAAGATTCTGAAGGAAATAATTTTGAGAGCTGCTAAATCAACATATGCACAAGCCTGGGAAAGAGAGATGAAGGGAATGAGGCTAATCAATGAAGAGCATATCTTCATAAGATGAAGACACCTCCAAGATTTTGGAGTAGATCTTATTTAAGGGAAACTAACAAATGTGATGATGTAATCAATAACATGTCAAAATATTTCAACAGTGTTATTTTTGACTCAAGGTCCAAACCCTTAGTCACAGTTAAGTGTAAATTTTGACTTAAATTAAACCATCTTTCTTGGCATTTTTCAACTTATTTCTTATGTTTTAATAGAATTATTTCTTGTTCTTGTGTGATTCTTCAATTGTAATGTAAATACCTTTGGATGCTTTGATATTTGTGTTATTGTGCAGGATATAGGCATAAAACATCAATGATTAAGACACAAAGGATGAGACAAGGAAGCCAAAGAAACAAAGAAGAATCAGCATGTTCGTTGTACGAACACCAGCAAGCAGGCAGCGAATGTTCGCTGTGCAGAGTTGCAGCGAGGTCCCAGCAAAGAGGAAATCTTGGATGGCAGTAGGAAAAGGACCCAAAGTTCGCTGTGCGAAGAAGTGTTCGCACTATCAACTCAGATATTTTCCAAGGGAAGTTTAACTGTTCGGAGGCACTTGAAGTGCCTGGAAGTGGACTTCGTTGTGCGAAGAAGGTGTTCGCTAGGCGAACAAGACAAATTTTTGTTTTACTATATATGTACTTTTTCTTTCTTTTTAGTAGCGAACTTTTTAATATATATTTTAGAGATCAGAACTTTATCTCTCATCATTCCAAGCATATTCTAGAGAGAGAAACACAAACCCTAAGAGGGATAAGCACAAATCGAAGCAACTTGGAGCTTGATCTTCAAGTAAGTGCTTTGATTTCTTGTTGAGTTTGGATATAATCTATTGATACCTTATGTATTTCATCTAATATATGTATTGTGAACTAGTTTTGATTCAATATTGATGTTGTCTTTAATTTCTTATTTGTGGGTCTTGACAAAACCTTTTTCAAATCTTAGATCTTAAATATTCATCTATCAATGAGCAAACTTTTGACATAGTCTTGTAAGTTTATATTCACTAGTATCTTTTATTTTATTGTGTTGATTATTAGCATGAGTAGCGATCAATATGGTATTGTGAGGATGCGTGATAATAGAGATGAAAAACTATGTTCACATACATTTGGAAAATTAGATGAATGCATGTAAAAAGGGTTAATCAAATGTACATATTCTGATCATGGCGTTTTATATGAATCATTCATGGACCTGATATGGATGTCATCTTTGTTTACCTGTTTATCTTTGATTTGAACCGCTATAGACATATACTCTTCAGATCTGGATCTAGAATGATTATCTGGTAGGTTCTAGACTCTAGACATAGATTTAGGCTTAATATTTGCTCGAGTATCAGTTCTTAATGTTATGTGTTGTTTGAGTTGCGTGAGACATCACCAATGAGACAATACGGTTGTTCTCTCGATGTTGCGTTAGACATAACCTCTGTTGTGGGTGATACGTGAGGATATTAGACAAATGATTGATTTGTGTTTAACTGGTTAGAAGAATGCATGTGTTATCAATTGATGAGATCCAATCCCAACATGGCTCCGTTTATTTTAAAGTCTTTACTTTATATTTTTCGTCCTTATATTTATTGCCTTTATTTATTGTACCTTGAATCTTTTAACCAACTTATTCACAATAAGCTTAGAAATGTAGAGACCGTTGAACGACATTCTTTCCCTCACACCGATCCCTGTGGAGACAATATAAATCCTAGAGGGAATCCTTCCAAAACTTAATTTTTGCTTCTTGCCGCTTTACTGCACTTCGAACAAAATGGCGTCATTGATGGGGATTGGTGTTTAGATATTGAATCGCATTGCAATAGTTTCTACATTTTTGAGATTTGTACCATTGTTTACATTATAAATATACTTGTTTCCTTTCACGTTTTCTCTAGTGTTTATTAGGGATGAATGATGAGAACTTATTCTAGATTGGTTGCTATTTGTATAATAGTATCCAATGAAGATTTTCCCAAGTTTAGATGGTGATGGTAGGATGTTGAACATGTGAATGCAAGCAAGGTAAATTGTACCGCTTTATAGAATGTTAGAATGATTTAAGAATTTTGTGCTTTGTGCAAATGTGTATTTTTGTTTCATTTTGAAACTTTGTTTGAATGCTTGTTTCACTTAGGTCCAATAGCCACAATATGTAAGAAACCTCCATTGTTTACTATATGCTTAAGATGACTGATAAACTTTGTTTAATACATTTGATTCATGCTTAATCTTTTGATTATTATGATTTTGTAGAAGCATTAGAAATGATCAAGACATTTGTTTATATTGAGCACAACCATATCCAAAAGTAACTTACCCGTGAGTAGTGAGAATTTGTTAACCCCTTTGAGTCTAAACAGTTTAGATCTCATTTTAATGATGAACTTAGTTTATGTACATAATTTGAAAGTTTAGTTCATCATTTAATTTTGTGAGATTCTAAAAAAAATTCTTGAACCTTTGAACATTGTTTTAAATTGATTTCCTTGCCATAAAAAACAAGGAGCATTCACTTGACGTTTGGTTGAATTCAAGTTCGGGAGAACGAAAAGAAAAGTGGTAGGTCACTCAAAATTTTGAAAAATTTCAAGCAAGCATTGAAAAAGTGTGAATATGAATGTGAAAAACAAAAAAAAAATGCTTGTTTGAAAAATAAAAATAGAGAATGAAATAATTGTGCAAAAGGAAGTTTGAGAAGGTTTGCAATAGAGGAAAGAAAGTGGTGAATGAAGTTGTGATGTGTAAACACCATGTATAGTGAATGTTTCTTTTGCATTGGCAATTTTGATTCAATGACTTTTAGAAATGACCCTTTGTTGTGAACCTGACCAAGCTACAACCTTAAAAGCCCTTAGTGATCTTTTTGCTTCCATGATTTTATTTTTGATTAATTAGATGAACGTATGAATGGGATTGTTATTTGCATTGTTTGTCAGGCGAGTGAAATTGCCCCACGGTTGCAAACGCGATAATTTCTTCATTCTTATTTTCAAGAGGAGTGTTAGAGTGATTCAAGTATAAGAATTTAGTTGCTATTTGAAACATTGCATGATATTTGTTTAAGAACTAAATTCTTTATCATTGTTTGATTCTATTAAGTGGTGAACATTGCTTGTGCGCATTCTCATGCTTGAGCAAATCCTCTTGTTTGAGAAAATCTCTCTTGTTTGAATTTGAATCGTTAATCCTTTCTTGGTTGAATCTTATGCTTAAGAAAATCCTCTTGTTTTCATGAGGGGCATACTTTGCTTGAGAACAAGCAAAAATCTAGTTGGGGAGAGTTTGTTAAGTGCAAATTTTGACTTAAATTGAACCATCTTTCTTGGCATTTTTCAACTTATTTCTCATGTTTTAATAGATTTATTTCTTGTTCTTGTGTGATTCTTCAATTATATTGCAAATACCTTTGGATGCTTTGATATGTGTGTTATTGTGCAGGATATATGCATAAAACATCAATGATTAAGACACAAAAGATAGGACAAGGAAGCCAAAGAAATGAAGAAGAATCAGCATGTTCGTTGTGCGAACACCAGCGAGTAGCCAGCGAATGTTCGCTGTGCGAAGTTGCAGCGAGGTCCCAGCAAAGAGGAAACCTTGGATGGCAGTAGGAAAAGGACCCAAAGTTCGTTGTGCGAAGAAGTGTTCGCACTGCGAACTCAGATATTTTCCAGGGGAAGTTTAACTGTTCGGAGGCCCTTGAAGTGCCTGGAAGTGGACTTCGCTGTGCGAAGAAGGTGTTCGCTAGGCCAACAAGACAGATTTTTATTTTGCTATATATGTACTTTTTGTTGCTTTTTAGAAGGTAACTTTTTAATATATATTTTGGAGATCAGAACTTTATCTCTCATCATTCCAAGCATATTCTAGAGAGATAAAGACAAACCCTAAGAGAGATAAACACAAATCAAAGCAACTCGGAGCTTGATCTTCGAGTAAGTGCTTCGATTTCTTGTTGGGTTTGGATGTAATCTATTGATACCTTATGTATTTCATCTAATCTATGTATTGTGAACTAGTTTTGATTCAATATTGATGTTGTCTTTGATTTCTTATTTGTGGGTCTTAACAAAACCTTTTTCAAATCTTAGATCTTAGATATTTATCTATCAATGAGCAAACTTTTAACATAGTCTTGTAAGTTAATATTCACTAGTATCTTTTATTTTATTGTGTTGATTATTAGCATGAGTAGCATGAGTAGCGATCAATACAGTATTGTGAGGATACGTGATAATAGAGATGAAAAACTATGTTCACATACATTTGGCAAATTAGTTGAATGCATGTAAAAAGGGTTAATTATACGTACATATTCTGATCATGGAGTTTTATATGAACCAATCATGGATCTGATATGAATGTCATCTTTGTTTACTTGTTTATCTTTGATTTGAACCATTATAGACATATACTATTCAGATCTGGATCTAGGATGATTATCTGGTAGGTTCTAGACTCTAGACATAAATTTACGCTTAACATTTGCTTGAGCATCAGTTCTTAATGCTCTGTGTTGTTGAGTTGCGTGAGACATCACCAATGAGACAATACAGTTGTTCTCTTGACGTTGCGTTAGACATAACCTCTGTTGTGGGTGATACGTGAAGATATTAGACGAATGATTGATTTGTGTTTAACTGGTTAGAAGAATGCATGTGTTATCAATTGATGAGATTCAATCCCAACAAGGCTCCTTTTATTTAAAGTCTTTACTTTATATTTTTCGTCTTTATATTTTTTGTCTTTATTTATGGTACCTTGAATCTTTTAACCTACTTTTTCACAATAAGCTTAGACACGTAGAGACCGTTGAACGGAATTCTTTCCCTCGCACCGATCCCTGTGGAGACGATATAAATCCCGGAGGGAATCCTTCCAAAACTTAATTTTTGCTTCTTGCCGCTTTACTGCAGTTCGAACAGTCACCATGTTGGAAGAGATTATAACATACTGTATGGAAAGATGGACAACAAATAGAATGAGGTTTCAAAATCTACCTGATGATGGTGTCTTGCCTAATATTAGGAGGAAGGTTGAAAAAACCAGTAGTTATACCAACTTATGGATTATGAGGTATCTCTCTTGTACACTAACTTATGACCTTTATATTGTATATTCTATTGTCAATGTGTATGCTGATGTAGGATGTCTGTTAATGTAGGATGTCTGCTGAAAATATATTTGAGGTTAGACATGTTGAAAATGATGTAGACACTTTTGTTGTGGATTTGAAAGAAAAAGTGTGCTCTTGTAGAAGGTGGGTCCTAACTGGACTGCCATGTGTTCATGCAATGTCATGTATGAAAAATAGGAACTTCAAGATTGAGGAATACATCCCTGATTATTATAGGAAGTCAATGTACATGAAGGTCTACTCACCTATGATTTATCCTGTAAATGGAACAAATCTATGGGTGAGAACAGAATATCCATACGTGCAGCCTCCTAAATATAGAAAGATGCCCGGAAGACCAAAGAAAAGAAGAAATCTTGAGCAAAGGTGAGCTGGATGGGAGTGGAAAAAAAAGATGAGGAGAATAAGGTTTGCTGTTAGGTGTTCTAGGTGCAAACATCCAAGGCACAACAAATAAGCCTGTAAGGAGACACTAATTACTCAAGGCACTCCACAAAATTCTTAAGGTTGAAACAAACACAAGGTTCTCAGTAAACACAACCAACAACTCAAGGCACCCAACATGCTGCTCAATGTACTCAACCAACTGCTCATGGTTCTCAACAACCACAAGGTACACCTGTTGCTCAAGGAAGTCAGTCAACTATTGAAGGCATACAAGGATCTCAAGTGTCAAGAACTAGAGGCACACAAGATTCTCAACAGCCGAGAACTAGAGGCACAACTGCTACTCAAGTATCAACAGTAGGAAGGCCGAGTAAGCTGGGTGCTAGGAGGCCATCAACACCTTTTGTTCCTCCTGGACCTACTAGAAGACTAAGTGCAGCCAAGAATGTGATAGGCCCAACTACAAGGAGGACAAATCCAACTAAAAAGACCACACCCAAGAAAAAAAACTTAGATCTATTTAGGAACAAGTTACTGTCATTTTGTGGTATGCTTATGTTTGTAATTTTGGAACAAGTTACTGTCATTTTGTGTAATGCTTATGTATGTCATTTTGGAACAAGTTACTGTCATTTTGACAAGTTTATGAACAAGTTGTTGTCATTTTATGTAATGGATATGGATTTCATTTTTAACAAGTTTATATGTCAATATACAATTATGTGTTATGTTGAGTTTCTGTTAAAGACAAGTTTACATGTTCTGACAAATATGTGTTATGTTGAACAATTGAACAATGTTACAATTAAAGCATTTCAAATCAAAGAACCAGAACTGCTACAAGGTTCAGGGTTCAACTAAGGCATTTCAAACTAGAACAGCTACAATGTTACAATTATACAAACCAAACCAGAACTGCATAAAAACCAGAACTGCATCATTAACCTGACAAATGTTACAATATTACAATGATAAAAACCATAACTGCTACAACGTTCAAGGTTCACCTAATTTGAACTACAAACTAAAACATTTCAAATCATCATGAAAAAAACCAGAACTGCTGTAACTACAATAACAAACATCATCCAACAATTTTTCCACTTCAGAATCTTGTTCATGTCATTTTGAAACTGATCAATCTCCTTCCTTAATTCTTCATTTGTCAACCTAACTTTTTCAATCTCCATTGTTGCATCATTCAATTTCTTTGATAACTTTTCCAATCTAGCCATTATAAATTGCCCTTTGTCATCTTGAGCTTCATCATAGAACCATTCAAAATACCCACACCCAGGTTGCATTGTTCCCTGCAATTTACAATTGATTATTCAAAATTTCAATAATCATACATTGTACATATGACATATATACCTTAAATTGAAAACAACCCCAAAAATGTATTTCATAACTCTTTGTCGTTGTAGACCTTCGAAGAATAGTCGTGTCTCCACAGTGACAACTCAGTTTCCATGGAAGATTCGAGCTCGTGAACACACTAGATTCCAAACTTTCATGGCTGTTCTGTTTCATGGACGATGAAGCATAACCCGATTTCATGGAGGATGAACCATAATATTCAATTTTTGGGAAAAAGAATCAAATTCACATGGAAAAACCCAATGAATGAAAGGAAAAACAAAGAAAAACGCAGATGCTGTAGAAATAGAGAAATGAAGAAGAAGAAGAAGACAAGCCCTGTCATCCGTCACGCACGCAGCCCATAACGTCCGTTTGGAGTAAATGGACGGAAAGGACTAATCTGTTCCATTTTAAATAATTAAGGGATCGATTTGAACATTTTAAAAATTAAAGGAACAAAATAGACTCCGAGCTAAAGTTAAAGGACGAAAAATAATATTTTGCCAAATAATTAACAAGTCATCATTGACATGTGACGGTTAAAATGACCATTTATCAGGACACTTTTCTACTGCCGCACCTTAAATCCTGTAATTGTAATTCTATAAAATTTTAAATTACTAAACTTTATTTATTTGCTAATTTGATATTTATTCTCTCTGTTTCACCATGAATAATCTAATTGATTATTTCACATAGTTTAAGAAGAAAAAAATAAAAAAGAAAATAATATTTTTATTAAAGTGTCTCTTATCAAATATTAAGAATGATTAAAATAATATTAATTAAAAAGTACAGTTAAAAAATGTGCATTAAAAATTAAAATATATCATTTATTTTAAGAAATTATTTTTCTAAATGAGTTACTCAATGTAACACATAATAACAATGCCAATTTATATCTATTATTATTACAACTGTGTATGAGAATTATTCCGTTCAAGATCATAAAAGATGAAAATTTTTCTAATACAGTGACCATGATGGAGAACAGAATGTCTTCAAGGACATTTCAAAATTGATGACAGGCACATAGGGGTGGACAAATTTGAACCGACCGATTGAAACCGACTGACCCGTTATTATTTTTGTGCAAATGAATCGGGTCGGGTTGGGTGTCGAGTTGATTCAGTTGCTTAATTTGGATGTTATAGGATTGTTTCGGTCGGGCTCGGATACTAATTTTGGATCCGACGAAAACCGAAACCGACCGAACTTACTTAATATATTTTTTTATTTATTTTTATCACTACATAAATGACTCACTATAAAAATGAGATTCATAATATTGCAGAATACTATCATTTTTATAAATTGATGATTACATTATATACTTTCAAAAATATATAATATATAATATAAAATTTTATATATATTTAATTTATCGGTTAAAGTATGATAATGATCAAAATTAATGTCAAATAATATTAAAAATATTATTCTGTAATAATAATTTTTATTAAAAAAATAGTTTTATTCTAAAAATTTAATATTTTCTATACAAAAATTAAAAAAAAATCATTTTTATAAATTTTTTCTAATAAATATTAAACCGACTAAACCGATCCGACTTAACCGACAAACCGACTTAATCGAATCCGATGAAAACCGAAATTTTATCAGTCGAAATTGTGCCATAAAAAATAAAGCCGTGGTTTACGTCAGATTTAAGTTTTTGTCCTAAAACCGACCGTAACCGAGCGATTATCCACCCCTACAGACTACAGAACATCCGCCCCCACCTTGATTAACATAAAACTTTTAAAAAATGTTTTTTTTTCTTAGAAATAGAATATACTAACCTTTCATAAAGACAAGTAAAATATATCCCTAATGTCAATAAAAGAAGGAGATTTGAATATATATATATATATATATATATATATATATATATATATATATATATATATATAACTTCTACATTTCTTTAATGAATATTAGAAATGTACGACTCTCCAGCTAAATATTTTTTAACAACTACTAATTGAATCTACATAACATGACTACACTTTTAATATTAAAGTGTTTGCAAAATTATAAATATTTTTGTGTCGGTCGACACATATGTCGGACATTTCTACCTACTTTAAACAAAATTTCTTTTCACATATGATTGAATGCAAACAAAATTATTTACAGTGAGTTATTGTAGAATATGATATCCTGAGTGTTTTGACAAAAAGAAACCATGTAGTAGAATAGTACAAAATAAGGGTGGACAATCGGTCGGTTTCGGTACCAAAACTTAAATCCGACGTAAATCACGGTTTTATTTTTATGGCCCAATTTCGACCGATAAAATTTCGGTTTTCGTTGGATTCGGTTAAGTCGGTTTGGCGGTTAAGTCGGATCGGTTTAGTCGGTTTAATATTTATTAGAAAAAATTTATAAAAATAATTTTTTAAATTTTTGTATAAAAAATATTAAATTTTTAGAATAAAAATATTTTTTTAACAAAAATTATTATTACGGAATAATATTTTTAATATTATTTGACATTAATTTTGACTATTATCATATTTTAACAGATAAAATAAATAATATACAAATTTTTATATTACATATCTTGTATTTTTAGAAGTATACAATGCAATCATCAATTTATAAAAATAATAATATCCTGCAATAATATGAATCTCATTTTTATAGTGAGTCATTCATATAGTAATAAAAATAAATAAAAAATATATTAATTAAGTTCGGTCGGTTTCGGTTTTCGTTGGATCCAAAATTAATATCCGAGTCCGACCGAAGCAATCCTATAAAATCCAAATTAAGCAACCGAATCAACCCGATGTCCGACCCGACCCGACCGACCCGATTCATTTGCACAAAAAAGACAATAGATCGATCAATTTCAATCGATCGGTTCAAATTTGTCCACCCCTAGTACAAAGGTAGTTCAACCACCTTAATCAAAATTAAAGGTTGAGTGAGGGTCAAAAGGTAAACGCAATAAGGTCCCTTTGCCTTATTCGTTTATTTACTTTTTACATATTGAATCATCAATAACTTTTCCTCTTTGAAAGAATCCTTGATTGTTGCCTAGACATACGTCTTTCCTTATGGGAACGACCTTGACAAGCGTGGCAATGTGTCGCTATGAATTATGAAAGAGCTTTACAATGAGCTTATTATTGCTTACCATCTTTTTGGGATCTCCGAAGCCAATAAGAAACCTAATGTGTTCAACTTATAAAAGTAAGTTAATAATTAGTATACGAATTCAATACAACAATTTTAATAAATAATGAGATTTGGGATTGCTTTATACGTCTTAAGCATTATTTCTTCATTTTGGAAAAAAAATTAAAATTATTTTTAAAATTTAGAAAGGTATCTTCAAGTATGTTAAAAACAATTATGAAAAATGCATATTCGTATAACTTACAAATATGCATTTTCAAACACTATTTAAATCAAAAATGTATTAGAATCTCTTCTCTTTCCTCACTTTTAAAAATGTTTTTCAAACTCAAAAACTCGTCAAACTCTTAATTGATTAAAGAACTCGTCATCAAACTCAGGTTTGATAAAAAAATTATTTCTCTAACTTTTTTAATTTCAATATACATTTGTAGAAATTGAGTATTAATTAGGTTATGTTATATGTTGTTTGGATATGCTATTTAAATAAGTAATGTGTTTGATATGTAGTTTAAATTATCAATGTATTTTTTTTTTTATGTTGGATTGGAGTGCATTTCTGCCATTTTGGTCCTTTTTGAGTTGAAAACATTAAGGAGATGCATCTCCGGATTTGTTCAACATATTTACAGAAACCGAAGATGCATTTATGGGTTTTTTTTGTCTTCATTGTTTGACTTCATTTCATTGTATTCCATATGGATAATACTTGTGTTGTTTAATTATAGGTATTACGGCTGATAACCAAGACAGATTGAGGCGCGACAGAGTTGCACAACAAGCATCGGTTCTGAGAGAAAGATCTCGATCTCAGAAGCCCCACTGGTACATGTTAAGGCACCCTAGGGACTTGAGAGAGGCCTGTCTGAATTATCGTTGTTGGCTTTATATTCGGACCATTCTGCCAGACATGTGGGACGGAGAGGTAAAATTCAATTTTACTCATTCTTTGAAACAAATTTGTTATAATATTCAAACTTTCTGACGATGATTTATTTTTTTAAAGGACCGTGATGTTGAGACAAATTTGGTTCTTACCATGTATCCTCTAAAGTTTTGATGATAACAAAGTATTTGAAAAAACAATTAGGATTTCCAACTAGCTGTTTCGTGTGTGCAAAATTGTATTTATTTGATGTAACTGGTTCTGACACAAAAGTAGCTTTGATTTGGTTCTGATTATACACTTGTGAGAGAGTCTGACCAGAAAGTTACTACTAGTACACTTCAGAATCAGAAGCGTGTTATGGCTGCCTCTGAAATTGAGTAGTGTCAACCCAAGCTTTGCTAACACGAGACTCGAGATATGTTGACATTATTTTCAAAAGATTGTGTTGTACTTGTTTCATGGAAGTGTTCTCTAGACAAAGGCCTTGTTATGTGGATAATTCCTTGACTACGAGTTCCAACATCTACCTTCTTGGAAAAGAAGATGTACTAGAAGATTTGATCTAATTATAGCCGTTGTAGATACTTCAACGACTATATTTCTTCAGCTATAAAAGCAGCAGAAGATTGGAAGATCAACTCAAGAAATAACGCTACAGCTACAATTGAGATACATTCGCACTACATTTAGCTCAAGAAAGGCCAATTTGTTAAAGTGTTCTTATTCTTGTATAGCTTAAGAATTCTTTGGGTGAAAGTGTGTTGTATAATATTTGAACACCTCTGATTGTTAATAAAGTATTATTGTAAGTTATTCCTTCTCTAAAAAGTGAGTTTAGATATAAGTCTCTTGCCGTGGGCTTGAGCAGTGAAGTCATGGACAAAGTTCTGGGCAAGAAAAGTCTTAGGCAGAGATTCTAAGCAAGGAAAGTCTTAGGAAGAGTGTCTGAGCAAGGAAGTCTTGAACCAGGTGGATTTAAGCAAAGGAAGTCTTAGAATCTAAGGATCTAAGCAGAGAAGTCTTGATCAGGTGCTGATTGAGAAAGGAATCTTAGACTGTAGGTCTGAGTAGGGAAAATCTTATACTTGTGAGTATAAGAAGTTTTAATCAAGTTGATTATAGTGGAAATCTCTTGCGTGGAAATGAGACTGTAGTACTCTCAATTAGAGAGGAACCATGATAACTGTTGTGTGTCTTTGTTATTTTTATTTGATTCTGCTACATTTTCCGTTGCACTTATCATCAGGTTCTAAACTCCGGTTTAGAATCTGAACTCTGGTTCAGAAGTAAAAAGAATTTTTCAAACACAATTCAACCCCCCTTCTTGTGTATTTTTCTCACCTTTAGTTGGCATCAGAGCAAGGTTTGTACGTAACACTTAACACTGGTACAGTCAAAGGTCCAACGAGAAAAATATGGCTACTGAGGATACTAATGCTAGTTCCTCAGTAAGGGGATTTCCCTATGATTATAGTAGCTCTGAGAGAAATTATTACTCTGCTAAATCTCATGTATTCAGTGGTAACTCCACTGAGTTTGAATGGTGGAAAAGCAAGATGTACACGTATATCATTGGACTCGATGATGAGTTATGGGATATACTCTAAGATGGCATTAAAATTGCTATTGACAGTGTTGGTATGGTATCTAACAGGAAAACTCTGACCCCAGCTCAAAAGAAAATCTATAGAAAACATCATAGAGTCATAGGTATTCTGGTTGATGCTCTACCACATGTTGAGTACTTATAAATCATTGATAAGTCTTATGTAAAGACTATCTTTGAATCTCTGTACTCTACTTATGAGGGGAATCAGTAAGTTAGAGAAGCTAAAGCTAGCTTGCTGGTGCAGAAATACGAGCTGCTCAACATGAAGGATGATGAAGATATTGAAACCATGTTCACAAGGTTTTAGACTCTTGTGTCAGACCTTCAACTACTAAATAAAAGTTACTCCACATCAGATCATGTTAAAAAGATTCTGAGGAGTCTTCCTTCAAAGTTTAGACATAAAGTTACAAATATTCAGGAAGCTAAGGACCTGAATACGATGTCTCTTGAAAGTCTAATCAACAATCTTCAGAGACATGAGATAGAGCTGAATGGAGATGAGTCCTCAAAGAAATTTAAATCTCTTGCTCTAAGATCTGCTTCTGAAAAGGCTGGTGATAAGTCCAAAATACTTTCAAAGAACAGTAAATCTGATGAAACTTCTGAAAAAGATTCCAATGGTAGATCAGATGATGATATGGCTTGTTTCATCAGAAGATTTTAGCAAATAGCCAGAAGAAGCAAAAGGTTTCCTAAGAGTAACAAGAGATCTAATGTCAAAGATGAAGACAAGATCTGCTACAACTGCAACAAATCTAGTCACTTCAGATATGACTGTTCTGATCTTCAGAAGGACAGTCAGAATAAAGGAAGTCATCAGACGGACACCATCAGAAATAGGTTCAAGAAGAATTTCATGGCAACTGAGGAAGAGCTGGATGGTGAAGATTCAGAAAAGGAAGATGATGTCAATCTTGCATTGATGGTACACTCATCTAATGAAGGGCACTTATCGGAATCTGAAGATGAGATATGCTCAAAGGAAAGGATGGAAAGAAAATCGTGGTACCTGGACAATGGCTGCTCATGACATATGACAGGAGAAAAGCATATGTTCTAAACCCTAAATCTGAAAGAGGAAGGAGATGTGGGTTTTGGAGGTGATCAGAAAGGAAAAATCATTGGTACGGGTAAAATAAGTAATTCTCAAACACTTATCTACAAAGTTTGGCTGGTAGATGGCTTAAAGCATAATCTACTCAGCATAAGTTAACTGTGTGATAGTGGTTGTGAAGTACTATTTAATAATAATTTTTGTTCCGTTATTAATGCTGACAAAAATGTTATATTCAAAGGGAAAATGAAGGGAAATGTTTATAAAATCAATCTTTCTGAATTGGCTGACCAGAAGGTCGTTTTCCTAATGACAATGAGTGATGAGAAATGGATTTGACACAAAAGGTTAGGTCATGCTAACTGGAAATTAATCTCTAAACTTAGCAAACAAAAACTTGTTAAAGGGCTTCCAGATCTTGATTATCACTCAGATGCTCTTTGTGGAGCATGCCAAGTTAGAAAGATTGTGAAAACTTCTTTTAAGACTAAAAAGATTGTCTCTACCTCTAGACCCTTAGAATTTCTTCACATTGATTTGTTTGGTCCTATTGGGACTGCTTCAATCAGTAGGAAGAAATATGGTTTGGTCATTGTTGATGATTTTAATAGTGGACTTGGGTAAAATTTATTCGATCAAGAGATGAAACATATGAAGTATTTAGCTTCTTCTGTATACAAGTACAATCTGAAATGGAAGTAAAGATTCTAAAAGTCAGAAGTGACCATGGAGGAGAATCTGAAAATGAGTCATTTGAGTCTTTTTGTGAAAGATATGGAATTATCCATGAGTTATCTTCTCCTAGGATTCTACAGCAAAATGGGGTTGTAGAGAGAAAGAATAGATATTTGCAAGAAATGGCAAGAACAATGATTAATGAAAATAAATTCCCTAAGTACTTGTGGGCAGAAGTAGTTAATACTGCTTGTTATATTCAAAACATAATCTATATTAGATCAATTCTAAATAAAACATCGTATGAGTTGTTTAAAGGCAGAAAATCGAGCATCTCTTATTTTCATCAATTTGGTTGTACCTGTTATATCTTGAATAATAAGGTCTACCTAAAGAAATTTGATGCTAAAACTCAAAAGGGTATCTTCTTGGGATACTTTGAACGCTTAAAAGCATACATAGTGTACAACTCAAAAACCAGAATGGTTGAAGAGTCTATGCACGTTAAATTTGATGATAAAATACATGACTATGAAAAGTCAAAGTCCTTGGTTCAAAATGATAGTTCTGCAGGTATTCAAAACTCTAAAGAACAACTTGTGGTATGTGTCCCAAAAGAAAAGAGAATAAATGATGATATTTCAGAATCTATTACTATTATTGAAGGATTACCAGAAGCTGCAAAAACTGAAGTTACTCTAACTGGTCCTGTTGGTACTGATTCGGTGATTGCTCAAAATAATACTAAAGCCTCTGCTCCACAAAACAGACCGTTTAAATACAAAGGATTTCATCTAAAAGGGAAAATCATTGGAAATAAATACAAGTCATTGAGAACCAAATCTGCTTTTAGAGATGATCAATCAATGCTTGGACTTATTTCATTGACAGAGTCTACTTCTATTGATGATGCATTATCAGATAATGGTTGGATCATGGCTATGCAAGATGAACTAAATCATTTTCAAAGAAATGATGTGTGGGATCTTGTTCCAAGACCACAGAAGAAAAACATCATTGGGACCAAGTGGGTCTTCAGAAACAAGCTTAACGAAGAAATAAAGCCAGACTTTTAGTTCAAGGTTACAGTCAGCAAGAAGGAATTGACTTCTTTGAAACCTTTGCTCCTGTGGCAAGGTTAGAAGCTATAAGGCTTCTTCTCTCTTATACCATCAACCATGACATTGTACTCTATCAGATGGACGTGAAAAGTGCTTTTCTGAATGGAGTTATTACTGAAGTAGTGTATGTCAAGCAACCTCTAAGATTTGAAGGTCCAAACCATCCAAACTTTGTCTACAAACTCAAGAAATTACTTTATGGGCTCAAACAAGCTCCTAGATCATGGTATGAGAGACTGAGTAATTTCTTGCTTGAGAATGGTTTTGCTAACGGAAAGGTTGACACTACACTGTTTAGGAAAACTCTTGAATAAGAAATTTTGATTGTTCAAATTTATGTTGATGACATAATTTTTGGTTCCACTAATGCATCTCTTTGTCAAGAACTTTCTAAAATTATGCAGGTGGAATTTGAGATGAGCATGATGGGGGAATTGAAATACTTTCTTGGAATTCAAATTAATCAGAAGGAAGAAGGTATACACATTCATCAGTCTAAGTACACAAGAGAGCTCTTGAAAAAGTTTAATCTTGATGAATGCAAAGTCATGTCAACTCATATCCATCCCACCTGCAACTTGAATGATGAAAAATGCAGTGCTAACGTGGATTCAACCAAATATCAAGGTATGATAGGTTCCTTACTCTATCTCACTACTTCCAGACCAGATATTATATTCAGTGTATGTCTGTGTGTAAGATTCCAAGCAGATCCTAGAGAAACTCATTTAACTGTTGTTAAGAGGATCTTTAGGTATTTGAAAGGAACAACTAATCTTAGACTTCTTTATAAGAAATCCTCATATTATAAGCTGGTTGGATTTTGTGATGCTGACTATGCCGAAGATAGAATTGAAAGGAAATCCACCAGTGGAACCTGTCAATTCTTAGGTGAAAGCCTCATCTCCTGGGGTAGTAAAAGACAAGCAACTATTACTCTGTTTACAACAGAAGCAGAATACATTTCAGCTTCTAACTGTTGAACTCAACTACTATAGATGAAATATCAACTTGAAGATTATCAGATTTTTGGAAACAATATTCCTATCCTTTGTGATAACACTACTGCCATCTGTCTAACGAAAAATCCAATTCAACATTCCAGAACAAAGCATATTGAAATTAGGCACCATTTTATAAGAGACTATGTTCATAAGGGTGTAATAAATATTCAGTTTATTGATTTTGAAAATCAATGGGCTGATATATTTACAAAACCCTTAGATGTTGCCAGATTTGATTATATTAAGAAAAATATAAACATGGTCTTTTGTAGTAGAGGCCCTATGAAAGTCCTTCTACTCTTACTTCTATGGCAAAAGTCTGGTACCAAATTATGGGGACTAATCTAAGGCCTATAGAAAAAGGGACATGGTGGCTTTCTTCTGATGATAAACACTTAATTTTGTTCCTAGTCTTCAGAACTAAAATCAATCTACCCATGTCTATGTTCAATATCTGAAAGAAGAGATCCTTGGGTCTCTTGAGGAACTATTTTTTTTTCTCATTCCTTTTGGTGGGATTCTTTCCGTGATTCTTGATCTAAAAGTTGTTATTGCTCATATGTGTAATACCCCAAATTTTGACCACTTAGATTTCCCATCATTGTGAAAATCATCATCACAATATGGATGAACCATCATGCTTCATTAGTCTCCCCAAAGATGGGTGAGCATCCACTACAATCAAAATTAGGGTTTCAAGCCCTCTCTGAGTGCTTAGACAAAGGATCAATCAAGAAATGACATGATCTTCAACTTGTCTAATCTCTCAAACATCCACAATGGATCAAAAAGGACTCCCACTTCAAGGATTAAGCACAAGGTTGCTCCCTTCTAGGTGGATCAAGTCTCAAGATCGACAGTGTCACCAAATTAGGGTTTTGGTCGACCAGGGCCTCCAGATGGAAATTTTCATCTGGGCACAAGGCAATGATCCAAAACATGACCTAATATACTTCATGGAACCTCATGAACCCATGCATCAAGTCAATTTTGCCTCAGGGGATGCATTCATAAAAAATCAGGAATTAGGGTTTCTTGACCTAATTCACCCCTAAGTTGACTTTTGGGACAAACCATGAGCCAAGATCTCAAGAGATGATTTGAGGGTCTCTAATACACCATATTGATCCATTTGGAATAATGGATTGATCCAAGAAGCTTGAGCAACAAGTCTCATTTTCATCTGCACCACAATTAGGGTTTTAAGGGAAAAGTCTACTGTAACTTTGACTTTTGACCAAGACATGATCCCAAACCCTAATACATGATTGAATATACCCTATGACACCCATGGAACATGTCCATCAAGTTTGATTTAGGTCAAGGACATGATTTCCTGAAGAATTGCACAGTTTGGAATTCATCTGATAAAAAGTCAACTGTGCACAAAAGTCAACTTTGACTTTTTGAGATTTTTCACCAAAATGGATTTTTAACCCTAAAATGGTGTTAATTTATGATTTGAATCATCATTCATCAAGAAAAATCAAGAAAAGTGAGATAACTTGTAAAAGGGGTAACCATAAAACTTAGAAATTTTTCTAAGTTAAAAATAAAGTGGCAAAGGTACCAACTTTGGAGGACCATAACTCCTAAACCACAAGGCCATTTTTTCTCATCCAAAGATGGATTTGTAGCCCTCATTATCACCTACAAAAACTTCAACTACAAGTCATTCCAATTCATTAAGGATTTTGAGTTATGGAGTGATCAAAGTGGCTGAAAAGTGAAAATGTCACTTTTTCCAACACTTAGTGAAATTTTCACTAAGTCAGATTCTGCCTCACTTTTTGCCAAATGTAGGGGGATTTTTCACTTGGAATCAAAAGAGATCAAAACCAAACTTGTTCAAACAGTTGTTGTATCATGTAAGAGCTTTCCAAAATGGCCAAGAACATTGCCAAATTCAACCTACACCATGAGATACAACATTGCCAAATTGCCTTGCTGAAATCTGTCAAGGCAAGGCAGAATTTGCAATTTGGCTCGATTTGCCAAAATCAACCAATTTCAATTGCTCCAATCCACTTGGACACCTCAGAGGATTGAATCTAAAGGGGACAATCACTGAGCCAAGCCTCCAAGGTCCAAGGAACAAGGAATAGCATGTTGAACCTAGAGTTGCCAAAATAGGGACAAGAATTCAAATTTGGAATGAGGCATTCAATGGAACCATCAAGGTGGCATGGACTGAGCCATTCTCATCTGAAATCAGTCAAGACTTATCCAAGACCAAGGGGACCAAAGCTCTGTGCCCTAACCTCTAGTCAATGGCTAGAGGAGACTTGGATTTTCATTTGCCAACATTGGCCAAACCTACTTACCAGCTGCCATGCACTATTCCTTGCAAAACAAACTTGCTCCACTATAAATAGAGCTCAATTGTGGTCAGTTTGAGTACACCAAAGCCATCTAACAGATGCTTTCCTAAAAATCTCTTTCTCTTGGTAAAAATGCCTTTCTTAGCAAGGTAGCTATCAGGTTTTGAGTTTGAGAGCAATTCTGCACAAACCAATCACTCACACACCTCACATACATCACATATGAGCTGATCAAACACTCACATAACTTCTGAAACATCAATTTCATGAAATCACCAGCTGGTTGCTCAAATTTTCAAACAAGGTGCAGCTGAGGTACCACAAAATGATCCAGCCAATTTCAATCAAGTCCAACCATCCAAACACAATCCATAGGGTGTAGGGAAGCTGTCCAGATCATCAAAACTCATCTGTAACACCTCCAAATCAAAAATCACATTGAACTTGCTGTCACGGCTTGGAGGTAAGCACATACTTGGTCATCTCTCAATCTATGCATATTTCCTCGCACAATAATTTGGCCATATGTTCATAATCATGCATGGAATGTTTTCCCTCAATTAATTGCATTGTTTGAATCGTGTATCAAAAATCCTAGCCTTCATGCAGAAATTAGGGTTCTTGAGGTCTCTTCGTGATTTCTTGTTGTATGTTTAATTTAAATGAAATTAAAGTACATAGACATGATCGTGAGGTTGAGACGAGCATAATGATATGTGGATTGCATGATATGATTACGTATTCATGGAGATTGGATAGAAAACGCAAATCTGAGAAACCAAGAACACGCGCGTGTTCTTCAGCTGTTCTTGGCGCCATTTTTTTCAAATTCAAATATTTGAATTTTGTGATTTTGTTTAATTGATTCAAAAATTAATTTCTCTCTGAGTTTTAATGATTTTGAGTTGATTCTTTTTTTAATAATTCACAAAAATGTTAAAATATTTTATTTTATCAAAAAATCCCAAAAATATTATTTATTTCATATAATTGATATTTTTGTAAAGAATTAATATTTTGATTGTTTTTGGCATTTTAAATATTTTTTCTACATTGATTTTGCAACTTTTAATGCTTTCTAATTATTTTGTAGGTCAATACTTAATTTTTGAAGCATTAATCCAATATCACAATTTGTTTTCCATGTGTTAAACAATTTTTGATCATTTTAATTGAATTTTTATTCAATTAAATACATTTTGAAAACAAATTAGGGTTTTGGATTAATTCAACCCTCATAAATCATTTTCAAAACACTTGGGCCTCTATTAGAGTGTAAGACCCAATCCTTTTTTTTGACCAAAACATTTTGGGCCTCACTTATTGTATAAGTCCCGATACCGTCAAAAAACAAACGGCGCGATTGTCGCCTTTTCAAAAATCATCTGGGCCTACCCTCGAGTAGTAAGACCCATTTCTTTTTCTTTAAAACACTTTGGGCCTCTACTAGAGTGTAAGACCCAATCCCCCTTTTAACCAAAAACATTTTGGGCCTCACTTATTGTATAAGTCCCTTTGCGTTAAAAGAAAACCTCGACGCGATCGCCATTTTTAAACGAAAAATCATTTGGGCCTACCCTCGTGTTATAAGCCCCTCTCTTTTCCTTTAAACTTTTTTGGGCCTCTTGAGAGAGTGTAAGACCCATCCCTTTGTACAGAAAACCTTTTTGGGCCCCAGTCACTTGTATAAGTCCCTCTGTACAAATTCAACAGTGCGCTCACTGATAAAACCTTGGGCCTCTCCTTGAGTTGTAAGCCCCAAATCTTTCTTTTTCAAAGCACTTTCTCCTTTGATTTTGAATATACTGTTGTTTTCAATCTTTCTTTGTTGAACAACTAACCAAACAGCATGGAAGCACTACAACCGAGTAAGTGGTTATCGCTTTCATTTACTGCTTTCATATTATAAGCTGTATTGTGGGGCTGCTCACTGTAAGTCTCCTTTCATAAACTCATATCTACTGTGTAATAATAGTATAGATATTTCGAGTTTCCCCGGCAAATACGTCTAGAACTAGGTGACGCCGTTTCATTTATTCGTAGAAATAGACGCCTAGATCCCCAATAGGAGCACCAGATACAGTCTTCTCTTCGGCTGCCCTCCTTAAGAATCGTCAAGAAGCTCTACTCCCCAAGATGAATCTATTCTCCGTGAATGGCATCTTTGAGTTTCTTCCCAATTCTCGAACTTTCCTGACTTGATCTATTCCTTGTGGATAGCTTGCCTTGAATGTCTCGGGGTTTGGGTACCCACTACGGTCATAATCTTGGACCTTAACTAAGGAATCCTCTTTAAAAGCTAAAAATTGCTGGATAGTAAACCTCGCACGTTTACCAGTGGTTTTCATCTTTAAAAGAGTTATCTCTCCTAATAGAAAGGAGATGATAGACCCACGGGCTTCTTAAAAGCATCGGCCTCCTCTTGGGCATTATTCAAGGACCCTACGGCTTCTTAGAAGTATTCACAGCCTCCTCTTAGGCTTCGTATAATGATCTCTTCCTCCGGGAATGATAGCCTCCTCTTGGGCTTAGTACAAGGACCCGTCGGCTTCTTAAAAGATTCCAGCCTCCTCTTGGGCTTCGTACAAATTGTCCCGACGACCTCCTAGAGGTATAGGAACAGAACCTAGTCATCCTCATAGAACAGTCCTTTCATAGAGTCTACTACTGTTTCTCGAAGCATAGTACAAAAGATAAAACTCTAGACTTGGACAGTCTAACTTCCTTGAGTCTCAAAGACATTCTCAAGCACCCTTCGTTAAATAGAGAGAAAACCCGCAGACTCGGACAGTCTCGATACCCTTTGGATTTCCCGTTTCCTCAAAGAGAAGGAAATATCCCTGATCCTCAAATTAAATCCCTGTGTATAGTGTTACTCATATAAGAACTGATTTTCTCTTTTAAATCAGTATATTGGATCTGTCACTCAACTGAAACAGTTACAATAGCCTCCATCTCGGGCTTCGTACGAGATACCAAAATTCTCCCCAGTGGAGTCAAAGCAACCTTTTCGCCTCTCTCTCGGGCTTTGTACGAGATACAAAAACACTCTCTTACTGAGTATAAAAGATTCTCCAACTGAGTCAACTCTTTGCTAGCCTCCTCTTAGGCTTTGTATAACGATATGCCCCACTGGGTCAAAAACTTTTAGCCTCTCTCTCGGGCTTTGTATGAGACACATAATAGCCTCCTCTTAGGCTTTGTATAATGATTTTCCTAGCGGAAATTAGCCTCCTCTTAGGCTTTGTATAAGAAAACCACTGGTTGATCCAATCGACCTTTTAGCATCAAAGTTGTGCCTTGTTCACAGTACACAAACATCAACAACTCATTTCCCTTCATCTAATCGCTGTAAGCGGCAAGCCTCTGGATCATCTACATCCATGTCACTGTCCCTCTTTTAGCATGAGAAATTCCTAAGGAAAGATGGCATTGCTCTACACTGAGTTAAAGTCTTCTCCTTCAGGTTAAAACCCTTTCTTCGGAAATTATGGCATTGCTCGGATCCGCGTATCCCAGTTAAAGTAATTCTCCTTCTCCCCTCTTTAGAGATGACAAATTCTCTCTAAAGCCGAGGTCTTTCAGCTTCACGTCTTGGGCTTTGAACAAGACACAAATAGACCTTTTAGCTTCACATCTTGGGCTTTGAACAAGATACAAATCACCTTTCGCTTCATGTCTTGGGCTTTGAACAAGACACCAAAAACCAATTTCCTCCCATAGAATAGGAGGAACTACGAACGCTCTGATTTCCCTGTTTCGGTAAACGGGAATACGTAGGCATAAGATCGAAAGAAAAGATCTTAGCGAGCGCAATCAACAAAAAACCCAAATCCCATATCTCCGTCAATCAAAAGCAGTAATTCAAAAGCACCAGTCCTAACATCCTAATCCTTATTCCCCGCCAGAAACCTTCTGCCCAGATCGAAAGAAAGAAACCTGTATTGGCGAAATACGAATAACCAGTACAAAGGCCCCCCCACATTGATAGCATCCGTAACCTAACAGACCGCTGTTTAAACTCAGTATGCAAGCAGGGTTAATTGGAGACATCTATTTCCCTTCCTTATTCAGCTCACAATAGGATAAAAAATGAATCGACCTGTAGTCAAAGCTCAAACCGCAGAGAGCGACCAGCGCTTAAGAACCGCGTCCAAAATCGCTCGCTACAATATACAATAAGCTGGATTGATTGACAAACTTGTTCCTGACTGGTGTTCAGCTATGAATTGTTCAGAAACCATTATTAATCATTAAAGTTTACTTTTTCTCTTTTCTCTCTTTTTGTTGATGACAAAGGGGGAGAATGGATTAAGTATTCTTTTAGATTAATTATGGAGTGAATTTATTTAATACACACAGGGGGTCTTACAAAACTCTTCTCTTGGAGTGGATCTAGTTATTCTATATAGGGGGCTTACAAACCTCACCTCTTAGACTTCACAAATAGGACTCAGCGGGAGCTTACAAACCGTACCTCTAAGAATGTCTGACACAGGGGGAGCTTACAAACCTCAGACCCTGAAAGTTGTTGAATAACCAATCTACTACTGATTGTTGAGTAATCCTCTTGGAGTGGATCTAATTATTCTATATAGGGGGAGCTTACAAACCTCACCTCTTAGACTTCATAGATAGGGCTCAAGGGGGCTTACAAACCTCACCTCTAAAACTATTTGACACAGGGGGAGCTTACAAACCTCAGACCCTGAAATTTGTTGAGTTTTTAATCTGCTACTGATTGTTTTAAAATACTTAAGGTTGTCATCATCAAAAATGGGGAGATTGTTGAGACAAATTTGGTTCTTACCATGTATCCTCTAAAGTTTTGTGATAACAAAGTATTTGAAAAAACAATTAGGATTTCTAACTAGCTGTTTCGTGTGTGCAGAATTGTATTTATTAGATGTAATTGGTTCTCACACGAAAGTAGCTTTGATTCAATTCTGATTATACACACGTGAGAGAGTCTGATCAGAAAGTTACTGCTAGTACACTTTAGAATCAGAAGCGTGCTATGGCTGCCTTTGAAACTGAGTAGTATCAACTCAAGCTCTCCTAACACGAGACTCAAGATATGTTGACATTATCTTCAAAAGATTGTGTTGTACTTGTTTCATGGAAGTGTTCTCCAGACAAAGGCCTTTCTCTGTGGACAACTCCTTGACTACGAGTTCCAACATCTACCTTCTTGGAAAAGAATATGTACTAGAAGATTTGATCTGATTACAGCCGTTGTGGATACTTCAACGACTATATTTCTTCAGCTATAAAAGGAGCAGAATATTGGAAGATCAAGTTAAGAAATAAAGTTACAACTACAACTGACATACATACGCACTACATTCAACTCAAGAAAGGCTAATCTGTTAAAGTGCTCTTATTCTTGTATAGCTTAAGAATCATTTGGGTGAAAGCGTGTTGTATAATATTTGAACACCTCTGATTGTTAATCAAGTGTTGTTGTAAGTTATTCCATCTCTAAATAGTCAATTTAGATATAAGTCTCTTTCTGTGGGCTTGAACAGTGAAGTCTTGGACAGAGGTCTGAGCAAGAAAAGTCTTAGGCAGAGAGTCTAAGCAAGGAAAGTCCTAGGCAAAGTTTCTAAGCAAGGAAGTCTTGAACAAGGTGGGTTTAAGCAAGGGAATTCTTAGAATCTGAGGATCTAAGCAGAGAAGTCTTGATCAGGTGCTGATTGAGCAAGGAATCTTAGATTGCAGGTATGAGCAGGGAAAGTCTTATACTTGTGAGTATAAGAAGTTGTAATCAAGTTTATTATAGTGGAAATCTATTGCATGGCAAAGGGGCTGGAGTAGTCTTAGTTGGAGAGGAACCAGGATAACTGTTGTGTGTTCTTTGCTATTTTTATTTGCTTATGTTACATTTTTCGCTGCACTTATCATCAGGTTCTGAACTCTGGTTTAGAATCTGAACTCTAGTTCAGAAGTAAAAATAATTTTGCAAACACAATTCAACCCCCCTTCTTGTGTATTTTTCTCACCTTCACGTAATGCTTTAAAATGTATCAACCATGGTTGGAAGGTTATAGGCCTGTCACACCCTTGTAGGGATGTGATGCAACTATATGGGCTATGAGACTTCTGTAGAATTGATTATGTTACGATTAACCTGTATGTTGTCCATATTTGCAGAGAGATAACACTCAGAGACGTCATATTTTCATCTTCGACATGGTGAGATATATATCACATTGGACGATGTCTGATGCTTGCTGAATCTTTCGATCATGGGAAGAATGTTAGACCATACCATGATTAATAGAGATGAGGAAGTGGACATGATGGAAACCTATATGGGAGTTGACCTAAGAGATGTCATTTAGAAGTTAGAATCCACCCAAGGGTGTCATGCAAGGTTTCTATTTCTAGAGAGCTTATATACATAGTAGCTGCATGCGGTATAGCAGGTTGATGGTGATGATGAACATGTTATGCAACATAAAGCATAAGCTCTAAGAGTATAATTATTGTATTTGGTTTACACGTCTATTTTTTTGGACAAGAGTTTCACTTATGTGGATGTGGTTTACCTGAGATACTTCGTTAACTTGGAGTAGATCCATTAGTACAACTAGGGGGTCACTTGCTTGTCTACCTGTACTCCAAGTTAGCTAAAGGTTGTATGTGGAAGACCAAACAAATGACAGGTAGCTACAAAATGTTGACGGTAATATATTTGCATATTTTAATGTTTGTGTATCATTTTCATAACACTTGTGTTACACCATTACTAATAATTCATATGTTTATTTTTCAAGTTTGGATCATCCAGCACTTCCCATGCATATCCGGTTGGTCATATGTTTTGACCTACATTGAGGATATTCCACGGGCTTCTACATTAACCCCTAAAGGGAATCTGGCGACGGAGCCCTTCCGAGTGTATCTTAACCACTTGGTACCAAAAGATATACACTTCCAGGCGTACACAGATCACTATCAGATGCGTCCCTCATACGATGTAGCTTTCTACTCTTGATGGTTAGCTTGCGAGTCACGTCTAATATTTTCACACCTACCTGAACAGTTTCTTCCTAGAGACCCTTCTGAGTCTGCTCCTCCCATGTGGGTGCCATGTATGATGATTACCTTAGTTATCTAATACAGAATGAGACACGTTGTAACACCTCAGACTACTTTCAGGATTACCGACTGACCCCACAAACCAACATGGTTCTTTTTCATCAAGCTTTTTACTCACTCACACGTTTTTAGAAAAACTTCTCAGAATGTCACATATCCAAATACTACTCCAAGTCAAGCACGTTTAACTATGAAGTTCTTATTTATTAGGCTACCAAAATGAAGATGCATTTTGTTCGTATATGTATTACCAATCAAACCTTATAAACCATGCACTCACATACCTGCACAACCTTAGGACCCCTCTCATTCTGATGTGAATTCAGTTTTTTCCTAGAAGCTGCCAGGAGCGGCTCATTGTCATGCCTTGTGCAGCACTGACCATTCCCCGCCCTCGTCGGCCTCGGGTGTTACATGCCCACGAGCTTCTGTTGGTTCATCCACGAGCCACATCATACTGGGAGATGTCTGCTTTGATATAATTTGTAACACCCCAGACTACTTTCAGGATAACCGACTGACCCCACAAAATAATACAAGTTTTTCATAATGCTTTGTCCTCACTCACACGCTTTCTAGGAAACTTCCTAAAAGGTCACCCATGTAATCCAATACCTGCACAACATCGATATCCCTCTCATTCTGACATAAATTTGGATTTTTCTTAAAAGCTGCTAAGAGGCACTCATTTTCATGCTCGTGCACCAACGACCACTCCCCACCCTCGTCGGCCTCGGGTGTTACATGCCCACCAACTTCCGCTTGGTTTGTCCCTGAACCACATTGTATTGCGAGAGGTGTCCTATGATACCATTCGTAATGCCCTAGACTGCTTTTAGGATTACCGACTAACCCCATAAACCAACACAACTCTTTTCAGCATGTTGGGTCCTTACTCACACGCTTTCCGGGAAACTTCCCAGAAGTTCACCCATCCAAATACTACTCCAAGTCAAGCATGCTTAAATATGGAGTTCTTATTTGTTATGCTACCAAAAAGAAGATGCATCTAGTTGGTATAAGTAGTACAATTAATCCTTATAAGCTTTCCTTCAACCATGCACTCCCATACATGCACAACCATGGGATCTCTCTCATTCTGATGCTAATTTGTTTGTTTCCTAGAAGTTACTAGGAGCGGCTCATTGTCGTGCCTTGTGAACCAGCGACCCCTTACCTCGTCGGCCTCGGGTGTTACACATGTGGTACCTTAGCTCATAGCAATTAAAGTGCTGGATACGACTACATCCAGTGGTATTTCAGGGTGTCACATATTTATATGACATCGGATGCTCCGGGTGATCCACCTAGGTTAGTTCATCAATCGATACTAGAGGAGGAGCAAACTAAGGCATATCATGTTATTGATGTGTTACCTAGATTTCCATGTATCATGGATATGGCGTAGGCGGGTATATATAGAGGAGTCTTACTAAAAGGCTCTAAGGCGAGGAACATTGTAGATGCCATCGTTGACGAGGCAAGGACAACACTACAGTACAGGAGGTTGCGTAGGAACAAGGGGGTACAAGTCCGACATACTCCTTAGTGTATAGTATTAGTATTTTATTAGGGGCATTATTAGAGTTTGTAATTTATTTCGACTTCATTGTATATTCCTAATTTATTCATTTATATATAGCATTTTCATGTTATTTGATATGTGTATGATTATATATATATATATATATATATATATATATATATATATATATATATATATATATATATATATATATATATAATTTATTGGCATGGTTGGTTGTTTCTGAAAAAAATTTCCCCAACGTATATACTTTGTTATTATATAGGGTTAATATCAGTTTACCCTTAGTCATATAGGCAAGTTCTGGTTTACCCTCTGTAACTTATTTTTACAAAACTAACCTTGTCATATAAAGATTCTCTTTGTTTAAACCTTGGGGGAAATGACACATGCCTGATGCTTATGTGTCATGATTATTGGCATTTTTTAAAATGACAAATGGCCAAACTTATGCCACATCATCAGTAAATTGGTGTTATAAAATCACAATAGAAACTCTATTCTAGTCTTCCCCATTTTTTCCCTAAGTGAAAACTCAATCTAAGAGCTTCAAAGAATCGTTCAAGTAACTCCATTGATAGATTCACCAAAGAAACTCGAATCAAGGTACAAAATTGTTCAATCTACTTCATTTTAGTGTTTTCTTTGGTTAAGTTTAGAATACCACTCTAATGATGAAACAGTTTCTGATACAGATAATGGGTAAGTTCACTGTTATTGTCCATCATGGATGGGAGTTTGTTAGAGAGGATACAATGTTTTATAGGGGTAGGGTTCAAACACATGTGTTTGATCAAGATAGTAAAAATGGGGTGTCTCTGACGTGTTGAAAGTGGTACTTGAATGGGGATACAAAAGAAATTAGTTTAGTTTCTTAATCCTTTTGTAATACTTGCTTGATGCTTTTGTAATCCTTTTGATTGCTAAGACAATTGCAACTATTAGTTTCTTAATCCTTTTATAATGACAGCTAAGACAGTTGCTTAATTTTTATGTAATGACCTTTTAAGTCTTAATGTTATGATATGTTTGTTAACATTACAATGACTATGTTTCATTTGTCAGTAGCTTCTAAACAAAATACAATATGTTTGTTAGGATCTCAATCTCATTCATTAAACCAACAGTAGACTAACATTACATCGAAACAAACTTGAACATTACATTGACAGTTAACTCATTTTGAACACAATAGATAACAACATCCATGATACAAACTTGAACATTATAACATTATATTGAAACCAACAACATACCAGCAACATTACATTTGAAACAAACTTGAACATTACATTGACAATTAATTCATTTTGAACATAATAGCTAACAACATCCATGATACAATAAGTGAAACCATTAACCTAAAAGTCTTCTTCCTTTAGATTTGTAGCAACTTCTTCAATTTTTCAACCTTCTTTAAGCATAACTTTTTCCCATATTCTTTGCCAAACTCCTTTTCGAAATTGTTGCCAAATTCTGTAAGATAACCAAGTATTACTTCACAATTGTTACAGTCCATATCTACACCAGTGAACCTTTCTTTATTTCAATTGCTCAATAGCAGTTTATCAACTTCATCGTCCCAAATTAATAACTCAAAACTTATACCACTCTACAAAAAAAATCAAACAAGTGAAAATAGAAGAAATTGGAGAGAAATGGATTTAGAATACCCATTATCAATTATTTCAAACCAATGATACATATCATTCCAAAAAATTTGCATCTCCTGAACTTTCTCTTAGGGTTTTCGTGGGTGTTTGAAACCCACATCGTCATTGATAGATTTCAATCACATATGGGTATTTCTCTTCCATTAGGATTCCCGATAGAAGAAATTTTGCTACCCGTATTTTCGCGATTTGAAGACAAGTTAAAAAAGACGATACAAAATTTCTCACATTTTTAACATTATTGTAACACCAATTTACTGATGTGGCATAAGTTTGGCCACCTGTCACATAAAAAATGTCACTTATCATGACACATAACCATCACACGTGTGTCATTTCCCCCCAAGATTTAAATAAACAGAAACTTTATGTGGTAAGGTTGGTTTTGCAAAAAAAATTGTAACAGAAGAGTAAACCAGAACCTGCCAATATGGCAGGGGGTAAAATGATAATATATAGATTTATTATAAGTTTTAGTTAGAGAATTATAAAGTCTCTTAATCTAGTTACATCATATTTAATATGAAGTATCTTTAAAATCAAAATAGTACTCGTCATTCCAAATACTCAAATTTTTTATTGACACCTATCAAACATATAGAATCTACTTGTTATACATTTTGTTTAATTAATATTCAATTAGTTATATGTTATTACTAACTCTTAGTTATGTGCTATAGATACAATTAGTTATATATATATATATATATATATATATATATATGGTTTAACTTATTTCAAGAATAAATTTTTTTAACTTACTTCAAACTATAGTCTTTAAATTTAATTTAATTTAAGAGTTAAATTAGTATTTTACTTAATTAATTATTCGATTAAATCTAATTTAAAGACTATGATTTTAAGTAAGTTAAAAAAACTTACCTTGGAATAAGTTGAATATATATATATATATATATATATATATATATATATTGTTAGAAAATTGATTGTAAATTAAATGGATCGAGACTAGAATCGTGAACAAATCATTTTTCTTATGGTATTTCAAGCACTCTCAAATTGTCTTAGAGTTAGTACGCAGGAATATTTCAAGCACTCTAAATTGGTGTTATTTCAAACTGGTATCCCTTGTGATTAAATCGGCGTTACCTTACACACACTCTTTAATGGTTCTTTGCCTACATCTCTCACCTAGCACTATTTGTGGCCATGTGCTTTTCCTATTTTCATGAATTTTTCAAGAGAGAAACTCCAACTCTCACTTTGAAACGACATCATCACGAAATTCATATAGGTGAATTTCATTTTGTATTTATTTTTTGAGATACATATCCTCGATGTAGAACTTCATTAAGAGTTTGAGAAAACTCAACCCTCAATATGTAATAGTCAACATTGTCACATAATGTTGCACAAACATCCAAATCAATAAATTGTTGTTACCCATTGAATCTTAGGTTAGGGTTTGTCAACTTCATATTGGGTTGCTACCAATGTCAGAACCCTTATTCAAGGAGTTTCAATCCCATAACTCTCGAGGTAGTCTTTACTAAATCTCTGGCCAGTAGTTTAGTAAATGGATCAAGCAAATTATCGATCATATATGAATGAAATGATTACATCCTTAATCAATTTTCTCACAAAAGAATGTCTAAGTCTTACGTGTCTAGATTTTCTGTTATACACTTTTGTATGCTCTAGGTAAAATGGCTTGTCTACTGTAATGTATCAACATATTTGAAACATTGTCTTTAGCCTATGGAACTTCCAACAGAAGGTCCCTCAACCATTCAGCTTTTTCACCAGTGAAAGCAAGATCCTCGTACTCTAATTTTATGGTTAAGAGAGTGGCCCGCATTTGTTTCTTGCTCTTCTAATAAATTGCACCCCCAGCTAGTGTAAATATCCAATGAAATGCAGATTTATGATGTTCAACACCCAATATCCAACTCACATTGGTATATCCTTCTAATATTGCAGTAAATATACCATAATAGAGACCAAGTTTTTTGGTTTTCATAAGATAGCTGAAATTCCTAATGATGACCTTCTAGTGCTCACCATTTGGATTGCAAGTAAAATCTACTCACTTTACTAATTGAAAATGTTATGCCGAGTCTAGTACATTGCATGCACTTGCACATTCCAATTGAGTCATAACTCTTCCATCATTATTTTGAAGTTTGACACTAGGTTAAGGTTTTTCAACTTCAGATTGGGTTGCTACCATTGTCAGAACCCTTAATCAAGCAAATTATAGGGGAAGTTCAGTTTGCATCTATTTCTTGAGATACATATCCTCGATGTAGAATTTCATTAAGAGTTTGAGAAAACCCAACCCTCAATGTGTAATAGTCAATTTTGTCACATAATGTTGTATAAACATCCAAATGAATGACTTGTTGTTACCCATTGATCAATCATATAATCAATATGATTACAAATAAATATCACAATATTCTTACCTAACATGATGTACAAACACTTGTAATAAGAATCAAATGAAGAAGGTTTTTAGATAATCATGCATGATGATGCAAGAAGGTTTTAGATGAAGTGAGACATGAAATTATGAGCAATTTAAAGTAGTATATTATAAATTGTAATGAGCACCTTATTTATGTTTACTTGTCTCAAATCTTCACTTGAACTCCTTTGCTAAACCTTCTTGATCAACTCCATCATTAATGTGCATGATACTTTTGAACCTTTTCTTCTTTGATAATATTTTCCTTCATCAAAATTAAACTAGATATAAAATGTATTCCTCACAATCTCCCCCTTTTGATATTGACAAAATATTTAAATTTCTGTTTTGATAATGATTGAAAAATCTCCTCGTAAGTTGTCTGTCTCCCCATTAATTGGTGAATCTTACAACGACAAAGTCAAAATTTTGATGTCATTGTTTCGGTGCTTGTTTTAATCCATACAAGGATTTAACAAGCTTTCACACCTTTTGTTCAATACCAGGAAGCACATAACCTTATGGTTGCCATAATACCAGGAAGCACATAACCATATTGAAATTTTGTTTTAACATCCATTTGATGAACTATAAGTTCATGCCAAGAAGCTAATTCAAACAATACTCCAAATGTCGTTGTCCTAGATACTAGTGTATATATGTCAAAAGATAAACACCTTCTTTTTGTTTAAAACACCTTTGGTCATTAATCTAAACTTTTAGGTGTTTAATGTACCATCACACTATGATACTTCCTTCTAAGCAAGAGGAGACCTTGAAGCTATCACTTCCTTATAAGTATTAGGATCATCTTTCACTTGAAGAATAATAGGAATCTTACGAACAAAATTATTAATATTTCTTTCCATTAGATAAGAGAAATATATTGACTATCATTTTTGTTCGGTCCTAGATCCTTAGCCTTTCGGTCTCTCTTGCTTATTCTAAGTTCGGGTTATTTTTCAACAATCCATGAAGAATCTTCCTCATGAGATTCTTCATTAGTGACGAACTTTCGGTTTGTGTTTGAACAATTTAGGGAGAACCTTCTTCATGAGATTCTTCATTAATGGAAATCTCAATATTTTCTTATCCTCCGTGATAAGGATCTCAAAATTTCACATCTCAGTATTCAATAGTTACATTAGACTCCAAATTCAGACATCTATATAAGTTATAATTCATCTTTGGATGACCTTTATATGTCTTATAGTAATGAGTCTCATTGAATACAAACATGTTATTCCCATAGAATCTGAATCAAATTCAATTGTATAACTTGAAATCATGAATTTTAATAAATTAATTAACTTCTATTATAGCATTTAAAAAAATCCATTAAAAAGTATATCCACTCACAATTATAACAATAATGGTTTTATATGATCAACTGAGTAACATACAACATGTATATTTATCTATTGAAAATTTTCAAATGACTTATATACAATAATGCACTATTTGAAGAAGGTTTAAGCATGGTTACATCAATGGACTTCAAGTTTCAGTTATATACATAATAAATATACTGTTGAGTTGTAATTTTTTTCCCTTTGATTATCAATCACGAAAAATCACAATATCGACAATCAATACTCCAGATTTATTTGGTGATTAATTTTGTATTCTTGATATGCAAACCTCAGTTGTCATTTCCTTCAATACTTTTAATATTGTTAGAAAATTTGTTGTAAATCAAATGGATTGAGGTTAGAATCATGAACAAATAACTTTCCTTACAGTATTTCAAGCACTCTCAAATTGTCTTAGAGTTTGTACGCAGAAATATCCAGGATAATTTAGCCTATACTCGAGTTTGCACAAAACTGATGAAAACTCGAATGTAGGGAAGATGAAATCTAGAATTTTGCGTGAAGATGATAGGTTTTTCATACATATTTTTCTGAATCCAGAATGCTCAATTAATAGGTCAAACTAGTGTGTTTTAGGTTGTGACTCTTAACGAAACACACACTTTTAAGAACACTTTTGTTAAATGTTGCATTGTTTTGCCTACAATAACACTTTTCAAAACATTGCACTGTTTCGCCTACAAGAGCACTTTTATCAAATGTTGCACTGTTTTGCCTAGAACAACAATTTTCAAAGGTTGTACTATTTATTTCTGGATTCAAAATACAAACTGCCTACTACAACACTTCACAAACGATGCCTATTTCTGAATTAAAAAACTAATTTTCACTTACATATTTTCTTATCATTTTGAAACACACTAAAGATTGTTAATTGTTAATTATATATATATATATATATATATATATATATATATATATATATATAATTTAATATGATTATAAAATATTATAATATATCGTGGATTACGTTAATATATATATATATATATATATATATATATATATATATATATATATATATATATATATATATATATATATATATAAAATAAAGTTAAAATTTATTGTCTGATATTCTGTCTAGGATGTTTACAAATCTCTAGTTCAATTTATCATTAGCATCTAATGAAATCCTCACAATAACAACTCACATTTATCTTAAATGATAAAGAAACTAGTGTGTGGCATGATTCAATTCAGATATGGAGACTTAATAAGGAGCATGTAGCTTGATGAAAATAAACATCATCCCTCTAAACAATCTCTTTGGTGGAGGGACCTCAATTTCATTGGACTAAACATGAAGAGATTTAACATTGACAAAACTGGAATTAGATACATGGCTAAATTCAAACTTGGCAAGGGTGTCTCAACTCCCTTTTGGAAAGGGATCTGGCTTTGTTCAATGCCTTTAGAAGACATCTTTCCATTTTTATACTGTCACACTGCTAACACTAAGGTCATGGTCAGTGACATGGGGGATTGGCTTCAAGGATAATGGCAGTGTAAGTCTGATGAAGGCCTGAACATTGTAGATCAACCAACTGCAAATGAGCCAATGCACTTAAACTTATTACTGACAGAGTTCTATCCTAGAAACATGGAGGAGGATCGAATCATTTGGGCGACTGCTCCCTCTAACCATTTTTCTGTCAATAGTTGCAATGATTCTTTAAGGGGTAAGGGAATGACTATGAATAGTGGTACCACGTTGAATCATATGTGGAGGAGGTTGTGGAAGATGAAAGTTCCATTCAAAATCAAGGCTTTTTATTGGAGAATGCTACACAATAGACTTCCAACTAGGCAACAACTTTTCAAGAGGAAGGGCATCCAAGATCCTACTTTGCTGAATTGTGTGTTTTGCAAAGTTGAAGAAGAAATATTGGATCATGTCATGCTACATTGTGCTTTTACTCAGAAAGTTTGGAAGCTGTTTTGGGATTGGATTGGATTGGAGAAACAAACTTCCATTGACTGCACCAAGGACTTTTGCCAAGCTTTAGAAATATTCAAAGGCATAGTTGGAAAACACATTGAAGGTTTTTTTATGGATGATAGCCTGCTGGTGCATTTGGTGCAAGCGGAACGCCATGATTTTCAAAGAAGACTCTTTTCATGCTAAGGACATCGAATTCAACATTAAATTCATTTCTTGGCTTTGACTTAGCCTTCTTCAAAAATTATGTTGTTGTAGCTTTTATGAGTGGTGCAAAACACCATTAGATTTTCTAGATCTCTAACACATTGCTTGTTTAGAATTGAATGGTTTTGTACTATCAACCATCTTTGTAGGCTATTGTGACTTCATTGTAATGTTGGTTGTTTGAGTATTCTTCATACTCTATTATAATGAATACTTTTTGCTTTAAAAACCTCACATTTATCTTGAGATAAGAGACTTTCATGCACAAGCAAATGATATTTTTATTATAAATCTTTTATATTATAAGCAAAAATACTGTTTGGGTCCTTTAAGTTATTTTATTATAACAAGTCAGTCATTTATGTTTTTTTTTGCTACTATTTGGTCATTTATGTTAACTAACGTGTTTACCGTTGACTTTTTTCGCATACTCCGTTCCAAAAACGCTTATGTGGCACAAACGACCCTGATGTGTCATTTAAGGAGATGATGAAGAACATGTTGAAGATGCTAGTCTATGTCATAATGTTGTTAGTTTTGATTTTTGTAGTGTTGATGTGTATTTTGGTTCGGAAGTGGTGATCATTGTTAGTTTTGATGTAAGTGTCGTAAGACATGACCTTTGGTTTGGTACCTTCATGTAACATTTGTCGTAAGACATGACTTTTGGTATCTTCATGTAACACTTGTTACAATTCTATATCAGTTTTGTTATAATACGGTCGTAATTTGTACAACAAATAAAATTTGAATGACTTGATTATTACAATTTAAAAATAAATGAATCTGTTTGTAAAAAAAAACATAAAAACCTGACTTTTTAAAAAAAAATTTAAAGAATTCAGACAATATTTTTTGTATTATATTATGCAATTGTCTTGATCATATAATATATTAGCATGTGCAAAGCAAATGATACCTTTGTCATTGAAATTGACATACTATGAGAAGAAGTTTGAGCTGAAAGCTACAAAACGACAACAATTAAAGATAGTTGAAAAAGAATAAAGTGAGAAAACTTCTAGAAAAGATATAATTAATTAATAATCACTTTATACCTGTCTAGTCTAAGAATCAAATTTTGATGATATTTAACCCAATTAATTTTAAAAAGTTGACGTCTTCTAAAATAGAATTCTATTCTTTCTTTCATGTTTTGCTTTCTTTACACAAGAATAAAGTTTTCTTTTGTGTATGGCCTGTACTTTTCATTTCTTATTCCCTACATGAAAAAAAGATGACATTAACTGGAAATTCGAAATTTTTTTTTTTTTTTTGAGGTAAGCAATACGTCAATCTTTTGTAATGCTATTTTCTTTTTCTGTACAATCTTGTAATGCTTTTCTAATCAATGAATTTAATACTATTGTTGGTGTTTTATCATAGGGTCGACAAAATAATTTTAATATCCACATTTTAAAAAAATATATTAATTTTAATTAATTATAAAATCACGGATACAAATATATTAATAAAAATGTGGACACGACATTAGTAAAGGGATATCACAACACTTTTTTTAACACTTTTTTTACACTAAAATTTTTTTATAAGCAATTAAATTAAAAGAGGATTAAGAATACTCAACCCAAAAAAATAAAGAATAATTAAAATTTAAATACATCAAAAGAGCTTTGCTCCTATCATTTTGAATCTAACATGGTTAAAAGTTAGTATCAAAGACATTGTTTCAAAGAGTGGTAGTTATAAAAGACACACCTTTATATAAAAACTATTAAAATTTATTTAATTTTTAATTCTTTGAAGTATAATTGAAAAGAGCTATTTATAAAAAAAATTGTTGATATATATATATATATATATATATATACACGCATAACTTCGTCTGTCATATACACGTCAAGTCTTAATATGGCCTGTTCTGGACTGGGCCAACGGCCATGCGCGACCCAATCCATGATTGCTACAGTAACGACCCAAACGCTTGGATCCAGTCCACTAAGGGGACAAAAGTACCCTTTTGCCCCTACAACCGGTCACGGACGGCCCAGTCCTGCCCGGAATTATTGCCCGTCTCACACGGCTACAACTCCCCAACAGCCGACGAACAGATGCCCGCAACTACCTTCCTGCCCGGTATAACGGCTAGTTTGGGCATCCTGCCCGTCATAACGACTAGTTTGGGCAGTTACCTATTCTTCAGGAAAACAGTTATCTCGCCCTGAAAATAGGACTGTTTGCCACGCGCTGGGGAACATTATATAAACCTCTCATTCGAGAGGGTCAGGTATCAAATATTCACCCTAAGAATACGCTTTGTACTTGCCCCTTTTCTCTGACCCTTTCTTACTTGAGCGTCGGAGTGCCTTGCAGGTACACCCCCTCCTCTCTTCATCAACGTTCTGAGCACCTTGCCCATCTGACGACCAACATACGTGGACCTGTTCGAATACTCCGGATCAGTGGCGCCGTCTGTGGGAACTCCTTGTTCTCCCCTTCTTTCTTTCCTCCTCGGAAACTAAAAGATCAAAACATACTTTCTTTGATCCACCCACATATGGCCGCTCAGAACTCCGCAAAAGGTGCTGACGTTACGATTCTCATTCCCGTCAACAAGATGGACGTTGACGGCAATTCTTTGTTACTCTCTGATCTCCGTTTCCTTCGAGACGGAGCTACTGCGTCTCCAACTCCTCCTCGCACCGAGCAAGGAGGCAAACAGATACCGTCGGGTGAACGACCAATTCCTGGCCCTCCCAGCGCCGACCTGGCCGTTGCAGCTCTTCTGGAAGCTGTCAACCACACAAACCTCCTTATCTTGCAGCAAGGAGAGAGAATAGGAGCTCTCGAGGAAGCATCTCTTCCAAGATCCTCTCCTCCAAAGAGTAAGCACCGGAAATCAAGAAGCCCGCCACCTAGGCGTGGGGAAGTCCATATATCGAGGCATGAGCCTGAATCACAACACATTCGCAAGCGCGACCAGATCTCCCCGCGAGATCGACCATCACCAAGACACAAGAGAACAAGGCAGGATAGGCATTCTCCACCGGTCAGACCTCGTGACCGGCTACGTTCACCATCGCCTCGCAGAGACCGCTGCCACGAGCGCAGATAACGGTCACCATCAACTCCAAGTTCAGACAGCGACGACGAGCCTCGCGGCCCGTTGCCCCGCAGGATCTTGGCCACCTGTCTCCCTAAAGGACTAGAGAAGCCTCCGTCTCTAGGGACTTACGATGGAACCACTGACCCAGACGAGCACATAGAAAACATAGATGCTCTTTTGGACTACAGAGGGGTACGAGGAGCCATCAAATGCCGCCTGTTCCCGACCACGCTCCGGAAGGGAGCAATGACATGGTACAAGCAACTGCCAGAAGAATCCATTACATCCTGGAGGCAGATGGGGAGGATTTTCTCCCGTCACTTTACTGCATCGCGACGCCATCCAAAAACTGAGGCGTCCCTCGGAGTTGACGTATAGGGAAGAGATGAGCCTCTTCGGGCTTACATCGAACGGTTCAACAAGGAGGCCGTCCAAGTGCCAACAAACCGACGACATGAAGAAATTCCTGCTCGAGCAGGGATTATGTCTTGGGTCAGACTTCGCGAAAGCCATCGGCCTCGATCCACCGAGGAACCTTAACGCCCTTCTCCTTCAAGCCCAGTCGCATATACAGTACGAAGAGAAGTTTGCTGCACACTATGTCCGGGCCTCCCGACACCATGAAGGTGCCCGCTCGTCCAGAGCTGAAGAAACCTCGACATCCCGTCGAGGAGATAAAAGACGCGACGATCGGCCTCGCGATGCACGCGAACAGAAGGGACCTTCTGGGCGGTTCCATGACTATACCCCCCTCACTGCCTCGAGGGAGAAAATCTTGTCCGAGTGTGCCAACTCAGAATTCAAGCAAACGGGAGTCCGTTTTCCCAAACAGCTGCCGGCCAGACCGGGTGTAGACAAATCCAAGTATTGCCATTTCCACAAGAGTCACGGTCATACGACGGAAGAATGCATCCACCTCAGAGACGCCATAGAGATCCTTATTCGCGATGGCCACCTGAAGCAGTTCGCAAAAAAGAAAGATGCTCCCCGACAGGAAACCCAGGAGAGCAAAAAGGTTGCAGAAGAGACTCCGCCCTCTGATGACACCAACGTACAGGTCGCTATGTCCATAACTCGGCCAGAAGAGTTCCGCGTCCCTGATAGCCTGTCTGTCTCCACGTACCTCGCTGCTCACAGCCCGTGGGAGGCCTTCTCGTCAGCCATGGTCATTTCTGGTGGTGGATTCAACAAAATCACGGTCGGCTCTGTCAAGAGGAGATTCGATCAATTGATCAGCAAAAGCTCCAATGAAGTCACTACGCTGGACACCACTCACAAAGGATTCGTTCCTATTTCTTTCTACAAGGAAGAGCTCCTCGGCGGAGCACCGAACTCAAGCATTCCGCTGCTCATCCGAGCAAAGATGGCGAACTTCGACGTTCGCAGAATATTCATGGACCAGGGCAGCTCGGTTGCTATAATGTACAACCACCTGTTCGAAACACTGCAGCTGAACGACTCTCACCTTACTCCATACGTTGGATCTGATCTGCAAGGATTCAACGGAGCGGTGACAAAGCCCCGGGGTTATGTAGAGCTCATCGTAACCTTTGGTTCAGGAGAGACAACCCGAGCAATTAAAGCACAGTTTCTGGTAATTGAATGCCCGTCACTATACCAGTGCATTTTTGGAAGGCCAACCCTGGCGGAGTTGATTGCTGTACCTTCCACCGTACATCTCAAAATGAAGTACTACACTTCTAAAAGGATGATCGCCACCCTCCACGGCGACATCGAAGCTGCCCGTAGGTGCTTTGAAGCGGCATCAAAGGGACTAAGCACCATCTCAGCAGGACCAAGGACATCTGGTCGTTGCCCCCTGCCCAGCAGCTCCGAGCAGCCAAAACCGCTCCCCCAGGTCGAATCTATCGACTTGGACAACCGTTTCAGCGAGGAAGATCACGCCAAGGACCCAACGACTTCGACCAGCCAGTCCAGCAACAGTGGCCATCTCCTACGCCCCGTCCCAGATGGCAACTTCGAGATCGTTCTGTTCGGAGAAGACCCCCAATGGGGAGTAAAGATCGGAGCAGACCTCCCCGACCTGGCCAGGAGACAACTAAAAGCATGCCTCCGGGAGAAGGCAGACTTGTTCGCATGGAGCGCTGCTGAAATTCCAGGATTGGACCCATCCGTCGCTTGCCACCAACTTACAATTAATCCGGCCGTCAAACCCGTTGCCCAGCGCAGAAGGAAACAATCCCCGGAAAAGATGGAAGCCGCAGAGAAAGCTGTCAAAGATCTTTTAGAAGCTAGGTTTATTTCTGAGGCCAAATACACTACATGGCTCTCAAATGTTGTACTTGTAAGAAAAAATAATGGCAAATGGAGGATGTGTGTTGATTATACCGATGTTAATAGGGTCTGTCCGAAGGACGCCTACCCCCTCCCCAATATCGATAAGCTCGTAGATAACTTAGCAGGTTTTAAGCTCTTATCGTTCCTCGACGCCTACTCGGGCTACAATCAAATCCCAATGGTCGCGAGCGATAAAACTTACACGGCCTTCATGACCGAATCGGGCAACTATTACTACAACGTAATGCCCTTCGGGTTGAAGAACGTCGGTGCTACATACCAACGAATGATGAACAGAGTCTTCCAAGGACAAATAGGCGACATGCTCGAAGTATACATGGACGATATGATCATCAAGTCCCACGAGGAACTAGATCATGTCGCCCATCTTCGCACAATCTTTGAGCAAGCAAGAAAGTATCGAATGCGTTTTAACCCAGAGAAGTGCACGTTCGGTGTACGGGCAGGTAAATTCCTCGGCTTCTACCTAACAGAACGAGGAATCAAAGCTAACCCCGACAAGTGTCGGACATTCTCTGAGTTCCCAACGCCCACGTCTAAGAAGAACATCCAATCCCTAAATGGGGTGCTTACCTCGTTGTCCCGCTATGTGGCAAAATCTGCCCAACACGCCCTTCCTTTCTTCAAGCTCTTGTGGAAAGAAGCAGCGTTTGAATGGACCTAGGAATGTGAAACATCCTTCCTTCACTTGAAGCAAGCTCTGTCGAAACCGCCCATATTATCACGACCAGATACTGGGGAAGTCTTGTTCCTATACCTCGCCGTCACTGCCGAGGCCGTTAGCGCCGTTCTCATTCGCGAGAATCCTGGCGGACAAATGCCAATATACTTCACAAGCAAAGCATTGCAGGACCCAGAATTGCGATATCAACAGATAGAGAAGGTAGCATTGGCCCTCGTCAACGCGGCCAGACAACTGAGACACTATTTCTTGGCTCACACGATCGTGGTAAGAACAGATCAGCCCATAAAGCAATTACTGGGACGACCAGACATGGCAGGCAGAATGCTCAAATGGTCATTAGAACTGTCCGAGTTCGACATCCAGTATGAAAGCAGGAAAGCTCTTAAGGCCCAAGCTCTGGCCAATTTCGTAGCGGAAATGACGTTCTCAGACTCCCCGGTCCATGTAGCAAACAGATGGACCATCTACGTAGACGGAGCATCCAGCTCGACCGGCAGCGAGGCAGGGGTAATTTTGGAGAACGACGAAGGGACCATAGTCGAGGCTTCTCTCACATTGTCCTTTCCCACGTCGAACAACCAGGCCGAGTATGAAGCCTTCCTCGCCGGTTTGCGCATAGCCGAAGACCTAGGGGCTGAAGAAATCATCATCTGCACGGACTCTCAGCTCGTAGCCCTCTAGATATCAGGAGAATATCAGACCAAAAATAACAGTCTCTCTGAATACCTAACCCTGGTCAAGGGAAAAATGGAGAGGTTCAGAATGGTAGAAGTGAGACATGTTCCACGCGAACATAACGTGCGAGCAGACATCTTGTCCAAACTAGCAAGCACTAAGAGAAAAGGCAGAAACAGGTCAGTCATCCAAGAGATACTCCCCCGGTCCAGCATCGATAAGGGATCCTCGACCCTACACGTACACGCGATTGGGGACAGCGATTGCTGGATGACACCCGTGTACAACTACCTAACCAGGGACGAGCTTCCGGATGACCCCAAAGAAGCCAGCACCATCAGACGAAGAGCTTGCTCGTACGTCATCCTTGAAAACAAACTCTATCGACGAGGCTTCTCCATCCCACTGCTCAAATGCATAGAGGAGGAAGTTGTCCCTCACGTATTATGAGAAATCCACGAAGGCATCAACGCCCAGCACCTAGGAGGAAGGTCCCTTGCCCGCAAGGCCCTCCGAGCAGGGTATTATTGGCCAACCATGCAGCACGATGCCAAGGAACATGTGAATAGATGCGAAAAATGCCAACGGCACGGGGATATGCACCTAGCTCCACCTAACGAACTGAAAAGCATGACCTCCCCGTGGCCATTCGCCTGGTGGGGCCTAGACATCCTAGGACCCTTCGTGACGGGGTCCAGCCAAAACAAATACCTGATAGTGGGTGTAGACTATTTCACAAAGTGGATAGAAGCAGAATCCTTAGCAAAGATAACAGCACTTAACATTCTGCGCTTCTACAAGCGGAATATCCTTGCCCGTTTCGGGATTCCCCAAGCAATCGTCACGGACAATGGAATGCAGTTCACGGACAAGAAGTTCCAAGACTTTGTCACCCATCTCGGAACAAAGCAACATTTCGCATCTGTAGAGCATCCCCAGACCAACGGGCAGGCAGAAGCGGCCAATCGTGTCATTCTTCATGGCCTCAAGCGAAGACTGGATGAAACAAAGAAAGCCTGGGTCGAGGAGCTCCACAGCGTCTTATGGGCGTACCGCACCACTCCTCAGTCTACCACCAGGGAAACACCTTTTCGCTTAGCATATGGCACGGAGGCTGTTATATCCATTGAAATCCACGTACCTTCCAGAAGGACCGAATCACCTCTAGACGAGGAAATGAATGACGAAGCAATAAGAGAGGAGCTCGACCTTGTCGAGGAAATCCAAACAGGAGCAGCCCTCCGCAAAGCATCTCTTAAGCAAAAAATAGCAATCAGGCACAACGCTAAAGTCTTACAACGAGAGTTTGATGTGGGCAGCCTTGTCCTGCGAAGAAACCACAAGGACTCTCACGAAGGCAAACTAGCAGCCAACTGGGAAGGGTCGTACATAGTCCGCACCAGAACGGAGAATGGTGCCTACTTCCTCGAGACCCTCAACAGGGATGAAATCCCTCGACCATGGAACGCTGAAAAACTTAAGCAGTACTACAGCTAAAGTCACAATAGGCTTCCTCGTGTCAAAGGACCACCTAACGGTCATCATGCTCGTTCAGGTACAAACGATGCATACGCACAAAGTGGAATCCCGCTCAAGTAAATGAGCCGGAGCTCTGCTCGTCGACGGTCCTCAATCGAGCATCGCCTTCGCCCAAGTACCACGATTGGCAGAACCCCAGCTCGCGATGGGATGTTCACGTCGCGACCTCAGGCCTCAATCGCGACCTGAGATCCACAACCTCGCCAGGACCTTCCTCGGCTGTTTGACCAGTTCTCCACACTGGCAAATTCACGCACAACGAGTAATCTTTCAAAAGAAAGCTCTGTTAACAGACACACCCTCCGACGGGCAGTCATACATGCACCACTAATGTAAAGCACAACAATATAAACAAAAATCATATAAGTAACAAAACCGGCCAACATAAACCGGACATAAAGTAAAAAAAAAGGCCACAAGGGCCAAAGATTGTACGAGTTACATAAAAAGGGGGGGGGGGAACGCCCCCCTAAATCAAATAAAATTACAACAAACTACACGGCACGCAGGCCGACAAAACATCATCATCTGCTAACATCATTCCTCGGTGTCTTTGACTCGTTCATCATTGGGCGGAGAAGTCTGGGTTCTAGCTTGGCCGACAAGGAGAGACTCTGGCATCACAATTTGCCCGTCTTTAACGTACGCTAGGAAATTGGTGCCTTCGGTAACCAAATCAACACCAGGATTCACCACCTGAAGCTGAGACACTGCGTTCTGGAAAGATTCCTCGCCAAGCACTAAGTTGTCATCCTCGGCCACCACCAGTCGGGCAACTAACTCTGACCTTGTCATTACCTTCACGTCCTCAGGCTCCTCCTCGCCGGGGGCACTGGCCGCCTGCAGTTGCGTGACCAAGTCCTCAACGGTCTTTTTCTCAGCCTCAAGTGTAGCCATCTCCCCCTTTAACCGGGCAACCTCCTCGCCCTCCTTTTCCTTCGCCTCCTTGGCAACCTTAGCTTCCTCCCTGGCCTTCCTCAAGCTCTCCTCAAGAGCGGTCACCTTACCTCGGGCAATGGTCAGCTCACTCTCAGTGGCCGTGTCCCCCTCGGCATAGGTGGCCGCCATCTCTAGCAATCTGACCACCGCAGAGGCATCCTGGGTCACCAGCGCCCTCTTGCTCGGACGGTCCAGGCTTTACAGATGCAGAGAATCAGCATGAGGAATCACCAAAGAGGTCCCTTCAAAGAACCTCTTATCCAATACACAAGGAGGCAGCTCGAATTTCGCTTTCTCTGGCGCCTTGCCCAGATCCACTGCCTCGTTCCTTGGTTGCTTAGACCTAGTCGCCAGGGGCATTGGAGACCGTTGAACATTGGCCGGAGAACCATTCCCCTGAGGAGGCTGGAAGGGACCAATCGCACGGGCAGGGGGAGGACGAACCTTAGTAATAGCAGCTGCAGCAGCTTGTTTCCGCGTGGCCACGTTCCTCACCATCCTTTCGTGAGCTGAAGGCATAGTGGCTGCAAAAGACAAAAACAGGCGTCAGATAATAGAAAATAACGAGCAATGCAAAGCAATATGTTAAGGTCAAATACCGAGCAGATCCATGGCATCTCTGTAAGTTTTGCACCCCAATAGTGCCCTAACATTAATAAAACGAGGTTCCACCCGCTGGCTACCATCGGCCTCGAGGATCGCCTCCTTCTTCTTCGTAATGCACTCGGCTATCCGGAACGAGGTCACGTACTGTAACAACCTTTCATATGAAGCAGCATCCCCCTCGTCCAAATTCACAGGCTCAAAGACATAGTCTTTTGGGGGCTTCATAAAATGCTCCCCGGTCCATTGGAAGGGATATTTCAACAACCTCCGCCCGATGTATTTCCCCTCCTTATTAATCCTATCCTCGTCGTTCTCGTCCACTTCAAGCTCCCTGCAGAACGTGCTATCCTGGGCAGCCTCTGACACGGGCTCCACGACGAAGTACCTCGTCTTAAATGTCCGTATGGACTCAGAGAAAGGTTTGAACAGCTTGCGCGGCTGCTTCAGGGAGACCCAACTGTAACTCCTCCCAGAAGTCTGTCGTTGGAGGTGAAAGATGGTGAAGAAGAAGGGGATGGTCGCCCCTATTTACAGGTGCGCGCACACTAACTCGAACGCTCGCAGGAAGGCTAATGAGTTGGGATGGAGCTGAGTGGGGGCCAAGCGAAGATGTAAGAAGACAGACTGCTGGAAATCCGTGAATGGAAGCCTCAAGCCTAGCTCTTTGAAAACATATTCGTACATTGTAAAGCGCTCCCCATAGTTCTTGCAGACGCGCTCGTCAGCGGTGGGGAAATGGACTCTCCAGTCCCCGTCACCTCCCACCGTCTGGAAACAATCCCCTATGTAAGTCGCAAATTCAGACGCGTGCTCAGAGGGTTCCACCACCTCCCATTCCTCTGCTTTATTCTCCGCTGCACCCTCCTCGGATACCTCCTTCTCGGGCACCTCGTCCTGATCATCGTCCCGCAGTTCATCCTCTTGCTCATAGTCCGTATCCTGCTCGGTGGACCCACTCGAGGACTGAGTGCTACTACTCCCCGAGGAACCAGATTCCTCCTCGGACGAATCTAATACAATTTCTCCACGGGGCCCTGTCGCCATCACCTGAAAAGCAGAGAAAGACAGTGAATTCGACAACTAATCAAATCCACCCTTCCACCACTGAACAAGTGAAAGGGCGTGCTAAGGGCTGAGGACAACATCCCCGGCCTAAGCCCTGGCAACACTACGAAAAAGTCTCCCCGCGGGATAACGCCCGGAACTCTCCTATCACACGAGGAACTCCTCCAAAGCAAGATCACAAGATTTTCATCCAACTCACAACTCCATGAAACGCAACGCTAGAACGGTCACGTGCACGTCCCCATCGCGACGACGTCACGGACAGACTCTTCACGCACAGCGTAACATCAGGCTAACGGCAGCAGAGACAGCGGAGCCGTCATCCACCACCAGCGACTACCACATATACGACCCTAAGTCTCCTAAAATCTAACCTAACCGCATGCAATGTCTAAATAAACATTAACAAGAAGCAAAACAAAGGAAAGAGACAACTTACTTGTAAATAGAAGACTGAAAAAAGTTGCTCGGAGCTTCAAACGGTGAAGGATGCAACAGGAAGATGTCGCGGGCAGGAAATTTGGTGAAGATTGAAGGAAAAAGTTCAGAATGAAAGTTTTCCGTCCTATTTATACAGGAGGTCGCGTGCAGCCCCACGCGCACATAGGTCATGATGACTACCCGCTAGCCATCATTGCCTAAGCGGCAACACAAGTTCCAACACACACGTGGAAGCCCCCGTATCGTTTCATATTCCACTAGACTGTTGGTATCCATCTGTAACGAGCAACGCTTAACGACCACGACCAACAGCCACAGCGGGCAATAGAAACCACGGGCATCCACAGCCAACGGGCAAAACACTCCACTTCCCCGAGACTATACGTTATCCTTAAGTCATCACCTCCGCGCTCAGAAGTAACGACTTGGGGGGCTACTGTTCTGGACTGGGCCAACGGCCATGCGCGGCCCAATCCATGATTGCTACAGTAACGACCCAAACGCTTGGATCCAGTCCACTAAGGGGACAAAAGTACCCTTTTGCCCCTACAACCGGTCACGGACGGCCCAGTCCTGCCTGGAATTATTGCCCGTCTCACACGGCTACAACTCCCCAACAGCCGACGAACAGATGCCCGCAACTACCTTCCTGCCGGGTATAACGGCTAGTTTGGGCATCCTGCCCGTCATAACGGCTAGTTTGAGCAGTTACCTATTTTTCAGGAAAACAGTTATCTCGCCCTGAAAATAGGACCGTTGGCCACGCACTGGGGAACATTATATAAACCCTCTCATTCGAGAGGGTCAGGTATCAAATATTCACCCTAAGAATACGCTTTGTACTTGCCCCTTTTCTCTGACCCTTTCTTACTTGAGCGTCGGAGTGCCTTGCAGGTACACCCCCTCCTCTCCTCATCAACGTTCCGAGCACCTTGCCCATCTGACGACCAACATACGTGGACCTGTTCGAATACTCCGGATCATGACCGATATCTATATCATAAATGTTTTTTCTTGGTTTTCTTCGGATCACTATTTCTTGCAGTTGTAAATTCATTGCATTCACACATTTGATATTTTTTTTGCCGTTAAGTCAAGATCAAACGATTAAAATTTTATATCAAATATTTTTTATCTAATACAAAATAAAAATTATATTTTAAAGCGTTTAATCTTAATCCAACGACTAGATAAATGTCAAATGCATGTATGTGGTGAATTATGATTGAAGGTGAATTTGTTTTCGTCCTCTTTTGGTATATTTATAGTGATACTCCTTTATTCATGCTTTCATGATTGCCCATTATGATCATTATCTCTTCATGGTCATTTAACAATTTTGTCTTCTTATTTGAGTGTGGTCGACATGCCATTATTGTCATTAATTATCTAGTCTTCTTATCTGAGCATGTGTAATATTTTACTCGAATGGTTAAACGAGTTATAGCTGGGTCATTGAGGTTGGGTTGACCTTCTGACCTAGGGTCAAACCAATGATGCTTGGGATTTCCAATGATGCTTTCATATTCAGTTTATCATAAAACTTTCTCCAAAGTTCATGGAGATTTTAGCATTTAGACCATATTGTGTGCAAGAAATTGTACAATCAAAGTATAATTTTATTTCATTAATATATTTTCAACATAGGGATACTGATCAAAATAAATTTCCTTTTCTAACTTAGTAATCTTAATACCAAATGTTATGTTCGGGAACTAGAATTTTTGGTGCAAATCCTTGATGTGGTGGTACGAGATGCTTCAGTATCATTGTGTGAGATGAACCTACAAGGTTAACACTCTAACACCCAATACACTTTTTGAATGAAAAGGAAATTAAGTGAATTATGGATTAAAAACTACCTTTTGTGGTTCATGTGGTGGTATTTATGCAGTGGGAAAATATTGAGCCTTTCTTGTAATGGGCCTGAAACCAGCTCAAAACAGTTGCCCTCAAGGCTTGCTATGGCATGGTGCATGGGAAGCCTTCCAAGGAGTTGAGTCAGGTACATCTAATTGTGATCCAATATTAAGAAGTACTATAAATGGTCTAGAGAAAACTTCATTAAATTCTAGTCTTACCATTGAGACATTTCACAAGTTTCCTCGCATGTGGCCATATGTTCATAAATTAGGGTATGTCGCTTTCTCCTAGAGTGCTCGAGTGCACTCTAGTATCATTACATTTTTTACGTGTCATCTGTACCATTGATTTTTCACCTTCTATTTGATTTGATTTTCCAGCGATGATTTGCTTCATTTGTACCATTATATAAAGGTTCTTTTAGCATTTCAAACAATGTTTTGTTCCCTTTCATAACAGAACTTTGTATTTGTCATACCCCAAATTTTGACCACTAAGATTTCCCATTACTGTGCAAATCATCATCACAATATGGGTGTGTCATTATGCCTCATCAGTCTCCCCAAAGATGGGTGAGTATTCACTACTATCAAAATTAGGGTTTCAAGCCCACTCTGAGCTCTTAGACAAAGGATCAATCAAGAAATGACATGATATTCAACTTGTATAACCTCTCAAACATCCAAAATGGATCAAGAAGACTCCCACTTCAAGTATTAAGCACAAGGTTGCTCCCTTCTAGGTGGATCAAGCTTCAAAATCGCCAATATCACCAAATTAGGGTTTTGATCGACCAGGGCCTCCAGATGAAAATTTTCCTCTGGGCATGAGCCAAAGATCCAAAACATAACCTAATATGCTCCATGGAACCTCATAAACCCAATCATTAAGTCAATCTTGCCTCAGGGGATGCATTCATCAAAAATCAGGAATTAGGGTTTCTTGACCTAATTCACCCCTAAGTTGACTTTTGGGGACCAATTATGAACCAAGACCTCAAGAGATGATTTGAGGATCTCCAATATGTCATATTGATCCATTTGGAACAATGGATTGATCCAAGAAGCTTGAGCAACAAGTTTCAATTTCATCTGAACCACGACTAGGGTTTCGCGGGAAAAGTCAACTGTAGCTTTGACTTTTGACCAGGACATGCTCCCAAGCCCTAAGACATGATTCAATATACCCTATAACACCCATAGAACATGTCCATATTGTTTGATTTAGGTCAAGGACATGATTTCCTGAAGAATTGCACAGTTTGGAATTCATCGGATAAAAAGCCAACTGTGCACAAAAGTCAACTTTGACTTTTTGAGATTTTTCACCAAAATGGATTTTTAACCCTAACATGATGTTTATGTATGATTTGAATCATCATTCATCAAGAAAAATCAAAGAAAATGGGATAACTTGTAAAAGGGGTAACCATAAAAACTTAGAAAATTTTCTAAGTTATGGAAAAAGTGACAAAGGTACCAACTTTGGAGGATCATAACTCCTAAACCACAAAGCCATTTTTTTCCATCCAAGGCTTGATTTGTAGATCTCATTGCCCTTTACAAAAGCTTCATACTGACCTATTTACAAATTCCTCATGGATTTTGAGTTATGGAGTGATCAAAATCAAGAAAAGTCACTTTGTTCCAACACTTAGTGAAAATTTCACTAAGTCAGATTTTGCCTTGCTTTTTTCCCAAATGTAGGGGCATTTTTCACTTGGATCCAAAAAGTATCAAAACCAAATATGATCAAACAGTTGTTGTATCATGTAAGGGCTTTCCAAAATGACCAAGAACATCACCAAATTCAACTTGAGCCATGAGATATGACATTGGCAAGTTGCCTTGCTGAAATTTGCCAAGGCAAGGCAGATTTTTGCACTTTTGCTCGATTTTCCAAAATCAGCCAATTCCAAGCCTTGTCATCACCTTGGACACATCTGAGGATTGAATCTAAAGGGGACAATCACTGAGCCAAGCCTCCAAAGTCCTTGGAACAAGAAATAGCATGTTGAACCTAGAATTGCCCAAAATAGGGACAAGACTCCAATTTTGGATTGGAGCATTCAATGGAAGAATCAAGGTGGCATGGACTGAGCCATTCTCAACTGAATTGAGTCAAGACTTATTCAAGACCAAGGGGACCAGCAGCCTGTGCCCTAACCTCTAGTCAATGGCTAGAGGAGACTTGGATTTTCATTTGCCAACATTGGCCAAACCTACTCAGCAGTTGCCATTCACTATTCCTTGCAAAACAAACTTGCTATACTATAAATAGAGCTCAATTGTGATCAGTTTAAGTACACCAAAGGCCTACAACACTTGCCTTTCTCAAAATCCACTTCTCACTCTCAAAAATGCCTTTCTTAGCAAGTCACTATCAGGTTTTTCATTAGAGAGCAATTCCACTCAAACCAATCACACACACACTTCATATACATCATATGTGAGCTGATCAAACACTTAAACAACATCTGGAACACTGATTTCTCAGAATCACCAGTCAATTGCTCAAGGTTTTAACCAAAGTGCAGTTGAGATGCCATGAAGTGATCCAGCCAATTTCCATCAAGTCCAAGCATTCAAACACACTCCATAGGGTGTAGGGAAGCTGTTCAGATCATCACAACTCATCTGTAACACCTCCTACTCAAAAATCATTTTGAACTTGCTGTCACGACCTAGAGGTAAGCCTAAACTTGGTCATCTCTCAATCTATGCATATTTCCTCGCACAATACTTTTGCCAAATGTTCATAATCATGCATGGAATGTTTCTCCTCAAGTAATTGCTTTGTTTGAATCGTGTATTAAAAATCCCAGCCTTCATGCAGAATTTAGGGTTCTTGAGGATTTTTCGTGATTTCTTGTTTTATGTTTAATTTAAATGAAATTAATTGCCATAGACATGATCGTGAGGTTGAAACGAGTTGAATGGTATGTGGATTGCATGATATGATCAAGTATTCAGTGAGATTGGATAGAAAATGCAAATCTGGGCAAGGCAGAAAACGCGCGTGTTCTTGGTCCATGTTCTTGGCGCCATTTTTCACAAATTCAAATATTTGAATTTTGTGATTTTATTTAATTGATTCAAAAATTAATTTCTCTCTGGGTTTTAATGATTTTGAGTTGATTCTTTTTTAATAATTCACAAAAATGTTAAAATATTTGATTTTCCCAAAAAATCCCAAAAATATTATTTATTTTATATAATTGATATTTTTGCAAAGAATTAATATTTTAATTATTTTTGACATTTTGAATATTTTTTCCATCTTGATTTTGCAACTTTTAATGACTTCTAATTATTTTGTAGGTCAATACTTAATTTTTGAAGCCTTAATCCAAGATCACAATTTGTTTTCCATATGTTAAACAATTTTGATCATTTTAATTGAATTTTTATTCAATTAAAATACATTTTTGAAAACAAATTAGGGTTTTTGGATTAATTCAACCCTCATAAATCATTTTCAAAACTTTGGGCCTCTATTAGAGTGTAAGACCCAACCCCCTTTGAAAACCAAACCATTTTGGGCCTCAATGCATTGTATAAGACCCACTGCGTTTTCAAAAAATCTCGGCGCGATCGCCATTTTAAACGAAAAATCATCTGGGCCTACCCTCGTGTTATAAGCCCCACTCTTTTTCTTTTGGGCCTCTAATAGAGTGTAAGACCCAATCCTTTGTAAATACAACTTATTTTGGGCCTCACTTATGGTATAAGTCCCGTTGTATTTCAAAAAGTTCGACGCGATCATCATCCGTTGAAAAACAAATCTTGGGCCTACCCTCGAGTAGTAAGACCCATTTCTTTTCTTTAAGAATTTTTGGCCTCTTGAGAGAGTGTAAGACCCATCCCTTTGTACAGAAAACAATTTTTGGGCCTCAGTCACTTGTATAAGTCCCTTTGTACAAATTCAAACAGTGCGCTCACTGATAAAACCCTGGGCCTCTCCTTGAGCTGTAAGCCCCAAATCTTTCTTTTTTAAAGCACTTTCTCCTTTGATTTTGAAATATACTGATGTTTTCAATCTTTCTTTGTTGAATAACTAACCAAACAGCATGGAAGCTCTACAACAGAGTAAGTGTTTATATGCTTTCATTTACTGCTTTCATATACATATAACTGTATTGTGGGGCTGTTTCGCTGTAAGTCTTCTTTTGTAAACTCATATCAACTGTGTAATAATAGTATAGATATTTAGGGTTTCCCTGACAACTACGTTTAGCATTAAGCCCGTTGATCACTCTTAAATAGTCAAAACTAGATCCCCATAGGATTACCAGACACAGTCATCCCTCCTCTTGGGGTTAAACAATATGGAGATATGAAAGGCAGCATTCTCGGTGAACCCTTTCATAGACTGTCACTCGTAGAATTTTTCAAGGAACTCTATTCCCCAGAGATGATCTCTTCTCCGTGAATTGCATCTCTTGAGTTTCTTCCAAATTCTCGGACTTTCCTGGCTTGATCTATTCCTCGTGAATAGTCTGTCTTGAATTTCTCGGGGTTTGGGGACCCACAGGCTTCTTAAAAGCACTTGTCGAGAAACTCTACTCCCCAGAGATGATCTTTTCTCCGTGAATGACATCTCTTGAGTTTCTTCCAAATTCTCGAACTTTCTTGGCTTGATCTATTCCTCGTGAATAGCCTGCCTTGAATTTCTCGGGGTTTGGGGACCCATCGACTTCTTAAAAGCATCGGCCTCCTCTTGGGCATTGTTCAAGGACCCACAGGCTTCCTAAAAGCATCCCCGCCTCCTCTTGGGCTTAGTACAAGGACCCGTCGGCTTCTTAGAAGTATTCACAGCCTCCTCTTAGGCTTCGTATAATGATTATTCCTCCGGGAATGATAGCCTCCTCTTGGGCTTCATACAAGGATCTATCGGCTTCTTAAAAGTTTCCAGCCTCCTCTTGGGCTTCGTAGAAATTGTCCCGACGACCTCCTAAAGGTATAGGAACAGAAATCAGTCATCTTAATAGAACAGTCTTTCCAAGAGTCTATTACTGTTTCTCAAAGCATAGTACAAAAGATGAAACTCTAGACTTGGACAGTCTAATTTCCTTGAGTCTCAAAGACATTCTCAAGGTCCCTTCAAGAATAGGAAGGAACCCCGTAGACTCGGACAGTCTCAATACCCTTTGGATTTCCCATTTCCTCAAAGAAAAGGAAATAACCCCGATCCTCGAATCAAAATCCCTGAGTGCAGACATTACTCATATAAGAACTGATTTTCTCTTTAAATCAGCATACTGGTCCTGTCACTCAACTGGAACAGTCACCATAGCCTCCTCTTGGGCTTTGTACAATGATTCTACCCAGCGCGGCTAACAATTTTAGCCTCTATCTCGGGCTTTATACGAGATACTAAAAGATTCCCTCGTTGAGTCAAAACCTTTTAGCCTCCATCTCGGGCTTCGTACGAGATACAAAAAAAACTCTCTTGTTGAGTCAAATAGCCTCCATCTCGGGCTTTATACGAGATACCAAAAGACTCCCTCGTTGAAACCTTTTAGCCTCTCTATCGGGCTCTGTACGAGACACATATTAGCCTCCTCTTAGGCTTTGTATAAGAAAACCACTGGTTGATCCAATCAACCTTTTAGCATCAAAGCTGTGCCTCGTTCACAGTACATAAATATCGACAACTCCTTCCCCTTCATCTAATCGCTGTAAGCGGCAAGCCTCTGGATCATCTATATCCATGCCACTGTCCCTCTTTTAGGATGAAAAATTCCTAAGGAAAGATAGCATTGCTCTACACTGAGTTAAAGTCTTCTCCTTCAGGTTGGAAGTCCCCTATAAAGAAAATTATGGCATTGTCGGATTTACACATCCCGGTTAAAGTAATTCTCCTTTATAAACAGTTGTGACATACAAAACCCTCTCTTTAGAGATGACAAATTCTCTCTAAAGTCAAACCCTTTTAGCTTCATATCTTGGGCTTTGAACAAGACACCAAAACACCACTTCCTCCCATAGAATAGGAGGAACTACAATCGCTCTGATTTCCCTGTTTCGGAAAAAACGGGAATACGTAGGCATAAGATTGAAAGAAAAATCTTAGCGAGCACACTAAACAAAAACCCAAAATCCCATACTTTCATATATCCGTCCTAACATCTTAAACTCCCACCCATCGACCGAACACTACTTTTAACAAAATAAACCTAATAGAGACCCCGAATCTTTGTTGCATCTATAAACCAACAGTTTTGACTGTTTAACCTCAGTTTGCAAGCAGGGTTAATTTGAGACATCTATTTCCCTTCCTTCATCAACTTCAATAGGATAAAAATGAATCGAGCTATAGATACCAAAGAGCGGTAGTGCTTCGCAACCACATCCAAAATCGCTCGCTACAATATTCTTTTCAGACCCCTTCTTATTATTCTTCTTCTCCAAAGATCTAATGATTGCTTCTCTTGCCATATTTACTTTTTGTTTGGGAATCATTTATGGTTCATCCCAATTGTCAAGTTCCACTTGCCCTTAGTATATTCTTCGTTTTACCTCTTACTCAGGTACCATTTTCTAACCATTTCCCTTACATTTGCTATTTATCTAGCATTTGCCATGGCTAACTTACAAAATGTTCATGAGAATATAAATGATGTTGATGGGGAGATTCTAGAGTATCAACGATATATGAGAACCCTAATGAGCCATATACTGAACCTTTAGAGTTTAACAACCCAAATCCTAACTTTATTGTGTTAAGTGATAGTTCTGGACCCATAGCGGGTTCTGTAGAGAGTGACGTTGGTCCTCTCAGTACCTATGAAGAATATGGAGAGGGGAACTCTAGTAATCTGGATTTCATGGAAGTGGTTTCCCACCTTGATTTCACCATCAAGCCTTATACTGATCCAGATGCAGCCATAGTGGCTCGAGATGAACGACAAAATCTCTTCTTTACCAATAATTTTAGGGTGCCACATGGTTGAGACCCTAGTGATATAGAACTTATAGATCATCTTTCCTTTAGGAGTAGCTGATAACATGCAATTTTATCATTTGATTTTTCTTGACTTTCACATATCTATAGTGTCATATGTGTCACTTTTGCTCTGTTATGCTGGTATTGTGTGTTGTATTTAAGGTATTAATCACTTAGTGACCTCTGCACAGAAAAACAAAGAAAACGACAAATTTATGTTAAGTTCTGACTGCCATGAAGGGTACAGACAACCCACGATGCCAGTCATGATAATTCAAAGCCCATGACGTCATCCAGCTAAGCAGAAAAGAGGGAGCACATGCCTACATGTCATGACGGGCAGACCGTTAGCAAGCTGACGTCTATCACGAACCCTGTAACACCCATATATAATATAATACATCAAAGCATCCATATCATACATGAATCCATGTTTGGTACTGAAATACCATAAGTCCCTAGTTAACACATTATACATATACATGCCCAAAACTCTACATCAAAAAAACTATGGCATTATATATATACAAGATGCTCTAAAACACAGAACTAGATCAATATCATGATCTCAAAAATCTCCACAACGGAAGTCTTGCCATCCCAAAAAGCCAAGATAGTAAGGAAAGTCAAACAACTTTGTCCTTACCCTTCGCGGAACCTATAGTACCTGTAATATAATCAACAATATGGGGTGAGATACATCAAATCTTAGTGAGTTCCCAATCTTATAGGTCCTCTCGGCTTTACAAGGTTCTATCACACCTAACTCAAGTCAAAGGGGAAGGGAAATGACTTTGAGTACTCACACACACTATATGGATCCATGCTCAAGAGTCTTGTTAACTCACAATATCACTAATTGATAACCTTACCAAGGCATCCCCTTTTCCCGTCCGCTTCTACGTCTAGAAGTCGGCCCGAGTCATGTATCTTTGCAGTTACTTGGCATACGAAATGGATTCGGAATTAAGGAACATATTATCACCTTAATTCGTCACTTCACACGGCCCGTACACCGTCACAAGTCTCTTTACCCGTAGGCTCCATTCGTACTACACACGGGAATCAAACCTGCCAAGTAATTATGCATACGTTTTAGAGGAGCTCGAGACCCATGAAACTTCACTCAAGATAACCAGTTACGATTTCGTGATCACACACACAAATGTGATTGTATTCGACAATCACGAGGCCATATTCGCCTTAAGACCTCTTTTGTCTTTTTCTCAATTTAAACACAATTAACATGATCCATACTAGTGTAATTGTTTCCATACCATTCGGTAGTAGACGGACACCTCGGTCTCTCATGCACGAGCGTCGTCGTTATGTTATTCAACAATTTCCTAGCCATTACTGGGTTCTAATATAGTTTATAGTAATATTCTTCACTCTACTTATTTCATATTTTAACATGCATACACTCTCAAACATGTTTAACAACAAGAGAATAGGTAAACATAAGTCAATTACATAATGGAATCACATAATTCAACATATCACAAGTTAGACCAATTCCAGTTCCCTTTGATTTATTTAATCGGGCATCAAAACTGATAATTTCCACCTCCATGAGATAGGGTATTCTCACAGCTCTCCATCGGTACCAAGAACACCCCAATCAGAGTCATGGTTCAAAAGTTATGGGAGAAACAAATTGGAAGGATCTTTCATGTTCGCTAGGCAAATCCCCAGCGAACGTTCGCTTTCACCTTCGCCGAGCGAACCCCCATGGTGAACTGAAACAAAGCTGAAAGGACACAAAGTTCGCTTTGCAAACACCTGGGTGAATATTTGCCTTCCCCCTCGCTTAGCGAACATCTGGGCGAACCAAGTCAAAAACAAAATGGCACAAAGTTTGCTTAGCGAACTGCTGGAGAACCTTCGCCTTGTCCTTCGCTGGGCGAACCTGCGAAAACCCAGAATTTCAGCAACGTAACAGCAGGTCCTTTGGGTCATGAATCCCATTCCAAGCATAACCAAACACACAAACAAGCATTGACAGGTGATCACACATAGATATCAATCATACTACACAGTTTATATCGCATTTCATCCATTAGATTCTTAGATTTAGCAAGATTTCTCATTTTCTCACAATATCTATCCTAGCTCTAGAACCCAAGAATGTCTACAACTAAGGTCTCTATCTAGAACTCACCTTAGAATTGGATGATGATGAAGAAAATGAGATGAATTGACGAAGAGTGGATGATGATTCTAAGCTTCTTCTTCACTTCTAGGTTTTCTTTTCTCTTTTCTCCTCCTTCTCTCTACTTTTTCTTTCTTTCTATCTTTTCCAAATGAAGAGAAAAAGGAAAATGAAATGATATAGAGAAACTCAATTAGATAGTAACACTACTAAATGTCCAAAAAGTCTCTATAACACCAAAAGTTAAAACCTCAGAGTCAGATAATATTAATTTGATCTGCTATGAGCTCATCAGTTTACTCTAATTATCTTATTCAATAAATTCTCAGATTAAACCGGAACCCAGTTGATCACAACTAATATTATCCAGAGCAAATAAAAATACGGGGTATTACATCCTCCTCCCCTTAAATAGAAATTCGCCCATGAATTAAAAACAATTACCTGAAAAGATGAGGATAGACTTCTCGCATCTCTGATTCAAGTTCCCAAGTTGCATCACCCGGATGCGTCTCATCCCATTGAACCTTGATAAGAGGAATCTCCTTATTCCTTAACACCTTAGTTTCTCTTCTTGTGATACGACTCGGCTGAGGCTCAAACGTTAAATCTGCTTCTATCTCCATCGCATCTGGTAGAATTGGATGAAGAGGATCTGGAACAAACTTTTGAAGCTGAGATACATGAAAAACATCGTGTATCTCTGACAGAGAAGGTGGTAAGGCCAATCTGTAAGCTACTTCACCAATATTTTCTAGAATTTGATACGGTCTCACGTATCTCGGACTTAACTTTCGTGACTTAAACGGTCCTTTCAACCTCAATCTCGGAGTGACTTTCAAAAACACATGATCACCCTCATCAAACTCCAAAGGTCTTCTACGGTTATCCGCATAACTTTTCTGACGATCTTGTGCTTGTTTAACTTTATCACGGATCATCCTAATCTTTTCCGTAGTATCTTGGATAATCTCGGGTCCTAAAATTCTATCTTCGCCAACTTCTGCCCAACACAATGGCGTCCTACACTTCCGTCCATACAATACCTCATAAGGAGCCATACCAATACTTGCATGATAACTGTTTTTATAAGAGAACTCAATCAACGATAAAAGTTCTACCCAATTTCCTCCACTTCCAAGTACACAAGCCCTTAACATATCTTCCATTGTTTCTATTGTCCGTTTCGTCTGGCCATCCGTTTGCGGATGATTCGACGTGGTCAAATACAACTTCGTTCCCATAGCTTGTTGAAAAGCTCTCCAAAATCTTGAAGTAAACTTTGGATCTCTATCCGAAACAATACTAGAGGGAATACCATGCAACCTCACAATTTCCGAAATGAACAACCGTGCGAGATGACTCGCCTTATAAGTAGTTTTCACGGCTAAGAAATGTGGAGATTTCGTCAACCGATCTACAATCACCCAAATAGAATCGTAACCACCTTGGGCACGGGGTAATCCAACTGAAAAGTCCATAGAAATACTATCCCACTTCCATACCGGAATTTCCAACGGTTGCAATAAGCCACCCGCTCTTTGGTGCTCAATCTTCACTTGTTGGCATACCGCACATTCCGATACGTACACCGCAATATCCTTTTTCATACCGGACCACCAATAGTCCCTTTTTAAATCTTGATACATCTTCGAAGAACCAGGATGTATAGTAAAAGCACCCTTATGCGCTTCTTCCAAAATCCTTCTTTTCAACACCGTATTCGACTAAGAAAAATTCAGATTTTTAATTTTTGTAGTAGTGAAAACATTTTATATATTAAATAAGAAATTACTATTTTCTAAAAGGGATTTTGAACTTGAAATTTGTATCACGTGAAAGCGGATAATTGTGAGTTTAAAATCCGGTAACGGACACGCAAAAGCGAAATACTAGTTTTTCTACTAATTTTTTTTTTCTCATTACAATAAAGTGATGCAATTTATAAGAGTATCAGACAACATGTGTGACATGTTGTTAATCGAGGTTCGAACTCAGAGGAAGGATGAATAAGGTACCCTTGTTAAGTCTGAAGTGGATAACAAGTATGTTCAAACAAGGGATTATGAGGCAAATGCTGAAGCAAATGTTTAAGATATTGTGTCCACCTTAAGTAGAAAGGTTAGAGAGAAGAGATTTCATGCGGATTTTGCCTCTGCTCACATGGATATTGTGACTTTCTATTCTAAAATTAGTGTTCAGAAATGGAAGTATGTTCTTCAAAGAAGGTTTGAAGTTGAAAGGAAACTAGGAGAAGAAACCCTAGATTGCAAAGAAATCATGAAGACTGTTATTAATGATGGTACTAGGTGTTAAAAGTTGATTAAGGAATTTAGACAGGTGCATGATAGAGGAAATTTTGTGAAACTTTCTTCTTCAACTATTAATTGATTGGGAAGAATCAAGGTTCCCGATATTGATAAAATTTAGAGAAAGGGAACTATGGAAGAAGGAGAATCTGCAAATAAGGTTGTAGAATATTTTTTTGGCACTGGTGTATAATGGGCTTATGGAGCTTAATAATGTTGATCAGTTGTTGAAGACAATCTTGAAGCTTGTAGGAGATTTAGGTTAAGGATATTTGTATTCCTCATGGGTAGCTACCTCTGTTTTTTGACTCTATGATACTATTTTGTGCTGCTCTGGGTTGGATTATGTTCTAATCTCTAAAGATAAATGTTCTTTCCATGCCTTTGTCAAATTATGGAAAAAGGGGGGAGTAATGGACTTGATCTCTTGAATAAGATGTGCAACAATCACCTAACTTATGTGCTATTTTTGTTGTTTCTTGTTTGCTATGATGATTTGATTCTATTGGGTGATATGTTATGCTACATGTGCTTCTTCATGAAAAACACATCTTGGAGTTGTTTTATCCAAATTTTGCCAAAGGGGGAAATTATTGTTTCTTTTGGATTGATTAGTTTTGGTAAAACAACACATGACCAAGATTTAATTTGTTGCCAAGAAGAGTTATTGGCTAAAGTGCTTGACAAAACTAGCTAAGCAATAGGCTTAATGTTTGGAATATAATTGTCTTCTGATGTCCTTCAGAAGTACTGAAGTGCTAACTTCTTATGATGATACCGAGTGTGGAGTTTGGGAAGAAGATTGTGTTGATAATCCAAAGTCAACTGGAAAAGATTTGGAATTGTTTCAGTCGAAGAAGATTTGATTGAATGTACCTTCAAGGAAGGTTTGGTCCAAGAACTACTCTACAAAGAAGACTTATATGAAGAAAAGTTTTGGATGCTCTAATATAATATATGGAACACGATGTTCCAACATGTTTGGTACGACATCTGGTCTTCATCAATAAGACAAATGTTATTTATATGTCCAACATCTGATATCTTGCAACAGACAGATGGTATTACAAAATGATTTCTATTCAAGATTCACTCTACATCAGAAAATCTATATGTCGTGAAGAGGAATGGATTTGGATGTACTAGTGCAGAAGGGACACATATTGGACGCGATGTCACTGCATGAGGTACGACATACGAGCCTTGCGTAATAGGTCAATACTGTTGTGTTTTGGAAGAGTTTCTGGTCAAAGATTGGATCCGATTTTATTTTTAATTGACTTATCAATATGCTTAGGTGATTTGTTTGATAGCTGGGAGAAGATTGATTCAGATTTAAATGAAGATTTAAATTTGAAATTAAATTGAAACAAATCATATATTGTTGGAGAGATTTATGGAACAGGTTATATCCAACAGATTCTGCATTAATTCTAGACGAAATTAAAGATATTATCCAAGGTGAAAAGCTTAGAGTTATTACGTTATACAAAGAGCTTAAAACCTACATTGGAAGACAAACATTCACATTGAAGATTTTAGAGTGTTAGGGTTTACAAGAGTCCTTTTTATTTATGTTTAAGTAATTTTGCATAAAAGGTTTGTCTAGTTGAGTTGTATATTCAACACCTTTATGTATACCTCTATGTTTCAATAACTTGGCATAAAAGGTTTGTCTAGTTGATTTTTAATTTTTGACATTGATTATTGAGTTATAATCTCCAATCACGGGTTGTGTGATTGAGAAAAAAGTGAGTAGGTTCTCATTTTTAGAGAGATCCCTAAATAGAAAGTCATTGGGTAGTGTTAAGAAGAGGCGTTGAACTACATAGGGTTTGTCGTTACTTGTAAGAATAATTGTACTAAACTACTAATAGTGAATTTTCTTTCTTGGGTACGGGAATCAGCCCCCAAACACATGTGTGGTTTCACCGAAGTTGGTAACAACTATCGTGTTATTTACTACTTTTCTACTTCATCATCTAATATTTTTCAATTATGGTGTTTCTTGATTAACTCGTCGAACCAGTTGTCTACGACATCGTGTTCGATATCCGTTCCCTGAGAAATATAATTTTATTTTCAATCGGTTAACCTTAGAGGAAAGTTCTTTTTTGGGGCTTCTTTTTCAGAGGACAAAATCAAGCTTCAAGCTTAGGCATTCTTATTGGATTAGAAAGGATGGTTCAAAAAGCTTCAAGCTTAGGCATTCTTATTGTATTTCAGGTGAACTAATATAGCCACTTTAATTTCATTCAGTTTGCAGATGCCACGACAATCCTTTGCGAACCATCTTGGACCAATCTATAGAGTCTGAAAGGCATTCTTAGGGGATTAGAGTTGGTTTCCGATTACTGCGTGAATCTTTCTAAGAGTAAGTTAATTTGTTAGTAAGGAGATTTAAAATAGAAGATTCTTACGAATAACCCTTATGTTAAAGCTAAGTCTGATTCTCTATGGTGGTGTGACCTTTGTTCTCTAGCCGATTTGAAGTGGATATCCTCTCCCATTCTTGTAAATTAAGCAATGGCGAGCATATCAATTTATAAAATTTTAAATGGTTAGGGTAGATGCCTTTATGTAGGCAATTTCCTTCGTTGTTCGAGAAAGCATTTAACATCAAAGCAACGATTTTTGAGTTTGGAGAGTGGCAAAGTTTGTAATGGAACTAGTGTACATGGCTTCTTGGCGATGAGTTAAATGTCGAAGATTCTGCTCAATTGTCCGAGTTGAGTACCATTCTTTCTGCAGTCAATCCGGTTCGAGACAGTGAGGACAAGTTTGTTTGGTGGCGCGACAACAAAGGGTTTTCTGTTAGGAATAATTACATGTATCTAACCGATTTGCAGCGCGACGAGGTTCCTGTCGAAGAAGAGAGGTTGAGGAGCATTCAAAAGATTTGGAAAGTGAAACTTCCTAGCAAAGTGCAAACTTTTTGTTGAAAGCTAATCCATAACCGTATTCCAACCAAGTTTCAGTTGACTAAATGAGACATCATTCAAGGAGCTCATACACTCTTCTGCCCTTACTTTTTCGCCGAGGATGAAGGCAATAACCACTTGTTCATAAATTACAACATCAATTTTGAGGTTTGAAGAAACATCTGTGCTTAGTTGGGTATTGTCTATGTCAATGAAGCGAGCTTTATTTGCTCCCATCTACTTATGTTTTTGTCCAAGAGGAAAATAGTTGAAAACACTTGCATTTTTTATCTGGTGCATTGTTGTTGGATTTTGTGAGAGTACAAACTCCATTTTATTTCAGGGAGGGGTCTAACTGAAATGGATATTTTTTTGGAATATGAAAAAAAATTCTTAAGAGTGGTACCAAGTAAAATTCAAGCCGTCTTTGAATCACTCATGGAGGATTGGAAAATAAATATGCGATCATGTTTTGCATCCTAGATGGTCTTTTTTTTATCTTGTTTTGATTTTCCTTGTAATTAGGGTTGAGTATCCCTTATATTTTTGCTTATAAATTTTTATTTTATTATTATTACATAGGTGTGATGTTATCTTTGACGTAAATTATATTGAATGGGTTGCAACCCCACATAGGGTGTAAACTGAAACTGAATTGTGAGGATCTTAGCATGAAAAATTTATCCCATACCCCTATAGTTATACCCATACTCCTACATTAAATTTTTTAGGACCAAAATACCCTCATATAAATAATTATAATTTTAGAAATTCATATCACAAGTCTTCCGATTCATAAAGTGCATACCGAAACTCATATCACAAGTCTTCTGATTCATAAAATGCATATCAGAGTTGTGAGAGTAAGTCTTTCGGTTCTATTTTCGTACCGGAAGTCATCGAAGAAGTCTTCCGATACTCTGGTTTTTTACGTTTAATTACCGAAAGTGTTAATACAAGTCTTCCGGTTTTTTTACATGAAAATTCATACCGAAACTCTTATTTGAAGTGTTCCGGTTCATTTTTGTTTTACTTTTTTTAATTTTTTTTATGTTTTTATTTTGGCAGTATTCCAATTCTTCTACCATCACATCATCATGAGATTCTCTTCCGATCCAACGGTCAACAACCTAACAACTACAACCACAAGCCTAGACCATTTTTTCCAGTTTTGATTTCTTTCTTTTCAAATTATTTTCTCAAAATCTCAGGTCTGGCAACCCTGTAAGAAGAAGAGGCTTTGATATATAACCAATTTTTTAAGAGAGAGAAAGTGAAATAGTTTGAAATTTACGTAGAGAGAGAAAATAAGAGAGAGAGAAATGACGTCTCGTTCGTCGCACAGCGGTGGAGCCAGCAGCGGCGGCGCACAACCGAGAGCGGTATGAGCTAGGTAGGACGCTAGGAGAAGGTGAAGTTTGCGAGGCACGTTGAAACTGGAGAACATGTCGCTATCAAAATTCTCGACAAGGAGAAAATTCTCAAGCACAAAATGATTCGTTCATTTTGTTTTGATTTTATTTTCTGTGTGAATCTATATAAATTACTCTTCTTCCTTCATTGTTTCTTGTTCTTTCCTCGTTGTTACATTTGCAGATTTTTTTTTCTTTTCAAAATTCAATAATCATTAATTTGTTAATAATGCTTCTAGCTAATGAAATAGTAAATAATTAAAGATATTTCTGAAATGAATTGTTAATTTTTGTGTGTTCTGTTTTGGAATTAGAGTTTGATTATTAATTTTTACTTTGATTTGATCTGAATTATTGATTTATATAAATTGTATATTTTTGACATTTTATTTTACGAAAACAACTCAAGAAAAGAATTCCGGTACACAATGTTTACAAACCGGAACTCTTAGGAAAAATCTTCCGGTAAAAACATGACAGAAAGTGTTCCGGAAAAGTCATAAGTAAGTCTCAGAACCAGAAGTCTTTTTATAACACTTCTAGTACATGTTATTTAAAGAAACGGAACTCTTAGCCAAAGTCTTCCGGAGTGAAAAATTACGTATCAGAAGTCATTTCAAAAGTGTTCCGAAACGATGTTGATGGGTGAATTTTTTCGGAACTCTGACAGTCTGAGTAAAAAGTAAAAAATAAATAAATAAATTAATAAATAGGGATATAATTGAATTTTAAAAAAAAAAATATAAGGGTATAAGTATAATTGTAGGGGTATGGAATAAAATTATTGTAAAATAATTGCATCATCCATGTATTTTGCTTAATGAAAGATCATCATTAGTAACTACAGAGATGAATGAAATGCACACAATTATGATTTCAATAGTAATGGGTGTAATAACAAATATGTCATTCCTCTCATTCTGTTTCTTTTTAAGTATCACTTTTAAAAAAAAATATTCTTTTTTAAGTGTTATTTCAAAATTCAATATAGTATTAATTGTAGTATTATCAAAATTATCTCTAATTATTTTATATATAGAGAAAAAAATTATGGTTTTTATATGTCATTTTTAATTATTTTAATTATATTTAAAAAAATTTAGATCCATTTTTTAATTTAAATAGAACCTTAAGATTAATTAGATCGGTCCGGATTATATTATATAATTATGACAATAGAAATTAAGAATAATTTTTTAAAATTACAATATTTAATTATTTAATTATTATTACTTTTATCCGCATGTAACAATTTTAAAATACTTTTATTTTAAAACAGATGGAGCACTTGATTTGATACTAGGGGTGAACAAAAACTCGGGACCCGTTTGAGACCCGTCATGTCTGATCTAAAATTTGTAAAAGCGGACGGGTCAAAATGGGTGTCGGATAAAAAATTTATAAAATTCGAGTTTTAGTGGATTGTTCTGGTCGGCTACAAATGCTAAAAATTGATCATAACAAAATTCAAAACTAACCGAAACTCTAATAGTTCTTTGAATAAATTTTGATAGACTTAAATATAGTTGTTTCTTGACCCCACAATTAAATGTTATTCTCTCCGTCTCATAAAAAGTGTCTCATTTGTATTTTTTTCTGTCTCAAAATAATTGTCATTTTTCAATACCAATGCAGAATTTATTATTACTTTTCCACTATCATACCCCTATTTAATAACTTTCACATTCTTCAATAACTATTAATAAGGGTATTTTAGTAAATAATATTAATTTTATCATCAAAATTAATACATCTAATCATTTTCTTAAAAATTGTGCATTACTAAAATAGAATATTTTTTACGAGACGGATGGAGTATTTAATTAGCAATTCCTTGCAAAACCACTGTGCATTCACGTGTCCTTTATATTTTTTTTAATTTTTTCATTCATATTCTTTGCCCTTTCTCTTCTCTCTCTCCTCAACATCACAATTGCTTTTCTCTCTTTCTCTTTACAGACATCACTCAACAGTTCACATACTCAATCACCATTTTAAATTTATTCTCTGCTCTTAAACATTTCAATCTAATGAGAGTTTTCTTTTCCACCATTTTTATTGTCGTTAACATATATATACACTTTGGATTCTATTTACTAATTAGAAGAAACACCTATTGCTATTTTTTTCTTCTACTCAAATCTTCTTAAAAGATAACATGTATTCTAGATCTAGCTTCAAAAAGAAGAATAATATCTCACAAATGTTGGAAACAAAAGTCATTGTATTGATTGATTTAGTTAATATTTGATTGTTTCTCATTTCACATACGAGTTCTTCTGGATTTTGGTTGGTGTTTTTCGTACTTTTTTTGATATTTTTTTCAATTTGTTTGTGTGTCGGCAACCGGATAAATCCACCTGGAAAATCCGTTATCCGAAAAAACCGCTATCCGCCATAACGAATATGCAAAATGGGCGGTAGTGGGTTGAAATATCAAACTCGTCGGTCTTAGGCAGTGGACAATTTTCGGTCCAAAACCGTCCGCAGCCTACCGTTGTCCACCTCTATTTGATACTCTCTCCGCCCCAAATTATAAAACGTTTTGAGTTTTTTATACAAATTAAGAAATTTAATTATTACTTTATGAGAAAGACAAATTATGTATAACTTTACAGTAATGTCCTTCATAATTATATAGGAAAGAGAAATTAAAAGAGTTGAAAGAATAAATAATAATAAATATTTGAGGGTATATTGAAGAAGATGTCATTTATATTGTATTGAAAATGTAAGGTAATTTATAATTTAAGACAAATTTTTTTAACAAAATGACTTATAATTTGGGACGGAGGAAGTCCAGTTCTTTATCGAAGTGTAGAAAAAGTTTATGGAAGTCTATCATTCTAAAGTGGTGCACGAAGCCCTAGGCAAAACTTGGTGGAGACATGAATTTATAGAGGTAATGTAACGGTAAGGTCTAATCCAAGATGGTCAACAATTCCTTTATGTGCTGATTTGAGTTAAAAAATTGGACTGTTGGTAAAGCTATAGTGTGATTTACATTCAACATTCTTTATCTCTTAGTATGAAAGCAGTAGAGAGTCCATTCAGTCCTGACTCATGCCGTGATGCGCATTAAGTGGGAATGAGGAAAACAAAGACTCGATGTTCGATTGTAGTCGCAAGCTGAAACTTCAACTTTTGCACGAGAAAATTTTATTCCCTATCTCTACAATTATACCTATATTTTTATATTTTTATAAAAATGTCAATTCTATCCTGTTTATTGTTTACTTTTTTATTTTTTTACTTTTTTTTAGACTGTCAGAGTTCCGAAAAAATTTACCCATCAACATCGTTTCGGAACACTTTTGAAATGACTTCCGATACGTATTTTTGTATTTCGGAAAACTTTGGCTAAGAGTTCCGATTCATTAAACAACATGTACTAGAAGTGTTATAAAAAGACTTCCGGTTCTAAGATCTACTTATGACTTTTCTAAAACACTTTCTGTCATGTTTTTATCGGAAGATTTTTCCTAAGAGTTCCGGTTTTTAAACATTGTGTACCAGAACTCTTTTCTTGAGACTTCCGATTTGTTTTTGTAAAATAAAATGTCAAAAATATACAATTTATATAAATCAATAATTCATATCAAATCAAAGTAAAAATTAATAATCAAACTCTAATTCCAAAACAGAACACACAAAAAATTAACAATTCATTTCAGAAATATCTTTAATTATTTACTATTTCATTAGTTAGAAGCATTATTAACAAATTAATGATTATTGAATTTTGAAAAGAAAAAAAAATCCGCAAATGTAACAACGAGGAAAGAACAAGAAACAATGAAGGAAGAAGAGTAATTAATATAGATTCACACAGAAAATAAAATCAAAACAAAATGAACGAATCATTTTGTGCTTGAGAATTTTCTCCTTGTCGAGAATTTTGATAGCGACATGTTCTCCAGTTTCAACGTGCCTCGCAAACTTCACCTTCTCCTAGCATCATACCTAGCTCATACCGCTCTCGGCCGTGCGCCACCGCTGCTGGCTCCACCGATGTGCGATGAACGGGACGTCATTTCTCTCTCTCTACGTAAATTTCAAACTATTTCACTTTCTCTCTCTTAAAAAAATTGGTTATATAGCAAAGCCTCTTCTTCTTACAGGGTTGCCAGACCTGAGATTTTGAGACACTCATTTGAAAAGAAAGAAATCAAAACTGGAAAAAATGGTCTAGGCTCGTGGTCGTGGTTGTTATGTTGTCGACCGTTGGATCGGACGAGAATCTCATGATGATGTGATGGTAGAAGAATTGGAACACTGCCAAAATAAAAACATAAAAAAAATTAAAAAAAAGTAAAACAAAAATGAACGAAATACTTCAAATAAGAGTTCCGGTATGAATCTTCATGTAAAAGAACCGGAAGACTTGTATTAACACTTCCGGTAATTAAACGTAAAAAACCAGAGTATCGGAAGACTTCTTCAATGACTTCCGGTACGAAAACAGAACCGAAAGACTTACTCTAACAACTCTGATATGCACTTTATGAATCGGAAGATTTGTGATATGAGTTCCGGTATGCACTTTATGAACCGGAAGACTTGTGACATGAATTTCTAAAATTATAACTATTTATATGAGGGTATTTTGATTCAAAAAAATTTAATGTAGGGGTATGGGTATAATTGTAGGGGTATGGGATAAAATTTTCCTATGTTTTTTCTTTAATAGGAGAGAATCCTCTCCTCTAATTAATTGATTTTAGGTAATTTGTTTTCAGCTTAATATTCTCTTTTTCTGTATATTAATTTTGGAGTGATTTTAAAGTTTATTTTGATTCTTTAACTTAAAAAATGTTTATATTGATTATTTAACTCTTTAAAACGTATTATATTAGTATTTTTTGTTTAAATAGCAATGATTTTTTTTTTAAAAATCAATCGTTAAATTTGTCGTTAATTAGATGGAAGTGACTAACATTGTACGATTTAAATAGTTAAGAGATCTTTTGTAAGTTAGTAAACCAAAATGAACTCTGAAATTAAGATACGCGACTAAAAATGATATTAAACATTTGTTTTCAGTTAAAAATAATTTTAAATTAATAATATATTGATTCAAAGTTTAATATTTGACGACAAAATTTAGTTATATCTATGCATTAATGTAAATAAGTTGGTATTTATAAATCAACAACTTTAAAAAAAAAATTCTAAATTCAAACAAAAAAAATTGACATGCACTAAGATAAATATATATTTTAGATTGGTAGATTTATAGTCAATAATCCATACTTATCTAAAATCACTTTATGCGCTCGTTAACACATAAAGAGAAATAAAAACAAGAACAATTGAATAATAATTATAACATAAAAGTATTCATAAAATCTCAAAAACATTCATATGATCCAACAAAGTACAATTAAGTTCATTTTTAAAGACCTAATCTAAAATAACTTAGCTACTCATAGTGAAATTAACAATTACCATGAGTGATAAAAAGTATTAGTCAAAATCAATGGAAAATAAGCTCTTCAGTAGCTCTTATGCTTCTGATAACACTATTTTAGTGTGTCATAATGATCCATTTTCTGTTAGTAATTCAGTTAGGTTTAATTAGATTTATTTATATTTCACTTGTTTGAATATGTATTTGCCTTTAGTGCATTAGTTGCCCCTTTTAAGGTTTATTGTGTGTTTTTGTCTTAAAGAAAATCTGATAAAGGCAAGCTGAGGCATGACAACCTCAAGACACAGTAAGAAGCAGAATGAAGATAAGAGGAAGGAAGATGTTAAGTCTTGTTAATTGCAAAATTCACCAAGAGCTTGGAAAAATGTCTATCACTAGGGCATACGTGGCAGGGATTCATGTCAAGAAGGAGCCAGAGCATCAAGATAAGATCAAAGAAGCTAGAGGACAAAAGGTAATACAATGGGGACCACGCCTACAAAAGCGCATCCTGCACCCAGTCACCCGCCGTCTGCTTTGCGCCACTACCTGCTGCAGCAGCATGCCAACGACGCCTTGTCCCAATGTTGTATGTACTTGGTAGCTTGTCCACGAAGGGAGAAGGGACAACTGGACTTAGTGATTTGATATGGGCTGAACCTTATTTTCATCAAAAGCCCATGATCCAAGACCCATCAACTTCCACTTTCATTCTCAAAGTCTATAAAAGCAAGTCATGTTCAGCAATGAAGAGAGAGACCACAAGCCAGAAATCACACACTCGTATTTTCTGTTTTAGTTTAGTTACTTTGAGGATTAAGACGATTAGAGAGTTTTCTTCTTCTCATCTAATCATGTATTCGCTGCTTGGAAATGTCGTGACTGCAGAGGTCTGATGTTATTTACCCAAAGCAAAGGATCTTCAAGTTATTACTAGGTTATCATTTCTTTTACACATTTTGCTAAGAACATGTCATCTTGTAGTTTCATTTCAGTAGCTTGTTCTCAGCTCATTATGAGCTAAACTCGTATTTGATGAGCAAAGTGAAATTAATATAAAGTTGTTTTTATGTTGAAATGAAGTGTTGAAGAGTGCCTTATTTTGTTATGTGTTTTTATTCTATACAACTGCTTCTTAGAATGATCAACTTAGAAAAAGGTACAAGTATGTTGTTGAGAGAGATCCAATAACATGTTGAATTCATAACAAAAGTGGTTAATAAAGTAGGATAGAGATATTCACTTAATTCAACTTGCTTAGAGATAAGAAGTTGAGATCATAAAGATTTTTTCAGAATTAAAACCAGACGCGTTTTAGGGTTATAAGTAAGGCTTAAAGATTTGTTCCCTTGCCCTAGCTATGCATGCTTAGATGTTGTAGAAATACACCACTAGATCACGTTCTAACATTTTGAGGCACGACACTTCACATCATGGATGCATTTTAGCAACAATATATTAATGGATCCTAGCTCATCAAACACTCTCTCTAATATCTTATCCTTTCTTATTTAGTGTTTAGTATGTAGTGTGAACTTCTTGCTGTTACCATTATTATTATTATTATTTTGTTACCTAGCTTATACTAGTTTTAAACAAAAATTGAATACCTTAAAGTTCAAAGCTACCTTAAAACCACTCCCTATGGGTACGATCTCTTATTTCACTACTTGCTGCAATCAAACATACATGTATACTTGCGCGTGACACCTTTGCTTTTAAACAAATCACTTAGAGTAAACTTAGAGCAAAAGCAACAAGTTTTTGGCGCCGTTGCCAGGGAGTGGAAGATATACTTTGAACTACTGTATTTGTTATTTTTGTTTAAAATTTGTATTTGAGCCTTTAACGTTTTTGCTGTGATTTGGTGTTACGATAGGTTTAAGCTATTGCATACGCAGGTCGTTACAACCAGCTTACAGTGGTTATCTTGAACCTGAAAGAATTCTAAGAGAACGAAGGAGATTTTTGCGTTCTCAACAACTATATGGAAATCCATCAACATCAGCTGTGGCTGAACCATAGGAAGAAGTACATGTGGAGACAGACGAAGAAACTTCGTCATCCTCAGATGAGACACAACCAGAAGCTGTCATGGCGGAGCAAGACATCATTGGTATTGCCAATGACCAGGCGTGCAACATTAGGGACTATGATGTCTTTGATCCAGCTGCTATGAGCACTGGTATTGTTAGACCAGAGACCACTGCACCACAATTTGAGTTTATACCTATGATGTTCCAAATGCTGCAAACCACTGGTCAATACTCAGGCTCTCCTCATGAAGACCCAGGCTTGCACTTGAGACAATTTTTAGATGTTGCTGACAATTTTAAGATTCCTGGCGTGACTGATGATGCCTTTAGCTTAAGGCTATTTCCTTATTCTCTACGAGATAGAGCCAAAAGTTGGCTAAATTCCTTGGAACCAAATTCCATTAACACATGGAATACCTTGGCATAAAAATTTATGGCAAAATACTTCCCCGTTCAAAGAATGCAAAGATGAGAAATGAGATTACTTCATCTAGGCAAGGAGATGGCGAATCGTTGTTTGATGCTTGGGAAAGATTTAAAGAGTTACTAAGACAATGCCCTCATCATGGGATCCCCATCTGCATTCAACTTGAGACTTTCTATAATGGATTAATTCCATCTTCAAGGAACATGCTAGATGCATCTAGTGGTGGAGCTCTTTTATCTAAACCTTATGAAGAAGGCTACAAGTTAATTAAGAGCATTACGGCTAACACGTACCAATGGCCTGTCACTATGGCTATTGCAAACTCAACTCACAAAAAACCCGCTGGAGTTCATGAAGTCACTGAGTAAGTATCAAGAACTTGGAGAATCAAGTAGGTCAAATATCTACTGCTTTGAGTTCAAGGAACATGGGAACTCTCCCATGTTCCACTGAAACTCCAACTGCATCTGTTGGAGTAAAGAATGTTGAAACTTGTCAAGCCATCAAGCTGAGAAGTGGGAAAGAAGTTGAAAAATCCGTCTCGAAGGATAAAGAGACAAGTATAAAATTGCCTGAGCCAGACAATTCTGGGACAAAAGGAAACACTGATGGAGAACCGTCTCAATATTAGAAGCAGAATAAAGAGGTTACTAATGCAGATTTGACCCCTTAAGTGACGCAGGAGGTCACGACTGACACCTACAGGAAGCCAAAGTTTATTCAAGAGAAGCCACCCCCACCTTTTCCACAAAGGATTAGGAAGGCCAAGGAAGAACAACAATTTAGAAAGTTCATGGAGATTTTAAAGCAGCTTCACATCAACATACCATTGATTGAAGCCATTAAACAAATGCCAAATTACTCAAAGTTCATGAAGGATGTGCTCACCAAGAGAAAAAGGGTCGGAGAATTTGCCACGGTTGCGCTCACTCAAGAGTGTAGTCAGTTGGTGCAAGGCAAACTTCCACATAAATTAAAAGATCCTGGGAGTTTCACTATTCCATGCACCATTGGAAATACTTTATGTGGAAAAGCTCTGTGTGATCTTGGGGCCAACATTAATCTTATGCCCTTGTCCATATTTAAGAAGTTAGGGATAGGAGATGCTAGGCCTACAACTATCACCTTGCAATTGGCAGATATATTTGTTACCCCCCAAGGAAAGATAGACGATGTGTTAGTAAGGGTTGGAAATTTTGTCTTCCCTGCTGATTTCATTATCATGGATTTTGATGCTGATGAAGAAACCCCTATATTGTTGGGAAGATCATTCCTAGCAACGGGTAGAACTTTGATTGACGTGGAAAGAGGAGAACTCACCATGAGAGTTAATGGACAGCAAGTAGTATTTAATGTACTCAATGCTCTGCAGTATCCTGAAGAAGATGTAGCTGACTGTTCCATGATATCCAGCTGGGAAGGTATAATTCATAAAAACCTTCTCAAGACTAATGATGTGTTGGAACATGAGCTAGGGAAATTAAAAGAAGAGAATGAGCCACAAGGTGGAATCATTTATGGTCCAATGAAGAAGCATGATGAATAAATTGTGGATGTAATAGAATCAACAGCTGTTGGTCACAAGCAGCATCTACCTTCCATAGAAGAACCTCCTGAATTGGAACTGAAACAACTGCCCGAGCACCTGCAATATGGTTATCTGGAGGCAGGACAAAAGTTGTTAGTCATCGTTGCTATAGATTTGAAAGAAGATCCGAATGAGCTATTAATAGCATTGTTAAGGAAGCGCCAAAGGCAAGTGCTTGGCAGATCTCAGATATAAAGGGGATCAGTCCAACACTTTGCATGCATAGAACTCTGTTGGAAGAAAATGCTAAGAGTAGCATTGAAAGTCAAAGAAGGTTGAATCCAATTATGCAGGAAGTCGTCAAGAAGGAAATTATTAAGTGGTTGGATGCTGGAATTATCTACCCTATCTCTGATAGTGTGTGGGTAAGTCCCATTCAATGTGTTCCAAAGAAAGGAGGCATGACTGTGATTGTCAATGAGAAGAATTAACTAATCCCCACAAGAACAGTTTCCGGTTGGAGAATTTGTATGGACTACAGAAAGCTGAACAAAGCGACAAGGAAGGATCATTTCCCCCTCACTTTCATTGATCAGATGCTGGACAGATTGGCTGGAAAAGAATATTATTGTTTCTTAAATGGATACTCAGGGTATAATCAAATTGCCATAGCCCCGGAAGACCAAGAAAAGACAACATTCACTTGTCCTTATGGTACTTTTGCTTTCAGAAGAATTTCGTTTGGACTGTGCAATGCTCCAGCCACCTTCGAACGCTGCATGATGGCCATATTTTCAGATATCATTGAAAATTCCATGGAAGTATTCATGGATGACTTCTCTGTTTTTGGAGAATCATTCAAGAAGTGCTTGGAGAATTTAGATCTGGTATTGGCTAGATGTGAAGAGAATAATTTGGTCTTTAATTGGGAGAAGTGCCATTTTATGGTAAAAGAGGGAATCGTTCTTGGGCACAAAATTTCCAAGAAGGGTTTAGAGGTAGATCAAGCAAAAGTGGAGGTAATAGAGAAATTACCACCCCCTGTGAACATAAAAGGAATCAGAAGTTTTCTAGGGCATGCTGGCTTTTATAGAAGATTCTTCAAGGATTTTTCAAAAATTACCAAACCTCTGTGCCAGCTGCTGCAGTATGATGTGCCATACATTTTTAGTCAGGAATGTTTGGATTTCTTTAATCTGTTGAAGAAGGCCCTCATCTCTGCACCCATTGTGAAAACTCCTGACTGGTCAAAACCCTTTGAGTTAATGTGTGATGCATGTGACTTTGCTATTGGAGCTATACTCGGTCAAAGGTACAACAAGGTTTTTTTAACCATCTACTACGCTAGTAGGACATTGATTGAAGCACAAATCAACTACACCACAACTGAGAAAGAGCTGTTGGCTGTAGTGTTTGCATTTGATAAGTTTTGACCTTACTTGGTTGGAACAAAAGTCATTGTATACACAGATCATGCAGCTATCAAGTACTTAATTGCTAAGAAGGATGCTAAACCAAGGCTCATAAGATGGATTCTCTTATTGCAAGAGTTTGGCCTAGAGATCAGAGACAAGAAAGGGATAGAAAATTATGTTGTTGATCATCTCTCAAGATTACCAGAAGAAGTGCAAAGCAATAACAGTGGAGACATTCAAGAAACTTTTCCTGATGAGAAGTTACTGTTGATAAGCACTGACGTGACACCATGGTATGCTGATATAGTGAATTATCTGGTGAGCAGATATGTGCCCCCTGATTTCAACTTCCAGCAAAGGAAAAGGTTCTTTCATACAGTCAAGAGTTATCTTTGGGATGAACCTTTTCTTTAAAAAAAGTGTGCAGATCAATTGCTAAGAAGATATGTAGATCATACAGAGGCACGACAGATCTTGTCTGCCTGTCATGAAGCTCCATATGGAGGACACTTTGGAGGAACTAGAACTGCTGAAAAGTCTTGTAATCAGGTTATTTCTGGCCTTCCCTTTTTAAAGATGCTCATGAGCTAGTTAAAAGATGTGATAGATGCTAGAAGGTAGGAAATATTTCTATGAGGCAAGAGATGCCACTCACCAACATACTTGAAATTGAAAATTTTGATGTGTGGGGCATTGACTTCATGAGGCATTTCCTTCATCTTTTGGTAATCTATACATTCTTGTGGCTGTGGATTATGTCTCTAAGTGGATAGAGGCAGTAGTAACACCGACTAATGATGATAGAGTTGTTACCAATTTTTTGCTTAAAAACATTCTGACAAGGCATGGCACGCCTAGAGCAATCATTAGTGATGATGGATCACATTTTTGCAATAAATTTTTTGAGATTTAATGGAAAAATATGGGATTAAACACAAAGTTGCTACATCCTACCATCCTCAAACAAACGGCCAAGTGGAGCTATCTAATAGAGAGATTAAAAGGATCTTGGAAAAGGTTGTTAACCCCACAAGGAAGGATTGATCCAAGCATTTGGATGAGGCTCTTTGGGCATACATAACTGCCTACAAGACTCCACTAGACATGTCTCCTTATAGACTTGTTTATGGGAAGGCTTGTCATTTACCCATTGAATTAGAGCACAAAGCCTTTTGGGCCGGCAAGCAATTAAATTTCAACCTAAAAACTGATGGCCAAGCTAGAATGCTCCAACTCAATGAGTTAGAAGAACATAGGCTATTCTCTTATGAAAATGCTGAGCTCTATAAGGAAAGACCAAAAGATGGCATGACAGGAAATGGCAGGAAAGGGAATTAGTGGAAGGTCAAAGAGTTTGCTTTTTAACTCTAAACTGAAATTATTCCCTGGAAAATTAAGGTCAAGGTGGTCAGAACCCTTCAAGTTAGTGACAATTAACCCTAATGGAGCTGTGGAATTGATGAATGAAAAGGATGGTGAAAAATTCAAGGTTAATGGCCAAAGGATTAAAACCTATTTTGGTGACCCTTCAAGTAACACTAGGGGAACCATTCATTTTATTTATTAAATTTTTTTGTGTTGGTCAGGCGATAAGAACTTAAAATAGCTCTCCTGGGAGGCAGCCCAGCTTAATGAATTTTTATTTATTTTTGTTTGTACAATTGAGTAGTTTCAGATGGCATTAACAGGCATTTGGAGTCATGACAGTTGGTATGATAACAAATGAGAAAAGAGCAAAGTAACATTCAGAGCAATTATTCCTAAGTCCTGAGCATTAAATAAAATGTTGAGATGACAATTTATTTATTCTCTTGGACGAAAAATTGAAAAAATTGAATGATGAAGAGAGAAACTAAAAGGGTGGACTGCACGCGCCTAGAGCCTTCTGCTAGGGAATCATGATGACCAGTCTGACACGTCAGACTGGAAGGACGTAGCACCACCCAAAACCTATTCCATGCTAAAAAAATCAAATTTTTGTCTTTTCCCACCCGTTCCATCAGCTAGACCTTTCCAATTCTTGCCCTAATTTTCACAAAATCCACTTTTCACTTTTCTCTTTCCAAACAATCCCCATTTCACTATCACAATATCTCATTTTCTCTCTCACACATTCCCATCACCGTATCAATTTCTCTTTTGTCTGTTCATCTCCATTTCCATTTAGACCTTAATCACTACTTTTCCTTCACCCCAAAACAATGGAGATACTTATTGGAAAACGAGTCAAGATGACAGCAAGGAAAAATGCTACACTGTACGTTGTTTACTCTGATGAAGAACAAGACGGGCATGAGAAATTCATCAACAACAAAGCTTTTTGCCGCTTCATGAAATATTTCAGCAAAATGGGTTTTCATGCTGAAAGGGGTTTTGTCTTTGAAAACCAAGAAGAAAACCTAGGGCTTGCTGGGGATTTGGGAACTACCATAAAAAAGCTAGGGTGGATGAAGCTATGTCGCCAGCCAGACCCATACAATATTTCACTGGTGAAGGAGTTCTACTCAAACCTAACTGATCCTGAACACAAAAAGATTAAAGTTGTGGTGAGAGGTAGGAAGGTGCTATATAATGAAGCCACTTTAAACCTTGCTCTGAATATCAAGGAACCAGGTGATGAGTATCAGGATTTATTGTTGAAGTTGGACGAGGAAGATTTTGATGTGATTATGCAATCGTTGTGCAACCCAATAACTAAGTGGGTGGAGTCAAGTTCTGAAAAAGCTGTGAGAAGGATGGATATGTTGCCTGAAGTAAAAGTGTGGTACCAATTTGTGAAGCATTCATTGAAACCCACCACTCACAATAAAACGGTGAGCAAGGCAAGACTTGTTTTGCTTCACTGTATCACAACACTTAGCAAGATCAATGTAGGAAAAATCATTATGCAGGAAATCCAGGCTTGTTCAAGAAAGAAAGAATGAATGTTGTCCTTTCCATGTGTGATCACTATGTTGTGCAGGAGGCACGAAGTACCTGAGCTTGACACTGACGAAACTGGGTAGCCTCAAGCTGCGCTTGATAAAGCTTTGATCCAAACACTGGTGAAGCCAAAAGGAAGGAAAAGATCAGCTGAGGTGCGACAGGCGTCGACAGAAACTGTGGAGGATCATCAAAGAGAAGACATGATGTGGGATGTCATTCTGCAAATGCAGAAAGATCCAAGGGATTATTTCAAGTTTCAAAAAGATAAGTTCTATTGGCAAGAGAAAGAAATTGCTTTGCAATTTCCATCAAGTATGTTGAATCCACCCGTTTTTCCCAATCATATCTTGGGAGAGTTAAAAGAAAATAAAATGGAGGAAAAGTCAGTTCCTAAAGACAAGAAAGTGAAGAAGAAGGAAAAGTCCTGAAAGAAAGAGGGGAAAAGAGAGAAGAAAAAGAAGAGTAAAGATGCTGCTGTAGAGAAAAGTCAAGGCATGCCTATTCAGGACAGTCATGTGCAGCACAAGAACAAAAAGAGTGGTAGAGCTGAAAAAGCTAGAGTGTCTCCAAAGAAGAAAAAATTGAGACAAGAGTGGAAGCAGAAGGAGACCCCTGATGTTTAGAACCCTAGTGTTCAGACCCCTAATGTCAAGACCCCGGAGAACAGTCCCCCAAAGGACTTTGATTTAAATCAAACAGACCCAGAATTGAGTCCAACAGAAAAGAACGATGTTTTAGAGGAGTTAATTGAAGAAGTTGATAAGTACAACGATGAGATGAATCAAGACAATGTAGTAGACGACAGTAAGGCATAGGAAGATCTGATAGAAGATGAAGACCCGCTGGTGGATGAAGATCTGCCCAAGTACTATTCTATAACTGAGGAATCCTATCCAGGATCCTTAAAGACAGAAGGAAAAGAGACAGCTGGAAAAGACGAAGGCGAGGAAGCTGACAGTGAGTCAAGCAAGGAAGAAGCAGTTACAGCCACACCTGTGACTACTCCTACCGTGACCCCAGTAAAGAAGGCAGTTGCTGAAAGAAAAGAAGAAATTGTCCAAGAGCAGGTGACCAGCCCAAGGAAAAGGGGCATGAAAAAGAAAGAAAAGATTGCTTTGGAGGAGGCAGTGGAGGAAGAAACTGTTATGCCGGAAGTCATCAAAGAGCAAGATAAGGAGCTGGAGAAACCAAAGGTCGGAAAGAAGGAAATAAAAAAGAAGAAGAAGAGAGACGTTCAGCCTGCGCGCAAAAGCACCAGGCTTATGGCCTAATTGGTATCATGCAGAGACTTGCCTAGTCTTGCCTCCCCTTGCCACTTGACTGTGAGAACATTATCCTTACTTTAAGTTTGGGGGAGAGGCAAATAAAGCTTGAACCTCTCTTTCTTTCCCCTATCTTCTATTTGTTTTCTGTTTCTATTTGCTGTTATGCTGCTGAGATGTTTGTTATGTTTTGGATAATTGCTTGGTATTTTGGGAGGCCGTGTTTTGGCCATGGATTGATGTTTTTGGTATTTTGTTGTTTGGATAATTAACTCAACTGGTTTATGATTAATTTCTTTTTTTGTAGTTTATTTTTGTTCAATTTTCATGAGTAGTTTTTAGGACAGATGGGGGTTTAGTAAAGAACAACCAAGGATCAGAAAAATATTCATTTTGTGCTTAAAATAAAAAGCTAGATGATAAGTCTGTCTGTGACTCTGTGAAGCAAAGCCAAGTTGTTACCTAGGATGTTGTTGCAGAAGGAAGCTGATGACTTCTGTCCCGCTTCCGGTAGTCTGCTGAATTAGTATATTTTTTTTAGAAACCTAATTGTTGGAAATTGAGAAGCAAGTAGAAACCTTAGGGAATTACTCTGGAAAAATGAGCTGTTTTTTATAAAGATTTAGACTATTCACACAAAAAGAGCACACCCCAATCGTTGCTAATAAAACACACAAAAGTGCGCAAAAAGGTGGCAAAGACCACCCTTGTTGAAACGTTCATGTGCTCGAAAATGGAGGAACAACCAACATATTCATCACAATAGCCAGTTGGACTCATTACAAGTGAGATCCCGTTGAGTGAAAATGTGCAGTGTTGTGCTAAAAAAAAGAAGAGAAAGAAAGAAAAAAAATTGGAAAGGTGTGATCTAGAGTGTGATAGTCAAAAGTCAACAGAAAAGTCAGAACAAAATTCCACCTTAAGACCCAAGAGGAAGAAAACTTAATTCACAAAAGTACTCAATTTGGGATCATAAAGAAAAATTAGCTCCTTCTTCTGAAGAGTAGTGGCGTGACAATAGGTGTCTAATCACTTTGGTGATAGCATCTTTGGGCTAAGAACAGGCTGAGTTGTGCCAATTATTTCCCTGCCCAGGATATTCATCTAGTAAATGACTAAGCCCCTTCACTGATATGATCTTGAAGTGTTCTTGAAAATTTCTCTTGTCAATCACTGTCGCATCACCTGAGGAGAGTTGATAGTTCAAGTTTAGGGGAGTGATAACACTATTTTAGTGTGTCATGATGATCAATTTTCTGTTAGTAATTCAGTTAGGTTTAATTAGATTTATTTATATTTCACTTGTTTGGATATGTCTTTGCCTTTAGTGCACTAGTTGAACCTTTTACGGTTTATTGTGTGTTTTGGTCTTAAAGAAAATCTGATAAAGGCAAGCTGAGGCATGACACCTCAAGACACAGTCTGGAGCAGAATAAAGATAAGAGAAAGGAAGATGTTAAATCTTGTTAATTGCAAAATTCACCAAGAGCTTGGAAGAATGTCTATCCTAGGGCATACGTGGCAGAGGTTCATGTCAAGAATGAGCAAGAGCATCAAGATAAGATCAAAGAAGCTAGAGGACAAAATGTGGTACATTGGGGACCATGCCTGCAAAAGTGCATCCTGCATCCAGCCACCCGCCGTCTGCTTTGCGCGACTACCTGCTGCAGCAGCATGCCAAAGACGCCTTGTCCCAATGCTGTCTGTACTTGGTAGCTTGTTCACGAAGGGAGAAGGGACAACTGGAATTAGTGATTTGATATGGGCTGAACCTTATTTTCATTAAAATCCCATGATCCAAGTCCCATCAACTTCCACTTTCATTCTCAAAGTCTATAAAAGCAAGCCATGTTCAGCAATAAAGAGAGAGACCACAAGCTAGAAATCACACACTCATATTTTCTGTTTTAGTTTAGTTACTTTGAGGATTAAGACGATTAGAGTGTTTTCTTCTTCTCATCTAATCCTGTATTCACTGCTTGGAACTGTCTTGACTGTAGAGGTCTGATGTTGTTTACCCAACGCAAAGGATCTTCAAGTTATTACTAGGTTGTCATTTCGTTTACACATTTTACTAAGAATATGTCATCTTGTAGTTTCATTTCAGTAGCTTGTACTAAACTCATTATGAGCTAAACTCGTATTTGATGAGCAAAGTGAAGTTAATATAAAGTTGTTTTTATGTTGAAATGATGTGTTGAAGAGTGTCTTATTTTGTTATGTGTTTTTATTCTATACACCTGCTTCTTAGAATGATCATCTTAGAAAAAGGTACAAGTATGTTGTTGAGAGAGATCCAATAACATGCTGATTTCATAACAAAAATGGTTAATAAAGTAGGATAGAGATATTCACTTAATTCAACTTCCTTAGAGATAAGAAGTTGAGATCATAAAGATTTTTCAGAATTAAAACCAGGCGCATTTTAGGGTTATAAGTGAGGCTTAGAGATTTGTTCTCCTGCCCTAGTTATGCATGCTTAGATGTTGTAGAAATACACTACTAGATCATGTTCTGTCCTTTTGAGGCAAGACACTTCACATCATGGATACATTTTAACAACAATATATTAATGGATCCTAGCTCATCAAACACTCTCTCTGATATCTTATTCTTTCTTATTTAGTGTTTAGTTTGTAGTGTGAACTTTTTGCTGTTACCTTTATTATTATTTGGTTACCTTGCTCATACTAGTTTTAAACAAGAATTGAATACCTTAAAGTTCAAAGCTACCTTAAAACCACTCCCTGTGGGTACGATATCTTATTTCACTACTTGCTGCCATCAAACATACATGTATACTTGCATGTGACACCTTTACTTTTAAACAGATCACTTAGAGTAAACATAGAGCAAAAGCAACAGTTTCCCAAATTTGCTCACAAAAGCTCTTGGCTGTCACACGCGTGTCTGGGAAACGGGTCCTCACGACTACGTTAGCAAGCATCATGATCGTGATGTGACATCATCGCGCCCATGATATAAGCATTGCGGCTGCGAAAAAAAGATAGGCAAATTCTTCTTTTTTTTTTCTTCTCGTTTCTTCACCTTGTCATTTTGCTCATTTCTTCGTCATTTTGACTTGAGTTTTTCACATTATTTCACCGATTTCACCGAAAATACTCGCGAATATTACTTAATGACAGAGTGTCATCACCACCCACGCACAAAAACACCACCTGAGGCACAAACAAACAAGATGTATCAAGTCTACTTTTCTTGGAACCAAAAATTGTCACCACCAGCATGTCTAAGTGTCTTATAATCCCAACTAACAATACTCTTCAAAATTCATTGTATCGTAAAGAAGTTGTGTTTGTGGTTCAAGTTCAATCTTCATACATTGCAATCTTAGGGTGTGATCACATTGTTATGATGCATAAGTGAAATACAAGCAGAGTACATAAACATGAAGTGAATCCGTTTAACACAATTAATTATCTCAAATTTATAGAAGCTCGTTTCACCTATGTGAATCTCAAGCTCAATTATATAGATAAATCATTGACACTACATTTGGATCATTTTCAAATTTATACTAGATAAAAAAAGAGAAACATACCAAGCTATCTTTGTCACCTATGATGATCAAAGAATTCAAGAACTATATGAGCTCTAAGGAATTAACATATTCAATATATAATTTAAACTTAGACATCTAATTCAAACTTTAATTCATCATCATAAATATCCTTTTGTGAAGTATTTATCACCATAAACTTCTTTTTACTGGTCTAGAATGAATGTTGCTCTTAGATAGTGAGACATTTATGTCATTTTCTTCTCTATGAATCATCTCAAATGCAAGAACTGAGAGACGAAGCTCAACCAACAAAAATGAAATATCAAAGAAGGATAGCAGATACATAGTATGGTAAAACAGAGTATGGTAATATAGTACGACAAGGGACAAATTACAACAACAATACGAATTACGATGGAAATAGGGAGTATGACTAGATCGATATGAAGAAAGAACCTAACATTTGCAAAGAGTCGAAGATGGAGATTACAAGAGAGGTTGAGGAATTTTTAGGGTAATATTTTTTAACAGAGAGAGAGAGAGAGAGAGAGAGAGAGAGAGAGGGAGAGAGAAATAGACATTTTGAGGGTTTTGTTATTGAATCTATATTCTTATTAAGAAATAGAGGTTTAAGGGTTAACGATGGAAGAAGAAGGATGATCAGAGGATGATGCTAGGTGCATAAGTTTTTTTTTATAGAAGAAAGAGGTTAAAAATGAAAGAATAAAGGTGAAGGGTGCACTACTACGAAAAACCCATTTAATAACGGTTGGGAATGACATATAATGACGTGGGTGAAGGCGTTGTTATGTAGATTGTCGTTGTAAGTTTGCTGTTTCTACAATGGTCTGGAAACCGTTATTGAAAGGCAGGACGCGCACCGTACATCACAACGGTTATGATAACAACCCATTGTGGTACATACACTTAGGTACTGGGTTCGAAACCCATCAGCAGCGAATTATGTAAAACATAAATTACCTATGATTTCGGTTACAATAGATAACCGTTGTTGTAAGTACCCTGAGTTTATTATATTAAATGTAGATTGCTTGTTTTCCAAACACCTCACTAAAGAAATATACATGGAATCAATTTGATGAAGAAGTCTATAATCTGAAAATTAAACTGTTCTTGAAAACCAACTTAAATAAACCAATGTTTTTTTATTGCATTCTGTAGCGAGCGATTTTGGACGTGGTTCTTAAGCACTGTCGCTCTAGGGGTGACTACAGGTCGATTCATTTTTTGTCCTATTGTGAACTGATTAAGGAAGGGAAATAGATGTCTCCAATTAACCCTACTTTGCAAACTGAGGTCAAACAGTCAAAACTGTTGGTTTACAGATGCGATCAATGTGGGGGGTCTCTCTCTGGTTATTTTGGTTGAATTTAGACTTTTGGTGGGGAATACAGACTCGGATATTTTGGTGGATACGTGAGGATTTGTGACCTGAGGTTTTTGATGTGGTGTGCTTGCTAAGATTTTTCTTTCAATCTTATGCCTACGTATTCCCGTTTACCGAAACAGGGAAATCAGAGCGATCGTAGTTCCTCCTATTCTATGGAGGAAATGGTGTTTTGGTGTCTTATTCAAAGCCCAAGACGTGAAGCTGAAAAGGTGGTTTATATCTTGTTCAAAGCCCAAGATGTGAAGCTGAAGGGTCTATTTGTATCTTGTTCGAAGCCCAAGATGTGAAGCTAAAAGGGTGTTGTCTTTAGAAAGAATTTGTCATCTCTAAAAAGGTTTGTTTGTCACAACTGTTGGATGGCTGGTTATAAAGGAGAATTACTTTAACCAGGATATGCGAATCCTAGCAATGCCTTAATTTCCTCTATAGGGGGTTTTAACCTGAAGGAGAAGACTTTAACTCAGTGTAGAGCAATGCCATCTTTCCTTAGGAATTTCTCATGCTAAAAGAAGGACAGTGGCGTGGATGTAAATAATCCAGAGGCTTGCCGCTTACAGCAATTAGATGAAAGGGAAAATGAGTTGTTAATGTTTGTATCCTATGAACGAGGCACAGTTTTGATGCTAAAAGGTTGATTGACTCAACCAGGGTTTCCTTATACAAAGCCTAAGAGGAGGCTATTGGCCCAACAAGAGGGTGTTTTTATGTGTCTCGTACGAAGCCCGAGAGAGAGGCTAAAAGTTTTTGACTCAACAAGAGAGTCTGTGTATCTAGTACGAAGCCCGAGATAGAGGCTAAAGGTTTTGACTCAAAAAGAGAGTCTTTTATACTCATCAAGAGAGTGTTTTGTATCTCGTACGAAGCCCGAGATGGAGGCTACAAGTTTGCTGTTTCAGTTGAGTGACAGGTCCAATAGGTTGGTTAAAAGAGAAAATTAGTTCTTATAAAGAGACTGATTAAAGGTGAGGCTATGCTTTGGGATTGATCAGAGGATCAGGGTTGTTTCCTGTTCTTTAAGGATATGGGGAATCCATAGGGTATTGGAGACTGTCCGAGTCTACGAATATTTTTCCCTACTTGAAAGGTGCTTGAGAATGTCTTTGGGACTCAAGGGTCTTAGACTGTCCAAGTCTAGAGTTTTATCTTTTGTACTATGCTCAAAGAAACAGTAGTAATACGTTCATGGTAGAAAGATTTAGACTCTTTGAAAGACTGTTCTATTAAGATGACTAATTTCTGTTCCTATACCTCTAGGAGGTCGTCGGGACAATTTGTACGAAGCCCAAGAGGAGGTGAGAAACTTTTAAGAAGCCGAGGGATAATTTGTACGAAGCCCAAGAGGAGGCTATCATTCCCGGAGGAAGAAATCATTTATACGAAGCATAAGAGGAGGATATGAATACTTCTAAGAATTCGACGGGTCCTTGTACAACGGCCAAGAGGAGGCATGGATGCTTTAGGAAGCTGGTGGGTCCCCAAACCCCGAGAAGTTCGAGACAGGCTATTCACGAAAAATAGATCAAGCTAGGAAAGTTCGAGAATTTGGAAGAAACTCAAGAGATGTCATTCACGGAGAAAATATCATCTCTGGGGAATAGAGTTTCTTTGACGATTTCTAAAGGTGACAGTTTATGAAAGGGTTCACCGAGAATGCTGCCTTTTACGTCTCCATATTGTTTAACCCCAAGAGGAGGGAAGAATGTGTCTGGTAATCCTATGGGGATCTAGTTTTGTCCATTTCTAAGAGTGATCAACGGGCTTAATGCTAGACTTAGTTGTCGGGGAAACTCTAAATATCTATACTATTATTACACAGTTGATATGAGTTTATGAAAGAAGACTTACAGTGAAACAGCCCCACAATACAGTTATATGTATATGAAAGCGGTCAAAGAAAGCATATAACCACTTACTCGGTTGTAGAGCTTTCATGCTGTTTGGTTAGTTGTTCAACAAAGAAAGCTTTGATAACAATATTATATACAAAATCAAAGGAGAAAGTGCTTTGAAAAGATGCTAGGGCTTACAGCTCAAGGAGAGGCCCAAGGTTTTATCACTGATCCCACTGTGAGTTTGAATTTGTACAGGGACTTATACAAGTGACTGAGGCCCGAGAAAGGTTCTCTGTACAAAGGGATGGGTCTTACACTCTCTCAAGAGGCCCAAAGAGTTTAAAAAGAATGGGGCTTATAACACGAGGGTAGGCCCAAATGTTTTTTGTTTTGAAATGGCGATCGCGCCGAGATTTTCTTTTAACACAGAGGGACTTATACAATATCTGAGGCCCAAATTTGTTTTGGTTAAAAGGGGATTGGGTCTTACACTCTAATAGAGGCCCAAAAAGTTTTGAATGGGTCTTATAGCTCTAGGAGAGGCCCAAGGTTTATTTTTCAATGGACTATGATCGCGTTGAACTTTTTGAAATACAACGGGACTTATACCATAAGTGAGGCCCAAAAATTTATGTATTTACAAAAGGGGTTTGGTCTTACACTCTATTAGAGGCCCAAATTGTTTAAAAAAGGGAATGGGTCTTACTACTCGAGGGTAGGCCCAAAGGTTATTTGTGTACAAAACGGCGATCGCGCCGAGGTATTTGAAAATACCCGGAGGGACTTATACAATAAGTGAGGCCCACAATAGGTTATTTTACAAAAAAAAGGCTTGGGTCTTACACTCTATTAGAGGCCCAAAGTGTTTGAAAAAGTTTGATGAGGGTTGAATTAATCAAAACCCTAATTTGTTTCCAAAATGTATTTTAATTGAATAAAAAATTCAATTAAAATGATCAAAATTGTTTAACATATGGAAAACAAATTGTGATCTTGGATTAATGTTTCAAAAATCATGTTTTGACCTACAAAATTATTAGAAATCATTAAAATTTACAAAATCAAGAAGGAAAAAATATTTTAAATGTAAAAAACAATTGAAATATTAATTCTTTGCAAAAATATCAATTATATTAAATAAATAATATTTTTGGGATTTTTTGATAAAATAAAATATTTTAACATTTTTGTGAATTATTAAAAAAAGAATCAACTCAAAATCATTAAAACTCAGAGAGAAATTAATATTTGAATCAATTAAATAAAATCACAAAATTCAAATATTTGAATTTTCAAATAAAGGCGCCAAGAACACCTAAGAACACGCGCGTGTTCTGGGTTTTGCCCAGATTTGCATTTTCTCTCCAATCTCACTGAATACTTGATTATATCATGCAAACCACCTATCAATCTGCTCGTTTCAACCTCACGATCATGTCTATGGTCTTTAATTTCATTTATTTTTAACATGGAATAAGAAATCAAGACAAAACCTCAAGAACCCTAAAATTTGCATGAAGGCTGAGAATTTTGATACACGATTCAAACAAAGCAATTAATTGAGGGGAAACATTCTATGCATGATTATGAACATTTGGCAAAAGTATTGTGCGAGGAAATATGCATAGATTAAGAGATGACCAAGTTTAGGCTTACTTGAAGGTCGTGACAGCAAGAGCAAATTGATTTTTGAGTTGGAGGTGTTACAGATGTATTGTGATTATCTGAACAGCTTCAATGGATGTTGTGGAGTGTGTTGCAAGCTTTGGAACACTTTGGAAGTCTTTAGATCAAGCTGGAGCACTCCAACTGCATAATTGAAGCATAATGGCTAGGTTGATAGGTGATTTTGAGCTGGGGGTGTTACAGTTGGTGTTTAATTGTTTGGACACCTCCAATACATCATATATGATGTGTCTGGGCAATTGGAATGGATTGCTTATGGCTGCAACTCAAAACCCGATAGTGGTTGCTCAAAAACAAGAAAACTTGGCACTTAAGAGAGAATGAGAGAAAGCAGTGCTATAACTGGCTTTGGTGTGAGTTGAATGATCCATTAGAACCTCTATTTATAGGGGATCAACTCTTGTCTTGGATGAATAGTGAATGGCTGCTGGATCAGATCACATTCGCATGGATTGGCTTGGAGGATTTCTTCTCATGCAAGGCAAACTAGCCCTTCCCAAGAGCAGGGCTATGTCTTGACCAAATTCACATTCTTCAGATATTTTTATTGTTGTTTAATCAGAGAACTTGACTGAGTAGAGTGGCTACCTTGACAATGCACTATTCCACATTAATGCCCTTTGAATTCAAGGCAAAATGTGCCAAAATGCATGCACTTCAAGTTGGAAGATTCCTTGGCTTTTTGACTCAGCTTTATCAGTTGGACCAGTTGCATTGTGATTGGTTTGAGTACAAGTGGCATAGTGATCCTTGGTCTTTGGCTTAAAATCGTGTGTGGCAAGCAAACATGCAAACTGATTTTTCCAAAACAACTTGCAGCAACATGACTTTGGGCATGGATTTCTCTTGGCTCAAGATGAATCAGTTCATGTTAGTGAGCTCTTTGGATTCTTAGTAATATTTGCAACAACATTGATTTTTATCTTTGGAACTGATTCAGCTTGCATCTATTTGAAAAAATCCCACAAGTTTTGGTGTTTCAACACAAAATCTGCCTTGCCCAGAATTTTTCTAAGTGTTGGAAAATGATGGATTTTCATGTTTTAGTGATTTTGATCCAACCATAACTCAAAATCCAAAAGGAATTTGGAGGGGGGGGGGTCAGTTTTTAGCTTTTGTAGAGGGCCATGAGATCTACAAATCAAGCTTTGGATGGGAAAAAATGGCTTTGTGGTTTAGGAGTTATGATCCTCCAAAGTTGGTACCCTTGCCACTTTATTTCATAACTTAGAAAATTTTCTAAGTTTTTATGGTTACCCCTTTTACAAGGTATCCAACTTTTCTTGATTTTTCTTGATGAATGATGATTCAAATCACACATTAACATCATTTTAGGGTTAAAAACTCATAAAAGTGAAAAATCTCAAAAAGTCAAAGTTTGACTTTTGTGCACAGTTGACTTTTTATCAGATGAATTTCAAACTGTGCGATCCTCTAGGAAATCATGCCTTTGACCTAAATCAAACTTAATGGACATGTTCCATGGGTGTTATAGGGTATATTGATTCATGTCCTAGGGCTTGGGAGCATGTCCTGGTCAAAAGTCAAAGCTACAGTTGACTTTTCTCGCGAAACCTTAATTGTGGTTCAGATGAAATTGAAACTTGTTGCTCAAGCTTCCTGGATCAATCCATTGTTACAAATGGATCAATGTGGTATTTTGGAGACCCTCAAATCCTCTCTTGAGGTCTTGGCTCATGATTTGTCCCAAAAGTCAACTTAGGGGTGAATTAGGTCAATAAACCCTAATTCCTGATTTTTTTGGTGAATGCATCCCCTGAGGCTAAATTGACTTGATGATTGGGTTTATGATGTCCCTTGGAGCATCATAGGTTATGCTTTGAAGCAATGGCTCATGCCCAGAGGAAAAATTTCCATCTGGAGGACCTGGTCGACCAAACCCTAATTTGGTGACACTGGCGATCTTGAGGCTTGATCCACCTGAAAGGGAGCAGTCTTGTGCTTAATCCTTGAAGTGGGAGTCCTCTTGATCCCTTGTAGATATTGGAGAGGTTAGACAAGTTGAAGATCATGTCATTTCTTGATTGATCCTTTGTCTAAGAACTCTGAGAGAGCCGAAACCCTAATTCTGATTGTAGTAAGTGTTCACTCGTCTTTGGGGAGACTACTGAGGTATGATGGTTCATCCATATTGTGATGATGATTTGCACAATGATGGGAAATCTTAGTGGTCAAAATTTGGGGTATGACACATTCGTCTCATCGTGCATTTCACGTTGTTTTACATATATATTGTGGTTTATTGATCTGACTCCTTCGATATATCGCTATCTTCGATTATAGTTAAATTTCCATAAGAACAAGACATTGGATATTCTGCCTCATCATCATCACTTATCATCATAATTTTTATAATCAGAAGTTTTACGATTATAATTGTTGATGGAGAGGCAGATTAAATTATAATTTGTTGTTAATGAAATTTAACTATAATGGAAGATGGCGATGCATCTAAGGAGCCAAATCATTATACCATAATATATATATTAAACATCGTGAGATGAACGATGAGAGGGATGCAATTCGAAAACATTGATTCATATAAGTTAGTTTTCAAATACAACTTAATTTGTAGATTATAAGTATCTATGTCAAATTAAATGAATGTATTTTAAGTGAGGGTTAGTGAAACAAATAATCTACATAGAATATAATAAACTCAAACAACATTCTATACCAGATCCTGATATTATAAACTCATATAATACGCTTGCTACCACCAACATCATCACCCTGTATGATCCCCTTAACCTGTAAGGAAACACAACAAACTTCAAAAATGAGCATCCTCACTTGAAAACAAACCCTAAAGCCATAATCCAGTGAAGAGTAAAGAGAGGAACATGAATAACGCACCTTTTAATGAAACTAATCGTGGAATAAGAATCAATTATGATGTTCAACTAGTTTGGGAAGCAATGAAAAAGAAATACAAGGAGGAAGAAGCTTACACAAAAGCTTCATACTTCTTATATTTCTATTCATTGTTTCTAAAACTAGATGAAGTTTGCTTACACTGTTGTTTCTTCATTTACTAACATCTTGTTCGTGAAGCTATGAAGAAAAAGTATAAGGTGGATGAAGTTTACATCATAGCTTCATGCTTCTTATACTTTTTTTCCATAGCTACACAAACATTATGAAGTTTCCAAATTATGGTCTTTGTTAACGTAGTGAAAACGAATCTGAAAAAATGAGAACAATCAACAAAAACAACATGCAACAAACGAGATAATGGGAAATATCTAACAATAGATGGAAGAAGAAGAAGAATACCTTAATGTATGAAGCACAAGATTCACGGCTAATGGTGAAAACGAAGAGAAAAAATGGGTTCTAGGGTTTCACTTTGAAGGCAACGACGCTACTGTCAATAAGTGAAAATTATTTCGCATATATATATGGGTAAACTATTTCACAACGGTTAACAATACCAACCGTATAGATAGGTATTTATTTATTATAAATATATCACGACGGTTAACCAGAAGAACCGTAGTGATAACCCTTTTATCTGTGAATTTTAAAATAAATAAAAACCATATAGATAGGTATTTATTTATTATATCAACTATTACATTTCATAACAAAGTAAACATTAAACATAAAGGAGACAAGAAAACATAACATCTTGAGATTTCCAGAAAATATCTCTGATTTCAGTTTGTTCTTCAAATTCTTGTTCTTTTTCTTTAAATCCTTATACATAACCTTCAAATAGCCCAAGGCTTCCAACTATGACTTCATAATGCTCTCATCTTCATTTCCATCTCTTTCTCCCACGTCTTCATCCCATATGAACAAATTACATGTTTCATCGCTCCTCCAAAATGGACATCTCCAGAAAAGCCTTCCTTTGTTTTGTCCCTTCTTGCATTGGTATGAAACCATACGACCATCACAACCACAAAAAATTTCAGATCGAGATTTTACAGTGGAAGAAGACATAGAAACACCTTTGGATGATTTTGTCTTCAAATGCGACATTGCAACGCCTTAAAGTAGAACACTTTCTTGTTGTTGTTATCTTCTTCCCGACAATGGTGACGGCGTTGGTGTTAGGGTTGTTTCATCTTGTTTCTTTTTTTAGTGGATAAATTGATATTTACTTTGTGTTTAAAATACATAAAAAGAAGCATCAGTTTGTAATAACGGTTTTAAGAAATAACCGTAGTAATATCCTTATTATTTTTTTAGTTAAATATAAATAAAACTTAAAAAGGGCGCATTTACGTCAAAGGAATAAACTATTTGAGGGCGATGAGGTTCGAACCCATGAAAGCTTGATTGTATCACCACGGTGTTCACAACAACCGTTATTATATCCTTGAAATTTCCAATTAAAATAATGCGCGCGCATCCAGTACGCACTATAACAACGGTGTATAGGATGTCCTTGTAAACTTGGCGTTGTTGTTTGGGCGTTTTGTAGTAGTGGTGAATGATAAATGATGAACACAAGACTGAGAAACTTCATTTTGAATTGAAAAAAAAAGGAAATTAATTGAAAATGTTTTGGTGGATATATATTTTTAATTTGTTAGAAAATTCTATAATAATGCTTAAAAAAAAACGTTATCAAAGAAAGTATACTTAAAATAACGTTTATCTAAAGAATGCTATCAAATAATAGCAATTGTATCAAAAGCGTTATTTAACTCCAATGTAACTTTTATTTTATTTTTGTTAACTACCTATAATAGCGTTTTAAGGAAAAACGTTATTATAGGGTTGATTCTATAATAGTGACTGACAAAAAAATGCTATTATAGGTATTCCTTGAAATTTTTAATAGCATACTTAAAGCGTAATTTAACCGATGCCATTGTAGGGAAAAATTGTAGTAGTGAATGTTTTTCTTAATGGTGAACTTCAAGAAGACGTCTATATGCAATAACCACTTGGTTTTGTCAATTTTAACTCAATTATTGTATGCAAGTTAAAGAAGGTCATCTATTGCCTAACACAAGCTTCAAGAGCTTGATATGGGAAGTGTCATAAAAATCTTCTTCAATTTGGCTTCTAATCAAGCAAATATAATCATTCCCTCTTTGTGTATGAGCATCAAGCTATCACATCATATGCACTGATTTATGTTGATGATATCCTGATAACAAGCACATCTCCTAAACTAGCTCATGATCTTATCACTCAACTCCATGATAAGTTTGCATTGAAAAAGATGGAACACCAAAATACTTTCTTGGTATTGAGGCGTACAATCAATCAACTGGTTATATGCTCCTAACACAAACAAAGTTCATCCAAGATTTTCTATCCGAAGTTAACATGGTTGATGATAATGGTGTCAACACACCTATGTTTAGTCATTGCAAAGTTGAGTAAGCATGGAACTGATACAATGAATGATTCTTTATTATACATGTCCTTATTTTAAGCTCTACAATATGCCACACTAACTAGACCTTATATTGACTATTGTGTCAATAATGTTTGTCAGTTCATGGCCAATTCCCTTGAAACTCTTTGAAGTATGGTCAAAAGAATACCTAGATACTTGAGTGGTACTGTTACTCTTGGTCTAATAATTTCAATTACCAATCCTCTTCCAAAGTTCTCTCTATGGGTTTAACACCATATAATAAGTATCTAAAAATTATCACACAATGTTAGGCATTAGTCCTATGGAATTTTAATCGGTAAGGAAGCCTTAGAGGGAACATAAAAACAACAAAATAATTAACATACATCATTGGAGTTACATGACTAAAAATTCCACTTTACAAAATCTAATACATAGATTCTAAGCTTCTGACTTTGGGTTTTCGCTTTCTGAATCAAAACAATAAACAATATGGGGTGATAACTAGATTCTCATTGGGTTTCCTACTAAGAAGCCTAAATTTATACTCACACCCTTTAATTATAGCCTTCAATCACAACTTATATGTACATACTGAATCCTTAGGGTAACCTGTCTTTGTTTCTAATAATAACTTCACTAAGATCTTAAAATAACTTAACAGGAATTTCGTTCTAACCTAAGATTAGTCTTATCTTATCCTGAACATCAAATTTTAGATCCCCAAATGTTAGAATAATTTGAGAATTTAAACCTAATTGGCATGCGAACATGAGAGAGAGAATAAATAAAGCTACCCTTACAAGTCGGTCCTTAGTTTGTGACATTGTAGTCACCCTTCTGGTATGAAATTTCATACCCATCCTCTTTTGGTAAGGTTGAAGATATATTAGCTCCGTAAGTGGTGACTCACTTAAATTGACTTACCCCTTGCATTGTATAAACGGAGAAACCACTTAACCACAATGGATCCTTTATTATCACTTACGGAATTAGATCCTCTCCTGCCATTTATCTCCTGCTGCCATCCTGCTGCAATCTCAGCCCTTCATCTGTCTTTTCTCTCTCTCTCTTCAAAATTTATTTTATTTATTTATTTGTTTTTCAAAATTTCATATCCATTGGATTATGAGCATGAGAGATGGCTAAAGAGAAAAGCAGGAGAGGATCTTTTTCCATCACATACCCCTATGTAGCGTCTAATAATATATATACTATATTTATTCATATTACGTGGGTAATACACCCTATGGTCACTATTATAAGCAACAAAAAACTTTTTTGGTTCATTACATAATTGATGTATCTGATATATAATAATGACCAGATACATCATTTATTCAATGAATTTAAAAAGCTTTTTGTTGCTTATAATAGTGACCGGAGGGTGTATATTCGAGCATACTTCTTACACATGGAACATGTTTTTCATCATCATTCACATGTCACAAATCATAATAGAATCCATAATGTTCATTGCTATTTAATGTTTCTACTAACCCTCATGCATTCACTCTTTCTAGGTAAAACTAGTTTTTTATAATACAAACTTTACTTAACCCTTAAAATCCTTAATAATTCATTACTTTCTTATACTCACACCTTAAAAGTTATTTATGGTTAGACTAATATTGGGTGTGTCGAAAATAATATAATAATATAATAAGAAAATGTCGTACAATCGAGGTCCAAAATATAGTAATAATGTCAAAAATAAAGTACAAACTATAGTACTACAACAAAATAATAATAGACAATTATTGTGTGTGTCTGACAACCTCCCATCTACCTCCTCTGCCTCCTCTGTTTGCTCTGCCTCCTCGACCATCAATCCCCCCGTCCTTCAGCGATGTCTCTGAGACAACAGTGCCCCCTGTGCCTCCGCCACCATGGCATCCAGGACTCCCCTGACAGCATACTTCCTTAGGGAAGATACCCCTGCAATGCATGTCCGCGCAATCTCTATTATGTGACGAAACCTAGGCAAGACATCATTAATATGATCTAACTGAACCTGTTCCTCATCTAGAATCTCCTGATGAGCTGGTCTCTGCGGATCTCCTAGATCCGTTTGCACCATGTACAGATGTGAGACCTTGAAGAACCACCCGATGTACCCATCGACATAGCTCAAGTCGTTCGGCACTATGGTAGCCCGTGTCTCCTCCGGAACTAGGTGACTCTCATAATCAACAAAAATACCCTTTATCTATCAACGAGACAAAGCAGGAGAAACAGAGATAACAGGGTGTCTTGGGATGGTCTGGGTGTACCCGAACTGCCGCATGACGCACTCAAGAACATAAGGAGCAGTGATACGCGATCTGCAGGCCTACTAGATAAGCTAATTTCAACTCTCTAGAGAATTCTTGACTTCCAAGGATTCTTAACCTAAGTCATCAAATCATTATTTAACCTTGATTGAATTATGTCTATGATCATACCTAAAAGGAATTTGATCATTAACTAGGTTAAAAGTAGACTTTGGAATATAGGAAATAAGAGTTTTACACCATTTGACTCTCTTATTCGAGTCAGAAAAATCTTTGATTCGAATTAGGATTATAAAATTGAAATTCTACCTAAAAACCATCCTTTGATTCGAGCTAGAGGTTTATTGATTCGAATCAGAAAACTCTTAATCGAGTCAGAGATTCATTGATTCGAATCAGAAAAATGTAATTCAAATCATGAGATTCCTCGACTTAAATCAAACATCCACAATTGCAAAGTTTTCCTCGTGATTAGAATCAACCAAATCATCGGTTCAAATCAAGGAATAAAAAACCAGAGAAATATGATTCCTACATTATCTAACTACCATCAAACATATCCTAAACCTCCATAAACTTCATAGATCATTCATACATGTTCTTGAACAATTAACACACATAATCATTCACAAATTCTCAACAATAGTAAAACTAACATTCATTAGGCTCATCACACTTAACTAACGTGCAACCATCTATATAACTTAAAGATTCTAATCCTTAAACTAATTGTTCTTCATTCAAACTTGCATGTTATTCAACTACTTATTCCTATCTAAGATTAAGCTTTAAGAAAACCCACCTTTTCTCCTTGTTTATGAATTTAAGGATAATGGTATGAATATGAGAGAAAGGTTTTGATGCTTGAGTGTTCACACTTGGACACATAATGATTACCTTCCCCCAATAATGTGCAATTACACTAGAGCTTATCCTTATTTTCTTCTTCCTTAATTTCGTGTAGCTATCCAACATAACCCTGATTCTTCACTTTTCTTTCCCAATATATACTCTCCAACAAAATTGATGTAAGTTTATAGAGTGCGTCTAAGAGAAGGGGTGAATTAGGTGTATAAAAATTTCTTCGATTTTAGAGATGCCTTTCCTTCGTCCAATTTAAGTTTATGTGATGAAAGCGATAAAATGCAGAAAAGTAAAGAACACAATTATGTATCCTGGTTCCCAACCACAATTAGTGAGTACTCCAGTCCCCTTTCAACATGAAAGAGATTTCATTATAGTTAGATCCCTATGAACAAGACAACACTTGTCTTTATATACAAGATCCTAACTAAACCATCAAGAACAATCCTCTTGGATTTTTCAACAAACCCTATAAGAAAAAACAATCCTCCTTCTTATAGTACACACCTAATTTCTAACAATCCTTGGAACTTAGAAACTTTTACAACAATTTCAATAAAATGGATATATGAAGATTTGTAGTATAAATAAGACTTAATCAAATGATTATAGTCTTCTTCTCTTTCAATATGAAATCACAATAAACAATACTCTCTAATGCTTAATATACTTTGATGAATATGATATGAAAAATAATGATTCACAATGTATTTTTAATGAAAATTCTGTTTTGAAAATATAGATAGTTTTTACAAAGTTTGAAAGAGGTAATTGAAAATTATAACTTTAAAATCAATTTATAGAGATGATAACCACCATTCAAAAACATGCAATGGTTGATAGAAAATTAGAATATTTATCTTTGAAAAGATGTAATGTTTGCAATGAGAAGAGGTGATGAATGGATGCAATGAAACAAAGCATTTTTCAATTCTGCTACAGGACTTGTTAAGTCGGTTATGTGAGAGCAAGAATTGTCTCTACAAGTCAATCTATGTTTTGATGATAACAATACGTATTTCTGAAAGAACTATTTTATGTTCTAACATGTGTTGTGTGCAAATCATAATTATAGAAGATATCAGATCCAACAAGCACCAGCCAGATGCGCGTAAATGATAATATGCGAAGTTACTATGTGTGACACAAGTCGCAAGAAGCAAGAACGCTTCTGTATCTGATCATGATCAGTCAGATCAAGGATGTTGATATTACTGTTGCAATGCTCTTGTGGATGCTCGCTGAAAGTGGTTGTGATTCTGAAGATTGCGAAGCTTCGGTAGAAGACAATGTTATAGAGAACCGAAGTGTTGAAGACTCTCATGACTTGAAGTTCTAAAGGCTGAAGGCTCTGAAGACCAAGTGCAGAAAGACTCTGAAGACTTATGTGTTCTGAAGATTACAGTTCCAAAGGTCAAGTGCTGAAGACTCTGAAGACAGATTCCTAATGGACAAGTTCTGAAGTTTCGGAAGACTTGAAGTAGTAAAGGATAATGTTCTTAAAGACAAGTGATGAAGTTCTGAAGACTGATTCCTAATGGACTTCTTCAATAGACTGAAGACTTTACGTATCAGATACCCTTTCAAGAAGGCTCTACTCATGCTTCATCAAATTACCATCAGAAGCCTCTGAAGTTTGGAAGTCAAATGTTACCGTTGTGAACAACGGTACACACTGCTCAAGAAGATATCCCATCACTTCTCCCACAGCAAAAAGGAGATGTGTCAGTACAACTAATTATTACACAACGTCTCTGTTTCCAACAGCCAACAGTATTTCAAACGGCTATATTTCTACTGGGCTATTTAAAGGAAAGAGTTCTCGCTTTTGAAGGTATCGATTCAGTTCATGAATGGAGAATTGATCAAAGTCATTGTGTGAAGATAGCAACAACGTTGAGTTCTCGTTGTAACACTTAAACATTCAAAGCTATCACCATTTACACATGGTCATTGTTGTTGAAGCTCAAAGATCAAATCAACACAGCAACAATTAATTGGAACAGAAGCTGTTGATGAAGAAGACAACATTGAAAATCAGTCAAGTCATCAAACACCTTCTCGTCAGCGCTACATTGAAGATCTGAAGCAAGGAGTTGTTGCTCAAAGCTTGCTCAACCAAGAAGACGAAGAAGAAGAAGATCTACAAGATGTCAACAACTGTCAAATCATTATACATCTTTGTAGTTTCTTAGGATAACAAGGAGCTGTTGCTCATATATTGCTTGAACACTTATGTGTTCTTTGTACTTAAACTTAGGAGTAATCTGCTTGTTAAGAAGCATCTTTGTAATCTCCTGTATAACTAATTCTTGGTGAATTAGGATTCCTTGAGTGGTCAGTGTGACCAGAGACTCGAGAAGACAATGGCGAGATGTCATTGTGGGAAATCCTGAAATAGGACCAGTGGTGTTATATTCATTGCGATGAATCCCTGAACGTCTAGCTGTGAAAGCCTAGCAGTAGATCTTGCGAGATTGGAACCTGCAGGTCAATGTTCGTTATATTCATTAAGTTGAATCCCTGAACAGTTCATTGCATGTTAGTCACAGTGCGGCTGTGCAGTTTGTTAGTCACCAGCTATGTGCTCGTGCATCTGTAATCGAGATTGATTATAGTGGATTAAGACCTTGTGTTCAAGGCGAAATCACTTGAGGAGGGTGGACTGGATTAGCCTTTATGGTGAACCAGGATATATCTTGTGTTCTTTACTCTTATGCTTAATGTCTTGTTTATATTTCTACATTGAGGATCAGAACCTTACATAAGCAAGTCAGAACCTTGCAACTCTGATAAGTTTCCGCTCTGGAAGTTCTGAATGATGTACATAGCATTCAGACTCGTATTGGTTCTCACAATCTAAGCATTACCAATTCTGAATATAACTTCACAAGTCAGAGTCTCTCAACGAACTCTGACGTAACGTGAAAGTTTCATATTGACAAGAAGCAAAAAAGTTGTTAAAAGAGTAAATACACAATTCAAACCCCCCTTTCTTGTGTCTTTCTCGCACCTTCAATTGGTATCAGAGCTCCGGTTCTGTTATTGATGGATATCAAACACTTAACAGTGTTAAAAAAAGATCCAGATGCGGTGTGTAGAAATACTCTGGGTGAGATTGAAATCCACTTACAATTTCTGTGACAGTTCAGTAGATGACTGTGTACAAAATTGTAATCAATCTGAGTACTTGAGCAAATCACTGATTCTGGAAGACTTTGCAGTTGTCAAACAACTAAATCTTCCGCACTTAAGTTTTAATGAAGATTGAAGAATCAGCTGATAAGATAGATTCATCAGATAAGAAGTAGTATCTGTTGAATGCTTATCTTGGAAGATACGTGTGGATAAAACCACGTATTTGCTCAAAGTCGGAATCATCAGAAAACAAGAAGTCTTGTTTACTGAAGATTAATTCTTTATGAGTTTTTGAGATGTTTTCAAGAAACGGATTAGGTCCACCCTTGACTTTCTCGTTTAAAGCTCCTTCAGAACTTCTTTATGTAAAGAAGAAAGATTGTTGTTCTATGATTTTGAACTTCAGAATGAAGTCCACTGAAGTCAGAGAACTGAAGAAATCAAAATGTTAGAAATGATTCAGCATCTGAATCCTGACTAATCAAGAAGTTGAAAGATTCATGAATATCTGAATATTTTTTTCTTTGTGAGTGATGCCAAAAATTGATAGAATATTCAGAAAGAAGAATTTCAAAGATTCAACAAGCACTTGATCAAGTAAGAACTTTTAAGTTTTGACTGAATTAGCACAACTAAGTTCTGGTAACTTGAGATTCTGTCTCAGTTAAATCAAACGTTATTGATCAGATCTTTATCTGATAAGTTTCTCAGAACTTCCTTTGCCCAGAATCAGAAGGTATTAGTCCAAACACTTAAATCTTCTTCTCAAGTCAAAAAGATTTAAGTTGCTGATATCTTTCAGAATGAAGAAATCAGCTGACATTCCCTTCAGAAGTAAATATGCCGTTTTAAGCTGGATCAGCATTGTGAGACCAAGGTGTATCATGCAAACTATGTTTCATGTTGTACACATGCTGGATGATAGTCAGCTATGAATTTGATCTGCATATGTTTGAAGAAACAATGTCAGAAGATGTCGTGGAAATCAATTCTAAAAGCACATAATCTTAAATGGTCGATGATTATAAATTAATGATCTTCTAGAAAGCTTGATGGAAGCTTGTAGTTCTGACTGCGCAGATTCAAAGTCTCTGATTGGTTGTTCTCAGAAGTCAGATGAACAGCTCTGAACATGAAGAGAATGGATTGTCTGAAATATGATTCTTATGATCAGAATGTAGGAGATATCTACATTGTTCAAACTCATAGTTTTACATAATTCAGCAATATCTGATAGCTCTCTCTCTCTCTCTGAAGGAAGTTGAAGATGAAAGACGATGATCAGGTGGCTCAAATTGGAATGCACTCATTTGCCGTAGGCAATAAAGTCGACATATTTTCCAAGAAAGGAAGATCAGAGTTAGAGTGAAAAAGGACCTAAATGATCTCTTTTAGAAAATGTTCATATTTTTCAGAAACCAGAATGCAAGTGAATCGTGAAGAATCCAAGAACCCACAGCAGTTCTCTCATAAGAAGGTAGAAGCAGAAAGTTTTGATCAGAAGCTCAGAAGTCAGAATGAAAAGCACTCAGCTGAAGAATCTCAGATTTTCTAAGGTACGACTCTCCTTATCAAAGGATTGATTAGAACTAAAAATTATCTGGTAGGTAAAAACATTAATGAGACTCATTCTTTCAAGAAAAATCTTTTGATCAGATCTCTGGATAATGTGTTCACTCATTATAACATCTGTCATAATTGCATATCTTGAGTAATCATGATATATCCTTAGGAACATAGGTTCTAGTGAAAAATATACTAAAATTTTTTTTCCGTCTGACAACATAAGCTCACTTAAAATCTTATTAAATCTTTTCGTACCTGATCTATGTTTTCCCTAGACTAGGCACAACTCATCTTATCTATTTATGTGTATAAAAATGGCTTCTCCCCGTCAAATAATTTCATACTTAAATCCTTATTTCATAAAACATAAGGGTCAAAACTCTATTGTCCATCCATTATCATGCCTCCACTAAACCTTCTAGGAAACCAAGATCTTCTTGAAATTATTTCTGAAAAACAGTTTGTAATCAACACCCCTCCTCTTCCGAGTTACATTGCTTGCAGTCTAGCAGCTGTGCTGTACACTCAACAATGGACTAGGTACTCCATGATGCTAGAAAAACCTATCTACGTAAATCTAGTTAAGGGTTTCTGGAAACATGCTGATCTTGATCTTGAAAGCAAGTGCATCACCTCCTTTGTTTTTGAAATCCCAATCACCATCAACCCATTCTCAGTCAGTCTTGCAACTGGGTGTGAGAATGTTGGAATCCCTGTTGACTTTGACAAAAACAAATTTTTTGCTACTAAAAATGTTGCATCCCTTCATGATCTATCTTTAGGATACATACCCTTCAATCCTGAAAATCTCCTACCCATTCCCAAAGCTTGGTACAAGCTCATGGTGTCAAATTTCCTTCCCAGAGGAGAAAGCCATGACATACTCAGATTCCATGACCATGAATTCATTTATTTACTAATGAATGATTTTCAGATAAACCTTCCACTCACTATCTTCAACTGTCTCTGGAAATCCATCTCTGAGTCCAGAAACCTCACAAAGTCCTACATTCCTTATGGAAGAGTTTTGTCTGAGATTTTCTTTAGAGATGGAATTGTAGACTTGATCAAAGAGAAAATTGAAGAAGATGGTCCTGAAAGCCTTCCAGACAACTGCTTGTTGAAGACTAAGTGTGAAATCTTTAGTAACTAGGAAAACTAAATCTATCTATATTTTAACTGTGTATGCGGAGTGCATGTTTGAAATCGTAGTTGGTCTAAGTTGTTTCAATAGTGGCAGTTGCCCTAAGTTATTTAAGATTAATAAATTGTGCCCGTGAAATCATTTTGATTATTGAACTCTTAATTCAAAAAATTATGAAATGTCATACAAGATCTATTGATTGATTGATTTCTTTTAAAGTTATCTGAAAGACATTTGAGTGGCTCAAGAAACCATCATTATTCAAAATGCATCTGTCCCTGCCGCCACTCACCATCGAATAGTTAATATTCATAACCGATCAAGTTTTCAAAGTAAATTAGTAACTGCTCTGTTTCTTTTCCCAGATAGTTACACCCTTTAGGATTCTTTAAAGTAATCATGATCACCTAGGAAACAGCAAACCCAAATCCTCGAGTACCGATTCAATTATTACTCTTGGCTCTCATTCGCCTATAAATATTAGGATCTTGCTTCATCCTCAAAACCTAAATTGTCACTCTCTCAAAACTCCTATTTCAACGATGATGAATTCCCATAGAAATGGTCCAACCTTTGTACGAAGAAAAGAAAACTTAGATATCATTGCTGAGAAAAGGCCAAACCTTGCTCGTCTCAGAAACGATGATTTGGAAATAATCAAAAGCATGCAAGCTCAGTCTTGGCAGTGCTATTACTCTCTCATGTATGGTCCCATCTTTAAAAACCCTGTTAAAGAATTCTAGAACTACGTAAGAGTCAGCAGTGACGGAAAAACTATCTGGTCTGAAGTCCACTATCAACCCATCGCTATCTCTGTCTCCTCGATAGAGAGAATCACGGGATGTTTCTCCTCCGGAGCCACAATTGATGACTATCAATCAGACTTAAGCATGGTTGAAAGATGCAGAATTCTGTTTGACGATTCAGTTCCTTATGAACCGAACAACCCAGAGAAGCTTCTCCCTTCTCCAAAAACCTGGTTCAAGTTTTCCTTAACCAACCTTCGTCCGCGTGCTTCTTGTAACACCCTGTTCTACCCCCAATAATGTTGCAGCAGAAACAACTTAAATAATCAGAGTAAGGCATAAAAATCACCTCAAAGGGTGCACATTTCTCATTAAATCAAAATAACATAAATTACCCTGTAAACACAAGGGTTTCCTCAAAGTTTCACAAAAAGCCTTCAATGGCAGCAGAACTCAAATTTTCATATAAAAAGGTTTTTCAACAAACATCATAATAGTCAATACAAAACCATATCATCAAATAACAACAAAAATAGGGAAACAACATAGTTTGACTCAAAGGACCCCAACCCGATGTTACACTATCAGAGCAAGACCCTCTAAATCGACCAAAAGCAATTAACTTCAAGTCCTCGAAAGCATCCACGGCTAAACCTGGTCACCTGCACGTTACCCACGTGGAGGCAACATTCAAACAAGCAGGGTGAGTAATCACAATTCATAATAATCATTATAAAATAAGATATACATAAAATGGCTTTAACTTCGTAAACGACATCATCAAGGTCATCATCAAGGAAAACATCAGGAAACACCATATCACAAATTCATCAATGCCACATAAACTGCAATGCATAACAAGACTCATGCATGTGGTACCAATCGTCATAATAGATGGACACTAGGCCATCAACCCTCCAAAGATCCCCGTCAATAGGATCGATCCCGCAATCAGAACCGGAGCACGTCATAATTACCTCATATCCACACAATGGGAATGAAGCGTCGTTACAGAGTATGCATATGAATGTATGATACACAACATCATTAATCATCATCGTAAAAATTATCATTATGTGCATCATCATTCACCAAAACGTCATGTTAATCACGTCATCATATATTCATCAAGACATCACAAATCATCATCATCAATATCATCAATAACATCATAGTAAATCATCAAAATATCACAGCACCAAAACCTCAAAACATCACAGCATCATAAACAAATTTCACAAAACAGCAGCAGTTTGCTATTGAGTTCGTTGTACGAACACATTCGCTGGGACCTTCACCTTGCAAAGCTCTAGCGAATCCCAGAATCCCAACGAGGCCCCCATTCTGCCTCTCTTCGCCACTTCATTCGCTTTGCGAATCCATTCGATGAGACATTCATTGTGCAAACCCACGACACCACTTCTCAGAAATCAACCCTGAATCATCACATTTATCGTGCATTCACTGCGATACTCGCTTTGCGAGTCCACGCGAACATTCGCCTTGCGAGTGTTTCGTTCGCTTTGCGAACTAGCGATTGCAGGGAATCGCTGCTATGCATCAGTAGTATACCAGACTCCCATTACATTACGAATTCAACCTCAGTTCGCCCAAAAACATCCCTACAACATTCCTAAGGCATTACAACCATTAAGGACACAAAACCTACAACTATTAGGTTGATTAATTTCACTATTCCAACTCAAAATCACCTAAACCTTCACAAACTCCCAAGATTCCCATAAGCCCTATAAATCCTTCGCCACAAGGTTAAAACTACAACAACGACGGGGAAATCAGCCCCAAGGTCTACTTTAGCGGTTCAATTCCACGTTATTGATCGATTCACAAAAATGCCCTTAAAATCATCAGTTTACCTCAAAACCCATAAACCCTCAAAAAGCCCAAAAATCCACTTTAATCAATCGAATCCTATAATGAAAACAATGAAAGGCAATTACTCCCCATACCTTAGATTGTTGATCCGATGTGTTCTCTCTTGAGCCTTTGGAAACCGTCACAAAAATCCTTGCCTTTTCCTCTTTTCCTCAGAGCTCTCCTTCTTTCCTTCTTATTTTCACGATCTCCACAAAATGAATCCTAATTCTCTCAATTCCTCCTTTTTGGTTTATTTAACTCTTAGGCCTCAAATATGGGCTTTCTCCATAATGCCCTCACTAATTCTCTTCAAATGCCCGTCTTACCCTTAATTCCTCTAATATTATTTTAAAATAATAATGATACTAATATATTCATATTATATACTATTATTTAATTAAAATAACCAAACTCCACAAAACACCGACATCGACACGGACCACCAAAATTCACAGAAAATTCAAAAATATTATATTTAAATGAATTAATTAAATATTCTTACGAAATTTGGGGTGTTACAACTCTCCCCCACTTAAAGAATTTTCGCCCTCGAAAATTACCTCAAGGAAATAGAGTCGGATACGACTCCCTCATCTGATCTTCCCGTTCCAAAGTCCAACTTTCGCCAGCTGGTCCACCCCACAACACCTTCACCAAGGCTATGTCTTTACCCCGCAGCTGCTTCATTTCTCGACCATCGACACGCACAGGCAATGCTTCCATAGTCAGATTATCCCTCACTTGTACATCATCCATCTGAATCACATGCGACGAATCCAGAATGTACTTCCTCAACTGAGACACATGGAATACGTCATGCAAATTCGCAAGTGACGGCGGTAAAGTAATTCGATAGGCTACCTCTCCTATCCTCTGCGATATCTGATACGGACCAACAAAACATGGAGTGAGCTTCCTAGACTTCAAAGCTCGAGCCACACCAGTCACTGGCGTCACTCTCAAAAACACATGATCTCCCTCTTGTAATTCAAGCGCCTTCCTCCTCTTGTCATGGTAACTCTTCTGACGACTCTGCGAAGCTTTCATTCTCTCTTGGATTTTCTTAATCTTCTCAATCGTCTCTTGCATAATTTCAGGTCCGAGTACAACACTCTCGCCTGAATCACACAAAGGAGTCCTATACCTTCTCCCATATAAAGCTTCGTAGGGCGTCATTCCAATACTAGCATGACAACTATTATTGTACGTGAACTCAATCAACGGCAAATGGCTATCCCATGATCCTCCATGATCTAACACGCAAGCCCTCAGCAAATCCTCTAAAGATTGGATCGTCCTTTCGGTCTGACCGTCCGTCTGCGGGTGATAGGCAGAACTCATCCTCAACTTCGTACCCAACGCATCTTGCAAACTCTTCCAGAACCTCGATGTAAACCTCGGATCTCTATCCGACACAATACTCGAAGGTACCCCATGTAACTTCACAATCTCCTCAATATACATCTCGGCTAGCTTCTGCATTGAATGATTAATCTTCATCGGCAAGAAATGAGCCGACTTAGTTAATCTATCCAGGATCACCCAAATTGAATCATTTCCCTTAGTAGTCTTCGGCAATCCCACCACAAAATCCATGGAAATACTATCCCATTTCCATTCTGAAATCCTCAACGGCTGCATCATACCTAAAGGCTTCTGATGCTCAACCTTCGACTTCTGACAAGTCAAACACGCATAAACAAACTCCGCAACATCCTTCTTCATACCTGGCCACCAAAATAACTTTTTCAAATCTTGGTACATCTTCGTAGCACCGGGATGAATACTCAACCTACTTCGATGTCCTTCTTCAAGAATGCTCTTCTTAATATCTAGGACATCTGGAACACACACCCTATCTCTGAACATCATCACACCATTCTCGTCAATCTGGAAGTCACATCCGTTACCTTGGTTAATCAAAATCAATTGGTCAACCAACTTTAAATCAGATTGCTGTCCCACTCTGATTTCTTCCAGAATACTACTAGTCAACTTCAACATTCCCAACTTCACACTGTCAGGAGTCGCTTCATATACCAAACTCAAATCTCTCAATTGCTCAATCAACTCCAATTCTTTCACCATAAGCATCGACATATGCAATGACTTTCTGCTCAATGCATCGACCACTACATTTGCTTTGCCCGGATGATAACTCAAATCAAAATCGAAATCCTTCAACAGCTCTAACCACCTTCTCTGCCTCATATTGAATTCTTTCTGATTAAATAAGTACTTCAGACTCTTCTGATCACTGAACACTTCAAATTTAGAGCCAAACAGATAATGTCTCCAAATTTTCAACACAAACACCACCGCGGCCTACTCCAAGTCATGCGTAGGATAATTCCTCTCATAAACTCGCAATTGTCTCGAAGCATAGGCAACGACCTATCCATTCTGCATCAACACTCCACCAAGATCCATCTTCGACACATCACAATACACCACAAAAGATTCACTTGGATTAGGCATAATCAACACTGGAGCAGTAGTCAACCTCTTCTTCAACTCCACAAAACTCTCTTCACAAGCTACATCCCACACAAAAGTTTGACCCTTTCGAGTCAATTGAGTCAGAGGTAATGCTAACTTAGAAAAGCCTTCAGTAAACTTGCGGTAGTAACCCGCTAATCCCAGAAAACTCCGTATCTCAGTAGCAGACTTCAGAGTCTCCCACTATAATACCGCGTCAATCTTAGAAGGATCAACAGCAAGACCACCAATTGAAATCACATGGCTAAGGAAACTCACTTCCTTCAATCAAAACTCACACTTCGACAGCTTTGCATACAACTTCTTCTCCTTCAAGACTTGCAACACAGTTCTCAAATGCTCGGCATGCTCTTCTTCAGATCTAGAATATATCAAGATATCATCGATAAACACCACCACAAACTTATCCAAATACTCATGGAAAATCCGATTCATATACTCCATGAACACACCAGGTGCATTGGATACACCAAACGGCATCACAGTGTATTCATAGTGTCCATATCTCGTTCTGAAAGCCGTCTTCGGAATATCATTAGGCTTCACTCGAATCTGATGATAACCAGACCTCAAATCAATCTTGCTAAACACACAAGCACCTACTAACTGATCCATCAAATCATTAATTCTCGGAAGTGGATACTTATTCTTGATTGTCACTTTATTCAACTGCCGATAATCAATGTACAACCTCATACTTCCATCTTTCTTCTTCACTAACAACACATGAGCACCCCACGGAAAAACACTTGATCGAACAAACCTCTTCTCAAGCAATTCTTCCAGTTATTTCTTCAATTCACTTAGCTCAGAAGCTGACATCCGATAAGAAGCCATCGACATTGAACTCATACCTAGTATTAAGTCCACTGCAAACTCTACTTCACGCTCTGGAGGCAAATCACTGATGTCATCTGGAAACACATCTGGAAATTCACAGACAACCGACAACTCCACACTCGCAGCTTCACGATCAATTTGCAACGATGCAAACATTGCAAACACCAAAGCTTCGTCTTCCACAAGTTCGTCTACTTGCTTAGCAGACAAGAACATCAACTCCCCACTATCATCAATCTCAGGAAACTCTACAGTCTTGTTATAATAATTGATACGAACACAGTTGAACTCCAACCATTTCATTCCAAAGATCACGTCAATTTGGTGCAAGGGTAAGCACACCAAATCCATCACAAAGCTCTTCTCAAAAATCGTCACAGGACATCTCAAACATGCAAGGGTAGTAGTAACAGAACCATTAACTGGAGTTTCTATTACCATATTACCATTCATATCAGATAACTTCAAACCCAATCTATTAGCACATTCAAGTGAGATAAAAGAATGAGTAGTACCATTATCAATAATAGCAACCAATTCAATATTATTAATAAAACAAGTACCTCGAATCAGGCTGTCCTTCTCTGGCGTCTCTGCACCACTCAAAGCAAACACACGACCACTGGTCTGGGCAGCAGTAGCAGTCTTCTTCGGCTTATGGCATTGAGTACTGATGTGACCTTTCTCACCACAATTGAAATAGGTTGGACCTTCATCTTTGCAGTCAGTAGCTCTATGCCCCTTCTTACCACATCTGTAGCACCTCACCACATTATTGGTGCACACATCAGTACGGTGACCTTGCTCGCCACACTTATGACACTTTCCAAAAGCGGAAACTGCTCCCTCACTTGCCTTTTTCCCATCTGAAGCCTTCTGCTTCCCTTTGTTAGCTGAAGTTGTATAAGGCTTAGCCCTATACTGCCCTTTCTTCTCACTCAACTGCTTGTAGTGAGCAGATCGAGCACGGCTGTCATCATCATAGATTCTACTCTCGTCCACCAACTCAGCATACCTGCGGATCTGCTGATACCCGATACCCTGCTTAATCTCTGGTCTCAGCCCATTCTCGAATTTGAGACACTTAGACATCTCAGCATCATCACGATTGTAGAGCGGACAGAACTTCACTAGCTTCTCAAACTTCGCGGCATACTCTGCCACAGTCATATCTCCTTGCTTCAGCTCAAGGAATTCCACTTCCCTCTTGCCATGAGCATCCTCTGGAAAATACTTCCCCAGAAACTCCTGCTTAAACACAGCCCAAGTTATCACAGTGCCAACATTCGTAAGTCTCTGACGGGTGTTATCCCACCAGTCCCCAGCTTCCTCTTCCAGCATATGCGTTCCGAACTGAACCTGTTGCTCATCAGAACACCCCATCACTCGGAAAATCTTCTCAATCGCCTTCAGCCACATGTGTGCACTTGCTGGATCATGCGTACCCACAAAAGTCGGTGTATTTTTCCTTTGAAACTTCCCCAATACACGAAACTCATCAGGAGCTCCACCATTTGGATTCAACTGCGCCACCACGTTAGCAACTGATTCCAACGCATCAGCAATCGCACGATCATTTCTTCCAGCCATCTTGCACACCACCAACAAGGTTAGAATAACTAAAACATCGACAGTGCACACACACTCGTTGACTAACAAGGACAGACATCAAGTAAAAACCTGGCCGGACGGACCGACCTGCTCTGATACCACTAATGTAACACCCTGTTCTACCCCCAATAATGTTGCAGCAGAAACAACTTAAATAATCAGAGTAAGGCATAAAAATCACCTCAAAGGGTGTACATTTCTCATTAAATCAAAATAACATAAATTACCCTGTAAACACAGAGGTTTCCTCAAAGTTTCATAAAAAGCCTTCAATGGCAGCGGAACTCAAATTTTTAAATAAAAAGGTTTTTCAACAAACATCATAATAGTCAATTTAAACCATATCATCAAATAACAACAAAAATAGGGAAACAACATAGTTCAATTCAAAGGACCCCAAACCGATGTTACACTATCAGAGCAAGACCCTCTAAATCGACCAAAAGCATTTAACTTCAAGTCCTCGAAAGCATCCACGGCTAAACCTGATCACTTGCACGTTACCCACGTGGAAGCAACATTCAAACAGGCAGGGTGAGTAATCACAATTCATAATAATCATTATAAAATAGGATATACATAAAATGGCTTTAACTTTGTAAACGACATCATCAAGGTCATCATCAAGGAAAACATCAGGAAACACCATATCACAAATTCATCAATGCCACATAAAATGCAATGCATAACAAGACTCATGCATGTGGTACCAATCATCATAATAGATGGACACTAGGCCATCAACCCTCCAAAGATCCCCGTCAATAGGATCGATCCCGCAATCGGAACCAGAGCACGTCATAATTACCTCATATCCGCACAATGGGAATGAAGCGTCATCACAAAGTATGCATATGAATGTATGATACACAACATCATTAATCATCATCGTAAAAATTATCATTATGTGCATCATCATTCAACAAAACATCATGTTAATCACGTCATCATATATTCATAAAGACATCACAAATCATCATCATCAATATCATCAATAACATCATAGTAAATCATCAAAATATCACAGTACCAAAACCTCAGAACATCACAGCATCCTAAACAAATTTCACAAAACAGCAGCAGTTCACTGTGCGAACGCATTCGCTGGGACCTTCGCCTTGCAAAGCTCTATCGAATCCCAGAATCCCAACAAGGCCCCTCATTCTGCCTCTCTTTGCCACTTCATTCGCTTTGCGAAGCCCTTCGCTGTGCGAACCCACGACACCACTTCTTAGAAATCAACCCAGAATCATCACATTTATCGCGCATTCGCTGCGCTACTCGCTTTGCAGTCCAGGCGAACATTCGCCTTGCGAGTGTTTCGTTCGCTTTGCGAACTAGCGATTGCAGGGAATCGCTGCTACGCATCAGTAGTATACCAGACCCCCGTTACATTACGAATTCAACCTCAGTTCGCCCAAAAACATCCCTACAACATTCATAAGGCATTACAACCATTAAGGACACAAAACCTACAACTATTAGCTTGATTAATTTCACTATTCCAACTCAAAATCACCTAAACCATCACAAACTCCCAAGATTCCCATAAGCCCTATAAATCCTTTGCCACAAGGTTAAAACTACAACAACGACGGGGAAATCAGCCCCAAGGTCTACTTTAGCGGTTCAATTCCACGTTATTGATCGATTCACAAAAATGCCCTTAAAATCATTAGTTTACCTCAAAACCCATAAACCCTCAAAACCCCCAAAAATCCACTTTAATCAATCGAATCTTATAATGAAAACAATGAAAGGCAATTACTCCCCATACCTTAGATTGTCGATCCGATGTGTTCTCTCTTGAGCCTTTGGAAACCGTCACAAAAATCCTCTCCTTTTCCTCTTTTCCTCAGAGCTCTCCTTCTTTCCTTCTTATTTTCACGATCTCCACAAAATGAATCCTAATTCTCTCAATTCCTCCTTTTTGGTTAATTTAACTCTTGGGCCTCAAATATGGGCTTTCTCCATAATGCCCTCACTAATTCTCTTCAAATGTCCGTCTTACCCTTAATTCCTCTAATATTATTTTAAAATAATAATAATACTAATATATTCATATTATATACTATTATTTAATTAAAATAACCAAACTCCACAAAACACCAACATCGACACGGACCACCAAAATTCACGGAAAATTCACAAATATTATATTTAAATGAATTAAATAAATTTTCTTACGAAATTTGGGGTGTTACACTTCTGCGAGAAGCACTATGACTCATGACGACAGAATCTTTGTCTTCCTCTTAACACATCACGTTACAATAGACCTTCCTAAGACCATCTTTAACCACATGAGACATTCTATCAGAGTCTCACAAAATAAGATGCATGCCTTCATTCCATATGCAAGAATAATATCTGAAATACTTCTAAAAGAAAAGGCCTGGGGACTGATTAGCAGGCTCAAACCAGGATCTTTGCTTGTTGAAACCAGGTGTAAGAGTGTGGACAATGTTGAGAATTTTGATGATTAAGTTTTTAAACCCTATTGTCACTCAAATAATTGTTGTGTGGATCTCAGAGGAAATTGTGAAGAGCAAGAGATTGGCTGTCTCTCAAGCAGAAGAAAAGCTGCATTCCGCAAGAACTGATGATTCTGAAAGCTTACTCTCATCTTCCTCATCATCATTAGGCTCCTTTTAGTCTAACCCTTAGGAACCTATTCTCATTAAGTCTATGTTTTGAAATGTTATGATTAAGCTTAACCTATGCCTTATTTTTTAAAATCATTTTGTGGTTCTGTGTTAAAATTCCATCTAGGTATCCATTAATGAAAATGCTATGACTGATCTCTAAAAATGATTTATCCCTATTCCTTGTCATATCAATTTTCGTATGATTAATGCTTAAATGATAACATACTTTGAATCAATTTATGTTCGCTATCATATTGATCTACATATGCTTAAATGCTCAGACGCTCTAAACTTTTTGATGATGTCAAAAAGGGGGAGAAATATAATATGATTTTGATTGGAAAGAAAAATCTTAAAACAGATATAATGCAACTCAAACAAGTAATCAATCATATAAAATGCGTTACTACTAACGTTTGTTGTTTGATGTTTATCCAAGGAACTCTGAACAAGTTCACTAGGCATTCTAAGACAGGTTAAGAAAGAAGAACTTTGTTAGAAGTTCTTATGAACTGTTGTTCATATGATAGAAGTTGTACACTTCGTGAACATGTGTTCAGAATCAGAATCAGATCTACCCAGTACTGTTCAGAAGTTGAGAACTATCTGAAAGTCAAAGTTTATCTTGATCTCTGTCTCACTTGGTTCAGAAGCTGTAAGCTGTCAAAGAATATGAGATTTAGAACGTAAGAATCAGAAGAAGGAAACTCTGAAAGCAGTTAAGACAAAGTCTACATCTCAAGATGCTTATTCAGAAGAACTGTGCAAATTAGAAGTCAAGAACTGTCTGAAGATCCGGATTAAAGATCCAAGAACAAGTAGTTCTGATGTCTGCCAAGAACCAATTAAGAAGAAAATGATTTGGTATCAGACTAAATCAACAAATGGTAATCAGACTCAGTATACATAAAGATTGGTATCAGACTTAGTCTGTAGTGATATCAATCAGAGCTAAGCTATGAAACGTCTTCTGTACCTTCGTTGGTATCAATCTCAACACACTAAGGAAATACCCTTCAAGTGGTATAAAAAGAATTCCTTCAATTGGAATCAGACACAACATACTCTGGTATAACTCAGTATCAGACTAAGATTAAAACATGTGTACCAGTTTCAGAATCAAACATTGATTGATCACAATAATTAACCTTCAATTGGTATCTGATAAAAAATCAAGCTTTGATGAACCACTGAGTTGTGACAGTAACAAGGTTCTGAGATGAAGACCTGTGTTTAAAAGTCAAACTCTGAAAAAGTCATGATCCATATTGGTGATTAAAAACTCATATTCCTGAATTACGATTCTGAAGATCCCAATATCTGACTTATGGAAATTAGGGGGAGACTACCCAGAAGATTCAATTGCTAAATCTAAAATCTTCACAAAGTCTGAAACTCAGGGGGAGTTTCTCAAAAGACAGTGTCTATCTCTGATGAATAGCGATGCTATGTTATTAGATAAGAACTGTTCTGTTTGTGCTTAAATGAATCTGTTGAAAAGTAGAAATGCTTCAGATGTCTTTGAAGATTATAAGCTCTGATAGGACTACAAAGGAACTGAGTTTTGAAGATCTGAAGATGGAAGTTCTCATATGAAATTCTGGTATCAGATGTGTGATGTTAAGTGTGATGTCACAACAACACAATCTGCTATATGAACAAGGTAATAAAAACAACAGTAAATCAACACAATGAATTGTTTACCCAGTTCGGTCTAACTACCTACGTCTGGGGGCTACCAAGCCAGGGAGGAAATTCACTATTAGTAGAATTAAATTACAGACTCAACAATACCAGTTGACAATCAACTAACTTAATCTCTACCCAATGACACTTCTACCTAAGTTACACTTAGATATGAGAAACCACTCACTCCCTCTTAATCACCTCAGTGATACAATTCAAGATTACAAAGCAAAGAAGAACAATCTTCAACGAACACAACTTGATCTTACTTAACAGCTTTGATCAAGAACAATACACTCTTGCTTAAAAGATTTAGAGTGGACAAATTACAACTAAAACAATCACACCAATTCAAGCATCAATGATGAATGAATGGTTTACAAAACACAGACGAAAACACACTTGACACTCAGTCTTTAATCTCTTGTCTTCGTCTTCTTCAAGTAGGGTTGTGGCTGCTTTATATAGAAACTCAGACTTGAGCTTGAACTCCTTGAAAATATCTGATTTGATTTGAAATTAAAACAGATTTTATCTTCAAATCTTTTCATATCATTCAGCCCTAAAAATAGCAACAAGATCTGCTCCATATATGATTGCACCAGAATATATCTTTACCAAGATATTCGCCTACAATCTCTCACTCACTTAAGCAAAAAATCTCACCAACAAACTAAAACACGCGCAACCCTAATAACACAGCAGACTGATGTTCTGTCAGCAAATGTCAAGACATCGTGTTTGACATCAGCATAAAAACTGCAACCCTAAGTAACTTAACATAACCAGAATGTTAGTAACTCATGTTAAGACATCATACATGACATCAACATTGTTTTACCAAAATTGTAGTCAATAACAAGAACTAACAATCTCCCCCTTTGGCTAATTTTGGCTAAAACAATCTCAGCCAACATCAGAAAAACTTGCAGCGGATAAACACCAAACTCCAAACAACTAGTAACATTCACTACACAACCAGCATCAGTAACATCCAACAGCTGTACCAATTACAAACTCCTCGTCAAACCTAGAAACACAACAAAAAGCTAGGCAACAGCAAACAGCAACAGTAACACTAGGCTAACTCTCTCCCTTTTTTGCCACAAATTGACAACCTTGAACCTATCAAAGCAGCAAACACAAAGTCCTAACATTTACTATGACAATGTCATATAACAAGCTTCCCAAAAAGAACAAGTTCCAAAACTTTGACTGGTTAGGCGATACAAACAATGCCCTCTCTATGCATTATAAAAACCAAGCCTTCTTGCTTCTAACAACAAAACTAGGAAATAACCATGAGTCAGTCTAACAGAGATGCAGGAAAGAAACACATGCAAGAGGTCAAGAAATCAGATCCACAGAAGTTGAAGAACAACACACTGTCTACAGCTGGGTCATCTTCAAGAGTAACAAGAACAAGAAAAACATCAGAGACAAGGATGAAAACCATCAAAAAATCTCCAGTGCAACTTCATGCTTCTGATGATGAATGGGATGAAGATTGGAAAAATTTTCTTGATTCAGGGGGTTGGGATAATCTTTAGACCCTTTGTTTGTTGCTTTTGATGTACTAAAATCTAATCTTGTATGCTTTCAGCAGTTGAATAAATTATGTTTCCTTTAAACTAAACATATGCAATAAAGTTCACAACTGCACAAGACACCTCCCAGCACACTTAATCCTCATATATGCAAATTCCTAATTTGCTTCTTAATTTTTCAAATTGATTTGCATCTAAAGCCTTTGTAAAAATATCAGCTAATTGCTATTCAGTAGCAACATGTTCCAAAGCAACTACTTTGTCTTCAACCAAATCTCTTATAAAGTGATGACGTATATCAATATGCTTAGTCCTGCTATGTTGAATTGAGTTTTTAGAGATATTGATAGCACTAAGATTATCACAGTACAATGTCATGACATCTTGCTTGACATTGTATTTATTCAACATTTGCTTCATCCAAACAAGTTGAGAACAACTACTCCCTACTGCTATATACTCAGCTTCAGCAGTAGAAAGAGACACACAATTCTGCTTTTTACTAAACCAAGAGATCAGATTAGTCCCTAAGAAGAAACAACCTCCTGAAGTACTTTTTCTATCATCAGCACTCCCTGCCCAATCAGCATCACAATAACCACTTAACTCAGTACCTGATCCATGACTATAAAGCATGCCATAGTCACTAGTCCCATTCACATTCTTCAGAATCCTCTTCACTTTATTCAAGTGACTAACTTTAGGCTCAGATTGATATCTAGCACAAACTCCAACAACAAAATAAATATCAGGTCTGCTAGCTGTGAGATACAAAAGACTTCTAATCATGCTTCTGTATAGACTTTGATCCACACTCACACCATGTTCATCCTTGGACAACTTTATGTGAGTAGGAGTAGGTGTCCTCTTGTGATTAGCATTCTCTAGACCAAACTTCTTAACTATGTTCTTAGCATACTTGCTCTGAGAGATGAATATTGAGTCTTCCATTTGTCTAACTTGTAGACCCAGAAAATAGCTGAGCTCTCCAACAAGACTCATTTCAAACTCAGACTACATCTGTTTCACAAAATGTTTGACCATTGCATCTGACATCCCACCAAATACTATGTCATCAACATATATTTGAGCTATCATCAGTTTTCCTCCTTCATCTTTGACAAACAAAGTCTTGTCAATCCCTCCTTTTCTGTAACCATTCACAGCCAAAAATTCAGTAAGCCTGTCATACCAAGCTCTTGGTGCTTGCTTCAAACCATAGAGAGATTTCCTAAGTTTGTAAACATGATTAAGAAATGTTGGATCAATAAATCCTTTTGGTTGATCTACATAAACCTCTTCATTTAAGTACCCATTCAAAAAGGCACTCTTAACATCCATCTGAAAAATCTTGAATTTGAGAATATAAGCCACACCTAAGAGTAATATGATATATTCCAGTCTTGCCACAGGTGCAAAGGTTTCATCAAAATCAATTCCTTCAACCTGAGTGTATCCCTGTGCTACCAACTTGGCCTTGTTTCTGGTGACCACTCCTTGTTCATCAGATTTATTCTTGTAAATCCACTTGGTGCCTATCACATTAACTCCATCAGGCCTTGGTACAAGATCCCACACTTCATTCCTCTTGAATTGTTCCAGCTCTTCATGCATGGCATTAATCCAAAATTCACCAGTCAATGCTTCTTTGACATTCTTGGGCTCAATTTTGGAAACAAAGCAAGAATTTGACACAACCTCTCTTGATCTAGTGCTAACCCCTGATTTTGGATCACCTATGATAAGCTTTTTTGGATGGTCCTTTTGCACTCTAATAGATGGTTCTTTATTAGGTTGTTCAGGTTCAGCCTCAGCATCAACAGGACTGGGAGCAACACTTCTATCTTCAGTTTCTGATGTAACATCTTCAAACGATGTTCCAACAACATCCAGGATCTCAGCATCTTCCTTCATGTCACTGTCATCAATTACTACATTTATAGACTCCATCATAACCTTGGTTCTGGAGTTGAAAACCCTATAAGCTCTGCTATTTGTAGAGTATCTCAGAAAGATTCCCTCATCACTTTTAGGATCCAATTTTCTCCTTTGTTCACGATCTGACAAAATATAACATTTACTTCCAAAAACATGAAAGTACTTCACAGTTGGTTTTCTCCCTTTCCACAGTTCATACAATGTAGCTGAAGTGCCTCTTCTCAAAGTAACTCTGTTGTGAATATAGCAAGCAGTATTCATAGCTTCAGCCCATAAATGGTAAGGAAGCCTTTTGGCATGAATCATTGCCCTAGCAGATTCTTGGAGAGTTCTGTTCTTCCTTTCAACAACTCCATTTTGCTGAGGGGTAATAAGAGAGGAAAACTTATGACTGATGCCTTCAGTAGAGCAGTATTCAGTAAACTTGCTATTTTCAAATTCCCTCCCATGATCACTCCTTATTCTGATGACATTACTCTCTATTTCTCTTTGGAGTCTTTGACATAAATCTTTAAACACATCAAACACCTCTGTTTTGTCTTTGATGAAGCTTACCCAGGTGTACCTAGAATAGTCATCTACAACAACATAAGCATACTTCGTCCCACCTAGACTTTCTACCTGCATAGGTCCCATCAAGTCCATATGAAGAAGTTCCAAAACTTTGGAGGTGGTGTTATGTTGAAGCTTCTGATGAGACATCTTGGTCTGCTTCCCTATTTGACAATCTCCACAAACTCTCCCCTCTTCAATTTTGAGTTTAGGAATTCCTCTGACAGCTTCTGAGGATATGATTCTCTTCATTCCCTTCAGATGAAGATGTCCCAACTTTTGATGCCAGACTTTGACTTCATCTTCTTTAGCAAAAACACATGTTGAGAGACTTGAGTCTTGTGACACCCATAGATAACAATTATCCTTAGACCTAGCACCCTTCATGATGACTTCACCTTTCTCATTTGTGACAATGCACTCAGTTTTTGTAAAGTCAACTTTGAGCCCTTGATCACATAGTTGGCTAATACTGATTAAATTTGCTGTCAACCCTTTGACCAGTAGTACATCATCCAGCCTAGGAGCACCAGCACAATTCAGCTTTCCCATACCCTTGATTTCTTCCCCTGTTCACCTGACCTGTTTGTGTCAGATGTGATGTTCTTGACATTAGGTTTGTAGCTTCTGTCTATCCTTTTTAGAACCTTATTAAACTGCCTTCCCAGCAGAACAATGGCATTTGAAAGCTCCTCCTGAGGTTTAGGACCACACTCTTTCCTTTCATCTTTAGACACCAATGCTATGCTTTTGGTCTTCTTTTCAGATTCCTCATTCATCCCTAATTCAAATGTCTGAAGAGAACCAATCAACTCATCCACCCTCATCTTGCTGATGTCTTGAGCTTCTTCTATAGTAGTCACCTTTATTTTATATCTCTTGGGAAGGGATCTAAGAATCTTCCTTACCAGCTTCTCTTCAGTCATTTTCTCTCCAAGGGCACTAGAAGCATTTGACAGCTTAAGAATATTCATGTGAAAATCATGAATGGTCTCATCATCCTTCATCTTCAGATTTTCAAACTTTGTTGTCAACAGTTGAAGTCTTGACATCTTGACTTTGGAGGTTCCTTCATGAGTAGTTTTCAAGACATCCCAAGCTTCCTTAGCCACTTCACAAGTGTTGACCAGCCTAAAGATGTTCTTGTCAATACCATTAAAAATGGCATTTAAAGCCTTAGAATTTCCAAGCGCAAGTTCATCTTCTTCCTTGGTCCACTCTTCCTCAGGTTTCAGCTTTGATGTTCCATCTTTTTCAATAATAACAGGATGTTTCCATTCTTTTAAAACAGCCTTCCAAACCCTGCTGTCCAAGGACTTCAAGAACATAACCATGCGAGGTTTCCAATAATCATAATTTGAGCCATCTAGAATAGGGGGTCTATTCACAAATCCACCACTCTCCTTGTACATAGTACCAGAAAGTAACAGCCCTAGATCTCACCCAGATGCAGAGCAGGATGCCTGCTCTGATACCAATTGAAATTCTAGTATCAGATGTGTGATGTTAAGTGTGATGTCACAACAACACAATCTGCTATATGAACAAGGTAATAAAAATAACAGTAAATCAACACAATGAATTGTTTACCCAGTTCGGTCTAACTACCTATGTCTGGGGGCTACCAAGCCAGGGAGGAAATTCACTATTAGTAGAATTAAATTACAGACTCAACAATACCAGTTGACAATCAACTAACTTAATCTCTACCCAATGACACTTCTACCTAAGTTACACTTAGATATGAGAAACCACTCACCCCCCCTTAATCACCTCGGTGATACAATTCAAGATTACAAAGTAAAGAAGAACAATCTTCAACGAACACAACTTGATCTTACTTAACAGCTTTGATCAAGAACAATACACTCTTGCTTAAAAGCTTTAGAGTGGACAAATTACAACTCAAACAATCACACCAATTCAAGCATCAATGATGAATGAATGAATGGTTTACAAAACACAGACGAAAACACACTTGACACTCAGTCTTTAATCTCTTGTCTTCATCTTCTTCAAGTAGGGTTGTGGCTGCTTTATATAGAAACTCAGGCTTGAGCTTGGACTCCTTGAAAATATCTGATTTGATTTGAAATTAAAACAGATTTTATCTTCAAATCTTTTCATATCATTCAGCCCTAAAAATAGCAACAAGATCTGCTCCATATATGATTGCACCAGAATATATCTTTACCAAGATATTCGCCTGCAATCTCTCACTCACTTAAGCAAAAAATCTCACCAACAAACTAAAACACGTGCAGCCCTAATAACACAGCAGACTCATGTTCTGTCAGCAGATGTCAAGACATCGTGTTTGACATCAGCAGAAAAAATGCAACCTTAAGTAACTTAACATAACCAGAATGTTAGTAACTCATGTTAAGACATCATACATGACATCAACATTGTTTTACCAAAATTGTAGACAATAACAAGAACTAACATGATGAACTAGTCCAGATGCTAAAGAATCTATGTTTTCTTATAGACAAGATAGAGAAGTAATCCTTTTCTATTCCTTGTTCTGGCAACTCAAGTTGTTATTCTGTATATCTTTGGATCATATAAGATTCTAGATGATCACAGATAAAACTTTGAGGATAACACATTCAGGGGGAGCTGTTGTTCCAGACTCTGAATATGTTTGTTTGGTGATTACCTTGTATAAAATGTTCAATCAAAATACTTGGTTTTGTCATTATCAAAAAGGGGGAGATTGTGAGAGCAAGAATTGTCTCTACAAGACAATCTATGTTTTGATGATAATAATACATATTTGTGAAAGAACTATTTTATGTTCTAATGTGTGTTGTGTGCAGATCATAATTATAGAAGATATCAGATCCAACAAGCACCAGCCAGATATGCCTAAATGATAATATGCGAAGTTACTATGTGTGACACAAGTCGCAAGAAGCAAGAACGCTTCTGTATCTGATCATGACCAGTCAGATCCAAGGATGTGGATATTGCTATTGCAATGCTCTTGTGGATGCTCACTGAAAGTGGTTGTGATTCTAAAGATTGTGAAGCTTCTGAAGAAGACAATGTTATAGAGAACCAAAGTGCTGAAGACTCTCATGACTTGAAGTTCTGAAGGCTGAAGGCTCTGAAGACCAAGTGCAGAAAGACTCTGAAGACTTATGTGTTCTGAAGATTACAGTTCCAAAGGTCAAGTGCTGAAGACTCTGAAGACAGATTCCTAATGGATAACTTCTGGAGTTTCAGAAGACTTGAAGTAGTAAAGGATAATGTTCTTAAAGACAGGTGCTGAAGTTCTGAAGACTGATTCCTAATGGACTTCTTCAATAGACTGAAGACTTGATGTATCAGATATCCTATCAAGAAGGCTCTACTCATGCTTCATCAAATTACCATCAGAAGCCTCTGAAATTTGGAAGTCAAATGTTACCGTTGTGAACAACTGTACACACTGCTCAAGAAGATATCCCGTCACTTCTCCCACGGCAAAAAGGAGATGTGTCAGTACAACTAATTATTCCACAACTTCTCTTTTCCAACAACCAACAGTATTTTAAACGGCTATATTTCTACTGGGCTATTTAAAGGAAAGAGTTCTCGCTTCTGAAGGTATCAATTCAGTCCATGAATGGAGAATTGATCAAAGTCATTGTGTGAAGATAGTAACAATGATGAGTTCTCGTTGTAACACTTAAACATTCAAAACTATCACCATTTACACACGGCCATTGTTGTTGAAGCTCAAAGATCAAATCAACACAACAACAATTAATTGGAATAGAAGCTGTTGATGAAGAAGACAACATTGAAAATCAGTCAAGTCATCAACCATCTTCTCGTCAGTGCTACATTGAAAATCTGAAGCAAGGAGTTGTTGCTCAAAGCTTGCTCAACCAAGAAGACGAAGAAGAAGAAGATCTACAAGATGTCAACAACTATCAAATCATTATACATTTTTGTAGTTTCTTAGGATAGCAAGGAGCTGTTGCTCATATCTTGCTTGAACACTTATGTGTTCTTTGTACTTAAACTTAGGAGTAATCTGCTTGTTAAGAAGTATCTTTGTAATCTCCTGTATAACTAATTCTTGGTGAATTAGGATTCCTTGAGTGGTCAGTGTGACCGGAGACTCGAGAAGACAATGGCGAGATGTCATTATAGGAAATCCTGAAATAGGGTCAGTAGCGTTATATTCATTGCGATGAATCCCTGAATGTCTAGCTGTGAAAGCCTAGCAGTAGATCTTGCGAGATTGGAACCTGCAGGTCAATGTTTGTTATATTCATTAAGTTGAATCCCTGAACGGTTCATTGCATGTTAGTCACAGTGCGGATGTGCAGTTTGTTAGTCACCAGCTATGTGCTCGTGCATCTGTAATCGAGATTGATTATAGTGGATTAAGACCTTGTGTTCAAGGCGAAATCACCTGAGGAGGGGTGGACTGGATTAGCCTTTGTGGTGAATCAGGATATATCGTGTGTTCTTTACTCTTATGCTTAATGTCTTGTTTATATTCTACATTGAGGATCAGAACCTTACATAAGCAAGTCAGAACCTTGCAACTCTGATAAGCTTCCGCTCTACAAGTTCTGAATTATGTACATAGTATTTAGAGTCGTATTGGTTCTCACGATCTAAGCATTGCCAAGTTTGAATATAACTTCGCAAGTCAGAGTCTCTCAACGAACTCTGACGTAACTTGAAAGTGTCATATTGACAAGAAGAAAAAAAATTGTTAAAAGAGTAAATACACAATTCAAACCCCTCTTTCTTGTGTCTTTCTCGCACCTTCAGGTTAAACGGATACTTGACTTAACAAGTTTGCAACATTTTTCAAATCTCAAATTTCAAAAACTTTTTCAGACCAGTGCGAATTGTGGGGGTCTAATGTGCTTTTACGACGGTTTCAAATGCCACAATTTACCAAAAACAAAATGTTTGAAAAAAATTGAAAAATTGTCTAAGTATTTGAACCAACCTTATGCAACATATATTGAGTTATGTAAGTCAATACATTATATTTTAAAGTGATTTAACTTGGTTCAAACATGAAAAATAAATTTTCCAATGCATGAAAAAAATATTTTGAGCACAAAGAAATGTATATGATATGGAACTCATATACCTAAGATGATGAAAATGATTTGAGTATGATAAAATGTATGTTAATGATTCTTGAGAACTAAGATATGTATATGTTTATGAAATTCATATACCTTGAATCTTTAAAGACATTAACAACACATCATGAATAGATCCTCTTGAAATCTTCTTTTTGATATGCAAGACCTTTGATCATTTTTCTTCATCAAAATTAGCTTGGAAGCTTGACTTCACCTTCTCCCCCTTTTAGATGATGGCAAACATTCCTTTTGATGCTTTGTAATTTCCAGAACACTTCTCCCCCTAAGAGTTATAACTCCCCCTTTGTATATGAAACTTAGAAATATTTGGAGTTGATCATCTTGATGGAGTAATTATACCTTTAAAAGTTTAAGACAAAGAAATACACAAGCAAGACATCTTTCTCCCCCTTTGACATTATCAAAAAGAAGGAAAAGATGGGTGAAGGATAATAAATTGACAAATATATCACAGGATAAATCAAAGTATTCATTCATTCATAACAAATAAACCATAAGTTTTACCTTATGTGTGGCCTCATCTTCAATCAAGCATTCATCTTTGGTGAAGTTGATCTTTAAGCCTTTTGTTACAAAGTTGGTTGATACTTAGAAGATTATGCTTTAGTCCATCGACATAGAGAATATCTTCAATGAATGTGAAAGGTGATGTACCAACTTTGTCTTTTCCAAGAATTCTTCCTTTGTTATTGCCCCCATAAGTGACAAAACCCTTGGCCTTAAACAATAGATTTGAAATTTTGCTTGTAAATCTGGTCATATGCTTAGAACAACAATTATCATATACCATAAATTTGAAGTGGAATTCCAGCAGACCTGTAAAACAGATTAAGTTTTGTTTGGTACCCAAAGTGCTTTGGATCCTTCATAACTTGTACCTTTCTTTACCCACACATAATACCCACTTGCCACACTAAAGTTTCTAACATAGCAAGAATTAGGTGTATGGCCAACTATACCACAATAAAAACAAGTAGGAACAAAATTACTTTTATATCTTAGAACATAGGTTTTCTTTCGAAAATTTCTTTTCCTAGGATGATGATTCACATTATGAATTTATTCTTTTTTTCCTTAATTCGTTGTTCACCAACCTTGACAAATATTGTTTTACTATAACTTGGTTTATGAAATTTAGAATAGCCAAGGCCTTCTATGTTATTAGAAAAATTTTGATGGCTAAGAACATCCTCCAATCCAATTTATCCTTTTTCATATCTTTCAAGGACTCTTTTTAATTGGACAATTTATAAGGAAATTCATTCACACTCTTTGCATGCAATACTTGTTTTTCTTTTTCAAAATAATTTTGTTTCTCAATGTCAAAATCCTTTTGCATGGTGTCAACTTTCTATTCAAGAGTTGAAATAATTTTTTTTTAGTGGACACCGTTTTATACAAAGTTTTACATTCACAAGAAGGTGTTTCAAAACATACCTATTCTTCTTCATCTTCAGATTGGTGTGTTTCTATAAGAGCAAGATTAGAATATTCTTCGCTTTCCGATTCCGATGAAGAACTTATTTCATTGTCGTACCATGTAACGCCCCAGTTTTTGTCAGTTTTATTTAATTGAGTCGTTTTGATTATTTTATTATTATATTATTTTATTTCTGACTTTTATTTGAAAATATATTATTTTTCGTCGTGAATATGCTTTATCGCGGTTTGGGAACGTTTGCGAGATATTTGAGTGTAGGGGTATTTTGGTCTTTTGTTTGGGGTAGATATTATATTTTTCATATAATAGAAATAGAAAGGAAATAAAAAGAGAAGAAGAAAAAGAGGAAGAAAGAAAAGAAGAGAAGAAAGAGAGAAAAACTTGGAAAATCTAGGAACCGATTCAACCGACTTTTCAAATGCGATTTAATCGGGTAAGGGTGCGAAACTCGATTATACTATGTTTGTGTATGATTATGTATGCTTGTGTGGAAGTTTTGTTGGTTTTCAATATAGGTCGAAAATGTGATAATCGAGTAGAAATCGATGTTTTCGCGGTTGGAAATCTGTGTAAATGTTGTAGAATACTAGTTACCATGATTAGATTATGTTTTGATTGCTATGTGTTGGTTTGGAAGTGTTTTGGTGGGGAAAATATGGTTTTGGGTTATGTAACAGCGCTGCTGGGTTTTCTGGTTTTCGCAGGTTCGCACTGTGAATCCCCTAGCGAAGGGGAAAGCGAGCATTCACTGGCTATTCGCACTGCGAATGTGTGGGCGAGCATTCGCCAGAGGTTCGCATTGCGAACTTTGTGTTATTTTGTGTTGTTTTCTTTCTACCACTGTTCGCTGGGGAATTCGCACTGCGAATGGGGGAGCGAAGATTCGCTGGATGGTTCGCACTGCGAACGTTAGGAAATTTTTAGGCTATTTTCCTTTATGACTTAGTTCGCTGGGACATTCGCAGTGCGAATGAAGAAGCGAAGGACTCGCTAGGAGATTCGCAATGCGAATGTGACAGCTTTTCCTAATTTGTTTTCTTTATAACTTTTGATCCGTGAGCCGGTTTGAGGCGCGGTTTGATGCATTGGGAAGCTTGTGACATATTCTTTCTTATATTACTGGTTTTGAGATTAGTGACCGATTTAATTATGTCAGAAATTGGAATGGTGTCATTTTGTTAACTTGTACCATTGTAAGTGTGTGTAGTTGATGTGTATTATGCAATATGTTGTTGATATGAATGTTGTATGACTTGTGTGCTGTTGTCTGATGGAAATGCATGTGATAAATGTTGTGATGATGGTTTATGGCAGTATGGTATATAAATGCATTGTTTTGGGCTTGAATTGCAAAGCATGATTATTGTTGATGGAGATTGTTGCATGTATGTGTGCATTTGATTGTCAAGAGTCATTGTATGCCAAGCATCATGATATGCATGTTGGTGATGTCGTGTGCCCTAGTGGGTGTGAGCGACGAAACGGTTCCAGAGGGAATCCGCTATAACATCGTGAGCCTTAAAAAAATAAGAGGACCTAAAGCGATGATTATAGACGATCGTGAGCCTTATACAAAGGGGACCTAAAGCGATCGGATTGTGAGCCTTATACAAAGAGGACCTAAAGCAATCCATAAACGTCGTGAGCCTTATACAAAGAGGACCTAAAGCGACGGGGAACATCGTTTGCCCGACGGGGAGTTACACTAAGTAACAAGCGATGATTCCAATAGTTCCTGAGTGAACTACTGTTGAGAATGATGGATGGATGGTACCGCATGTGCATTGCATGCATAGAGTCGTTGTGTCGGTCTCTGTGCATTTGCATAAATCATGAATGGATTGATTGTGTGTGGAATTGTGGATGAATTTGATGAGTTGATATATGTATATAATTTGGTGATATTTGTATTGTGCATGGTTGATATACCTTGGTGATGGATATATGAAATATACCTTGTGTTGTTTGTGTTTGAATTCAGGTATAAGTGGTGGTGAGAATATTTTATATGTGCATTTTCGTGTTATTATATAATTGTATGCAACTATATTATGATTGTGTTTCTCACCCTTCTGCTGTTTTTAAATGCTCTACGAGGCATTGCAGATTAGATGCTGGAGGTCTTTTTGTGAAGCCTAGGTCTTCATTCTTTTGTCGGTCGGCTCTGATATGTAGCATCGGGTAGTCGGGAGATCGAGTGTGATTATTTTGTATTATGTATATATATCTTTTGGATTGTACATGTATGATGTTGTATATGACAGACAAACTTTTTGTGATGTATATATATGAGATTCAGTTACAGATTTTCCACTTTAATTCTGTATCTGAATTGTGGGTGATAGGAACTCAGTTCCTTTGTTATGTGCTACCTGAATTGTTGCATATCTTTATGAGCAGGTGTAAGTGTATTTGTTTCAATTGATGTGACCCATCGGTCTATGCCGTGAATGTTTTAAATATACTCTGATGAAATTTTGAATTTTATTTATCGCTTTGTTTATTGGGGGTATAGATTGGGAGTGTTACATTAAGTGGTATCAGAGCCAGTCCGTGTCAGTTTGTGTCAGTCCCTGTTGGTCTTTGTGGTCCGGTGAGCTGTTTGTTTAACCATAGTTGCTGTTATTGGAAATGAACAGAATATGGCTGGTAGGAATGATGCTGCTTTGGCTGCTCTATGCAAGCTATGGCTCGGGCTGTGCAGGGTGCACCTAATGCTGCGGGTAATGATGAGTTCAGGAAGAACAACCCGCCTGTCTTCAAAGGAAGATATGATCCTAATGGGGCTCAGATTTGGCTTAAGGAAATTGAAAGGATCTTCCGAGTGATGGATTGTGCTGAGGATCAGAAGGTGAGACTGGGTACTCACATGTTGCTGGAAGAAGCTGATGATTGGTGGGTTAGTACACATCATGTGTTAGAAGCTGCTGATGAAGAGATTACTTGGGCCGTGTTTAGCATGGAGTTTCTGAGGAAGTATTTTCCTGAAGAAGTAAGAGGAAAGAAGGAAATTGAGTTCTTGGAGTTAAAACAAGGTAGTATGTCTGTTGTTGATTATACTGCTAAGTTTGTGGAGCTTGTACAGTTTTATCCACATTATACGGCAGTGACGGCGGAGTTTCTAAGTGTGTGAAGTTTGAGAACGGGTTACGTCCTGAGATAAAGCAGGCAATTGGTTATCAGAGGATTAGGAGGTTTTCTGATTTGGTGGATTGTTGTAGGATTTATGAGGAGGATAGTAAAGTTCGTTCTACTCACTATAAGAGTGTGAGCGAGAGGAGAGGGAAACAACTGTTTCGTAGTGGTCTGTATGTGACACCAGCTGATAAGGGTAAGCAAAGGGGTAATTTTGAGAAAAGACCAAGTGGGGGAGGTATGTCTAATCCTCCGAGATGTTTTAGGTGTGGTGATCTAGGACATCGTCAGTTCGAATGTAGGAAGGATATCAGAAAGTGTTCTAATTGTGGAGGTTTAGGACATGTCGCATCTGATTGTGCAAGGAAGAATGTGGTGACGTGTTTCAACTGTGGTGAACCTGGTCATATTAGTACGAAGTGTCCGAAACCGAAGAAAGCTCCAACTGGTGGGAAAGTTTTTGCCTTGGCAGGAACTCAGACTACAAGTGCAGACCGTCTAATCAGAGGTACTTGTTTTATTAATAGTATGCCTTTAGTTGTTATTATTGATACTGGAGCGACTCATTCATTTATTTCGTCTGAGTGCGCGAAGCGTTTGAATCTTGTGTTGTCTTCGATGGATGGAGAGATGGTTATTGATACTCCAGCAATGGGGTCAGTAACTACTTCTTTGGTTTGCTTAAGTTGTCCTTTGACCATTTATGGTAAAGACTTTGAGATGGATTTGGTGTGTTTGCCGTTGGAGGGTTTAGATGTGGTTTTGGGTATGAATTGGTTGCAGTTTAATCGGGTTCATATTGATTGTTATCATAAGCTAGTAAGATTTCCTTCTCTTGAGGAAGACGAAGACTCGAGTTTCTTATCTACCAAAGAGTTGAAGAAACTTTTGGCGGACGAAGCTCAGTTGTTAGGGTTGTTTGCATCGTTGACTGTGGATAGTCAAGTTTCACTTGATGTGTTTCCTGTTATGTGTGATTTTCCGGAAGTGTTTCCTGAGGATATTTCGGATGTGCCGCCAGAGAGAGAGGTGGAGTTTTCTATAGATCTAGTTCCTGGTACTAGACCTATGTCGATGGCACCATATCAAATGTCGGCATCCGAGTTGGTTGAGTTAAAGAAGCAATTGAATGAATTATTGGAAAAGAGGTTTGTGAGGCCGAGTGTGTCGCCTTGGGGTGCTCCAGTTTTATTGGTGAAAAAGAAAGATGGAAGTATGCGATTGTGTATTAATTATCGCCAGTTGAATAAGGTGACGATTAAGAATAAGTATCCTCTTCCGAGAATTGACGATCTGATGGATCAGTTGGTAGGTGCTTGTGTGTTTAGTAAGATTGATTTGAGGTCGGGTTATCATCAGATAAGGGTGAAAGAGGAAGATATTCAGAAGACGGCTTTTAGGACACGATACGGTTATTATGAATATTCGGTGATGCCGTTCGGGGTTTCTAATGCGCCAGGTGTGTTTATGGAGTACATGAATCGTATTTTCCACAAGCATTTGGATCGTTTTGTTGTTGTGTTTATTGATGATATCTTGATTTATTCTAAGTCTCGGGAGGAGCATGTGGAGCATTTGCGCATTGTGTTGCAGGTTTTGAAGGATAGGAAACTTTTTGCCAAGTTGTCCAAGTGTGAATTTTGGTTGTCGGAAGTGAGTTTTCTTGGGCACGTGATTTCAGGTAACGGTATTGCTGTGGATCTATCTAAAGTAGAAGCAGTTCTAAAATGGGAGGCTCCGAGATCTGTTACTGAAATTAGAAGCTTTTTGGGTTTAGGCGGATATTATCGAAGGTTTATTGAAGGTTTTTCTAAGTTAGCACTTCCATTGACCCAGTTGACTTGCAAAGGTCAAGCGTTCATTTGTGATATTCGGTGTGAGGAAAGTTTTAATGAGCTGAAGAAAAGATTGACGACAGCTCCGATTTTGATCTTGCCGAATCCTACTGAACTGTTTATGGTGTATTGTGATGCGTCTTTGATTGGTTTAGGTGGAGTGTTGATGCAAGAAGGTAAGGTTGTAGCTTATGCTTTGAGGTAATTGAGGGTGCATGAGAAAAATTATCCTACTCATGATCTTGAATTAGCGGCTGTGGTTTTTGTGTTGAAGATTTGGAGGCATTATCTCTACGGTGCAAGATTTGAAGTCTTTAGTGATCATAAAAAGTTGAAATATTTGTTTGATCAGAAAGAGTTGAATATGAGGCAACGTAGATGGTTGGAATTTTTGAAGGACTACGATTTTGGCTTGAATTACCATCCCAGTAAAGCTAATGTGGTAGCCGATGCGTTGAGTCAAAAATCGTTGCATATGTCTGCTTTGATGGTTAAGGAGTGGGAACTTTTGGAATCGTTTAGAGATTTGAGTTTGGTGTGTGAATTGACGTCTGACAGTGTAAGGCTTGGTATGTTGAAGGTTATTAATGATTTTCTGTTGACGGTAAGCGAGAAACAGAAATTGGATATGAAATTTGTGGATTTGATGACGGTTAGTGATAAAAGTGTGAATGAGGACTTTAAAGTGGATGATAATGGTGTTTTGAGGTTCCGAGGTAGAATTTGTATTCCTGATGATGCGGAGTTGAAAAGGATGATTCTGGAGGAAGGACACCGGAGTAAATTGAGTATACATCCGGGAGCTAATAAGATGTACCAAGATTTGAAGAAGATTTTCTGGTGGTCTGGATTAAAGAGAGATGTGGCTCAGTTTGTGTATTCATGTTTGACGTGTCAGAAGTCGAAGGTAGAACATCTGAAACCTAGTGGTTTGTTGCAACCGTTGGATATTCTTGAGTGGAAATGGGATAGCATTTCTATGGACTTTGTGGCAGGGTTGCCGAACACTCAGCGGGGACATAATGCGATTTGGGTGGTTGTGGATAGGCTAACTAAATCGGCGCATTTCATTCCGATTGACATCAGTTTTTCTTTGGAGAGGTTGGCAGAGATTTATATCAGTGTGATTGTGAAATTACATGGTGTTCCGTTGAGCATTGTTTCGGATCGAGATCTGAGGTTTACCTCGAGATTTTGGAAAGTTTACAAAAGGCGTTGGGTTCTAAATTGAGATTGAGTTCGGCTTATCATCCTCAGACGGATAGACAGACGGAGAGAACGATTCAGTCGTTGGAAGATTTGTTGCGAGCTTGTGTTCTTGAACAAGGTGGTGCGTGGGATAGTTATCTTGCGTTGATTGAATTCACGTATAATAACAGTTTCCATTCGAGTATCGGAATTGATTCAACAGACTACAAACAAGGTGAAACTTATTCGTGAGAAAATGAAGGCTTCTCAGAGTAGGCAAAAGAGTTATCATGATCGAAGGAGGAAAGATCTTGAGTTTCAAGAGGGTGATCATGTATTTTTGAGAGTTACGCCGGTGACGGGTGTTGGTCGTGCATTGAAGTCGAAGAAGCTTACTTCTCGGTTTATTGGTCCTTACTAGATATCCGCGAGAGTTGGTGCGGTGGCTTATCGGGTGGCGTTGCCGCCAAGTCTGTCGAATTTGCACGATGTATTCCATGTTTCACAGCTTCGAAAGTATGTTCCGGATCTGTCGCATGTGATTCCGATGGACGAGGTTGAGGTAAGGGAGAACCTTACGGTTAAGGCATTACCGGTTAGGATTTTGGATCGCGAGTTGAAGCGGTTGAGGGGCAAGGATATTGCACTTGTGAAAGTGGCGTGGGGAGGCGCTGCTGAGGGCAATTTGACTTGGGAGTTGGAGAGTCGGATGCGGGAGTCGTATCCAGAGTTGTTCGTCTCAGGTATTATTTTCGAGGACGAAAATTTCTAAGTGGGGGAGAGTTGTAATGCCCTAGTTTTTGTCAGTTTTATTTAATTGAGTCGTTTTGATTATTTTATTATTATATTATTTTATTTCTGACTTTTATTTGAAAATATATTATTTTTCGTCGTGAATATGTTTTATCGCGGTTTGGGAACGTTTGCGAGATATTTGAATGTAGGGGTATTTTGGTCTTTTGTTTGGGGTAGATATTATATTTTTCATATAATAGAAATAGAAAGGAAAGAAAAAGAGAAGAAGAAAAAGAGAAAGAAAGAAAAGAAGAGAAGAAAGAGAGAAAAACTTGGAAAATCTAGGAACCGATTCAACCGACTTTTCAAACGCGATTTAATCGGGTAAGGGTGCGAAACTCGATTATACTATGTTTGTGTATGATTATGTATGTTTATGTGGAAGTTTTGTTGGTTTTCAATATAGGTCGGAAATGTGATAATCGAGTAGAAATCGATGTTTTCGCGGTTGGAAATCTGTGTAAATGTTGTAGAATACTAGTTACCATGATTAGATTATGTTTTGATTGCTATGTGTTGGTTTGGAAGTGTTTTGGTGGGGAAAATATGGTTTTGGGTTATGTAACAGCGCTGCTGGGTTTTCTGGTTTTCGCAGGTTCGCACTGCGAATCCCCTAGCGAAGGGGAAAGCGAGCATTCGCTGGCTATTCGCACTGCGAATGTGTGGGCGAGCATTCTCCAGAGGTTCGCACTACGAACTTTGTGTTATTTTGTGTTGTTTTCTTTCTGCCACTGTTCGCTGGGGAACTCGAACTGCGAATGGGGGAGCGAAGATTCGCTGGATGGTTCACACTACGAACGTTAGGAAATTTTTAGGCTATTTTCCTTTATGACTTGGTTCGCTGGGACATTCGCACTGCGAATGAAGAAGCGAATGACTCTCTAGGAGATTCGCAATGCGAATGTGACAACTTTTCCCAATTTGTTTTATTTATAACTTATGATCCGTGAGCCGGTTTGAGGCGCAGTTTGATGCATTGGGAAGCTTGTGACATGTTCTTTCTTATATTACTGGTTTTGAGATTAGTGACCGATTTAATTATGTCGGAAATTGGAATGGTGTCATTTTGTTAACTTGTACCATTGTAAGTGTGTGTAGTTGATGTGTATTATGCAATATGTTATTGATATGAATGTTGTATGACTTGTGTGCTGTTGTGTGATGGAAATGCATGTGATAAATGTTGTGATGATGGTTTGTGGCCGTATGGCAAATAAATGCATTATTTTGGGCTTGAATTGCAAAGCATGATTATTGTTGATGGAGATTGTTGCATGTATGTGTGCATTTGATTGTCAAGAGTCATTGTATGCCAAGCATCATGATATGCATGTTGGTGATGTCATGTGCCCTAGTGGGTGTGAGCGACGAAACGGTTCCAGAGGGAATCCGCTATAACATCGTGAGCCTTAAAAAAATAAGAGGACCTAAAGCGATGATTATAGACGATCTTGAGCCTTATACAAAGGGGACCTAAAGCGATCGAATTGTGAGCCTTATACAAAGAGGACCTAAAGCAATCCATAAACGTCGTGAGCCTTATACAAAGAGGACCTAAAGCGACGGGGAACATCGTTTGCCCGACGGGGAGTTACACTAAGTAACAAGCGATGATTCCAATAGTTCCTGAGTGAACTGGTGTTGAGAATGATGGATGGATGGTACCGCATGTGCATTGCATAGACTCGTTATGTCGGTCTCTGTGCATTTGCATAAATCATGAATGGATTGATTGTGTGTGGAATTGTGGATGAATTTGATGAGTTGATATATGTATATAATTTGGTGATATTTGTATTGTGCATGGTTGATATACCTTGGTGATGGATATATGAAATATAACTTGTGTTGTTTGTGTTTGAATTCAGGTATAAGTGATGGTGAGAATATTTTATATGTGCATTTTCGTGTTATTATATAATTGTATGCAACTATATTATGATTATGTTTCTCACCCTTCTGCTGTTTTTAAATGCTCTACGAGGCATTGCAGATTAGATGCTGGAGGTCTTTTTGTAAAGCCTAGGTCTTCATTCTTTTGTCGGTCGGCTCTGATATGTAGCACCGGGTAGTCAGGGGATCGAGTGTGATTATTTTGTATTATGTATATATATCTTTTGGATTGTACATGTATGATGTTGTATATGACAGACAAACTTTTTGTGATGTATATATATGAGATTCAGTTACAGATTTTCCACTTTAATTCTGTATCTGAATTGTGGGTGATAGGAACTCAGTTCCTTTGTTATGTGCTACCTGAATTATTGCATATCTTTATGAGCAGGTGTATGTGTATTTGTTTTAATTGATGTGACCCCTCGGTCTATGCCGTGAATGTTTTAAATATACTCTGATGAAATTTTGAATTTTATTTATCGCTTTGTTTATTGGGGGTATAGATTGGGGGTGTTACATACCATGCCACAATTTCTTTTCTTGATTTTGATTCCTTTTTACCTTTGAATTTGATTTTCTTTAATAGTTTAGGGCAATACGTCTTGATATGTCTGTAGCGTGCAATTTTTGTCGGTGACGCGACCACCTTATCGCCATGGGTTTCTCCTCACCGCAATGGTAGGAGTGGGGTGCTACTTTATGATTTCTTATTTATCCCGTGAAGCTGGAAGGGAAAGGGAAGCTATCTAAAACTAACCTTGCACGCGAATGTTTAACTGAATAAACGCTTAAGAGATTCGGGGAGTTCGGGGTCAGGTTATACAATGGGGAGTTGTTAATTACCCATCCTATATGTGGTTATCCACAGGTTGTTAGCAATAGGTTCTGCTTTTATACTTGATGGTGTTTATCTATTGTGGGTTGGGAAAGTTTCTCCTTTGGGAGGTTTTTTGAGAGAGGGAGTTTTTGATGATGTCGGGCTTGCCTATGTTTTTGATAAGGTACTGGACCTATGTTTTGATTGGTGTGAAGGTATTGAACCTAGAGTTTTTGATTGGTATGCTCGCTAAGATTTTGCAATCTTATGCCTACGTATTCCCGTTTAAAGAAACAGTGAAATCAGAGCAATCGTAAATCCTCCTATTCTATGGGAGGAAAGATATGTTTTGGTGTATTGTTCAAAGTCCAAGATTGAAGCTAAAAGTTATTTGTGCCTTGTTCAAAGCCCAAGATTGAAGCTAAAAGGTTTGACTAAGAGAGAATTTGACATCTCTAAAGGGAGACATCTCACCTGTTTATCACAACTGTTAGGTGACTGATTATAAAGGAGAATTACTTTAACTGGGATATGTGAATCCAGCAATGCCATAATTTCCTTTATGAGAGATTTGTTCTGAAGGAGAAAACTTTAACTCAGTGTAGAGCAATGCCATTTTTCCTTAGGAGTCTTTCATGCTAAGAGATGGACAGTGGCGTGGATGTAAATAATCCAGAGGCTTGCCACTTACAGCAATTAGATGAAAAAGAGGATTTTTACCAGGATAAGAGACAGACGACAGCTTGGACTTTTGAATCAACAAGTGTGCCACTTATAGCAGTTATCTGGGATTAGGGTTTGTTTGAGTTGTTTGTTTTGATGAGTGATAACATAGAGAAATGTCTTCCTATAGAGAGTTTTAGATTTCCTCTGAGGGGATGTTGATTTTTGTGTGCCTTGATCAAAGCCCAAGGTTGAGGCTAAGAGATTAATTGACTCCACTGGGGAAGTCTTTATACAAAGCCTAAGAGGAGGCTTGGAAAAGACTGACTCAACGAGAGAGTGTTTATCTGTCTTGTACAAAGCCCAAGATTGAGGCTAAAAAAGAGAATTGTCTCTTTGGGGGATATCATTATACAAAGCTTAAGAGGAGGCTAGAAGTTGACTTTTCTGGGGAAAGATTTTGTCTGTCTTGTACAAAGCCCAAGATTGAGGCTAAAGAAGGAAACTGACCCTATAGATGAGAGATTTTATCTGTCTTGTACAAAGTCCAAGATTGAGGCTGAAAGAAGATTGACTCTGCTGGAGGGATTTATACGGTGTCTTGTACAAAGCCCAAGATTGAGGCTGAAATGAGGCTGACTCAACAAGAGAGTGTTTTATTTGGTGTCTTGTACAAAGCCCAAGATTGAGGCTGAAAAGAGGATTGACTCCTGCTTAGGGATATTAATTCTCAAAGCCTAAAACAAGGCTGGGAGGAATTGACTTCGCTGGAGAAGATATTTGTCCCGAGCTTAAGAGAAAGTTATGAAGATTTTGACTTTGTTGGAGAAAGTTTATATATGTCTTGTACAAAGCCCAAGATTGAGGCTAAAAAGGGATAATTTACTCAGCTGAGGACGTTTTGGGTGTCTTGTACAAAGCCCAAGATTGAGGCTGAAAGGACTGTTTGACCCAACAAGAGTGTTTTTTATTTGACTCAACAAGAGAATGCTGAAAAGGTGATTCCTCAACAAGAGAGTGCTGAAAAAGGTTATTGACTCAATAAGAGAGTGCTGAAAAAGGTTATTGACTCAATAATAGAGTGCTGAAAAGGTGATTGACTCAACAAGATAATGCTTTTGTTTATCTTGTACAAAGCCTAAGATTGAGGCTAAAACGGGTTAACTCAACAAGAGAGTGTTTTAAGAAAGAAGATGGACTCAATAAAAGGATGCTCTTGTGGCTAATTCTACTGAGGGAAATCATTATACAAAGCCTAAGAGGAGGCTGGCTTTCTGGTGAGGATTATTGAGATCCAGAGGCAGGTCCAAGTCGGGGGATCAACTCTTGCTGAGGGTTACAGAAGAGTTGAGGTGTCAGATGCCTTGAGGTTCTGATTAGGGATAGTGTTATACTGATGATAAGCTGACCCTGGCTGAGGGATTTTAGGATAAAGATTGAGTTTTAGATCCTGTAAGGATTTTAACTCAACGGGAGATTGGTTAAAAGACCAGGGTTTCTCCCGTATTTGTAAGGAACTTGAGAATGTCTTTGAGATCTAAAAGGGGATTAGACTGTCCAAGTCTACGGTATGGAAGAGTTTATCTTTGTATGATGCCCAAGAGGAGGCTGATGCTTTAAGGGATGAGAATCAACCCTAAAATGTCCAAGGTTTTGACTCTTTAGAAAGACTGCTCTAACAAAGGATGACTAAGTTCTGTCTTATACCTTTAAGAGGTCTTCAGGGTCCTTGTATTAAGCCAAAGAGAAGGCATGAGAACTTATAAGAAGCCGGAGGGTCCTTGTACAAAGGCCAAGAGGAGGCGGGGATGCTTTTAGGAAGCCTGTGGGTCCAAACCTAAGAAGAGTTCAAGAAAAGTTTCACCGGGAATAATCTTTTCTTTAGTGAACAGTTCTAGGGTTTGAAGAAATTCAAGAGAGGTTTCACCGGGAATTAATCCTCTCTGGGGGAAATGAATTTCTTTGACAGTTTTCTAATAGTGACAGTCTGAGAAAAGTTTCACCAGGAATAATGCCTTTCTCTTTGTTCCATATTGTATAAGCCCAAGAGAAGGCAAGACTGTATCTGGAATTCCTATGGGGAACTAGTTTTAACTGTTGAAAGAGTGACCACTGACTTTATCTAGTTTTAGACCTAATTATCGGGGAAAACTCTAAGCAGATAATATACATGTATATATGTACAGATGAAATATATACTGTATGTAAAAGAGAGGGTAGGATCTCTGAGCATAGTTGATGAACACTTGTCCTGTAATCTTTGCAGATTCATCGTTGGGCTGGATATCTTCGGAATGCCCTGAGTAATAATCCCATGATTTGGTGGGGACACATGTATTCTTTTCAATGATGCTCAGCTGATAAGCATCATTGGGCTGACTCTTTTGGCCCAAGTCTTCTGGGTACGGCTGCCAGATAGGAAAGTCATCCAGGGGATTAAAATAATCGTAGTCAAAGTTGTCTTTCATCAGAGTGTCTTCTTCTAATGAGTTGGGCGGAGCACGACATCTTTCTAGATCACAATCTCCGTACATCATTTTGACATCTGATCTTGGTATATATCTCGGACTTTGCGTGGGATAGCAAAATGGCGTATGTGCCTCTTCCTGAGATATATAACCGTCCTCGTTGAGATAGGACTTCCACTCTTCATCTGTATCAGAGGAGTCACCCTCATTGATGGTATATACTTCTTGAGACACCGGGTGAAGAAAGCCTCCATTGTGGAAGAAGTCCTGAATGGGATGAAAACTTTCATCGTTAGTAGCAGTCTGGGTACAAGTCGAGGAAAAACCAAGACCTTTCTTTGTCTTGTTATCCGTAGGAATGACAAGTTGTCCCCATCCTTTTGCGTTGTTACTCTCAATCACTTTGAGAGCATCTTTGTATGAGGAAATCGATGTTCCTTTTTCTGATTGATTCTTATTGCTCACCGAATGTGCTTGGAACTGGGTTCCAACAACCTCCTTGGGTTCCACACAGGATGATGATGATAAGTTGCTTACGATTAAGGTCTGCTCTCCACAGACTGTGACTAGCTTGTCATTTTTGACGAACTTCAGCTTCGGGTGAAGTGTCGAAGTGACTGCCCCAGCTTCGTGTATCCAAGGTCTTCCTAATAAATAGTTGTATGCTGCCCAGATGTCCATGACCTGGAAAGTGACTTGGAAAGTGTGAGGATCAATAGTTATGGAAAGGTCGACTTCACCGATAACTATTTTTTTCGATCCGTCAAATGCTTTGACGATGACCTCGCTGCCTCTCATTGGAGATCCTTGAAATGATAGTCGCATCAGAGTAGATTTTGGCATAACATTTAGAGCTGATCCGGTATCTACCAGTACGCTGGCTAAAGCATCGTCTTGGCAGTTGCCTGTAATGTTAAGTGCCATGTTGTGATTTTTGCCTTCTTCTGGCAGTTCCTCATCACTGAATCCTAAGTTGTTGCAGGAAGTGATGTTGGAGATGATACTGTCAAATTGTCTTATCGTCATATCTTGTTCCACAAAGGCTTGCTCTAAGACTTTCTGTAGGGCTTCTCTGTGAGCTTCGGAACTGAGCAAGAGAGATATCACAGAGATTCTCGAAGGAGTTTGCAACAGTTGGTCTACAATGTTGTACTCGCTCTTCTAGATGAGCTTCAGCATCTCACCATTGTTCTTTGAAAGGTTGGGATTACTAGATTTCCCAACAGGTTGATTGGGAACTTGTGTTTGAGGTTCCTTTACTCCAGTGGGTTCTCCAACTCCTCTGTTGAATATCCGACCGCTCCGTCTTACTCGACTGATGTCAGCAATGTTTACGACAGAGGGTAATTGAGTTTCCTTTCCATTCTCGATTGTTGTTGCACCGTACTTGTAAGGGATAGCCTTATGGAATTTTTACGATATTGGTCCCGGCAGATAGATAACCACAGAAGCCTTTTGATTTTTCTGACCATCGTAGCCGACCTCAATTGGTTCGAGGTTGAGAATCTTTCTACTATCAAGAGGAACTCTTGATTCATGTAGTAGAGGGATTATGGCGTATACGTCTTTAGCCATTTCATGTTTAGAGATTAAGACAACGTCTTTTCTTTGATCAGGAAGATAGTCTTGCATTATGTTGATCGTACCAGAACTTGAACATGGTCGAATCTCTTTTCGGTCCAACTCATTTTGAAGAGCTGATCGCACAAGGTAGCATCCTTGGTTGTTTTCTGAGCAAACTCTACAGCGCTCATAATTATGTGGTGGCACCTGGCCACGTCTGCTTTGTATGCAGTGCAAACTTACTAGATCTGTTTCCATCGAGCGAACATCCTGACTTTGATGCCTAGTAGGATTCCTGCCAGTCATACTGATCTGTTGTGTGGATTCATCCAAGTAGATTGGAAGCCACCAGTGGTCCAACAAGTGTGGAAGTGTTCTTTGGACAAGTGCACATCCTTGGTCATCTTCACGACACACTTTATAGTCCTGATAATCATGTGAAGTTAGAAAGCCAAGCCTGACTTGCTTAGCATCTAATTCTACCAGGCTGGTACTCATCAAGCGAATATCAAAGATTTGAATCATATTAACTTGATGGCTACTTCTATCACGGTAATTCTGGATCCATCCGAGATCCATCTGACACTGGAGGGCCTCTTGTACAAAAGAGCATCCCTGATTGTTTATTGAGTATATCGGACAGGAATTGTAATTGTGCCATGGCCGATCATGATGTTGTCTTTGCCTTGAGTGCATTTCCACCAAGTTGACATTCATCGCCAGAATGTTGTGGTTCTGGACAATGTTGGGATTTGCATGAGCCATATTGACCTCATGGATTCGATGATCTTGGATCCATCCGAGATTAATTTGTTCTTGTAAAGCTGATTGCACTACGGAACATCCTTGATTATTCTTTGAGCAGATATCACACTGGTGATAATTGTGAGACGGTACATGACTGTACCCGCTCTGTCTGCAATGCATCCTGACCAGATTGGTTCCTAATAGGAGTACATCGTGAATTTGATAACTGTAGTTAAATTCTTCCTCTATCAAATTTACAGCAGTTTTCTCATGTTAAGGCAACGGGTTTGTCTGAACATTTGGATTTGTATCCTTGAAGGATAATACCCCGCTCCTGACAAGCTTCTGTGCATCAGATTTGAAGCTGAGACAGTTTTCAATGTTGTGCCCCGGTCCTTCTTGATGGTAAGGGCAAGTTTGGTCTGCTTTGAACCAAAAAGGCGGATTTTGCGATACTGAAAGAGGAGGTCTAGTTTGGACGTGCCCCTTGGCCAATAGTAGTGGAAACAGTTCTGCGTACAACATCGGTATGGAGTTGAACCCTGGTAGTCGTGTCGTACGATTGTTGTTGTTGTACTGTGGACGAGCATGCTGAAGAGGCTGTTGTGTCCTTTATTGATATTGTTGTTGATTCGTTTGGCTCTGAGCAACTTGAGGTTGATACGTTGGAGCCGGCGCAGGGTTGATAGCAGGAGTTACTGCTGCTACTGGTTGATACCTTCGCCTTTGCTTTCCGAGAGAGATATTACCGATATCTTGCTCTTTTTTCTTTGGGAAAGCACTACCATATCTTTTGGTACTGCTAGATGGTTATGTATTTTTGACCATACGTCCTTCTCAGACTGATTTCTCAAGGCGTACCCCCATGTTCACCATCTCAGTGAAGTCACTGGGCGCATTGGCGACCATTCGGTCGTAATAGAATGAGCTCAAGGTTTTCAAAAAGATCTTTGTCATCTCTTTTTCCTCAAGAGGGGGACAGATCTGGGCGGCAATTTCATGCCATCTTTGAGCATATTCCTTAAAAGTTTCTTTGTACTTCTGCAACATTGCTCTGAGTTGATCTCTGTCTGGTGCCATGTCCAGGTTATATTTATATTGCTGAACAAAGGCAGTGCCAAGATCTCTGAAAGTGACGATCTTGGTGCGGTTTAAACCCATGTATCATTTGAGTGCGGCACCGGTTAAATTGTCTTGGAAATAACAGATCAGTAGCTGTTGATTTTCTGTCTGAGTTGACATCTTTCGAGCGTACATCACCAAATGACTTTGAGGGAAAGAGTTGCCCTTGTATTTTTCAAAGTCAGGCACCTTGAATTTGTGCGGGATTTTCACATTGGGGACCAAATAAAGGTCTGCGGCGTCCTTTCCGAATAAATCCTGACCGCAAATGGCATACAGTCCCTTCTGTATCTCCAGGAATTGTTCCTGGAACTCATTCATCCATTCGTACATGTCTTCGTTTTCACTAGAGATTACTTGTGGAATCTGTCCTTCCGGGACAGTGTGTACCACTGGTTGTGGTATAGTCATTAAGGCGGTGACCCTTGGTTCTTCCCTATCCCGAAGTTTGTAACCTTCAGGAGTTGCTGTCATGACTCTTGTATCATTGCTTTCCCGAAGTTTGTAACCTTCAGGCCCAGCGGTTCCTGCTACAGTTTCTGGGTCTTCAGTGACCATTGGGATGTATCCTTCAGGGACAAAGTTGATTGGCATGCCCTAGGGACGATCTTTAGGCATGTTGTACCGAGGATCATACGTCTCTACTATGGGCGTAGAAGTGATCTCCGAGATCACTGTCCTTTGTTGTTGTCTCTGAGCTATTGCCAGGGATTGCATGTCACTGTGAAGTTTTTTTGGATCTTCTTTTAGAGCGTCGATTTCTTCTCTCAGCTCTCTGTTCTCTTCCTAGAGATCATCCATTTTCTTTTGTAGATTGGCCCGAGTATTATACGAATGAGACAGTTTGACTCTAGAATCGTGACACATACGTGAGATTCGAAGGTAAGAAGAATGCGTTATGTGAGAATGATGAATGATATGCAATGATATATATTAATTTTTTGTGTTTTTGCTTTAATCAAAAAAGAAACTTCAACAAATGGGTTGTAAATATCATACAGTGGGGAGACCCCATTTTATTGAATTTGAAAGATTGCAGAAAGGGAAATACAGTATTTTACAAAGTGTTGTAAAAGAAATGTCTTAACTTATGGATCCTGAGTCCTCTCTGAGGAGAACTCAGATGTTGGTTCTGGTATTTTCCTTTTCTTTGACCGGGGCTCTTCAACCGTTGTTGGGTTGTCAGTCATTTGCCAAGTGAAAAGAGCGAGCAAATTTCTTCGGTCATCTTGATTTTCTACAACATGTTGTTCTAGTATCTTAATCAGAGCATCCTTATCTTTTAACAGTTCCTGAATTTTGGTACACTCTACATTGAGAATGCGATATTTGTTCTTCCAAGAGTTCTTTTCCCGTTGAACCTTGTTGAGAGCGACCTAGAGTTTTTCCGTATCAGACATAAAATAAATGACAAATTCCTTTAACGGAAGAACTTCTTGACGAGGGTAAGGCATCCACAGTTTGAGAGCTCTAGTTTGTACCCAGTGGAGATAAGGTTCCATAGAGATACAGTCCGGTCTTCCTAGAGACTCTCTTCCGTTCTTGTGAATATGTTTCCAGGCATGCACTATTTCTTTCTTTAGTGCTCTGTCATTTTCTCCTTCCTTGAAGAAAAGACCTTACAAATGACCATTATGCGGGATATTCTTCATCGGGTATCCGAGTTGACGGCGAACTAAAATTGGATGATAGTTGATTCCTCCTTTAGTTCCTATGAGGGGTACATTAGGGAAGTTTCCACATTTGTCGATGGCCTTATCCCGTTATAGATCCGATTGTACCAATCTATGTCAGAGCTGGTAAGAGACATGATTCTCTGTGACCAACGTAGAGTACTCTTATGATCCCAAAAAGCAGCAGACTTGGGTAAATAGAAAGTGAACCACTTGTAAAGCAGGGGTACACAGCATGTGATCATTCCTCCGCTGTACAAATTCCTTAAGTGTACAGAATGATAAGCATCTGCGAGCAAGGTCGGTACGGGGTTTCCAATCAAAAATATGTTAATGACATTGGTATCAATGAAGTTATCGATGTTGGGAAAAAGGAACAACCCGTATATAAGTAGAACAAAGATATCTTTGAAAGCAGTAATGTTTCCTACACTGGCAAAAGTATAGGGCTTTCTCTACCAAAAACTTGGCCGGTAACCCTTAGATTCCTTCCTTAGTGGTCATGTGAGTTCTGATTTCTGACTCATCCAAATAGATTGCTCTTGCAATGGTTTGATCCTTTGGAATTTCTTCCAGTCTAGAAAAGGGAGCTTGGTCACTGATGGGTAAATCAGTCAGGTGAGAGTACTCTTCTAGAGTCGGTGCTAGTTGATAATCCGGGAATGTGAAATAGTGATAAACCAGATCGTAGAACTGAATCAGCGTAGACAGGATTCCTTCAACTACATGGACCCTTAACAGAGATAGCAACCATCCTTACTTAGCTCTGAAAGCATCAAGGTTGGTGATCATCCTTGCCAACCCACTTAAATCCTCTAGTTTTGGAGCCTTGAAGGTGTACTTGTGCGTCTTCCTTCTACCGAAATCCATAACGCAATCTTTCTCTCTGATATTTGCAATCATTGTTTTAGTTTAATTTAAAAAGAGAGAGAAGAGAAAAGAAGATTTTTTTCTTTGTTTTTTAAATGAAAGCATGAATGCAACACACAAAAACATTGAAAAAACATGGGTTCAAGGGTTCAACGTCACGAGCATGGAGTCATGGCTCTACCCACCCCAAAGGTTGTATTCTGGTGAATTTTTGTACCTGTAGAACGGGTTAAAAGTTCCCAAAATCATTGACCCCCTAGGGATAACAACAACAAGCTGGTTCACCTGAGCGAGCTGTAGCATCCTAGGGTAATCTCAATTGAGTGTAGTATCACGTGTCAACTATTTTCGATAACTACCGCACTACCAAATTGCCACATGGTTAATGTCTACTAAATCCTCAGTTTCACGGATACCACATTGGGACAATCTGCTTTCACGACGAATTCGTTCAACATTGAATCCACAAAGGGTATCTCCACTGATTTGATGGTCTATCGGGATCGCTTATTCGGGAATCACTCCCTGTAAGACCACTCGTCTATGCCATCACCTATCTTAGGATTCTCTCAAACTTTTCACATGCGACATCACTCGCATTCCCATTGGTAGAAAAATAAACACGGATATCAAGTAGGAAAAGCAGTATATATATATATATATATAGTATAATTCCTAAAACTAACATCCTAGACCTCTTAGGAATTATAGTCCTAGTCCTAAACAGACAAAATGATATCCCCAGTAGAGTCGCCATTTTCCTGTAGCGTGTGATTTTTGTCGGTGACGCGACCACCTTATCGCCATGGGTTTCTCCTCACCGTAATGGTAGGAGTGGGGTGCTACTTTCTGATTTCTTATTTATCCCGTGAAGCTGGAAGGGAAAGGGAAGCTATCTAAAACTAACCTTGCACGCGAATGTTTAACTGAACAAACGCTTAAAAGATTCGGGGAGTTCGGGGTCAGGTTATACAATGGGGAGTTGTCCACAGGTTGTTGGAAATAGGTTATGCTTTTATACTTGATGGTGTTTATCTGTTGTGGGTTGGGAAAGTTTCTCCTTTGGAAGGTTTTTTGAGAGAGAGAGAGAGAGTTTTTGTTGATGTCAGGCTTGCCGATGTTTTTGATAAGGTATTGGACCTATGTTTTGATTGGTGTGAAGGTACTGGACCTAGAGTTTTTTATTGGTATGCTCGCTAAGATTTCGCAATCTTATGCCTATGTATTCCTGCTTAAAGAAATAGGGAAATCAGAGCAGTCTTAGTTCCTCCTAGAGTTTTTGATTGGTATACTCGCTAAGATTTCGCCAAGATTGAAGCTAAAAGTTATTTGTGCCTTATTCAAAGCCCAAGATTGAAGCTAAAATGTTTGACTAAGAGAGAATTTGTCATCTCTAAAGGGAGACATCTCGTCTATTTATCACAACTGTTGGGTGACTGATTATAAAGGAGAATTACTTTAAATGGGATATGTGAATCTAGCAATGCCATAATTTCCTTTATGAGAGATTTGTCCTGAAGGAGAAACCTTTAATTCAGTGTAGAGCAATGCCATTTTTCCTTTGGAGTCTTTCATACTAAGAGAGGGACAGTGACATGGATGTAAATAATCCAGAGGCTTGCCACTTATAGCAATTAGATGAAAGAGAGGATTTTTACCACGATAAGAGATGAACGAGCTTGGATTTTTGAATCAACAAGTGTGCCACTTACAACTGTTATCTGGGAATAGGGTTTGTTTGAGTTGTTTGTTTTGATGAGTGATAACATAGAGAAATGTCTTCCTACAAAGAGTTTTAGATTTCCTCTGGGGGGATGTTGATTTTGTGTGCCTTGATCAAAGCCCAAGGACGAGGCTAAGAGATTGATTGACTCCACTGGGGAAGTCTTTATACAAAGCCTAAGAGGAGGCTTGGAAAAGACTGACTCAACGAGAGAGTGTTTATCCGTCTTGTACAAAGCCCAAGATTGAGGCTAAAAAAGAGAATTGTCTCTTTGGGGGATATCATTATACAAAGCCTAAGAGGAGGCTAGCAGTTGACTTTTCCGAGGAAAGATTTTGTCTGTCTTGTACAAAGCCCAAGATTGAGGCTAAAGAAGGAAACTGACCCTATAGGTGACATATTTTATCTGTCTTGTACAAAGCCCAAGATTGAGGCTGAAAGAAGATTGACTCTGCTGGAGAGATTTATACGGTGACTTGTACAAAGCCCAAGATTGAGGCTAAAATGAGACTGACTCAACAAGAGAGTGTTTTATTTGGTGTCTTGTACAAAGCCCAAGATTGAGGCTGAACGATGTTGACTCTACTAGTGAGAGGATATTTATGGGTGTCTTGTACAAGGCCCAAGATTGAGGCTGAAAAGAGGATTGACTCCTGCTTAGGGATATTAATTCTCAAAGCCTAAAAGAAGGCTGGGAGATATTGACTTCGCTGGGGAAGATATTTGTCCCGAGCTTAAGAGAAGGTTATGAAGATTTTGACTTTGTTGGAGAAAGTTTATATATGTCTTGTACAAAGCCCAAGATTGAGGCTAAAAAGAGATAATTGACTCAACTGAGGACGTTTCGGGTGTCTTGTACAAAGCTCAAGATTGAGGCTGAAAGTACTGTTTGACTCAACAAGAGAGTGTTTTTTATTTGACTCAACAAGAGAGTGCTGAAAAGGTGATTGACTCAACAAGAGAGTGCTAAAAAAGGTGATTGACTCAACAAGAGAGTGCTGAAAAAGGTGATTGACTCAACAAGAGAGTGCTGAAAAGGTGATTGACTCAACAAGAGAGTGCTTTTGTTTATCTTGTACAAAGCCCAAGATTGAGGCTAAAAAGGGTTAACTCAACAAGAGAGTGTTTTAAGAAAGAAGATGGACTCAACAAAAGGATGCTGTTGGGGCTAATTCTGCTGAGGGAAATCATTATACAAAGCCTAAGAGGAGGCTGGCTTTCTGCTGAGGATTATTGAGATCCAGAGGCAGGTCCAAGTCGGGGGATCAACTCTTGCTGAGGGTTACAAAAGAGTTGAGGTGTCAGATGCCTTGAGGTTCTGATTAGGGATAATGTTATACAAATGATAAGCTAACCCTGGCTGGGGGATTTTAGGATAAAGATTGAGTTTTTGATCCTGTGAGGATTTTAACTCGACTGGAGATTGGTTAAAAGACCAGGGTTTCTCCCGTATTTGTAGGGAACTTGAGAATGTCTTTGAGATCCAAGAGGGGATTGGACTGTCCAATTCTACTGGTATGGAAGAGTTTATCTTTGTATGATGCCCAAGAGGAGGCTGATGCTTTAAGGGGTGAGAATCAACCCTAAAATGTCCAAGGTTTTGACTCTTTAGAAAGACTGCTCTAACAAAGGATGACTAAGTTCTGTCTTATACCTTTAAAAGGTCTTCGGGGTCCTTGTATTAAGCCCAAGAGAAGGCATGAGAACTTCTAAGAAGCAGGAGGGTCCTTGTACAAAGCCCAAGAGGAGGCGAGGATACTTTTAGGAAGCCTGTGGGTCCAAATCTAAGAAGAGTTCAAGACAAGTTTCACCGGGAGTAATATTTTCTTTAATGAACAGTTCTAGGGTTTGAAGAAATTCAAGAGAGGTTTCACCTGAAATTAATCCTCTCTGGGGGAAATGAATTTCTTTGACAGTTTTCTAATAGTGCCAGTCTGAGAAAAGTTTCACCGGGAATAATGCATTTCTATTTGTTCCATATTGTATAAGCCCAAGAGAAGGCAAGACTGTATCTGGAATTCCTATGGGGAACTAGTTTTGACTGTTGAAAGAGTGACCACTGACTTTATCTAGTTCTAGACCTAATTGCCGGGGAAAACTCTAAGCAGATAATATACAGGTATATATGTACATATGAAATATTTACTGTATGTAAAAGAGAGGGTAGGAGGACTTACAGGTGAGCAAGCTTCCTGCACAAATATATATATATATATATATATATATATATATATATATATATATATATATATATATATATATATATATCTGTGTGTGTGTGTGTGTGTGCAAGTATGTAAAAGAAAGCTGTTTAAAACTTACAGGCGAGCAAGCTTCCATTGTAACAGCTGTATGGTTAGTTGTTCAAGAAATTAAAGAAAGTTTTGATAACAACTATGAATTTGAATCTAAATCAAAAGGAAAAGTTGTTTTGAAAAGATTGGGGCTTATACTCAAGAAGAGGCCCAGATGAAAAACACTGATCGCACCGTTGATCTGAAAATTATATTGGGACTTATACAATGACTGAAGCCCAAAAAAGGTTTTCTGTACAAAGAGATGGGTCTTACAACTCAAGGAGAGGCCCAAAGGTTTGAAAAAGAAAATAAATGGGACTTACAACACAAGGGTAGGCCCAGATGAAAATGTTTTAAAAACGACGATCACGCCGAGATTTTTTTACGTATTGGGACTTATACAATGACTGAGGCCCAAAAAAGATTTTATTTACAAAAGGATGGGACTTACACTCTACGAAGAGGCCCAAAGTATTTTGAAAAAAAGATTTGTGAGGGTGAAAATAATCAAAACCCTAATTTGATTTTAAAATGCATTTTAATTGAATAAAATTCAATTAAAAGGAATAAAATTATCAAACATGTATAAAAAACAATTTGTGATCTTGGATTAATGTTTGAAAAACCATTTTTCATTCATAGAATGATTTGAAAATCATTTGAATTTGCAAAAATCAAGAGAAAGAAATATTTTAAATGTTAAAAAACAAATAAAACATAATTCTTTACAAAAATACTAAATATAGAAATAAATAATATTTTTGTGAAATTTTTATGGAATAAAATATTTTAACACTTTTGGAATTTTCAAAAAAAGAACCAATAAAAAATAATTAAAATTGAAAGAGTAATTAATTTTGGAATTAATTAACAAAAACCATAAAAATAGCAAAAATATCAAAATATGGCAAAGTGGAAAAAATGGTCTGGGTGGGTGTTGAACCCACGACCATCAAGCCAAACACACATGCGCGCTACCACTGGGGTGGTGATACTTCCGTGTATCAAAACCACCCCATTAATACATAAGGGGTGCCAAGTTCTAGGCCTGGCTAAGGCGTCATGGCTGGCCCTTGCCCAAGGCAAGACCTAGTTTTGGTAATTTGCGTGAAGGCTCTAACTTTCTCATTTCTCCATGGATTGAGACAAAATTTAGGTGCATCTGACCTAGAATTTCATGAGGAATCCAATGGTGCCCTTGGAATTTTCAGAAAATGTCTCCATTTCAAAATCCGATAGTGATTTCAAAATAGGCCTAATTTTGCATGTTCTATGCTATCTCATGGTACAGGCAATAATAGCATGATAAATTGGTTCAGACACAACACATATGATATGTATGAGAGGTCCATGATCAATGGACCTCAAAGCAATGCATGATTTAAAGAGTTTAAGTTGTGATGCACTTACCTCTTGGAGCTCCTTGTGCTATCTGCCAAGTTCCTTGTGCCATAAGTTATTCAATGCTTTGAACACTCTTGATTGATCCCTTAGAAGCTTTTAGGATGATCAAAACCAGCTGGAATCCTCAGGAACAAGTATTAGGCTCTTTCTTGTAAAAGTGGCAAAGTGACCAAAATATCAACTCTCTCAAATGGTGTTCCAGATGAGGGAAACCAATTGGGACAGTTAGAGGATGATATTTTGAGTGTGTTTGAGGCCTTGTTTGGTTTTGGAAGTGACTGAATCAAGACATGGCTTGAAAATGCAGAAAAGTCCAATTTTGAGGTTTTGGAGGTGGATTTTCTGATTTTGGTGTTTCAGATCACAAGTGAGTGTTTGAATAGCTTAGATATGACATGTTGGATGTGTTTGGATCATGAGTTGTGGTGCAATTGCTCTCTAACTCAAAAACTCAGAGATGACTTACAAAAGAAGGCATTTTGGCCTAAAGAGAGAGATTTTGAGGAAAGCATCAGTTGTAGTGCTTTAGTGTACTCAAACTGATCACAATTGAGATCTATTTATAGTGTGTCAAGTTTGTTTTGGCATCAATAGTGAATGGCAGCTGCAGCAGGCCTTTAGCTAATGTTGATCAAAAGGAATCTCAAGTCTCCTCTAGCCATTGACTTGAGGTTAGGGCACATGCCTATGGTTCTTTGATTCAGAGCTGAATCTTGACTCATTCAGTTAGGAATGTGTCAGTCCATGCCACCCTTGGTGCACCCATTGAATGTTTGGAAACAAAATTGGAGTCTTTTGCACTTTTTAGCCTTTTTAGGTTTGTTATGGATATATGTAGATTCTTGGACTTGGAAGGCTTGGGGATCAGATTATTCCCCTTTTGTTTTTTCCTCTGATGTGTCAAAATGGATGACAAGGCTTGGAGCTGTCTAATTTTTCCAAATCGAACAAAATGCCAAAATCTGCCGTGTACAAGGCAGTTGGAAATGGTGATTTTGAGGGAATCATATCTCCTTGCTCAGGTTCAGTTATGGGAGGCTCTTGTGCTTTTTAAAGATCCCTCATATGATACAAAACATGTGTGATCATAGTTTGTTTTGAAACTATTTGGATCCCATTGAAAAATCCTCATGAACATTGATGTTCAAGGCTGGTAACTTAGGCATATTTTCACTAAGTGTTGGAAAAAGTGTCATTTCATGTTTTTGTGATTTTGATCAATCCATAAATAAAAATCCATGAAGAATTGGAGTTTCTTGTAGTTGAAGCTTTTGTAGAATGTAGGAAGACCTACAAATCAGGCTTTGGATCACCCAAAATGGTTGCTTGAATCTCAAGTTATGATCCTTGGAAGTTGGCACCAAAAACACTTTTGTTCCATAACTTAGAAAATTTTAGTTTCTTATGGTTGCCCCTTTTGCAAGAAACCTCACTTTTCTTGATTATTCTTAATGAATGATGGTGAATACCATACATTAACATTGTTTTTTACTTAGGGGAACCATATTTGTGAAAAATTCCAAAAAGTCAAACTTAATTTTGTGCACAATTGACTTTTTATCGGATGAAATCCAAACTGTACGATCCTTTGTGAAATCAAGTCCTTGACCTAAATCAAACCTAATGGATGATTTCAATAGGTGTTATATGGTGTGTTGAATCATGTCCCAAGGTTTGGGAGCATGTCTTGGTCAAAAGTCAAAGGTACAGTTGACTTTTCCTTCAAAACCCTAATTATGGTCCGGATGAAATTGAAACTTGTGAATCAAGCTTCTTGAATCAATCCATTGTTGTAAATGGATCAATGTAGTGTATTTGAGACCCTAAAATCATGTCTTGAGGTCTTGGTTCATGCTTTGCCCCAAAAGTCAACTTAGGAGTGAATTAGGTCAAGAAACCCTAATTCCTGATTTTTTATGAATGCATCCCTTGAGACTAAATTGACTTGATGATTGAGTCCATGAGGTCCCTTGGAGTATCTTGGGTTATACCTTGAAGCATTCGGTCATGCCCAGAGGAAAATTTTCATCTAGAGGCCTTGGTCAACCAAAACCCTAATTTGGTGACACTGGAGATCGTAAGGTTTGATCCACTTAGAATGTTGCAACCTTGTGCTTGATTCTTGATGTGGGAGTCCTCTTGATCCTTTATAGGTGTTTGAGAGGTTAGACAAGTTGAAGATCATGTCATCCCTTGACTGATCCTTTGTCTAAGTGCTCTGAGAGGGCTCAAAACCCTAATTCTTGATTGTGGTAAATGCTCAATCATCTTTGAGGAGATTGATGAGGCATGAAAGTACATCCATATTGTGATGATGATTTTCACAATGATGGGAAATCTTGGTGGTCAAAATTTGGGGTATAACAATGTCCTGGTTTCCCACATTCAAAACATGTAACTTTCCTTGTTGGTGCTTTTTTCTGAATGATCTCATTTTCCTTTCTTTTCTTAATAACTTTTGAAACTTTTTGATAAGATCATCATCGTCATAAGTGGATTCCTCCTCTTGATTGCAATCACGAAATTTGAATCTTGTTTTTAATATAACATCTTTTGAATCTTTTACTTGTATCACATGCGTCTCCAATCTTTCAAGTTCTATTTCATGCTCTTGATGCTTTCCGAACAACGATGTGAATGTCATGGTAGAAAGACTATTCTTTTCCGATATTGCCGTAACTTTGGGTTGCCATTCCTTGGATAAGGACCTAAGAACTTTAAGATTAAGTTCTTCATTTGTAAGAGTCTTACCAAGAGCAATCAAATGATTTGTCAAGTGTACAAATCTCTTTTGTAGATTAAGGATTGATTCTCGGGGTTGTATTCTAAATAAATCATATTCATAACTTAAAGTATTCAATCTATATCACTTAACTTCAACGGTTCCTTTATAATTCTCTATCAATCTATCCCATATTTGCTTTGTGGTTGTACATTGAGAAACACGGAAGAATTCATCCATGCTAAGTGCACTTTGAAGTATGTTGATTGCTTTCTTTTGGTTAAGAATTATTTTCTTATCATCTTCATCCCAAGAGCTTTTAACCTTTGGAGTACCAACACCATTAACAACACTTGTAGGTTGATATGGACCATTTTGGACAGATTTTCATATTCCTTCTCCTTGCCCTTCCAAATGAGCTTTCATGCGAATTTTCCAGAAATCAAAATATTCACCAGAAACTTGTGGAGGTTTATTGCTACTACCATCATCTTTGAAAACAGGATTTGCGAAATCCATTCTGGATCTTTAGGAACAGGTTACCTATAACCTGCTCTGATACCAATTATAAGTTTATATAGTGCGCCTAAAAGGGGGTGAGTTAGGTGTATAAAAATTTATTCGATTTTAGAGATGCCTTTCCTTTGTCGAATTTAAGTTTATGTGATGAAAGCGATAAAATTCTGAAAAGTAAAGAACACAATTATGTATCCTGGTTCCCCTCACAATTCGAGAGTACTCCGGTCCCCTTTCAACATGAAAGAGATTTCATTATAGTTAGATCCCTATGAACAAGAAATCACTTGTCTTTATATACAAGATCCTAACTAAACCACCAAGAATAATCCTCTTGGATTTTTCAACAAACCCTATAAGAAGAAACAATCCTCCTTCTTATAGTACACACCTAATTCCAAACAATCCTTGGAACTTAGGAACTTTTACAACAATTTCAATAAAATGAATATATAAAGATTTTGTAGTATAAATAAGACTTAATCAAATGATTATAGTTTTCTTCTCTTTCAATATGAAATCACAATAAACAATACTCTCTAATGCTCAAGATACTTTGATGAATATGCTATGAAAAATAATGATTCACAATGTAATTTTTATGCAAATTCTGTTTTGAAATTATAGAGAGTTTTTACAAAGTTTGAAAGAGTTAATTGAAAATTATAAATTTAAAATCAATTTATAGAAATGATAACCACCATTCAAAAACATGCAATATTGGTCGATAGAAAATTAGAATATTTATATTTGAAAAGATGTAATGTTTGCCATGAGAAGAGGTGATGAATGGATGCAATGAAACAAAGCATTTTTCAATTCTGCTACAGGACTTGTTAAGTCGGTTAAATGGATACTTGACTTAACAAGTTCGCAACGTTTTTCAAATCTCAAATTTCAAAAACTATTTCAGACCGGTGCAAATTGTGGGGGTTTTAATGTGCTTTTATGGCGGTTTAGAATGCCACAATTTACCAAAAACAAAATGTTTGAAAAAATTGAAAAATTATCTAAATATTTGAACCAACCTTATGCAACATCTATTGATTTATCCAAGTCAATACATTATATTTTAAAGTGATTTAACATAGTTCAAACATGAAAAATAAATTTTCCAATGCAAGATAAAAATATTTTGAGCACTAAGAAATGTATATGATATGGAATTCATATACCTAAGATGATGAAAATGATTTGAGTATGATAAAATGTATGTTAATGATTCTTGAGAACTAAGATATGTATATATTTATGAAATTCATATACCTTGAATCTTTAAAGACATTAACAACACATCATGAATAGATCCTCTTGAAATCTTCTTTTTTATATGCAAGACCTTTGATTATTTGTCTTCATCAAAATTAGCTTGGAAGCTTGACTTCACATTCTCCCCCTTTTAGATGATAACAAACATTCTTTTTGATGCTTTGTAATTTCAGGAACACTTCTCCCCCTAAGATGTATAACTCCCCCTTTGTATATGAAACTTAAAAATATTTGGAGTTGATCATCTTGATGGAGTAATTATACCTTTAAAAGTTTAAGACAAGGAAATACATAAGCAAGACATCTTTCTCCCCATTTGACATTATCAAAAAGAAGGAAAAGATGGGTGAAGGATAATAAATTGACAAATATATCACAAGATAAATCAAAGTATTCATTCATTCATAACAAATAAACCATAAGTTTTACCCTATATGTGGACTCATCTTCAATCAAGCATTCATCTTCGGTGAAGTTGATCTTGAAGCCTTTTGTCACAAAGTTAGTTGATACTTAGAAGATTATGCTTTAGTCCATCGACATAGAGAATATCTTCAATGAATGTGAAAGGTGGTGTACCAACTTTGTCATTGCCAAGAATTCTTCTTTTGTTATTGCCCCCATAAGTGACAAAACCCTTGGCCTTAAACAATAGATTTGAAATTTTGCTTGTATCTCTGGTCATATGCTTAGAACACCCATTATACATATACCATAAATTTGAAGTGGCATTCCAGCAGACCTGTAAAACAAGTTAAGTTTTGTTTGGTACCCAAAGTGCTTTGGGTCCTTCATAACTTGTACCTTTCTTTACCCACACATAATACCCACTTGTCACACTAAAGTTTCTAACATATCAAGCATTAGGTGTATGGCCAACTATACCACAATAAAAATAAGTAGGAACATAATTACTTTTATATCTTGGAACATAGGTTTTCTTTCGAACATTTCTTTTCCTAGGATGATGATGCACATTATAAACTGTATTCATTTTTTCCTTAATTGGTTGTTCACCAACCTTGACAAATATTGTTTTACTATAACTTGGTTTATGAAATTTAGAATAGCCAAGTCCTTCTATGTTATTAGAAAGATTTTGATGGCTAAGAACATCCTCCAATCCAATTTATCCTTTTTCATATCTTTCAAAGACTCTTTATAATTGAACAATTTATAAGGAAATTAATTCACACTCTTTGCATGCAAGACTTGTTTTTATTTTTCAAAATAATTTTGTTTCTCAATGTCAAAATCCTTTTGCATGGTGTCAACTTTCAATTCAAGAGTTGAAATCATTTTCTTTTGAGTGGACACCATTTTATACAAAGTTTTACATTCACAAGAAGGTGTTTCGGAACATACCTATTCTCCTTCATCTTCGGATTGGTGTGTTGCTATAAGAGCAAGATTAGAATATTCTTCGCTTTCCGATTCCGATGAAGAACTTATTTAATTGTCGTCCCAGGCCACAAATTATTTTCTAGATTTTGATTCCTTTTTACCTTTGAATTTGATTTTCTTTAATAGTTTAGGGCAATACGTCTTGATATGTCCTGGTTTCCCACATTCAAAACATGTAACTTTCCTTGTTGGTGCTTCTTTCTGAATGATCTCCTTTTCCTTTCTTTTCTTAATAACTTTTCAAACTTTTTGATAAGATCATCATCGTCATAAGTGGATTCCTCCTTTTGATTGCTATCATGAAATTTGAATCTTGTTTTTAATACAACATTTTTTTAATCTTTTACTTGTATTTCATGCTTCTCCAATCTTTCAAGTTCTATTTCATGCTCTTGAAGCTTTCCGAACAACGATGCAAATGTCATGGTAGAAAAACTCTTCTTTTTCGATTATGCAGTAACTTTCGGTTGCCATTCCCTGGTTAAGGACCTAAGAACTTTAAGATTAAGTTCTTCATTTGTAAGAGTCTTACCAAGAGCAATCAAATGATTTTTCAAGTGTACAAATCTCTTTTGTAGATCAAGGATTGATTCTCAGGGCTGTATTCTAAATATATGATATTCTTGACGTAAAGTATTCAATCTAGATCTCTTCACTTCAATGGTTACTTTCTGATTCTTTATCAATCTATCCCATATTTGCTTTGCGGTTATACATTGAGAAACACGGAAGAATTCATCCATGCTAAGTGCACTTTGAAGTATGTTGATTGCTTTCTTTTGGTTAAGAATTTTTTTCTTATCATCTCCATCCCAAGAGCTTTTAACCTTTGGAGTACCAACACCATTAACAACACTTGTAGGTTGATATGGACCATTTTGGACAGATTTCCATATTCCTTCTCCTTGCCATTCCAAATGCGCTTTCATGCGAATTTTCAAGAAACCAAAATATTCACCAGAAAATAGTGGAGGTTTATTGCTACTACCACCATCTTTGAAAACAGGATTTGCGGAAGCCATTCTGGATCTTTAGGAACAGGCTACATATAACCTGCTCTGATACCAATTATAAGTTTATATAGTGCGCCTAAGAGGGGGTGAATTAGGTGTATAAAAATTACTTCGATTTTAGAGATGCCTTTCCTTTGTCGAATTTAAGTTTATGTGATGAAAGTGATAAAATGCGAAAAAGTAAAGAACACAATTATGTATCCTGGTTCCCCTCACAATTCGAGAGTACTCCGGTCCCCTTTCAACATGAAAGAGATTTCATTATAGTTAGATCCCTATGAACAAGAAATCACTTGTCTTTATATACAAGATCTTAACTAAACCACCAAGAACAATCCTCTTGGATTTTTCAACAAACCTTATAAGAAGAAACAATCCTCCTTCTTATAGTACACACCTAATTCCAAACAATCCTTGGAACTTAGGAACTTTTACAACAATTTCAATAAAATGAATATATAAAGATTTGTAGTATAAATAAGACTTAATCAAATGATTATAGTTTTCTTATCTTTCAATATGAAATCAGAATAATAAATACTCTCGAATGCTCAAGATACTTTTATGAATATGATATGAAAAATAATGATTCACAATGTATTTTTTATGAAAATTTTGTTTTCAAAATATAGAGAGTTTTTACAAAGTTTGAAAGAGGTAATTGAAAATTATAACTTTAAAATTAATTTATATAGATGATAACCACCATTCAAAAACATGCAATGGTTGATAAAAAATTAGAATATTTATATTTAAAAAGATGTAACGTTTGCCATGAGAAGAGGTGATGAATGGATGCAATGAAACAAAGCATTTTTCAATTCTGCTACAGGACTTGTTAAGTCGGTTAAGCGGATACTTGACTTAACAAGTTCGCAACATTTTTCAAATCTCAAATTTCAAAAACTATTTCAGACCGGTACGAATTATGGGGGTTTTAATGTGCTTTTACGATGGTTTCATATGCCACAATTTACCAAAAACAAAATGTTTGAAAAAATTGAAAAATTGTCTAAGTATTTGAACCAACCTTATGAAACATCTATTGATTTATCCAAATCAATACATTATATTTTAAAGTGATTTAACATGGTTCAAACTTGAAAAATAAATTTTCCAATGCAAGATAAAAAAATATTTTGAGCACTAAGAAATGTATATGATATGGAATTCATATACCTAAGATGATGAAAATGATTTGAGTATGATAAAATGTATGTTAATGATTCTTGAGAACTAAGGTATGTTTGTGTTTATGAAATTCATATACCTTGAATCTTGAAAGACATTAACAACACATCATGAATGGATCCTCTTGAAATCTTCTTTTTGCTATGCAAGACCTTTGATCATTTGTCTTCATCAAAATTAGCTTGGAAGCTTGACTTCACAATTGACAGCTTCTTGAAGAATTAATACTTTCTCTTGAATGGCAATGATGGTTATGGAGATGACTATTGCATGCAAGCTAGGGAAGCTCACATAAAATCTCATATTTCATGGTTTCCTCTCCATTCTAAGTGTGGAAGGAGGAAGGTCAAGAAGAGAACGAGGACGAAATCTAATTTTCCTTCACAATTTTCCTTATATATGGTTCTAGAAAAATATTGTTTCTCCCCACATAAAAGAAATAAGAAATCATCTAAATACCCCTTGGTTAGAACGAGAGAACGCGGGGTGTTACAAAGGGCCTATAGTGATTCAAATGAGGCTCGTAATCCTTATGATAGAAAATCAAGATCAGAATCTTATGCTTACTTTGATCCTAATCTAGTTTCTCGAAGCTCAAAGAAGGAACCACTTGTGGTGAGGTCAAACACCAAAGTAGAGTATCGAGATTTAGCACACACTACCTCTAAATTGTTTAGGCTTAATTCTTTTCTATCCGAACTTCACATTAATTATCTTTCCCTAACTCTGTTGTGTGACAATCTAAGTGCAACTATGTTATCTCATGACTTTATACTTCATGGTAGAACCAAGCACATTGAACTTGACATCCATTATGAAGGAGTAATGACAAGAAAACTCAACATTCAACATGTTCCTATAGCACCCTGTATTCAATTAATTTATTTAATTGAATTTAGTTGCATTTTATTTAAATTATTAAGTGAATTATATGTTTTTGGTTGATTTTTGGCGAATATGTGTGTAGTAAGTGGCATGTGATTGGGTTGGTGAGAGTGGTAGAATTAATTAGAATTTTAATTAATTTTATAATGAGGAGAATAATTGAAATAGTATAAGTATTAGAAAAATAAGGAAAATTAGAAATAATTATTGATTAATATTATTTTGGTGAAAATTAGATTTAATTATAAAATAAATAGAAAAATAAGGTAGTAAGGGCAAAGTGGGGATTAGGGAGATAAGTGATGATATGATAAGAACAACCTAAATTTGGGAAATAGGTTTTCTATTTAAAATGGAGAAGTGTGGGAAGTTGAGTTTTCACTTATCATGAAATTGAGTTTAGGCAAAAAAAGAGGCAAAGACTTGAGAGAGGTTGGGGCTTTGAGGAAGAAGAAGGAAATCACCATTGTTGAAAAACTTTTGTTGGAAATTCAGGTAAGGGGGAAACTACTTCGTATATTGGTGTAATTTATGAAGGGTTGAGAGGGATCCTCACACTCCTCTAGGTTTTCTCCATTATTGTATTTTTGAAAATCTTGATGTATGATTATGAGAAATTGATGATGATTATGATTTTTGAGGTGTGACTATGTACTCGTGATGTAATGATTGTAGAAATTAGTATGTGAAATCTGATTTTGACATTGTTATTGTTGATGTGTTGGGTTAGTGATGATGAACATGAAGGTGATTTTCATGATGCATTGTTGGTGATATTTAATTGGTGGAATTAGATGTTAATTGGTAGGTTTAGGATGTAATAACAGTATATAATTGTTATGACATGTTAGATTTTTTAAATAAGTTATTATAGCATGTTAGGGTGTGTTTAGGTGGATTTTGGGAATAATTGGATTTACTGAATATGTTGTAAAATTAGTATTTTTGGAAAAATAGCGTATGTCAATCGATTGATCCTTCTAAATTTTTGAAAAATTAAACGTAATTAATTGATTAATTGGGAGAGTCGATTGATTGCATCAAGCCAATATGTAAAAAATAAAAGAGACACAATTTATAGAAAAGTGAGAATAATCGATTATTGGGTGATGAAAATTGATTGATGCTTTTAAAAACATGAAAGATAGGCGTTGGAGTGAAAATAATCAATTCATGGTCTAAAAGGGTGGAGTCAGGGTTCAAAAGGTTGAACTCGGTTTGTATAAAGAACCATCGTTGATTGCTACCACATACATAGTGTCGATGTCGTGAGTCACATTGCATGCATATGTATATATTATGATGGAAAATGTGTGAGACTATAATGGTGTGGTTTGTGTATTGAATGCGCGATTAGTTATGTGTTTATCTACCCTCGCATTCTTTATGTCATTTTATATCAAATTTTATTCTCACCCCTTTTGCTTTATGTTGTGCACCATGGACATCTTGTAGATAATCAAGAGTAGATTTTTGTTGTTGTGAGTGGAAGATAGTTTATTGGAGCTTACCTTTGTTTATTTGGCGTTCTATTGTATTTTAGTTGTTAAATGTTGTTAAATGTATTTTGAAAGTTTTTTGGTTGGTTGTCGAAGTCACACCTTAAAAAGTCGAGTAATTCTTTTTATATAAGTTTCGGGGTTTAGAATGTTACATTACCTATTCAGCACAGATATCAGATACACTCACAAAGCCTTTGTCAACTATTTTATTTCAAGAATTAAAGACCAAACGGTTTCTCTCAATCAACCAAGAGTTTGAAAGGGAGTAATAGAGATAACCAAAAATAATATAAGTGTTTTCTATAAGTTTGTTAGGATTGGTTAAGTTAGTTAGAAAAATTAGTTATAGAATAACTAACTCCACATCTTGTATAAATATACACTAGCTATTCTTATGAAATGTAATGAACTCGTATAATCAAATACAAGACAATCTTATTTTTGCATTCTCTTTTAATACTTAGTTCATTCAATAGAGATGTTTTTTTGACTTAATAACTATAATTAATTGTGATTATTTTATATAATAAAATTATTATCATTATTATTATTATTATTATTATTATTATTATTATTATTATTCATTTAAAATTTTCTTGATTTACTTTTGTTATTTCTCAAGTCTTTTCTTTTGTTTATTTTAAATCATTTTTTCTTTTCATTCACTACTAGAAAATCAATGTTTAGCTACTACAACTACAAAAGCCAATATGTAGCTAAATTTTATCAAATAGAATTAGTTTGAGATTAGTTGTGGATTAACTACGATATAAGCCATAACATGGATTAGACAGTTAATTATCTAGGCCAAATTCTAAACAGCTCATGTTTAAACTTTCCTAGCTAAATCATAACTAAAGTGTAGCAAAATATCAGTCAGTTTCTTAACTAAACAACTACAATATCGCCGCCAAAATATCATAGCAAATATCAAGTTAAATGTTTAATATATTTACAATCAAAACTAATTAGACTACCTCAATTTTTTTAATTATTTCTAAAACTAACTGGATGAGATTAAAATTATTCATAAAATTAAGGGTTAAGTATACTGTATCCCTGTAATGTGAGTGATTTTTTGTTTACCCCTTATAAAATATTATTTTTTTGGATTCTCCCTTATAATGTAAAGATTTTGTTTCTTTGTCCCCTTAGGTGACAACATGGTCAGGAATCTTCATTTTTGTTGACATGATTTATTTAAATGGTTTTTTAATTATTTATTTAACCCAAGTAGATTTTTTTTTAATTTAAAAAAAATTAAATTTTATTATTTTAATTACGGGGGAAGGGGATAAATCAAAACTCATTCACATTGCAGGAGTAAACAAATATAAACCAATAACACTTCTTTATTGTAAAACAAACTACTTTTTTATTAAATTATTATTATTATTATTATTATTATTATTGCAAACCAAATTACTTTTTATTGAATAATATATAGTTGCAGATAATTAAATAAAATTATTTTTGGTATACTTTTACTTCAATAAATAAACACTCAAGGTTCATCAACTACAAAGCTAATGTAATTATCAACTTTCAAGCTGCATTCTCTCTTGAATTTATTCCAATCACATCCAAGATAGAAAAAAGTGTTGTGCCCATCATTTGCTGTACGGATGATTTTACAATTATGGCACACGTCTTCATCGTCCTCATTAATGAGATCTATATGGGATATCTCTTCCTTATCCATTAAACAATTGTCTAATACTTCCTTAGGAACATACTGAAAAAATAGTCCAAAATATATATTAGTTATATATTATTATAAATATTGTATGATACTTATAACTAATTTTAACATATCAAGTTACTTGATCCATTAATGAAAGAATCAGTTACATCTATTGTCTGACAAGATTGATGAATAACTATGATGTATTGTCTTGATGATCTTGATTTATTTATGCAAAGAAAAATAAATGGATTAATGAATTTGTGATATATTTAAAAGAATTATGATGAATTGATAATATTTAAATTAAAAAAAAAAGATATAGATATAGTAGGTACCAACCTTGCATCAGACATTATGGTGTTTGAAAGGAAAATTGATTGAAATATAGAATAGAAATTGCAAAGAATCATTATAATAGTAGTGATACATGTTTTAATAAATATATAGATCATGGTACAATGAAAATAATAGGCTTCATTGGTACCAAACAAAGACCAACCCAACATCTATGCAATGAATCTACATGCCCAATAAAAAAGGAGAACCATATTCGGAGCCAATGACCATGCTACATCAAAAAGCATGAAAGTTGCAATACCACGTGACTTTTATTTTTACGTGGAAAACTTGAAAATGTAGACAAAACAATGTATATTGTAATAAAGATAATCGTGAAGGTTGGATCAGATCCTGTTGAAGTGGGCCACCAAGTACGTCTGAGATGCTGGTCGTATATAGAGGAGGAGGGGGTGTACATGCAAGGCAGTCCGACGCTCAAGTAAGAAAGGGTCGGAGAAAAAGGGCAAGTACAAAGTATTAGTTTGTAGGGTGAAAATTTGATACCTGACCCTCTCAAGTGAGAGGGTTTATATAATACCCCCAAGCGCGTGGCCAACGGTCCTATTTTCGGGGCAAAATAATCGTTTTCCCGAAGAATAGGTAACTGCCCAAAACTAGCCGTTATGTCGAGCAGGGTGCCCAAATCTAGCCGTTATGTCGGGCATTAGCATGGTTTCGGGCACATGCCCTCAGCTGTTCGGGGAGTGGAGAAGCCGTGCGTAACGGGCAGCATTTCCGGGGAGGAGCGATGCAGTCCTTGCCCGGCTGGAGGGGCAGAAAGGTAATTTTTGCCCGTTTATGGATTGGACTTAGGAGATTGGGTCGTTCTGAAGCAGAAGTGGATTGGGTCATGCCTGGCCATTAGTCCAGTCCAGAACAGGAGCCCCCCAAGCCGTTGCTCCCGAGCATGGGAGTGATGACTTAAGGACAGCTCATTGCTCCGGGGAGCTAGCGTGAAGTCGTCGTTTGGTGATGGGGAAAGGTCTCGTGGTGCCCGTGACTACTGGTGTCTGTGGCATACATGACCGTGACTGAGTTGCCCGTCGAACGGGAAGACAGACGGTTAGTCAGAATTGGAAACTTTAGGGCGCCACGTGTGCCTAGAGCTCCGTGTAGCAATTACTAGGCAATGATGGCTAGTTAATAGCCATCATGACCTACGAGCGCGTGCCACTGCACGTGCCTCTCTGTATAAAAGGGGAAAGTCCGTTTTATTTTGAAATTTTCGCTCTTGCTTCCCTTCGTCTTCTTCAAAGCTCTTGCCCGTCACCGTCGTTTGCTACTCCAGCCACCGCACTAAATTCCGGGCAATCGCTTTTCATCTTCTTAATCAAGTAAGTTCGTTGATTTTTTCTCTTTTACCCATTTGACGGTTCTTTGTAGTCTTGCATGCGGTTAGGTTCAGTTGTAGAAGATGAAATAGATTAGTTTCCGGTGATTGTTGGTGGTGGACGGTGGTCGTGCCATTTTCCGCCGTCGATGAGGCCGCTAGGTTTTAGGATATTCTGGTGAATCGGGCGGTTTCCGGCGTCATTACGATGATGATGCATGCGTAACCGCTGTGATCGTTCAGATTCAGAAGCAGCAATGAAGTTTCTGGCGAGCCTTCCCAGTGTTCGGTGAAGCTTTGCAGTTTCTGGCGGAGCTTCAAACAGAAACTGGGAAGTGGCTCGAGGAAGTTCCTCGTACGGAAGCAGCTTGCTCCAGGCTTCTCCTCGTGGGGGACTCTTAGAGTATTTTCTTTTGATGTTAGGGCTTAGGTCGGGGACGTCGTCCTTAGCCTTTTGCGCGCCCTTTCACTTGACTAGCGGTGGAAGGGTGGATTTGATTTATCGTCGAATTCACTTTTTTCTCTGCTTTTCAGGTGATCGATGTGGCGACGGGGCCAGATGGAGAAATTATCTTGGACTCATCCGAGGAAGAGGCGAGTTCCTCGGACAACAGTAGTTCGACGACTTCAAGTATCCCCAGCGAGGTCGGGGAAGAAGAGGAAATGGAAGATATGGAAGAGGATGTCGTCGAGGATTCCGCGGAGGAGTGGGAGGTGGCTGAACCAGCCGAGCACGGGTCCACCTTTGCCACGTACTTAGGGGATGTTTTTATGGAAGTCGGGCCGGAGGGGGAGTGGATGGTGCACTTTCCCTCCGAGGATGATCGGGTCTGCACGGATTTCGAGGATCGCTTCACTGTGTATGAATATGCCTTCAAAGAGCTGGGGTTGAGATTACCGTTCACTAATTTTCAGCAATCAGTGTTCGTACACTTGAAGTTGGCCCCTACGCAGCTGCATCCGAACTCACTGGCCTTCATACGGGCGTTTGAGCTGACCTATGATTTCTTGAAGATTGGGGCTATTATTCCCTTGTTCTTCACAGTCTTCCACCTTCAACGGTAGCTGTCGGGGAGGAAGTACAGTTGGGTTTCGTTGAAGCAGCCTCGCAAGTTGTTCAAGCCGTTCTCAGAATCGATACGGACGTTCAAGGAGAGGTACTACATTATTGAGCTCGTATCGGAAGCTGCCCAGGACAGTACTTATCTCTGGGAGATCGAGGTCGACGAGGAAGGAAACAAGCTGCGCGACGAGGCTGGGAAGTTTATCGGGGAGAGAGTACACAAGTTCCCCATCCACTGGGGACTTGGTCATTTCACCAAGAAGCCCGGCGATTACGTTCTTCAGCCGCACGAGTTAGACGGGCAGGATGTCGTTGCGTACGAGACGCTGGTGAAGTACGTTAACTCCTTCATGCTCGCTCAATGCTGGACGAAGAAGGGTGAACCGATCTTCGAGGAGGATGGTAGCCAGAGGGTTGAATACCGCTTTATCAATACCAAGGCACTCCTGGAGTGCAAGACTCCTGCAGAAGCCCAGAAGCTGCTCGGTAGTCTTAGTTATTTTAATTTGCCCGAACTATTTTCTTTTCTCGTGTTTAACATGCTCGTATTCTGTTTGTGCAGGTGAGATGCCTCAGGCTCATGAGAGGATGGTGAAGAATGCTCTTCCGAGGAACAAGCCCGAAATGGCTCCTCCGAAGTCTCGATTGGCCAATGTGCGTGCTCCCACTCCTGCTCAGTTTGCTGCAGGGACCTCTTCTCCCACTCCTGCTCCCCGAGGATCTCCCCTGCCTTTGGCGTCACGAACCAACCGGCCGAGGGCCAACGACATCGTGGATCTCAGCCGGGCCCCAGAGAAAGGGAGGTTCGAGCTTTCTCCTTGCATACTTGATAGAAGATTCTTTGAGGGGAACTCCTTGGTCGTGCCGCGGGAAGAGTCTCTTCGGTTGGAAAGCATGGACTGCCCGAGCAAGAGGGCGTTGGTGGCCCAAGATGCCTCTGCACTGGTCAGAGTTCTGGAAATGGCGGCCATATATGCTGAAGCGGACTCTGTAACTGAGTCTGAACTCAGGGCTGCTCGGGCCACCGTGGCGTCTCTCACGAAAGAGGTGAAGAGTGTTGATGATGTCCGAAAGAAGGCTGGCGAGGAGGTGGCTAGGCTGAAGAAGGAGAATTCTACGCTGGCTGCGGAGAAGAAGGCAGCTGAATGGCTGGTCCAGCAACTGAGGGCGGTTAATGCTCCGGGCGAAGATGAACCCGAGGATGTGAAGGAACTGAAGACAAGGTCTAAGCTAGTTGCTCGTATGTTAGCGGCCGAGGATGATAATATCGTCATTGCGGACGAGTCCTTCAAGAATGCCGTAACTCAACTGCAGGTGGTGAGCCCCGGACTTGACTTTTCCACTGAGGGTACTCATTATCTGGTGCATGTTAAAGATGGACGAATCGCTATGCCTGACTCCCTTCTTGAAGAGAATGTCGAGGATCAACCTGCGGAGAACCAGGAGCCTCAGCCTGAGCCTGTCGACCAGATGGATGAGTGAGGGATTTTCTTTTTGTTGTTGTAATTTGTCCGGCCTGCGTGCCGTGTATTTGTTGTAACCTATTTTGGGGGCATGGCCCCGATCAATGTAATCCAGTACAACCATGGTCCTAGTGACCATTTATCACACTTAAATTATGTGTCCGGTCCTGGTGGCCGGTTCTGTTATTTGCATGGTTTTACTTGCTTTTATTTTCTGCTAAGTGTTGTACTCATGCTCGTTGTGAATGTATGTCTGCCCGTGATAGGGAGTATTTGACTTATGTGAAGTTTCAGGGGATTGCTAGTTGTAGATGTGTTCGGTAGTGAGGGGTACTGGTCGAATGGCCGGGGAATATCCTGTCGGGGGTGCGGAGCTCAGGTCGCGTTTGAGGCCTGAGTTCGTAGCGTGAGCATCCCATCGCGAGCTGGGGTTCTGCCAATCATGGTACTTTGACGACGGCGATTCTCGATTGAGGACCGATGTCGACCAGATACTCGGCTCGTTACTGAGCGGGGTTCTGCTTTATTGGTATGCGACGCTTGTACCTAGGCGTGCATAGTGGTCGGTAGCTGACGTTCGTCATCGTGACGGGTCGAACCGAGAATTAGGGCCTTAGCTATAGTATTGTTTTATCTTTTCGGCATTCCATGGTCGAGCAAGTTCTTCCCCGTTGAGATGTTCTAGGTAATATGGCCCATTTTCCGTTTTTGTTCGAACACGGTAGGGTCCTTCCCAGTTGGCGGCTAGTTTTCCCTCGCGAGAGTCTTTGTGGTTTCTCCTTAGAACAAGGCTTCCCACGTCGAACTCTCGTCGTATCACCTTGGCGTTGTGCCTGATGGTAATTTTTTGTTTTAATGAGGCTTCGCGGAGGGCTGCCCCAGTTCGGATTTCCTCGACGTGGTCGAGTTCTTCTCTTAATGATTCGTCGTTCATCTCCTCGTCTAGGGGTGACTCTGTCCACCTGGAGGGTACGTGAACTTCGATGGGGATTACATCCTCGGTCCCGTATGCTAGACGAAAAGGTGTTTCCCCGGTTGTAGAGTGTGGAGTTGTGCGGTATGCCCATAAGACGCTGTGTAGCTCCTCGACCCAAGCCTTCTTTGTTTCATCCAACCTTCGTTTGAGGCCTCGAAGGATGACCCGGTTAGCTGCTTCAGCCTGCCCGTTTGTTTGATGGTGTTTGACGGACACGAAGTGTTGCTTCATGCCTAGTTGGGCAACGAAGTCTTGGAACTTCCTATCCATGAATTGTGTCCCATTGTCCGTTACTATCGCTTGGGGGATACTGAAACGTGCAAGGATGTTTCGTTTGTAGAAACGTAGTATATTGAGGGCAGTTATTCTGGCCAGGGCCTCCGCTTCTATCCATTTTGTGAAGTAGTCTACGCCCACTATTAGGTATTTGTTCTGATTTGATCCCACCTCGAAGGGTCCTAGGATGTCTAGGCCCCACCAGGAAAATGGCCACGGGGAGGACATAGCCTTGAGCTCGTTAGGTGGAGCCAGGTGCATGTCCCCGTGCCGTTGGCATTTATCGTATTTCTTCATGTGTTCTTTAGCGTTGTGCTGCATGGCCGGCCAGTAATATCCTGCTCGGAGGGCCTTTTGGGCAAGGGATCTTCCACCGAGATGTTGGGTGTAACGCCCGTATTTAATTAAATATTTTAATTAAATAGTATTGAGTATTTTTCCGTATAATGGTTGAATATGTTGATTATGTTGTTTGATGCTAATAAGTATTAATCGGGTAATTAGTCAATTTAGTCAGGAAAAATTAATATTAGAAATAATATTTACTTTCGTAGAATATTAATTAATTTAGTTGGGTTAAGTTGTGTGTGAGAAATAACGAAGTTGGGGGTATCGTATAGTAAGCCCATTAAGTTAATTTGTAGACCCATTATTTTATTAGGTTTATAATTAAGAGAAATAAAATAAAAAGAATAGAAGTGGCAGTAAGGAAAAGGAAGTTACAGAAAGTGCACAAGGGTTTGGAAGCAACGGTTGGAGAGGAGAGATTGTGATTACGGTTTAATTTCGACCAGAAATTCGAGCTACCTTCAATCCAAGGTAATGGTGGGGTTTGAATTTTATAACCGGGAATACGATAATTGATACGTGGGATTGGGATTTATATGATTCCCTACTGAATGTGTTAAACTGTATTGATGAATTGTTCTTGTTTTTGTGGAATTTGATGTTCTGTGGTATGTTTTAGTGGTTGATTTTATGAACTGGTAGTATGAAGAATTTTGGTTTTGAAATCTACGATCTAGTTGGTTTTAATATATATATATATATAAGGGGAGGTGGCGCAAGCCACCATGGAGACGGTAAAGTGGCGCAAGTCACCATGGCCTTAGGAAAGGTGGCGCAAGCCACCATGGACATTAAAGGGGAGTGGCGCAGGCCATGTGAGAAGGTGGCTCCAGCCACCTGTGTGTGTGGGGGCCACCTGTGTTATTAATTGTGGTATAATTTAAAATAGGATTATTAACAGTAAATTAAATGCATGTTAGCAGAAAAGTTCAATCAACCCGACATAGTAGTAATTAGTAGAAAAACTAGTAAATTAATAGCAGCAGAACAATATCAGAAAAGGAGAAAAATAGTAGTAGCAGTTTTTAACAGAAAATGAGAGTTTTAACAGGAAGGGGAATTTGGCAGATAATGGTATTTTTATCAGAGTTGGAATTTTGATGACAGTATGATTGAGAGCATAACGTGTGGTATCAGTAAGTTGAAAATTAACAGTATCAGTAAATCTAACTATTAGTAATTACCGTGTAAAATAATACCGATTTAGCCGAATGAGTAGAATTAAGCGGAAAAATTAGTTGTCCGGAATTAGTTGAATTTGGTCGGGAAGGTTCGTATAAACTAGTAGGTAATTCTGGTTAGTTGATTTTGTTGAAAATATGATGAATAAGTGGAATTGTAGGTACAGCTGACGTAAGTTACTTTGTCCCGATTTATGGGCATATTTGAGTTGCACGTTGGACGACCAGTGTTGATTTGATTGTTGCAGATGATGTATATCTTATGTTGCAAATGTAGTTGTTGTTGTTAAGTTGCAGGCCTCTGGCCAATGTTGTTGTTGTTGTTAAGTTGCAGGCCTTTGGCCAATGTTGAGTTATTGTTGTCGTATGCCATTCATATTAGTCGCATACATTGCATTTTTCTAAGTTGGAGCGAATGCTCACCCAAGTTGGCCGGGATTGGTAAAATTATTAAGTTGGCCTGGATTGGCAAAAAGTTGAAGTTGAAGGCTTATGCCTTGTTGATGCCCGACAAACTGGCACTTTCTAAGTTGGGAGTTCTGCTCCGTTTTTAAGTTGGGACTTTTGCTCCAATGGTACCACATACATACGCATAGTTGAGTCGCATTTTGTGTTGCATTACTTATGTTGACAAAGTTGTTGTTGTATTATGTTGACGAAGTTGTTGTTGTATTATGTTGATAAAGTTGTTGTTGTATTATGTTGATAAAGTTGTTGTTGTATTATGTTGATAAAGTTGTTGTAGTATTAGGCTGATAAAGTTGTTGTTGAGTTGTTGATGATTCTTATTTGTTGTTGTTGCAAAGTAGTGAAATTGTATGATTTTAATCTAATGTATTGATTATCATACTTCTGTTTATATTGTTCGATATCTCACCCCTTCTGCTGATATTTCCCCTACCATGGGAAATGGGCAGGTACTCAAGATTTGCAGTGAAAGTTCGAAGTAACTTTATGAAGCCTTTTTGTTGCTCTATGGCAAGTCAAAAGGGGTCTTGCTCTGATACGTAACACTCGGGGGATGGACGCTTGTTGTTTATTGTTGAATATGTTTTATGTTGCTGAATTTTTAAGTTGAATTTATTAAGGATTATGCTGTTTTGAAGTTGTTTTAGTCGAACAAAAATGTTAAGTGAATCAAAGTTGAATATTCATATCTTGAAGTTGTTTTGCCTTGAAAAGAAGATATATGTGAATTTTGTTGTTATCGGTTCATCCGATCAAAGTGTTATGTATCTGTTCATATGAAATTAATCGAAGTGGTTTTTAAGATGAAAGTGTAGCATCCTATTGTTTGTTGAAATTTTATAACTCTGATTTTACTATTATCCGCCGGGTAGAAATAGGGTGTTACATTAGTGGTATCAGAGCAGGTCGGTCTGTCCGGCCAAGTTGTCTAATGTTGTTTATTCCTTAGTACGCGGCATGTGTGTGAAAAACTGTCGGTACTTGCTATTTAGTTTTCTAACTGTTTGTCTCCAGGAGTTGATTTGAAACAAGTGGGGGAGAAGCTTGCTTCCTGAAATGTTAATGGTGTTGTTGCGAATCAACGAGAGTACGGACTCATGATTTTATCCGTCGGTCCAGTTGAGACATTTTGAAGGAGGACAAGTCAGTACGATTGATTTTTGCTTCTCGAAGGAGAGAGGGCAATGTAACGAATAGTGATATGCAAGAGGAGTATAACTCTTGAGGTCTCTTGAAGATGATTGCGACTTGCCTCTTGAGTATGAATTGGAGTTGGAGTCGGTTGAGGAGTGGTGTTTTATCCACTAAGCAAGTAAGATCACTCTTAGAGAATGAAGCTTATATGAGTGCATGTATATGATGACGGTTATATGAGATGTTCGCGGATTATTGATGGTGGATTAAGAAGATGATTGAGATTAGGGATCTACTCCAAAGAGATTGACAATTCGATGAATCAACTAGTAGATTTGTATGCCTTGAGTATAATTGGGTTGAAGTCGAATGATTTTCAGAGTTGGGTGAAAAGCAAGGATAGTTGGAAGAGTTTGGAAGCAAGAGAAAGTGGTGGAACTCATGTTCACCAATTTCGGTTTTTATTTTCGTATTTATGAAACAGCCTTCAGTAAAAGAGGCATAACTTTCTACTCGTAATTCCGATGAAAGCGATTCTGGACTTTTCGGAAAGTTTACGAAATTCCCTACAGTTTGCATATAAATTTTGTTTTCGGAAAGTTTTTGAAGAGGGAGAAAAACGCGTCTGAATGTTTGGGTCTGGTACTGATATTTGTAGAATTCTGCATATGGGATTTCTTGACCAGTCCCATTGCGAGGACGATAACTTTTTACTCGAAATTCAGATTTGAGTGATTCTTGAAGTTCTGGAATCTACACGAAATTTCCTTCATTTTGGAATATACTTTTGTGTCTGAGAGGTCTGTATTGAAGAAGATAATCGTGTTTGAATTTGGACAATTCTTGCTGGAAATAGTAAGATGAAGTCAATTATGAAATGTTTAGTAATAAGGAGAAGAATATCGGAGAAGCACATGGAAGTGCGGCGTATGATAGTTGAGAATGATTAAAGTATAGAAATATTTGAGGAAGGTTAAATAGTAAAGTGGATTGTGTGTTGTCGGCGAAATGTGTCGACATGAGTCGGAAATTTTTGGAAGTTATACCACCAACCAGATGATGAGATGGTATTGTTGAGATTGTGATTGGAATGAGAATCAAGTGTGAAACTATACGGATCATTGAAGTTGTGAGATTAAGAAGAGAGACGAAGGATTTGTTAGTGTTGTTAAAGATTTTACTTGGATAAGTGTTTCAGTGGAAGTGGACCGATTTGGATAGTACTTAATGTGGTAGCGATTCCGGTATTGGAAGGATATTTGATATTTGTGTTGTGCAACAAGTGTGTATAGGAATATATGTGTTATATTTTGGATGTTGTGCATCACTGACGAAGTTGGAAATAAAGAAATTAAGAACACGTTTGTAAGCCTTAGAGGAATGGTGGAGCAGTATGCTTAGTTAATCTTGAGCACAATGTAAAGGACGCTATTGTAGTTGGGTAATGATGATTTATGCCACCATTATGGTTGTCGGCTGTCTATTGACAAATTAAGGAACTGATCACCCTTAATCTCTTGTTGAAAGTAGACGGAATCATGTGGATGGAGTAGATGTGTCTTGCCAACTAGAATAGTATGCACAGTGAATTGTTTGGAGTTGAACCAAGTGCTTAGGAATTGTTTGAGTTGTCGATGCAGATTCCTATATAGGGAAATGAGGCGGAATTGAGGATGTTAGTATGAGGTTGCGGGTTGATCAAGGAGTAGTATGGAAACTCACAGTTGTATTCGGATGACTTGGATTTTGATTTGTGATGAATCGAGAATCCGATTGACATGAGACTTGAAACATTATAAAGATGACTCAAGGAGGAAGTAAATGGTAATGTAAGACTATGATTTGACCAAGGATGTCGGATCGAGAAGGGTAGTGGCTGGTATGCCTTAAAGTGTATATATGGAAATATGAATGGTATTTTCCATACTTGTTTGGATAAGTTAGAACTGGTGTTCGTTGTGGATATTCTAATGTTTTATAAAATCAGAAGAAGAGCGCGTAGAGTATTTGAGAGTTGAGTTGCAAGTATTGAAAAAAGTGAAGCTATATGTTGAGTTAGCAAGGTGTATGTTGTACCCCAAATTTTTACCCTTAGATGTCATCTTCATTTGTGCATCTTAGGTCAAGCATCTCTGCACTGTTTGAGCTAACCCATATCTTGCAGTTTGTTTCTTTGTGTTCAAATTAGGTTTGCATATCACCACGAAGCTCCCAAGTTGTTTTGAAGCAAGTCAAGTCAACAAAAGATCTCCAGTACAAGAACTTTGGAATTAGGGTTTTGCTCTGAAGAAATCACTGAGAAATTGGCTCTATCAAGTCAAGATTTGTGTGGTTCACTTACCACTTAAGGTCATCTACATCCAAGAGACATCATTCAACAGGAATCCAAGATCTATTGGTCCTCAACAAGATAAGTTTGAGCCTCAGCCTCTCTATACCTCCAAATTAGGGTTTCTGTGACACCTATCAGTCAATGACTTTGATTTCCATCAAGATGAACTCCCAAACCCTAATTCTTGATTCTATTAGTTTATCAACATCCTCAAAAGTCTCCTAAGACCTTTAGATGAGAAGGAAGAAGCAAGTTTACAAGATCTGACCTCAGTGCATTCACAGTCAAAATTAGGTTTTTGACTGAAACCCTAATCCTTGGGAATTTTGGTTCAAATGAAGTGTCAATGGTTCTAATTATCATAGAATGTCTCATGAGGTATTCAAAGCATCAAGATCAAGTTTCATGAGGTTTCTTGCAAGAGAAGTAGGGTTTTGATCATGAAAGATTTCATATGTGAGATTTTCCCTCTAATAGCACAATTTGAAATGACCATAACTCCTAAACCATACACTCAAATTGAGTGACTCAAAGCTCATTGGGAAGCTCTTTTCAAGATATTCAATTTGTTCCATATGACTTTTCATCCAAAAATGCTTGGTTTTTGAGTTATGAAGCTTGCAAGATAATCTGACCCAACACTTAGAGAAATTTCAACACTTTTCTTCACAATTTTCTCTAACTTTGACCTCATTTTTTCACCCATTTCCACTTGGATTCAAGACTTGGGTCCCAAATGAAAGTTTTAGAGCATGATGAGAGCTTTCCAACCATATGTGGAACATCTAATTTGAATGAGCCAAACTCAAGTTATGTTGTTTTAAAGTAGGGTGCCTCAAATTGTCAAAAACTCAAATAACTTAGAAAAATTTCTAAGTCTCTTTGTCCATGCATGCATACGACTTAAATGCAATTTTCCTCAATGATGTTAACCCTATCTCAAAGAGTTTTCCACATGAAAATGTGCTACCAAATTCCTACTTTCCAAAAATCTAAGGAACTCACAAAATGGAACATTGTTCATCTAGAAATCTTGCACCAAAAATGACATGTCACAATGTTACATATACATGGAAATTCTGATTTTTTGTCACTTGTAGTTATGTTTATCCATGGACTCTTTTGTTACATGTTCATAGGTTGCTACTATGCCTTTTATTTCCCAAAGAATCCAAAGTTTTGGCGCTTGATCCATTATGTGAAGAGGGAATCCGTGTGACAAGATGCATGGCATAGGTTTCGTTGCAACTATGTTGTTGTAACCAAGTTGAAGTCTGACCAAGATAAATCACAAGTACACACCAGCTGACTTTTCTTTACCTATTCCCAACACCTTTTTCCCGAGAACCCGTGCAAAGGAGCTCCCAAAATACAACTGGTTGGTACTTGATTAAGCTAGCAAACGACAGGCTGCCATGCTGTGAGAAAGATAACCTTTGTATAATCCATTCTTGTACTCTAATCCCTGAGACTTTCCCATTTCTTTTTTGATTTGAACCCTCAGCAAGCTACAAAAAATCTTCACTTGGCTCAAGAACTGAAAAGTGGAAAGAGGGCCATGCGTGTAATATCATGTTTGAGATATTTCTCCCTTGTGCCAAGCCAATGACCACTGAGTTTTCTATGCAAATGAACCACCAGTTCACCTATAAAAGGAGCCACGCTCTCATTCACTTCTCATCAACAACCAACAAATCCTACAAGCTACTCAGAAGATTAAAACTTGCGCTTTGGGAAGCTCGAGCTAGCTTCAAAAAAGAGGAAGTTCTTGCTGCTCACTTGGACACCAGGTAAGCATCTCTCAACTCTCTATTATCATGACTATAGCTTTCATTTCTGAGTTGTATGTTTTGAGTGTTTGGTTCATGACCTTCATGGCTGTCTTTTACCTTTGAATGATCATTATGTATGTGTATGTTCTTACATGTTACTATATGCCTCTGTTGAGTTTGCTTTAGAGGTTTTCATACCTCTTTTGATAACCACATGATGTAGATATAGATGTTGCCATGATAACCAACTATGAATCTATGTTAGAATGTATAATATTAGAGGATAGGCTTGGCTTCGATCATGTGAACACTAAGATGATAATCTTTGAACGCATGATATGTGGATGATATGCTGCTAGGGTTTGTTTTGTTTTGGCATGAATGATTATGGCTGAAGTATGCAACATATATAGGGCTCTGTGAGTACTTTGAGATGTTACTTAGTATATGTATTGAAATGGTTTTGGTTTGTTCTTTGTTACAACCTGCTGTCTTGTTGAGTTTCTTCAACTGTTTGTCAACTTTTGTGATGTATGGCATGCTTAGGAAATAAGAGGAGTTTATATGAGTTAACTTGTCCTACTACAATGTTGTTGTTGAGTTTTTGTAAAGTAGTTAAGGGTTATGTTGGTTTATATTTAAAACAGATGGTGATTTCTCATCTTTTTCTTAACTGAGTTTTGATTTTGAACCTGTGTTTTGCTTTGATTTTCTGCTCATGTCTTGGTTAATAACTATGTTAGTTAATGGCTCAATCGTGTTCTATGTTTAGAATACTTCAGTTTGGTATGTTATTTCATGATATTTGGTTATGTATTGAAGCTGTAATGTTGGATTGAATTTAATGATTTCAAAAAAGTGAAAATACGATGGTTTGTTGTTTCTGCATGTTTTGATTTTCCATGCTTGCATTCTGATTGGCCAGCCATTTGGTTTTGTCATGTAGCATATTTAAATGATCATTGACCAATTGACACTTATGCTACTACACTCAGATTCATGTAACACGCGTGTGGTTTTTTTGTTCAAAGCATTTTATGAAGCCTCATTGGTTTATCTATTATTGGGGTGGGCTTATACATTGGATGTATAGCCACCCTAGTGGTATGTGATGCGCGCGTTTAGGAAGGATGTCTGGGGTTCGAACCCCGTCCCAGACCATCCTTTTGTGTCCTTTTCTTGTTCCTTTTACTACCATTTTCGCCTGGGCCTTGTGCTTTTAACACCCCCCCAGTTTCTGGCCCACTTCATTTTCCTTTACTTTTTTGACTAAGTTCACATTGCTAATGCACCCCCTGCGTGGGTTTTATTTTCTTTTTATTTATTTTCTATTTTCAAAAACTTTCACTTCAAACTTTTTTTTAAAACTTTTTTATTTTATTTAAAACTTTTTCTTTATTTCAAAAACTCCAAAAAATATTTTAATCTTTATTTAATTTTACTTATCAATTTATTTCTTAATTGTTTATTTAAGTTTAATTATTAATATGTGATTTTTAAATCACCCATCTTTGGATTAATTGGTAACTTTATTTATGAGTCATCTTTATTGATCATTTGAGTGTTTATTCACTAATTATTGTTTAACTCTTGAACAATTTTATTCCATGTTTGATTTATCATGTGTTTGATGTGAACTTTGTTTTTCTTTAAATATCATCTTTGATTAATATCATGTTTCTTTATCTTGTGATTGTTTCTTGTGATTGTCTTCCTTAAGATTAATACATATTGATTTGTCTTTGTTTACATGTCTCTATGATGTTCATGTCCATCTTATCCATGCTTTATTATGAAATACTTCTTGCCATACTCATGCTATTGTTGTTATCTTATTCATCTTTATCAATATATCTTGTTATCATATCCCACAACTATTATCTTTCCCCGCATTCCAAAGGAAGGTGATTAATGTTGACTCTCAAAGTCATAGCCTCCACCTTAACCTAGTAGCCTCATAAGAGCTAAACCTTATTTCTTGGCCTCATCAGGGCCATGGAATCATAACTAGCCTTAGGAAAGAGTTTTATACTCTGTGTGATATTCATCCTAATGAATACTCACTTTCCCTCTTTAACTTTAAAACATAACATAGGACCATTATAACTAGACTTAGAGAGTTCTTATACTCTACAATGAGTTCACACTCATTTCCCCTCTGAATATTGACCACAGTCAATCATTCAGTAAAAGTAGAACTACACATACTCTGATTCTATACCCGAGGATACGTAGGCGCAAAATGAGATGCTTTGTCGAGTATACTTAGATACTAACCCCTAGGGTTTCAACCTTTAGCATAGAACCCTTAGCAAACATAACATAACACAAATTAAACAAGAGGCTCCCGTAGAGTACTACGGACACTTAGGGTGCTAATACCTTCCCTAGGCTTAACCAACCCCCGAACCTTAGATCTCCCCCTTTAGGTTTTTCTAACGATCTTGAACTTTTCCTTTGGATAAATCAAAGTCGGTTGTAAAAGAAAATGATGCAAGTTAAGTAATAGCTTGTTATCCGATTTTCACCGCAACAGTGTGAATTATGATTTGTAAGATGAGGTTGCCTTGTTGTGTTGATTCAGATGAAGTTGTATGAAGAATTGTGCTAGTATGAGTAGGACTTGATGAATTAGTTTGTTTGATTGGTTTGGTTAATATGCCATGTTAAGTGTAGGTTTTAAGGCTAAATCTATGGCTATTGGGTGTTAAGCACTGTTGGAAAGACGATTTTTTTTCTTGTTGAGATTAATTGGACACCTGTATCCTTATCTTTTGTAATGTTGTTATGCGTTGAGATGAGTTTTGACAATGTGTTAATACAAGACGGTGAAGTTGTAGCTTATGTTGACGATAATTGGGAATTCTTGAAAGTATCTATCCTATTCAAGATTTGGAATTGAATGCAGTTGTAGTTGTGTTGGATATTCGGAGGTATTATTTACGGATCTAAGTTCGAAGTGGCCAGTCATCAAAGTGTAGAATGCCTGTTTGGTTTGAATTTCTGATGGTTTAAAAAAAATAATAATAATAAAATATAAGGGGGGTGGTGCAAGCCACCCTGTGTGTCTAACATTGAGGTGGCGCAAGCCACCATGGAGACGGTAAAGTGGCGCAAGTCACCATGGCCTTAGGAAAGGTGGCGCAAGCCACCATGGACATTAAAGAGGAGTGGCGCAGGCCATGTGAGAAGGTGGCTCCAGCCACCTGTTTGTGTGGGGGCCACTTGTGATATTAATTGTGGTATAATTTAAAATAGGATTATTAACAGAAAATTAAATGCATGCTAGCAGAAAAGTTCAATCAACCCGACATAGTAGTAATTAGTAGAAAAACTAGTACATTAATAGCAGCAGAACAATATCAGAAAAGGAGAAAAATAGTAGTAGCAGTTTTTAACAGAAAATGAGAGTTTTAACAGGAAGGGGAATTTGGCAGATAATGGTATTTCTATCAGAGTTGGAATTTTGATGACAGTATGATTGAGAGCATAATGTGTGGTATCAGTAAGTTGAAAATTAACAGTATCAGTAAATCTAACTATTAGTAATTACCGTGTAAAACAGTACCGATTTAGCCGAATGAGTTGAATTAAGCGGAAAAATTAGTTGTCCGGAATTAGTTGAATTTGGTCTGGAAGGTTTGTATAAACTAGTAGGTAATTCTGGTCGGTTGATTTTGTTGAAAATATGATGAATAAGTGGAATTGTAGGTACAGCTGATGTAAGTTACTTTGTCCCGATTTATGGGCATATTTGAGTTGCACGTTGGACGACCAGTGTTGATTTGATTGTTGCAGTTGATGTATATCTTATGTTGCAAATGTAGTTGTTGTTGTTAAGTTGCAGGCCTCTGGCCAATGTTGTTGTTGTTGTTAAGTTGCAGGCCTTTGGCCAATGTTGAGTTATTGTTGTCGTATGCCATTCATATTAGTTGCATACATTGCATTTTTCTAAGTTGGAGCGAATGCTCACCCAAGTTGGCCGGGATTGGCAAAATTATTAAGTTGGCCTGGATTGGCAAAAAGTTGAAGTTGAAGGCTTATGCCTTGTTGATGGCCGACAAACTGGCACTTTCTAAGTTGGGAGTTCTGCTCCGTTTTTAAGTTGGGAGTTTTGCTCCAATGGTACCACATACATACGCATAGTTGAGTCGCATTTTGTGTTGCATTACTTATGTTGACAAAATTGTTGTTGTATTATGTTGATGAAGTTGTTGTTGTATTATGTTGATAAAGTTGTTGTTGTATTATGTTGATAAAGTTGTTGTTGTATTATGTTGATAAAGTTGTTGTAGTATTAGGCTGATAAAGTTGTTGTTGAGTTGTTGATGATTCTTGTTTGTTGTTGTTGCAAAGTAGTGAAATTGTATGATTTTAATCTAATGTATTAATTATCATACTTCTGTTTATATTGTTCGATATCTCACCCCTTCTGTTGATATTTCCCCTACCATGGGAAATGGGCAGGTACTCAAGATTTGCAGTGAAAGTTTGAAGTAACTTTATGAAGCCTTTTTGTTGCTCTATGGCAAGTCAAAAGGGGTCTTGCTCTGATACGTAACACTCGGGGGATGGACGCTTGTTGTTTATTGTTGAATATGTTTTATGTTGCTGAATTTTTAAGTTGAATTTATTAAGGATTATGTTGTTTTGAAGTTGTTTTAGTCGAACAAAAATGTTAAGTGAATCAAAGTTGAATATTCATATCTTGAAGTTGTTTTTGCCTTGAAAAGAAGATATATGTGAATTTTGTTGTTATCGGTTCATCCGATCAAAGTGTTATGTATCTGTTCATATGAAATTAATCGAAGTGGTTTTTAAGATGAAAGTGTAACATCCTATTGTTTGTTGAAATTTTATAACTCTGATTTTACTATTATCCGCCGGGTAGAAATGGGGTGTTACATTAGGCATTGATTCCGTCGTGGATTTCACGCAAGATGTGAGCGACCATTTCTTCCTCGACGTATTTGAGCAGTTGAATGGAAAATCCTCGCCGGTAGAGTTTATCTTCGACCAGGACGTAAGAGCAGGCTCTTTGCCTAACCACGCTGGCCTCCTTGGGGTCGGATGGGAGTTCGTCCTTGGCGAGGTAGTTGTAAACGGGGGTCATCCAACAATTGTTGTCGCAGATCACATGTACTTTAAGGGTCGGGGAAGCCTTCTCAATGCTGGGTCGAGGTAGAACCTCCTGTATGACGGACTTATTTCTGCCTTTCTTCTTTGTATTGGCTAGTTTGGACAAAACATCTGCTCGGACATTGTGTTCGCGGGGAACATGTTTCACTTCTACCGTTGTGAACTTCGCCATTTCCTTTTTGACCAGGGCTAAGTATTTGGTTAGGTTGTCGTTTTTGGCTTGATATTCTCCTCGGACCTGAAGGGCCACGAGTTGTGAATCTGTGCAGATGACGACTTCTTATGCGCCCAGGTCCTTGGCTAGACGTAATCCAACGAGAAAGGCTTCATATTCAGCCTAGTTGTTAGAGGTTGGGAAGGACAGAGTGAGCGACACTTCAACGATGATTCCTTCGTTGTTTTCCAGTATGTTGCCCGCACCGCTTCCTGCCGAGCTGGAGGCGCCTTCCACGAAAATGGTCCATTTGTGCGCCTTGCTCGAGGGGGAGTCTGCGAACGTCATTTCTGCGACGAAGTCGGCCAGAGCTTGGGCCTTGAGGGCTTTCCTGCTTTCATACTAGATGTCAAATTCGAAAAGTTCAAGCGACCACTTGAGCATTCGACCGGCCATGTCTGGTCATCCCAGAAGCTGCTTTATGGGTTGATATGTTCGGACCGTGATCGTGTGAGCTAGGAAGTAGTGCCCGTTTTAGGTGTATAAGAGCCTTGTCACATTCCTCGGTCCATTCGAATGTTGCCTCCTTGCAGAGGAGTTTGAAGAATGGTAAGGCGTGTTGGGCAGACTTGGCCACGAAACGTGACAATGACGCGAGCATCCCGTTGAGGGACTGGATAGATTTCTTTGACTTGGGTGTTGGAAACTCGGAGAATGCTCGGCACTTATCGAGATTGGCTTCGATTCCTCGTTCCGTTAAGTAGAAGCCGAGGAACTTGCCTGCCCGAACACCGAACGTGCACTTCTCTGGGTTGAAACGCATTTTGCATTTTCTAGCCTGTTCGAAGAACTTCCTTAAATGGGCAGTGTGATCGGTTTCCTCATGAGATTTTACGATCGTGTCGTCCATATAGACTTCGAGCATGTTGCCTATCTCTCCCCGAAAGACCTTGTTCATCATTCTTTGATAGGTCGCGCCGGCGTTCTTTAGGCCAAAGGGCATTACGTTGTAGTAATAGTTGCCCGATTCGGTCATGAAGGCCGTGTATTTTTTATGGCTCATTGCCATTGGAATTTGATTATAGCCTGAGTAGGCATCCATGAATGATAAAAGTTTAAAACCGGCAGAATTATCAACAAGTTTATCAATATTGGGGAGGGGATAGGCATCCTTCAGGCATGCCTTATTAAGATCGGTGTAGTCAATGCACATTCGCCATTTGCCATTAGATTTCTTTACAAGTACAACGTTGGACATCCAAGTGGTGTACTTGGCCTCCGAGATAAATTTGGCCTCGAGGAGGTCCCTTGCAGCTTTTTCTGCAGCCTCCATTTTCTCCGGAGACTGCTTTCTCCTACGCTATGACCTTGACGGCCGGGTCGATTGTCAGTTGGTGGCAGGCGACGGACGGGTCCAAACCGGGCATCTCGGCGGCACTCCAGGCGAAGAGGTCAGCGTTCTCATGGAGGTATGCTTTGATTTGCTTCCTCGCGATGTCGGGCAGGTCTGCTCCAATCTTCACTCCCCACTGAGGGTCGTTGCCGAACAAAACAAACTCGAAGTTGCCATCCAGGATTGGACGCATCGGATGGGAGCTGCTGTTGGACGAGGTAGACATGCTGGCTGAAGCTGCTTGGTCCCCCTGTTGGTCTTCTTCGGGGGAACGGCTGTCGAGGTCAATGGAGTCGACCTGAGGCAGGGGCTTGGCTTCCTCAGAGCTGCTGGGAAATGCTGGCTTGCTCGATGCCTTTGGCTTGGACGCAATGGCGTTGAGCCCTTTTGTGGCTGCTTCAAAACACCGTCGTGCAGCTTCGATGTCGCCGTGGAGGGTGGCGACCATCCCCTTTGAAGTGTAGTACTTCATCTTGAGGTGGACTGTTGAAGGTACAGCTACAAACTCGGCCAGAGTTGGTCTTCCGAATATGCACTGGTACAGCGATGGGTAGTCGATTACCAGAAATTATACTTTGACGGATCTGGCCATCTCAGTTGATCCAAAGGTTACGGTCAGTTCGACGTATCCCCATGGCTTGGTCACTGATCCATTGAATCCTTGTAAATCAGACCCCACGTAGGGGGTAAGGTGCGATTCGTCCAGCTGAAGTGTTGAAAATAGCTGGGAGTACATAATATCGACCGAGCTGCCCTGGTCGACGAGGATTCTGTGAACATCGAAGTTTGCCATTCGAGCTCTGACGAGCAAAGGTATGCTCGAGTTTGGGGACCCCCCGAGGAGCTCTTCCCGGTAGAAGGAGATGGGGGTGGAGCCCTTCTGGGCTTGATCGAGCGTGGTCACCTTGCTAGAGCTTGTGTTGATTAGATGCTTGAATTTTTGTTTCACGGAACCCGTTGTGACTTTGTTGAAGCCTCCGCCAGAGATAACCATGGCGGAGGGAAACGTCTTCCACGGGCTGTGGGCCACGAAATAAGCAGGGGCGCTGAGCCCGTCTGGGACGTAGAAGTCTTCTGGTCGTGTCACGACCATGGCAACCTGAATGCTGGCTTCTTCCGAGGAAGGTACTTCTTCCTCTATCTTCTTGGACTCCTGGGCGTTGTCGCAGTGAAAATTGGATACCATAGTTATTAGTTAACTTATATCACATTTTTAATGTCACCACCGTCTTTGATTTTATCCAAGGGAATGGAGAAAGACCGAATTCCCACAATGCAATGCAAATGCACTTAAGATTCTAAGTTCGGGGGTTGGTTATACCTAGGGAAGGTGTTAGCATCCTAGATATCTGTAGTACTCTACAGGAACCTCTTGATTTTATTTTTATGTTGTCTGTTATTTGTTTTGCTAAGAGTTTAAGGGTAAGTAATTTATAATTTTTATTCCTAAGTGTGCTCGACAAGATATCGCATCTTGTGCCTACATATCCTGTCAGGAGGGAATCAGAGCACTTGTAGTTCCTTTTTAAGGATACTAAATGTTTAAAGGTTTAGGAAAAGAAGATGAGTCATCATCTTAAGAAAGACCACCACAGTTTTGAAAATGTTTGTATTTTGTGGGGTATGGGATTGTATGTCCCTTTCTTTGAGATGATTAACATCTAATTCTCTTGTGTGGAGAATTAGGTGGGCTAAATTTTGATTAAATAATCAAAATTGTGGGGGACTAACCTAGGAAATCTATCCTAAGTTGTCTAATAGTCTTATCTTAAGGGTGTCGAGTATGAATGCAAATGATGTGCACCATGCACAATAACGTGGTTATCATGCATGGGATTTTCCCTTAGATATTTTATGCGGTTAATTATTGTTATTAGGAGGCATTCCCCATGGGAAACCAAAAGGCATAGAATACTGAACTTCACTTGTGGTGGAAACCACTGGGATCGGTGAAGATATCATTATAGTTCCTTGCTCTGGCACATTATGTGATGACTGATTCTGAGCGGCCATCAATGTTTCCATCATCCCATTGATCTTCTCCATATTTCCTTTCAGTGTTGAAACCTCTTCCCGAAGTGCTCTGTTTTCCTGCTCGAGTTGATCCATTCTTTTCTTGCGACCGGCTCGAGTATTATATCGATGATTCAGAGTCTGAGAAGAGAGACACGAATGAGAACCTGGAATACAAAGGAGTGCAAATGCAAAATGCAAATGATGCGTATGATGCAACAAGATTCATGGAACTCGATTATTTATAATCATCAAGGAATATCAAAAGGCTCGTCTTAATAATCATAAAAAAAATGGTTACAGTCATTAGTACCGGAATACTAAATAATTGATTTAATACAAAAATTAAAACGCGTCTGTACGCCTTACAACAATCATAACGTAAAGCTAAATAAAAGCTAATAAAGATGGATCTAAGGAGACTCTTCCAACGGTCTTTTTTTGAGTCCTTTGACTTCCTACAATCGAGCTTCTTCTAGAAATGTTGACCAAAGATTAGAATGGAAAAAGACGTCTTGGACCTTTCCTTTCTTGCAAGCAATAGGTTCTTTCCAATATATCCTCCTTTTGTAGTTATCTTGGCTTGAATATGAACCTAAGATAGGAAATGAACTTTTGTACTGAAATAGTAACTTGGTCAGCTAAGAATATTCTTCATAAGGTGTCACCAACTAGTCCTCAGGAATAATGGTAGGCGGCAGTAGAATAACTTTTTATCTTGTCTTGAATTCTTCTTTGTCTGGCCGCAAGGTCTCCGATCTCCTTAGATCATCCAAGTTATGACTATTGTAAGAGTACTTCAACACTTTTTTTTTTATTTCAAGAGTCTATGATATTCTTACGATGTTTACAAATGAGACTAAGTCCCATGAATCTTTATAATATGATGCTAATGCAACACAAAGGCAAAGCACAAAACACAGAGCACACATAAGCAAACAAACAGACAAAAGTCCTAGGTTCAAAGGAGTGCGAAAGGAGTCAAGGTCTACCCATCCCATAAGGTAGTATGGTTTCAAATGTACCTGCCGAACGGGTTCTAAAAGTTCCCAGAGTCTACGACCCATCTTTCGGATATTATCGACTTCCCAAATCACTTGGTATTCAATAATATTCTCAAGAGGATCTCGTCCGAGTGTAGTATCGCGTGACAACTATTTGGAAATAGACTCTCGCATAGTCACCGCACTACATTCTAAAAGGCCAAGTGGGTTTAAAGGTGCTACGGTCCTCAGTCTTAAGGGTTCTTGGTCAAAATTAATACCGTTTTCACGAATGAACTCGTTCAAACAATATTAAGTTCAAAAGAACCTAAACTGAGCGATGATTTTCTCAATTCGACTTTTCAGGAATCGACTCCGTCAAAGTACCCTTGACCATATCATCTCCTATAATTATACTCATGTCCGGGTCTAGGACTCCTCACCACTCAAGAATCCCTCCAAACAGCAAAACAAATATATAACAGATAACATACAAAAATGATCAAGTTAGGGGGAACCCTCTTATGAGTATCCCCAGTGAAGTCGCCATTTCTGTCGCGGTGAAAATTGGATACCATAGTTATTAGTTAACTTATATCGCATTTTTAATGTCACCACCGTCTTTGATTTTATCCAAGGGAAGGGAGAAAGACCGAATTCCCACAATGCAATGCAAATGCACTTAAGATTCTAAGTTCGGGGGTTGGTTATACCTAGGGAAGGTGTTAGCATCCTAGATATCTGTAGTACTCTACAGGAACCTCTTGATTTTATTTTTATGTTATCTGTTATTTGTTTTGCTAAGAGTTTAAGGGTAAGTAATTTATAATTTTTATTCCTAAGTGTGCTCGACAAGATATTGCATCTTGTGCCTACATATCCTGTCAGGAGGGAATCAGAGCACTTGTAGTTCCTTTTTAAGGATACTAAATGTTTAAAGGTTTAGGAAAAGAAGATGAGTCATCATCTTAAGAAAGACCACCACAGTTTTGAAAATGTTTGTATTTTGTGGGGTATGGGATTGTATGTCCCTTTCTTTGAGATGATTAACATCTAATTCTCTTGTGTGGAGAATTAGGTGGGCTAAAGTTTGATTAAATAATCAAAATTGTGGGGGACTAACCTAGGAAATATATCCTACGTTGTCTAATAGTCTTATCTTAAGGGTGTCGAGTATGAATGCAAATGATGTGCACCATGCACAATAACGTGGTTATCATGCATGGGATTTTCCCTTAGATATTTTATGCGGTTAATTATTGTTATTATTAGGCGAGGGTGCTAGCAAAGTGATGCTAGACTTGTGTCTTGTGATCGGTAGGTCGAATGTGATGCCCTAAGGCGATCGACTTGCATGGGTAGAAAAGGGGCTCGACGTTGGATCGAGAAATTTTTATAAGTTTGAAAAGGTTTGAACAGAAGCAAGTATAAATCAAGTAAATGATAAACATACAAGCAAGCGAGACTAGTTCACACACGATCGTACAATTAAGCATAGGGATTCTAATAGGGAATAATTTATTGAGAAAAGAGTTTGAACTAATAAAGGTTTATTTTATGTTGAGAATTGAGTTTTAAAGATTAATATCTAAATTAAAGTTAGAGGTTTTCTTATTAATAAAAAGATTTTAATTATTTCTAAAGTTTTAATTATTATTTAGTTTTACAGTTATATTAAAAAAAGCTAATAAAGTTTTTCTTATTAATAAAAAGTTTTAATTTCTTAAAATTTTTATTATTTAAGTTTTAAAGTTAAATAAAAAAGATTTTCTTTTTAAACGTTTAAAGTTTTGATTATTATTTTTTATTTTAGTCTTTAAAGTTATGTTAAGAAAGTTAATTAAAAAAGTTTTCATATTGTAATACCCCAAATTTTGACCACTTAGATTTCCCATCATTGTGAAAATCATCATCACAATATGGATGAACCATCATGCTTCATCAGTCTCCCCAAAGATGGGTGAGCATCCAATACAATCAAAATTAGGGTTTCAAGCCCTCTCTGAGTGCTTAGACAAAGGATCAATCAAGAAATGACATGATCTTCAACTTGTCTAATCTCTCAAACATCCACAATGGATCAAAAAGGACTCCCACTTCAAGGATTAAGCACAAGGCTGCTCCCTTCTAGGTGGATCAAGTCTCAAGATCGACAGTGTCACCAAATTAGGGTTTTGATCGACCAGGGTCTCCAGATGGAAATTTTCATCTGGGCACAAGGCAATGATCCAAAACATGACCTAATATGCTTCATGGAACCTCATGAACCCATGCATCAAGTCAATTTTGCCTCAGGGGATGCATTCATCAAAAATCAGGAATTAGGGTTTCTTGACCTAATTCACCCCTAAGTTGACTTTTGGGACAAACCATGAGTCAAGACCTCAAGAGATGATTTGAGGGTCTCTAATACACCATATTGATCCATTTGGAACAATGGATTGATCCAAGAAGCTTGAGCAACAAGTTTCATTTTCATCTGCACCACAATTAGGGTTTTAAGGGAAAAGTCAACTGTAACTTTGACTTTTGACCAGGACATGCTCCCAAACCCTAATACATGATTGAATATACCCTATGAGACCCATGGAACATGTCCATCAAGTTTGATTTAGGTCAAGGACATGATTTCCTGAAGAATTGCACAGTTTGGAATTCATCTGATAAAAAGTCAACTGTGCACAAAAGTCAACTTTGACTTTTTGAGATTTTTCACCAAAATGGATTTTTAACCCTAAAATGATGTTAATGTATGATTTGAATCATCATTCATCAAGAAAAATCAAGAAAAGTGAGATAACTTGTAAAAGGGGTAACCATAAAACTTAGAAATTTTTCTAAGTTAAAAATAAAGTGGCAAAGGTACCAACTTTGGAGGACCATAACTCCTAAACCACAAGGCCATTTTTTCTCATCCAAAGATGGATTTGTAGCCCTCATTATCACCTACAAAAACTTCAACTACAAGTCATTCCAATTCATTAAGGATTTTGAGTTATGGAATGATCAAAGTGGCTGAAAAGTGAAAATGTCACTTTTTCCAACACTTAGTGAAATTTTCACTAAGTCAGAATTTGCCTTCACTTTTTGCCAAATGTAGGGGGATTTTTCACTTGGAATCAAAAGAGATCAAAACCAAACTTGTTCAAACAGTTGTTGTATCATGTAAGAGCTTTCCAAAATGGCCAAGAACATTGCCAAATTCAACCTACATCATGAGATACAACATTGGCAAGTTGCCTTGCTGAAATCTGTCAAAGCAAGGCAGAATTTGCACTTTGGCTCGATTTACCAAAATCAGCCAATTTCAATTGCTCCAATCCACTTGGACACCTCAGAGGATTGAATCCAAAGGGGACAATCACTGAGCCAAGCCTCCAAGGTCCAAGGAACAAAGAATAGCATGTTGAACCTAGAATGGCCAAAATAGGGACAAGACTTCAAATTTGGAATGAGGCATTCAATGGAACCATTAAGGTGGCATGGACTGAGCCATTCTCATCTGAAATTAGTCAAGACTTATCCAAGACCAAGGGGACCAAAGCTCTGTCCCCTAATCTCTAGTCAATGGCTAGAGGAGACTTTCATTTCCATTGGCCAACATTGAGGAAACCTACTTACCAGCTGCCATGCACTATTCCTTACAAAACAAACTTGCTCTACTATAAATAGAGCTTAATTGTGGTCAGTTTAAGTACACCAAAGCCATCTAACAGATGCTTTCCTCAAAATCTCTTTCTCTTGGCAAAAATGCCTTTCTTAGCAAGGTAGCTATCGGGTTTTGAGTTTGAGAGCAATTCTGCACAAACCAATCACTCACACACCTCACATACATCACATATGAGCTGATCAAACACTCACATAACTTCTGAAACATCAATTTCATGAAATCACCAGCTGGTTGCTCAAATTTTCAAACAAGGTGCAGCTGAGATGCCATAAACTGATCCAGTCCATTTCAATTCAATCCAAGTGTTCAAACACACTCCATATGGTGTAGGGAAGCTGTCCAGATCATCACAACTTGTCTGTAACACCTCCAACTCAAAATCACATCTGCTCTTGCTGTCACGACTTGGAGGTAAGCACATACTTGGTCATCTCTCAATCTATGCATATTTCCTCACACAATAATTTGGCCATATGTTCATAATCATGCATGGAATGTTTTCCCTCAATTAAATGCATTGTTTGAATCGTGTATCAAAAATCCTAGCCTTCATGCAGAAATTAGGGTTCTTGAGGTTTCTTCGTAATTTCTTGTTGTATGTTTAATTTAAATGAAATTAATGTACATAGACATGGTCGTGAGGTTGAGACGAGCATAATGATATGTGGATTGCATGATATGATTACGTATTCATGGAGATTGGATAGAAAACGCAAATCTGAGAAACCAAGAACACACGCGTGTTCTTCAGCTGTTCTTGGCGCCATTTTTGAATAATTTGAATATTTGAATTTTGTGATTTTGTTTAATTGATTCAAAAATTAATTTCTCTCTGAGTTTTAATGATTTTGAGTTGATTCTTTTTTTAATAATTCACAAAAATGTTAAAATATTTTATTATATCAAAAAATCCCAAAAATATTATTTATTTCATATAATTGATATTTTTGTAAAGAATTAATATTTTGATTGTTTTTGGCATTTCAAACATTTTTTCTACCTTGATTTTGCAACTTTTAATGCCTTCTAATTATTTTGTAGGTCAATACTTAATTTTTGAAGCATTAATCCAAGATCACAATTTGTTTTCCATGTGTTAAACAATTTTTGATCATTTTAATTGAATTTTTATTCAATTAAATACATGTTGAAAACAAATTAGGGTTTTGGATTAATTCAACCCTCATAAATCATTTTCAAAACACTTTGGGCCTCTATTAGAGTGTAAGACCCAATCCTTTTTTTTTTTGACCAAGTCATCTTTGGGCCTCACTTATTGTATAAGTCCCGATACCGTCAAAAAACAAACGGCGCGATCGTCGCCTTTTCAAAAATCATCTGGGCCTACCCTCGAGTAGTAAGACCCATTTCTTTTTTCTTTAAAACACTTTGGGCCTCTATTAGAGTGTAAGACCCAATCCCCCTTTTAACCAAAACATTTTGGGCCTCACTTATTGTATAAGTCCCTCTGCGTTAAAAGAAAACCTCGGCGCGATCGCCATTTTTAAACGAAAAATCATTTGGGCCTACCCTCGTGTTATAAGCCCCTCTCTTTTCTTTAAACCTTTTTGGGCCTCTTGAGAGAGTGTAAGACCCATCCCTTTGTACAGAAAACCTTTTTGGGCCCCAGTCACTTGTATAAGTCCCTCTGTACAAATTCAACAGTGCGCTCACTGATAAAACCCTGGGCCTCTCCTTGAGCTGTAAGCCCCAAATCTTTCTTTTTCAAAGCACTTTCTCCTTTGATTTTGAATATACTGTTGTTTTTAATATTTCTTTGTTGAACAACTAACCAAACAGCATGGAAGCACTACAACCGAGTAAGTGGTTATCGCTTTCATTTACTGCTTTCATATTATAAACTGTATTGTGGGGCTGCTCACTGTAAGTCTCCTTTCATAAACTCATATCTACTGTGTAATAATAGTATAGATATTTCGAGTTTCCCCGGCAACTACGTCTAGAACTAGGTGACGCCGTTTCACTTATTCGTAGAAATAGACGCCTAGATCCCCAATAGGAGCACCAGATACAGTCTTCTCTTCGGCTGTCCTCCTTAGGAATCGTCAAGAAGCTCTACTCCCCAAGATGAATGTATTCTCCGTGAATGGCATCTTTGAGTTTCTTCCCAATTCTCGAACTTTCCTGACTTGATCTATTCCTTGTGGATAGCTTGCCTTGAATGTCTCGGGGTTTGGGTACCCACTACGGTCATAATCTTGGACCTTAACTAAGGAACCCTCTTTAAAAGCTAAAAGTCGCTGGATAGTAAACCTCGCACGTTTACCAGTGGTTTTCATCTTTAAAAGAGTTATCTCTCCTAATGGAAAGGAGATGATAGACCCACGAGCTTCTTAAAAGCATCGGCTTCCTCTTGGGCATTATTCAAGGACCCTACGGCTTCTTTGAAGTATTCACAGCCTCCTCTTAGGCTTCGTATAATGATCTCTTCCTTCGGGAATGATAGCCTCCTCTTGGGCTTCGTACAAGGACCCGTCGGCTTCTTAAAAGTTCCCAGCCTCCTCTTGGGCTTCGTACAAATTGTCCCGACGACCTCCTAGAGGTATAGGAACAGAACCTAGTCATTCTCATAGAACAGTCCTTTCATAGAGTCTACTACTGTTTCTCAAAGCATAGTACGAAAGATAAAACTCTAGACACGGACAGTCTAACTTCCTTGAGTCTCAAAGACATTCTCAAGCACCCTTCGTTAAATAGGAAGGAAACCCGCAGACTCAGATAGTCTCGATACCCTTTGGATTTCCCGTTTCCTCAAAGAGAAGGAAATATCCCTGGTCCTCAAATTAAATCCCTGAGTACAGTGTTACTCATATAAGAACTGATTTTCTCTTTTAAATCAGTATATTGGATCTGTCACTCAACTGAAACAGTTACAATAGCCTCTATCTCGGGCTTCGTACGAGATACCAAAATTCTCCCCAGTAGAGTCAAAACAACCTTTTCGCCTCTCTCTCGGGCTTTGTACGAGATACAAAAACACTCTCTTACTGAGTATAAAAGATTCTCCAACTGAGTCAACTCTTTGCTAGCCTCCTCTTAGGCTTTGTATAACGATATGCCTCACTGGGTCAAAAACTTTTAGCCTCTCTCTCGGGCTTTGTACGAGACACAAAATAGCCTCCTCTTAGGCTTTGTATAATGATTTTCCTAGCGGAAATTAGCCTCCTCTTAGGCTTTGTATAAGAAAACCACCGGTTGATCCAATCAACCTTTTAGCATCAAAGTTGTGCCTCGTTCACAGTACACAAACATCAACAACTCCTTTCCCTTCATCTAATCGTTGTAAGCGGCAAGCCTCTGGATCATCTACATCCATGCCACTGTCCCTCTTTTAGCATGAGAAATTCCTAAGGAAAGATGGCATTGCTCTACACTGAGTTAAAGTCTTCTCCTTCAGGTTAAAACCCTTTCTTCGGAAATTATGGCATTGCTCGGATCCGCGTATCCCAGTTAAAGTAATTCTCATTCTCCCCTCTTTAGAGATGACAAATTCTCTCTAAAGTTGAGGTCTTTCAGCTTCACGTCTTGGGCTTTGAACAAGATACAAATAGACCTTTTAGCTTCACATCTTGGGCTTTGAACAAGATACAAATCACCTTTCGCTTCACGTCTTGGGCTTTGAACAAGACACCAAAACACCCCTTTCCTCCCATAGAATAGGAGGAACTACGAATGCTCTGATTTCCCTGTTTCGGTAAACGGGAATACGTAGGCATAAGATCGAAAGAAAAGATCTTAGCGAGCGCAATCAACAAAAAACCCAAATCCCATATCTTCGTCAATCAAAAGCAGTATTTCAAAAACATCAGTCCTAATATCCTAATCCTTGTTCCCCGCTAGAAAGTCCTAGAAAGAAAGAAAACCGTATTGGCGAAAATACAAATAACCAGTACAAAGGCCCCCCACATTGATAGCATCCGTAACCTAACAGACCGCTGTTTAAACTCAGTATGCAAGCAGGGTTAATTGGAGACATCTATTTCCCTTCCTTATTCAGCTCACAATAGGATAAAAAATGAATCGACCTGTAGTTTAAAGCTCAAACCGCAGAGAGCGACCAGCGCTTAAGAACCGCGTCCAAAATCGCTCGCTACAGAAAAGTGGCGCCCACCGTGGGGCCTTTCAAAATTAGATCTAGACACGGTCGTCCCCATTTTTCACAGAAAAGTGGCGCCCACCGTGGGGCCATTATTTTTCTTTCTATCTGTTTTCCTTGTAAAATGGCGACTCTGCTGGGGAGTCTCCTTTTCTGCCTTAGGGCATCATCCCCGTTTTCCACAGAAAATGGGAACTCTGCTGAAGAGAAAGATTGACCTATGCTGGTCCATCTCTTAGGCAGGGAACCACAGATTGGGGCTTCCGCCGGGGAACCCATTTCTGTCAGGAACTTAAGAATCGTAGCTTTATAAGTTTAGGATGTTTAGGACAAATATATATACTGCTTTTCCTAATTGCTATACGTGTTTATTTTTCTGCTACTGGGAATGCGTGTGATGCCGCATGTGGTGAGATTGAGTATACACTTAAGAAAAGCCAACCTTTTTCGTAGTGCGAAAGCTATCGGAAATAGCTGTTACGCGATACTACCCTCATTTGAGGCTGGTGATCTATTCTCGGTGAATGACACTTACTCTAAGATTGCACACAACTCGCTGGCGATCCGCTTGCTGTCTGCCTTCCTGGGAGGAGCTGATGATAATGAGTACAGGTACAAAAATCACCCTAGTATAAACCTTTGGGGATGGGTAGAGCCTTGACTTCATGACAACGACCCTCTGACCCCATGTTTTTTCTATGTTTTTGTGTGCTGCATTCATGCATTCATTTAATAAAACATTAAAACATTCAAAAAACTTTCTCTTCTAGTCTCTCTGTTTTTCAAATTAAACTAAGACTGTGATTGCAAATATCAGAGAAAAGGATTACGCTAATGGATTTCGGTAGAAGGAGAACTCACCAGTATACCTTCAAGGTTCCAAAACTAGGGGATTTGAGAAAGTTAGCGAGGATGATCGTTAACCCAGAGGCTTTCAGAGCCAAGCACGGTGGATTGCTACCACTGTTAAGAGTCCATGTGATTAAGGGGATCATGGACGCGCTCGTTCAATTCTACGATCCGGTTTATCACTGTTTCACATTCCCGGATTACCAGCTAGCACCAACGCTGGAGGAGTATTCTCATCTGACTGATTTACATATCACTGATCGAGCTCCATTTTCTGGACTGGAAGAAATTCCAAAGAATCAGACTATTGCAAGAGCAATTCATTTGGACGAGTCTGAGGTCAGGACTCACATGATTACTAAGGGTGGCACCCAAGGTTTGCCAGCCCAGTTCCTGACCAAGAAAGCTCTGTACTTTGCTAGTATAGGGAACATGACTGCTTTTGAAAGCATCTTTGTGTTGCTCACCTACGGATTATTTTTGTTTCCCAACATCAATAACTTCGTCGATATCAACGCTATTAAGGTTTTTCTCATTGGAAACCCTGTGCCGACTTTGCTCGCAGATGCGTATCATTCTGTACACTTAGGAAATTTGTACAGCGGAGGGGAGATCACATGTTGTGTACCTTTGCTCTACAAATGGTTTATCTCTCACTTGCCCAAGTCTGTTGCTTTTTGGGATTGCAAGAGTGTCTTACGTTGGTCGCAGAGGATCATGTCTCTCACCAATTCCGATATAGATTGGTGTAATAGGATTTATGAGGGAATCAGAATCATTGACCGTTGTGGAAACTTCCCCAGTGTACCCCTCATAGGAACTAAAGGAGGAATCAACTATCATCTGATATTGGTTCTTCGTCAATTTGGATACCCGATGAGACACATCCCACTGGGTGTTCATCTGGAAGGTCTTTTCTTTAAAGAAGGAGAAAGTGACAGAGCACTAAAGATGGAAATAGTGCAAGCTTGGAAACATGTTCATAAGAAAGGACGAGAGTCTCTGGGAAAACCGGACTGTGTCTCGGTGGAGCCTTATCTCCATTGGGTACAAACTAGAGCTCTCAAGATAAATATGCCTTATCCTCGTTGTGGAATTCTTCCACCGAGGGAAACTGTCATGTACTTCATGACGGAAACTGAAAGGCTTCAGGTTACTCTCAACAAAGTTCAAAAGGAAAGAAGATCTTGGAAGAACAAGTACCGCACCCTCGACGTAGAGTGTATCCAAATACAGCAATTACTAAAAGAGAAAGATGCTCTGATTGAAATTTTGGAGCGGCATGCTGTAGAGAATCAAGATGACCAAAGGAATTTGCTCACTCCTTTCACTTGGCAAAGGAATGACAACCCGACAACGGCCCAAGCGCCCCGGTCAAAGAAGAGGACTCGGGACCCATTAGTTTAGGTTTCTGTTTCTGCACTTTGTAATCTACTGTATTTCCATTTCTGTAATCCTTCGAAATTCAATAAAAGGGGGTTTCCCCACTGTTTGATATTTGCAATCTAATTGTCAAAGTTTATTTTAATTAAACCTAAAAACAATTAATATAATCATTGCATTCATCATTCTCACATCGCGTATTCTTCTTCCCTACGAATCTCACGTTTGTGTCTCGATTCTAGAGTCAAACTGTCTCATTCGTATAATACTCGGGCCAATCGTCAGAAAAAGATGGATGATCTTGAGGAAGAAAACAGAGAGTTGAAAGAAGAGATCGACACTCTGAGAGAGGATATGAGAAAGCTTCGTAACGACATGCAAGCCATGGCAGAAGCTCAGCTACAAAGAACTGTGGTCTCAGGGATCACCTCAACGCCCATCATAGAAAAGTATAATCCTAGGTATCAGATGCCGAAAGATCGTCCTTGGGGCATGCCTGTTAACTATATCCCGGAAGGATATGTTCCGCCGATCACTGAAGATCAAGGAGTCGCAACAGAAGCCGCTGGGCCTGAAGGTTACAAACTTCGGGAAAGCGAAGATGTCAGGGGCATACTCAAGACTCCTGAAGGTTACAAACTTCGGGAGGCGCCAAGACTTACTGCCATAGTCACGGTACCACCCCCTGTGGTGCACACTGTCCCGGAAGGACAGATTCCACCAACACCTTCTGGTAAGAAGGAAACTATGTTTGACAGAATGGATGAATTCCAGGGGCAGTTCTTGGAAATGCAGAAAGAGCTGCAAGCCATTCACGGTCAGGATCTATTTGGAAAGGAGGCCGCAGACCTCTGCTTGGTCCCAAATGTAAAAGTCCCGCACAAGTTCCAAGATCCCGACTTTGAAAAATACAAGGGTAACTCTTGCCCTCAGAGCCATCTGGTGATGTACGCTCGGCGGATGTCAGCCCAGACGGAGAATCAGGACCTGCTGATTCACTACTTTCAGGATAGTTTAACCGGTGCCGCACTCAAATGGTACATGGGTTTAAACCATACTACGATCAGTACATTCAGAGATCTTGGTACTGCCTTCGTCCAATAATACAAGTACAATTTGGACATGGCACCCGACAGAGATCAACTCAGATCGATGTCGCAAAAGGACAAGGAAACTTTTAAGGAGTATGCTCAAAGGTGGCGTGAAATTGCCGCTCAAATTTGTCCACCTCTTGAGGAAAAAGAGATGACAAAAATCTTCTTAAATACCTTAAGCTCATTTTACTATGACCGAATGATTGCCAGTGTGCCCAGTGATTTCACCGAAATGGTCGGCATGGGTGTACGTCTTGAGGAAGCCGTCCGAGAAGGACGTTTGGTAAAAGACACTGGATCAACGAGCGGTACTAAAAAATACGGTAGTGCTCTCCCTAAGAAAAAAGAGCAAGATATTGGGAATATCTCTCTCAGAAAGCAAAGGCGACGTTATCAACCAGTAGCAGCTGTTACTCCTGCTATCGGCCCCGCGCCTGTTCCTATGTATCAACCTCAGATTGCGCAGAGCCAACCTGACCAACAAAGGACACAACAGCCTCTTCAGCAGGCTCGTCCTCCCTATAACAACAACCGTACAACACGGCCACCAGGATTTGATCCTATACCTGTAACGTACGCAGAACTGTTTCCGTTACTGCTAGCCAAGGGGCACATCCAGACTAAGTCGCCCCTTTCAGTTCCGGAAAATCCACCTTTCTGGTTTAAGGTGGATCAAACATGCCCTTATCATCAAGGAGGTTCAGGGCATAACATTGAGACTTGCCTCAATTTCAAATCCGACGTGCAAAAGCTTGTTAGGAGCGGGCTCTTATCTTTCAAAGATACGAATCCTAATGTTCTTACGAACCCGCTGCCTCAACACGAGAAAGCTGCAGTCAATCTGATTGAGAAAGAGACTAACAATGTCTATCAAATTCACGATGTACTCTTATTGGGGACCAATCTGGTCAAGATGCATTGTAGATAGAGTGGGTATGGCCATGTGCCACCTCATAATTATCACCAGTGTGATATCTGCTCTAAAGACAACCAGGGGTGTTCTGTGGTGCAAGCGGCTCTACAGGAACAGATGGATCTCGGATGGATCCAAGAGCACCGAGTTCGTGGAGTTAACATAGTCTCTACGAATTCTAATGTCATTCAAAACCACGACATCCGTGTGATGAATGTCAACTTGGTGGCGATGCACTCAAGGCAAAGCCAGTATCATAATCTGCCGCGGCACGATTACAGTTCCTGTCTGATTTGCTCGGTAAACAAACAGGGATGCTCTTTCATACAAGAGGCCCTCCAGCGTCAGATGGATCTTGGATGGATCCAAGACTACCATGATAAGAACTCCTATCAAATCAACATGGTTCAGATCTTTGACATTCGCGTGATGAATACCAACCTGGTAGAGTTACATGTTGAGCAGGACCGACTTGGATTCTTAATATCACATGACTATCAAAATTGTAAAGCGGGTTGCAAAAACGATCGAGGTTGTACCCTTGTCTAGGAGGCACTTCAGCACTTGTTAAATCACTGGTGGATGCCAATCTATATGGACGAAGATACTCAGCAGATTAGTATCAATAACAGGAATCTTACTCGGCGTCAAAGTCAGGATGTCCGATCAGTGGAAGCTAACCTAGTGAGGTTACATTTTATTCAAAGTGGGCGTGGCCAGGTGCCACCACACAACTATGACAGTTGTAGCGTCTGTTCGGAAAGTAACCAAGGGTGTTACCTTGTGAGAGCAGCTCTTCAGGGTCAGATCGATCATGGAGAAATTCATCCATATCCAGGTTCAGGACCCATCATTTGGTCGCCGAACTACCTTGCCGATCAAGTTGAGGATGTTGTCACGATCTCTGATCATCACAGGACCAGGGATGTTTTTGTCATCATCCCTCTACTTGACGAATCTAGAGTTCCCAACCGGGAACGGATCAAGGTTACTTATGATGGTCAGAAAAACCAGAAGGTTCCCATAGTCATCTATCTACCGGGGCCATTACCGTATGAATCAGCTAAGGCGATCCCTTACAAATACGGTGCAACAACAATTGAGAATGGAAAGGAAATTCCATTACCCTCCGTCGTGAATATTGCAGACGTCAGTCGTGTAACACGGAGTGGTAGAATCTTCAACCGAGGGATTGGAGAATCCAACAAAGAAAAGGAACTTCAGGCGGAAATTCCTGATCCACCAGTCGGTCAATCTGGTAATCCCGACTTTTCAAAAGACAAAGATGAGATGCTAAAGCTCATCCAAAGGAGTGAATATAACATTGTTGATCAACTGTTACAGACTCCTTCAAAGATCTCAGTATTATCACTGTTACTCAGTTCAGAAGCACACAGAGAGGCTCTACAGAAAGTCTTGGAGCAAGCCTCTGTGGAACAGGATGTAACAATCAGACAATTCGATAGCATTGTCTCTAACATCACTTCCTGCAATAATTTGGGATTTAGTGATGAGGAATTACCTGAAGAGGGTCGCCGTCATAACATGGCACTCAATATCACAGTTAACTGCCAGGACGATGCTTTAGCCAACGTACTGGTAGACACCGGGTCAGCCTTGAATGTTATGCCGAAGTCCACTTTGACGCAATTATCATTCAAGGGCCCTCCGATGAGAGTCAGTGAGGTCGTCGTTAAAGCATTCGACGGATCCAGAAAAACAGTTATCGGCGAAGTGGATCTTCCCATAACTATTGGTCCTCACACTTTCCAAATCACTTTCCAGGTCATGGACATCCGGGCAACATACAGTTGTTTATTAGGAAGACCTTGGATGCATCAGGCTGGAGCGGTTACTTCAACCCTCCACCAAAAGCTAAAGTTCGTCAAGAACGATCCACTTGTCACGGTTTGTGGGGAACAAGCCTTGCTTGTGAGTAACTTATCATCATCTACTTGTGTGGAACCCGAGGAGGTTATTGGAACTCAGTTCCAAGCACTATCGGTGAGCAAGAATGATCAATCCGAAGAAGGAACTTCAATTTCTTCATACAAAGATGCTATCAAAGCGGTCGAGAGTACCGATACGACAGGATGGGGACGGCTTGTCATTCCTATTGACAATAAAACAAAGAAGGGTCTTGGTTTTTCTGTAACCTGTACCCAGACAGCCGCCAACGATGAAAGTCTTCATCCCCTTCAAAACTTCTTCCACAATGGAGGTTTTCTTCACCCAGTGTCTCAGACAGTTCATGCTATTAATGAGGAAGATCCCTCTGACACAGATGAAGAATGGAAGTCCTACCTTAACGAGGACGGCTATATGTCTCAGGAAGAGGTGCCTATGCCTTTTTGCTTTCCTACAGAAAGTCCGAGATTTATACCAAGATCAGATGTCGAAATGATCTACGGAGATTGTGATCCGGAAGGATGCCGTGCTCCGCCAAATTCATTAGAGGAAGACACTCCGATGAAAGGCAATTCTGACTACACCTACTATGGCCCGATGGATGGTCTGCCAATGTGGCAACCTTACCCAGGAGACTTGGGGCCAGAAAGTCAGCCGAGTAATGAAACTCAGCTGAGCGTCATTGAACAGAATACCTGTGTCCCCGCCATGTCATGGGATCAACACTCAGGTCATTCGGAAACTACTCAACATGAAGATGGATTCGCAACGTTTGCAGGACTAGAATTCATCAACTATGCTTTTCCTGAGGTCAACGTCATCGAGAGGGATGACTCCTCCAGTTCCAAAGAAGTTTGGGACACCCTGGGACAACCAAGTGGAAAGTACGACTTTATGGTCAAGTACACCGCTCCCGAAAGCTCTCGTATCAGGCTCGAAGATATCCAGTTAACTGGATGGGGAGATACAGCTGAGAGCACAAATGATATGCAAAATGCGACAGAGGAATCCTCCTACGGCAATTCTGCTTGGGAAACAGATTCCAATGATCCTACTCCACCAGAAATCAGCGTCATTTCTGAAGACAAATCAAGGAAGGTGCCAGACTTTGTGATTCACCGAGGAGTTCGCCGCCAATGGGTTGCCGTCGAGGTTCCGAAGGTCGTTCGTCAGTCAAAGTAATTGCCATCTTTAACCTTTCACCCTGCCCAGGTGAAACGGATGTTTTGATAGGGCTCGCTTTCTGTAAATTTCCCTCTTCGCTTTGCCCAAAGCGACAGAGTTTTGTTTTATAGGGCTGTAGTTTCAAGATTCGACTTGTTCATTAATAAAATAACGTCGTTCTGTAATTTCCGCATTAATTGCTGTTTTCTCTTTTTGCTTTTTCAGAAAATGGTAATCCTAAAAAACATTCAATAATAAAAACAAGCAGTAAAATCAAAACACTGCACACACTTACATTTTCTCTATCTCTTCTAAACACGAATCATCACGTCATGCAGATTGCTTGTTTTATACCCCGTTGAAACATACGATCTGATGCCTTCTTCCAACTTTGAGTTCCCGGTATTCGAGGCTAAAGAAGAAAATGACAACGAAATTCCATAAGAGATCTCCCGATTACTCAGACAAGAGGAAAGGTCCATTGAACCTCACAAAGAGCCGTTGGAAACGGTAAATTTGGGTTCAGAAAAAGAGAGAAAAGAAATCAGGATCGGAGCATTGCTCAGTCCAACTGTCAAAGAAAATTTGATAAAGCTTCTTAAAGAGTTTCCTGATGTATTCGCTTGGTCCTATCAGGACATGCCAGGGTTGGATACCAGCATCGTGGAACACCACTTACCGTTGAGATCGGAATGTCCGCCAGTAAAGCAAAGGTTGAGACGGACTCACCCGGACATGGCCATCAAAATCAAAGAGGAGGTACAGAAACAGATCGACGCGGGTTTCCTCGCTACATCTGAATATCCTCAATGGTTAGCCAACATCGTACCCGTTCCCAAAAAGGACGGAAAGGTCAGAATGTGTGTTGATTACAGAGATCTAAACAAGGCAAGTCCAAAGGACGACTTTCCTTTACCACACATTGACATGCTGGTTGACAGCACAGCAAAGTTCAAAGTTTTCTCCTTCATGGATGGATTCTCGGGCTATAACCAGATCAAAATGGTGCCGAAAGACATGGAGAAAACTTCGTTCATTACCCCATGGGGTACCTTTTGTTACAAGGTAATGCCGTTCGGTTTGAAGAATGTCGGGGCAACCTATCAAAGGGCCATGACTACTCTGTTTCATGACATGATACATAAAGAAATCGAGGTATATGTCGATGATTTGATTGCAAAATCAAGAACAGAGGATGAGCACGTTAAACATCTGTCAAAATTGTTCGAACGTCTAAGAAAATTCAAGCTCCGCTTGAATCCTAACAAGTGCACCTTCGGTGTCCGTTCGGGGAAATTACTAGGGTTCATCGTCAGCCAGAAAGGAATTGAAGTTGATCCTGACAAGGTCAAGGCCATTCAAGAAATGCCTTCTCCGAAAACTGAAAAACAAGTAAGAGGATTCCTGGGACGTTTGAACTACATCTCCAGATTCATATTCCTTATGACCGCGACTTGTACGCCGATTTTCAAATTACTCAAAAGGAACCAGGATTGCGTTTGGTCAGAAGATTGCCAAACTGCCTTCGACAGTATCAAGGAATACCTGTTGAATCCGCCGATTCTATCACCTCCAGTGGAAGGAAGACCACTAATCATTTACCTCACAGTCCTAGAGGACTCAATGGGATGTGTACTTGGCCAACAAGACGAAACCAAAAGGAAAGAGTCTGCCATTTACTATCTAAGCAAGAAATTCACCGACTGCGAGACTCGGTACACAATGCTTGAGAAAACTTGTTGCGTTTTGGCTTGGGCAGCCAAACGTCTTCGCCAGTACATGATTCGTCATACTACTTGGTTGGTCTCCGAAATGGATCCAATCAAGTACGTTTTTGAAAAACCTGCTCTCACGGGAAGGATTGCCCGTTGGCAGATGTTACTATCAGAATATGACATAGAGTACCACGCTCAGAAAGCCGTTAAAGGAAGTATTTTAGCCGATCATTTGGCTCATCAACCGATTGATGATCAAGAATCAATCGGGTTTGACTTCCCAGACGAAGATGTCATGTATCTAAAGATGAAAGATTGCGATGAACCGCTACCCAGTGAAGGGCCAGAACCAGGTTCCCAGTAGGGACTTATCTTTGACGGAGCAGTTAATCATTATGGAAACGGAATTGGGGCAATCATTGTTACCCCTCAGGGTTCCCACATTCCTTTCACTGCCAGACTTACGTTCAAATGTACGAACAACGAGGCCGAATACGAAGAATGTATTATGGGTCTCGAAGAAGCAATTGATTTAAGGATCAAAAACTTGGACGTATACGGCGACTCAGCCTTGGTTATTAACCAAATAAAAGGAGATTGGAACACATACCAATCAGGATTGATTCCTTACAAAGACTATGCAAGGAGGTTGTTACCCTTCTTCAACAGAGTTGACTTTCATCACATCCCTCGTGATGAGAATCACATGGCTGATGCATTAGCCACTCTCTCTTCCATGATTAGTGTAGGTCGATGGAATGACATACCTAAGATCGACATAATGCGCCTTGAACGGCCCGCTTACATCTTCACGATTGAAGCAGTCATAGATGACAGACCTTGGTATCACGATATCAAATGCTTCCTTCAGAAACAAGAGTACCCATCTGGGGCACTCAGAAAAGACAGGAAAACCCTCAGAAGATTGGTTGGAAACTTCTTCCTGAGCGGTGACACTCTTTATAAGAGAAATTTTGACATGGTCTTGCTCCGATGTGTCGACAGACCAGAAGCAGACGTGCTCATGAAAGAAATTCATGAAGGATCCTTTGGCACTCATGCCAACGGACACACAATGGCGAGAAAAATTCTCAGGGCCGGGTATTATTGGTTAACCATGGAATCCGACTGCTACAAGTACATGAGGAGGTGTCACAAGTGTCAGATATACTCCGACAAAATTCATGTACCGCCATCACATCTCAAAGTTCTTTTTTCCCCGTGGCCTTTTTCCATATGGGGAATCGACATGATTGGCTTGATCGAACCTAAGGCTTCAAACGGACATCGGTTCATCCTGGTAGCCATTGACTATTTCACCAAGTGGGTCGAAGCAGCGTCATTCGCCAATGTAACCCGACAAGTGGTGGTCCGATTTATCAAAAACAATATCATCTGCCGTTATGGTGTTCCAAGCGAGATCATTACTGATAATGGATCTAACTTAAACAATAAGATGATGAAAGAGTTATGCGCTGAGTTCAAGATTGAACACCATAACTCATCTCCCTACCGACCCAAGATGAACGGAGCGGTAGAAGCGGCTAACAAGAACATCAAGAAGATCGTTCAAAAGATGGTTGTAACCTATAAAGATTGGCACGAGATGCTACCCTTTGCTCTTCATGGTTATCGCACATCTGTCCGCACTTCAACAGGGGCTACCCATTTCTCTCTAGTATATGGCATGGAGGCAGTGCTCCCCATAGAAGTAGAGATCCCATCAATCTGGGTATTGATGGAAGCGAAGCTCACCGAAGCTGAATGGTGTCAAAGTCGACACGACAAACTGAACCTGATCGAAGATAAGCGAATCACGGCACTATGCCACGGTCAGTTGTATCAACAGAGAATGAAGAGGGCGTTCGACAAAAAGGTTCGGCCTCGTGTCTTCAGAAAAGGAGACCTCGTGCTCAAGAAGATACAATCATTTCTCACTGATTCTCGGGGCAAATGGACCCCAAATTATGATGGCCCCTATGTGGTCACGAAAGCTTTCTCAGGCGGCGCCTTGAGACTTGCAACCATGGACAGAGAGGAATTTGCCTACCCCACGAATGTTGATGTAGTCAAGAAATACTTCGCCTAAACTAAAAAAAAAAAACGTCTCGGTGGATTGAAAACCCGAAAGGGCGGTCCAGGCAAAAGTTAGAGACATGAAAAAAAATAATCATCCCGATGGATTGGAAATCTCATAGTACAATCCAGGCAAAAATTAGGGATAATGGCAAGTAACTATGTTCAACAGAGGCAAGTCCCTCAGCAGCAGTAGTTACATCATCTATCGGAGGAAATCTCCAGTCAAAGGTCATCTTCGACGGAAGCTCAGGATGTCCCGAACTCAAAATTGGTAGAAGGATAGTGGTCGTTATGTTTCAACGTAGCCCTTTTCCCTGTAGATTACCGTTTTCTAACTTTGTATATACTCTTTGGAATCACGCGTTTGGCTGATCTCCATCTTATCAATAAAATTTGAGCCCTTGTGCTTTTGTTTGTAATTCTTGCTTGTTTTAGCTTTACAGAACGACGTTGTTTAAACTTAATCAGCGATTCTTGAAATAAAACAAAAATGAATTTACTTGTTAAAACTTTTTCTGCTTTTAAAATAAAGATGGCAATTTCTTTTGACTGATGAACATCAGAAGAACATCGATTGCTTCTCCCGAAGTAAGCGAATTTCAAAGTGCAGAATCAAAGTACTCCTTCTAAGCCATTATGCCTGAATGAAGGGATCAACTGTGTCAGAGACCTTGTTTCGTCTGACAGCCTCGGCCGAGTTCTCATCTCCTAAGCCCGATCAACATAGCTCCCAACGGGACTATCTCTCCTAAGCAAGGTGGAATTGCTATCTTGAACCAGCGATATCTCTATACACCCCGCGATGGCCGAGTATCCAATTGTGTTCATCCATTAGTCTGTATGTCGCGTCTGTTTTGTCAGCATATACATACATACATCATGCATTTTTTATTTGCATTCACATTTCATATTGCATCACTATCACTTGAGTCGGTCTTGTCCCCTAGTGATAAACAGTTTTCTCAATCGAGTTTGTCAGTTCTTTCCTCGTCAGGAAGTGTTGCGTCTGCACAATCTCGCCACCAGTGTATCTTTAGATCAGAGTCGGTCCTTGACCACTTTGATAACTTGAACCTCTGAAAAGCCAGAGAAAACTCTCAATAAACGTCACTCTTCGCCATTGAAGATGATATCCGTGCTTTCCCGGATTAAGGAAAATCCACAGAGAAAGCCTCGTGATCAGAGATTCGGCAGCATGCCAGTTTTGCTCCGAAAGGACCGCTGATGAAAAGGTCATCGGCCCCACAAAATTGGACCCCATCATATGGCGTTTCTCCGGGAAGATCCCGAGAAAAGTATGATGAAAGATCCCAAACGAAAACAGTCTCTCAAGAGACTCGCTTTCCCCAGTAGAATCGACAAACGGCGTCTCCGAAACAGAGAAGTTTGTACAACTCTACAACTCAGACGACTGGGTTCCCCAGCAAGTCTGACATCAAAACTTTTTCCACTCAAATGGCATCTCCCCAGGAAAATTCGGCGAGAAGTTTGAAGGAAAGCCGCTACGCATAGCGTCCCTTGTCAAGAAAGTTTATTGACAAAAGAAACTAAGACCAGTTCTTGGTAAGAAACCAGGATCAAGGGGAAGTTCAAATCAGAAACTAAGACCAGTTCCTTGGTAGGAAACCAGGATCGAGGGGAAGTTTAAATCAGAAACTAAGACCAGTTCCTTGGTAGGAAACCAGGATCGAGGGGAAGTTTATTTCAAAAGAGACTGAGACCAGTTCCTTGGTAGGAAACCAGGATCGAGGGGAAGTTTACCTTTTCTAAGCATCATCGCTTAGCTAAAGAAGATGAATGCGTAAGCTACCATTCATAACCACCATCAAAATTTCGGATATTCCGATATTTAATCCTCTTGCACCCCGAATGCTCGAATCCCTTCGTCATTCATACCTTCGGGTCCAAGAAGATTAAATAGGGGAATCTGTAATACCCCAAATTTTGACCACTTAGATTTCCCATCATTGTGAAAATCATCATCACAATATGGATGAACCATGATGCTTCATCAGTCTCCCCAAAGATGGGTGAGCATCCAATACAATCAAAATTAGGGTTTCAAGCCCTCTCTGAGTGCTTAGACAAAGGATCAATCAAGAAATGACATGATCTTCAACTTGTCTAATCTCTCAAACATCCACAATGGATCAAAAAGGACTCCCACTTCAAGGATTAAGCACAAGGCTGCTCCCTTCTAGGTGGATCAAGTCTCAAGATCGACAGTGTCACCAAATTAGGGTTTTGATCGACCAGGGTCTCCAGATGGAAATTTTCATCTGGGCACAAGGCAATGATCCAAAACATGACCTAATATGCTTCATGGAACCTCATGAACCCATGCATCAAGTCAATTTTGCCTCAGGGGATGCATTCATCAAAAATCAGGAATTAGGGTTTCTTGACCTAATTCACCCCTAAGTTGACTTTTGGGACAAACCATGAGTCAAGACCTCAAGAGATGATTTGAGGGTCTCTAATACACCATATTGATCCATTTGGAACAATGGATTGATCCAAGAAGCTTGAGCAACAAGTTTCATTTTCATCTGCACCACAATTAGGGTTTTAAGGGAAAAGTCAACTGTAACTTTGACTTTTGACCAGGACATGCTCCCAAACCCTAATACATGATTGAATATACCCTATGAGACCCATGGAACATGTCCATCAAGTTTGATTTAGGTCAAGGACATGATTTCCTGAAGAATTGCACAGTTTGGAATTCATCTGATAAAAAGTCAACTGTGCACAAAAGTCAACTTTGACTTTTTGAGATTTTTCACCAAAATGGATTTTTAACCCTAAAATGATGTTAATGTATGATTTGAATCATCATTCATCAAGACAAATCAAGAAAAGTGAGATAACTTGTAAAAGGGGTAACCATAAAACTTAGAAATATTTCTAAGTTAAAAATAAAGTGGCAAAGGTACCAACTTTGGAGGACCATAACTCCTAAACCACAAGGCCATTTTTTCTCATCCAAAGATGGATTTGTAGCCCTCATTATCACCTACAAAAACTTCAACTACAAGTCATTCCAATTCATTAAGGATTTTGAGTTATGGAATGATCAAAGTGGCTGAAAAGTGAAAATGTCACTTTTTCCAACACTTAGTGAAATTTTCACTAAGTCAGAATTTGCCTTCACTTTTTGCCAAATGTAGGGGGATTTTTCACTTGGAATCAAAAGAGATCAAAACCAAACTTGTTCAAACAATTGTTGTATCATGTAAGAGCTTTCCAAAATGGCCAAGAACATTGCCAAATTCAACCTACATCATGAGATACAACATTGGCAAGTTGCCTTGCTGAAATCTGTCAAAGCAAGGCAGAATTTGCACTTTGGCTCGATTTGCCAAAATCAGCCAATTTCAATTGCTCCAATCCACTTGGACACCTCAGAGGATTGAATCCAAAGGGGACAATCACTGAGCCAAGCCTCCAAGGTCCAAGGAACAAAGAATAGCATGTTGAACCTAGAATGGCCAAAATAGGGACAAGACTTCAAATTTGGAATGAGGCATTCAATGGAACCATCAAGGTGGCATGGACTGAGTCATTCTCATCTGAAATCAGTCAAGACTTATCCAAGACCAAGGGGACCAAAGCTCTGTGCCCTAACCTCTAGTCAATGGCTAGAGGAGACTTTCATTTCCATTGGCCAACATTGAGGAAACCTACTTACCAGCTGCCATGCACTATTCCTTGCAAAACAAACTTGCTCTACTATAAATAGAGCTCAATTGTGGTCAGTTTAAGTACACCAAAGCCATCTAACAGATGCTTTCCTCAAAATCTCTTTCTCTTGGCAAAAATGCCTTTCTTAGCAAGGTAGCTATCGGGTTTTGAGTTTGAGAGCAATTCTGCACAAACCAATCACTCACACACCTCACATACATCACATATGAGCTGATCAAACACTCACATAACTTCTGAAACATCAATTTCATGAAATCACCAGCTGGTTGCTCAAATTTTCAAACAAGGTGCAGCTGAGATGCCATAAACTGATCCAGTCCATTTCAATTCAATCCAAGTGTTCAAACACACTCCATATGGTGTAGGGAAGCTGTCCAGATCATCACAACTTGTCTGTAACACCTCCAACTCAAAATCACATCTGCTCTTGCTGTCACGACTTGGAGGTAAGCACATACTTGGTCATCTCTCAATCTATGCATATTTCCTCACACAATAATTTGGCCATATGTTCATAATCATGCATGGAATGTTTTCCCTCAATTAAATGCATTGTTTGAATCGTGTATCAAAAATCCTAGCCTTCATGCAGAAATTAGGGTTCTTGAGGTTTCTTCGTGATTTCTTGTTGTATGTTTAATTTAAATGAAATTAAAGTACATAGACATGATCGTGAGGTTGAGACGAGCATAATGATATGTGGATTGCATGATATGATTACGTATTCATGGAGATTGGATAGAAAACGTAAATCTGAGAAACCAAGAACACGCGCGTGTTCTTCAGCTGTTCTTGGCGCTATTTTTGAATAATTTGAATATTTGAATTTTGTGATTTTGTTTAATTGATTCAAAAATTAATTTCTCTCTGAGTTTTAATGATTTTGAGTTGATTCTTTTTTTAATAATTCACAAAAATGTTAAAATATTTTATTATATCAAAAAATCCCAAAAATATTATTTATTTCATATAATTGATATTTTGTAAAGAATTAATATTTTGATTGTTTTTGGAATTTCAAATATTTTTTCTACCTTGATTTTGCAACTTTTAATGCCTTCTAATTATTTTGTAGGTCAATACTTAATTTTTGAAGCATTAATCCAAGATCACAATTTGTTTTCCATGTGTTAAACAATTTTTGATCATTTTAATTGAATTTTTATTCAATTAAATACATTTTGAAAACAAATTAGGGTTTTGGATTAATTCAACCCTCATAAATCATTTTCAAAACACTTTGGGCCTCTATTAGAGTGTAAGACCCAATCCTTTTTTTTTTACCAAGTCATCTTTGGGCCTCACTTATTGTATAAGTCTCGATACTGTCAAAAACCAAACGGCGCGATCGTCGCCTTTTCAAAAATCATCTGGGCCTACCCTCGAGTAGTAAGACCCATTTCTTTTTTCTTTAAAACACTTTGGGCCTCTATTAGAGTGTAAGACCCAATCCCCCTTTTAACCAAAACATTTTGGGCCTCACTTATTGTATAAGTCCCTCTGCGTTAAAAGAAAACCTCGGCGCGATCGCCATTTTTAAACGAAAAATCATTTGGGCCTACCCTCGTGTTATAAGCCCCTCTCTTTTCTTTAAACCTTTTTGGGCCTCTTGAGAGAGTGTAAGACCCATCCCTTTGTACAGAAAACCTTTTTGGGCCCCAGTCACTTGTATAAGTCCCTCTGTACAAATTCAACAGTGCGCTCACTGATAAAACCCTGGGCCTCTCCTTGAGCTGTAAGCCCCAAATCTTTCTTTTTCAAAGCACTTTCTCCTTTGATTTTGAATATACTGTTGTTTTTAATCTTTCTTTGTTGAACAACTAACCAAACAGCATGGAAGCACTACAACCGAGTAAGTGGTTATCGCTTTCATTTACTGCTTTCATATTATAAACTGTATTGTGGGGCTGCTCACTGTAAGTCTCCTTTCATAAACTCATATCTACTGTGTAATAATAGTATAGATATTTCGAGTTTCCCCGGCAACTACGTCTAGAACTAGGTGACGCCGTTTCACTTATTCGTAGAAATAGACGCCTAGATCCCCAATAGGAGCACCAGATACAGTCTTCTCTTCGGTTGTCCTCCTTAGGAATCGTCAAGAAGCTCTACTCCCCAAGATGAATGTATTCTCCGTGAATGGCATCTTTGAGTTTCTTCCCAATTCTCGAAATTTCCTGACTTGATCTATTCCTTGTGGATAGCTTGCCTTGAATGTCTCGGGGTTTGGGTACCCACTACGGTCATGATCTCTTCCTTCGGGAATGATAGCCTCCTCTTGGGCTTCGTACAAGGACCCGTCGGCTTCTTAAAAGTTCCCAGCCTCCTCTTGGGCTTCGTACAAATTGTCCCGACGACCTCCTAGAGGTATAGGAAGAGAACCTAGTCATTCTCATAGAACAGTCCTTTCATAGAGTCTACTACTGTTTCTCAAAGCATAGTACGAAAGATAAAACTCTAGACACGGACAGTCTAACTTCCTTGAGTCTCAAAGACATTCTCAAGCACCCTTCGTTAAATAGGAAGGAAACCCGCAGACTCAGAGAGTCTCGATACCCTTTGGATTTCCCGTTTCCTCAAAGAGAAGGAAATATCCCTGATCCTCAAATTAAATCCCTGAGTACAGTGTTACTCATATAAGAACTGATTTTCTCTTTTAAATCAGTATATTGGATCTGTCACTCAACTGAAACAGTTACAATAGCCTCCATCTCGGGCTTCGTACGAGATACCAAAATTCTCCCCAGTAGAGTCAAAACAATCTTTTCGCCTCTCTCTCGGGCTTTGTACGAGATACAAAAACACTCTCTTACTGAGTATAAAAGATTCTCCAACTGAGTCAACTCTTTGCTAGCCTCCTCTTAGGCTTTGTATAACGATATGCCCCACTGGGTCAAAAACTTTTAGCCTCTCTCTCGGGCTTTGTACGAGACACAAAATAGCCTCCTCTTAGGCTTTGTATAATGATTTTCCTAGCGGAAATTAGCCTCCTCTTAGGCTTTGTATAAGAAAACCACCGGTTGATCCAATCAACCTTTTAGCATCAAAGTTGTGCCTCGTTCATAGTACACAAACATCAACAACTCCTTTCCCTTCATCTAATCGCTGTAAGCGGCAAGCCTCTGGATCATCTACATCCATGCCACTGTCCCTCTTTTAGCATGAGAAATTCCTAAGGAAAGATGGCATTGCTCTACACTGAGTTAAAGTCTTCTCCTTCAGGTTAAAACCCTTTCTTCAGAAATTATGGCATTGCTCGGATCCGCGTATCCCAGTTAAAGTAATTCTCCTTCTACCCTCTTTAGAGATGACAAATTCTCTCTAAAGTCGAGGTCTTTCAGCTTCACGTCTTGGGCTTTGAACAAGATACAAATAGACCTTTTAGCTTCACATCTTGGGCTTTGAACAAGATACAAATCACCTTTCGCTTCACGTCTTGGGCTTTGAACAAGACACCAAAACACCCCTTTCCTCCCATTAGAATAGGAGGAACTACGAATGCTCTGATTTCCCTGTTTCGGTAAACGGGAATACGTAGGCATAAGATCGAAAGAAAAGATCTTAGCGAGCGCAATCAACAAAAAACCCAAATCCCATATCTTCGTCAATCAAAAGCAGTATTTCAAAAACATCAGTCCTAATATCCTAATCCTTGTTCCCCGCTAGAAAGTCCTAGAAAGAAAGAAAACCGTATTGGCGAAAATACAAATAACCAGTACAAAGGCCCCCCACATTGATAGCATCTGTAACCTAACAGACCGCTGTTTAAACTCAGTATGCAAGCAGGGTTAATTGGAGACATCTATTTCCCTTCCTTATTCAGCTCACAATAGGATAAAAAATGAATCGACCTGTAGTTTAAAGCTCAAACTGCAGAGAGCGACCAGCGCTTAAGAACCGCGTCCAAAATCGCTCGCTACAGAAAAGTGGCGCCCACCGTGGGGCCTTTCAAAATTAGATCTAGACACGGTCGTCCCCATTTTTCACAGAAAAGTGGCGCCCACCTTGGGGCCATTATTTTTCTTTCTGTCTGTTTTCCTTGTAAAATGGCGACTCTGCTGGGGAGTCTCCTTTTCTGCCTTAGGGCATCATCCCCGTTTTCCACAGAAAATGGGAACTCTGCTGAAGAGAAAGATTGACCTATGCTGGTCCATCTCTTAGGCAGGGAACCACAGATTGGGGCTTCCGCCGGGGAACCCATTTCTGTCAGGAACTTAAGAATCGTAGCTTTATAAGTTTAGGATGTTTAGGACAAATATATATACTGCTTTTCCTAATTGCTATACGTGTTTATTTTTCTGCTACTGGGAATGCGTGTGATGCCGCATGTGGTGAGATTGAGTATACACTTAAGAAAAGCCAACCTTTTTCGTAGTGCGAAAGCTATCGGAAATAGCTGTTACGCGATACTACCCTCATTTGAGGCTGGTGATCTATTCTCGGTGAATGGCACTTACTCTAAGATTGCACACAACTCGCTGGTGATCCGCTTGCTGTCTGCCTTCCTGGGAGGAGCTGATGATAATGAGTACAGGTACAAAAATCACCCTAGTATAAACCTTTGGGGATGGGTAGAGCCTTGACTTCATGACAACGACCCTCTGACCCCATGTTTTTTCTATGTTTTTGTGTGCTGCATTCATGCATTCATTTAATAAAACATTAAAACATTCAAAAAACTTTCTCTTCTAGTCTCTCTGTTTTTCAAATTAAACTAAGACTGTGATTGCAAATATCAGAGAAAAGGATTACGCTAATGGATTTCGGTAGAAGGAGAACTCACCAGTATACCTTCAAGGTTCCAAAACTAGGGGATTTGAGAAAGTTATCGAGGATGATCGTTAACCCAGAGGCTTTCAGAGCCAAGCACGGTGGATTGCTACCACTGTTAAGAGTCCATGTGATTAAGGGGATCATGGACGCGCTCGTTCAATTCTACGATCCGGTTTATCACTGTTTCACATTCCCGGATTACCAGCTAGCACCAACGCTGGAGGAGTATTCTCATCTGACTGATTTACATATCACTGATCGAGCTCCATTTTCTGGACTGGAAGAAATTCCAAAGAATCAGACTATTGCAAGAGCAATTCATTTGGACGAGTCTGAGGTCAGGACTCACATGATTACTAAGGGTGGCACCCAAGGTTTGCCAGCCCAGTTCCTGACCAAGAAAGCTCTGTACTTTGCTAGTATAGGGAACATGACTGCTTTTGAAAGCATCTTTGTGTTGCTCACCTACGGATTATTTTTGTTTCCCAACATCAATAACTTCGTCGATATCAACGCTATTAAGGTTTTTCTCATTGGAAACCCTGTGCCGACTTTGCTCGCAGATGCGTATCATTCTGTACACTTAGGAAATTTGTACAGCGGAGGGGAGATCACATGCTGTGTACCTTTGCTCTACAAATGGTTTATCTCTCACTTGCCCAAGTCTGCTGCTTTTTGGGATTGCAAGAGTGTCTTACGTTGGTCGCAGAGGATCATGTCTCTCACCAATTCCGATATAGATTGGTGTAATAGGATTTATGAGGGAATCAGAATCATTGACCGTTGTGGAAACTTCCCCAGCGTACCCCTCATAGGAACTAAAGGAGGAATCAACTATCATCCGATATTGGTTCTTCGTCAATTTGGATACCCGATGAGACACATCCCACTGGGTGTTTATCTGGAAGGTCTTTTCTTTAAAGAAGGAGAAAGTGACAGAGCACTAAAGATGGAAATAGTGCAAGCTTGGAAACATGTTCATAAGAAAGGATGAGAGTCTCTGGGAAAACCGGACTGTGTCTCGGTGGAGCCTTATCTCCATTGGGTACAAACTAGAGCTCTCAAGCTAAAGATGCCTTATCCTCGTTACGGAATTCTTCCACCGAGGGAAACTGTCATGTACTTCATGACGGAAACTGAAAGGCTTCAGGTTACTCTCAACAAAGTTCAAAAGGAAAGAAGATCTTGGAAGAACAAGTACCGCACCCTCGACATAGAGTGTATCCAAATACAGCAATTACTAAAAGAGAAAGATGCTCTGATTGAAATTTTGGAGCGGCATGCTGTAGAGAATCAAGATGACCAAAGGAATTTGCTCACTCCTTTCACTTGGCAAAGGAATGACAACCCGACAACGGCCCAAGCGCCCCGGTCAAAGAAGAGGACTCGGGACCCATTAGTTTAGGTTTCTGTTTCTGCACTTTGTAATCTACTGTATTTCCATTTCTGTAATCCTTCGAAATTCAATAAAAGGGGGTTTCCCCACTGTTTGATATTTGCAATCTAATTTTCAAAGTTTATTTTAATTAAACCTAAAAACAATTAATATAATCATTGCATTCATCATTCTCACATCGCGTATTCTTCTTCCCTACGAATCTCACGTTTGTGTCTCGATTCTAGAGTCAAACTGTCTCATTCGTATAATACTCTGGCCAATCGTCAGAAAAAGATGGATGATCTTGAGGAAGAAAACAGAGAGTTGAAAGAAGAGATCGACACTCTGAGAGAGGATATGAGAAAGCTTCGTAACGACATGCAAGCCATGGCAGAAGCTCAGCTACAAAGAATTGTGGTCTCAGAGATCACCTCAACGCCCATCATAGAAAAGTATAATCCTAGGTATCAGATGCCGAAAGATCGTCCTTGGGGCATGCCTGTTAACTATATCCCGGAAGGATATGTTCCGCCGATCACTGAAGATCAGGGAATCGCAACAGAAGCCGCTGGGCCTGAAGGTTACAAACTTCGGGAAAGCGAAGATGCCAGGGGCATACTCAAGACTCCTGAAGGTTACAAACTTCGGGAGGCGCCAAGACTTACTGCCGTAGTCACGGTACCGCCCCCTGTGGTGCACACTGTCCCGGAAGGACAGATTCCACCAACACCTTCTGGTAAGAAGGAAACTATGTTTGACAGAATGGATGAATTCCAGGGGCAGTTCTTGGAAATGCAGAAAGAGCTACAAGCCATTCACGGTCAGGATCTATTTGGAAAGGACGCCGCAGACCTCTGCTTGGTCCCAAATGTAAAAGTCCCGCACAAGTTCCAAGAGCCCAACTTTGAAAAATACAAGGGTAACTCTTGCCCTCAGAGCCATCTGGTGATGTACGCTCGGCGGATGTCAGCCCAGACGGAGAATCAGGACCTGCTGATTCACTACTTTCAGGATAGTTTAACCGGTGCCGCACTCAAATGGTACATGGGTTTAAACCATACTACGATCAGTACATTCAGAGATCTTGGTACTGCCTTCGTCCAACAATACAAGTACAATTTGGACATGGCACCCGACAGAGATCAACTCAGATCGATGTCGCAAAAGGACAAGGAAACTTTTAAGGAGTATGCTCAAAGGTGGCGTGAAATTGCCGCTCAAATTTGTCCACCTCTTGAGAAAAAAGAGATGACAAAAATCTTCTTAAATACCTTAAGCTCATTTTACTCTGACCGAATGATTGCCAGTGTGCCCAGTGATTTCACCGAAATGGTCGGCATGGGTGTACGTCTTGAGGAAGCCATCCGAGAAGGACGTTTGGTAAAAGACACTGGATCAACGAGCGGTACTAAAAAATACGGTAGTGCTCTCCCTAAGAAAAAAGAGCAAGATATTGGGAATATCTCTCTCGGAAAGCAAAGGCGACGTTATCAACTAGTAGCAGCTGTTACTCCTGCTATCGGCCTCGCGCCTGTTCCTATGTATCAACCTCAGATTGCGCAGAGCCAACCTGACCAACAAAGGTCACAACAGCCTCTTCAGCAGGCTCGTCCTCCCTATAACAACAACCGTACAACACGACCACCAGGATTTGATCCTATACCTGTAACGTACGCAGAACTGTTTCCGTTACTGCTAGCCAAGGGGCACATCCAGACTAAGTCTCCCCTTTCAGTTCCGGAAAATCTGCCTTTCTGGTTTAAGGTGGATCAAACATGCCCTTATCATCAAGGAGGTTCAGGGCATAACATTGAGACTTGCCTCAATTTCAAATCCGACGTGCAAAAGCTTGTTAGGAGCGGGCTCTTATCTTTCAAAGATACGAATCCTAATGTTCTTACGAACCCGCTGCCTCAACACGAGAAAGCTGCAGTCAATCTGATTGAGAAAGAGACTAACAATGTCTATCAAATTCACGATGTACTCTTATTGGGGACCAATCTGGTCAAGATGCATTGTAGACAGAGTGGGTATGGCCATGTGCCACCTCATAATTATCACCAGTGTGATATCTGCTCTAAAGACAACCAGGGGTGTTCTGTGGTGCAAGCGGCTCTACAGGAACAGATGGATCTCGGATGGATCCAAGAGCACCGAGTTCGTGGAGTTAACATAGTCTCTACGAATTCTAATGTCATTCAAAACCACGACATCCGTGTGATGAATGTCAACTTGGTGGCGATGCACTCAAGGCAAAGCCAGTATCATAATCTGTCGCGGCACGATTACAGTTCCTGTCTGATTTTCTCGGTAAACAAACAGGGATGCTCTTTCATACAAGAGGCCCTCCAGCGTCAGATGGATCTTGGATGGATCCAAGACTACCATGATAGGAACTCCTATCAAATCAACATGGTTCAGATCTTTGACATTCGCGTGATGAATACCAACCTGGTAGAGTTACATGTTGAGCAGGTCCGACTTGGATTCTTAATATCACATGACTATCAAAATTGTAAAGCGGGTTGCAAAAACGATCGAGGTTGTACCCTTGTCTAGGAGGCACTTCAGCACTTGTTAAATCACTGGTGGATGCCAATCTATATGGACGAAGATACTCAGCAGATTAGTATCAATAACAGGAATCTTACTCGGCGTCAAAGTCAGGATGTCCGATCAGTGGAAGCTAACCTAGTGAGGTTACATTTTATTCAAAGTGGGTGTGGCCAGGTGCCACCACACAACTATGACAGTTGTAGCGTCTGTTCGGAAAGTAACCAAGGGTGTTACCTTGTGAGAGCAGCTCTTCAGGGTCAGATCGATCATGGAGAAATTCATCCATATCCAGGTTCAGGACCCATCATTTGGTCGCCGAACTACCTTGCCGATCAAGTTGAGGATGTTGTCACGATCTCTGATCATCACAGGACCATGGATGTTTTTGCCATCATCCCTCTACTTGACGAATCTAGAGTTCCCAACCGGGAACGGATCAAGGTTACTTATGATGGTCAGAAAAACCAGAAGGTTCCCATAGTCATCTATCTACCGGGGCCATTACCGTATCAATCAGCTAAGGCGATCCCTTACAAATACGGTGCAACAACAATTGAGAATGGAAAGGAAATTCCATTACCCTCCGTCGTGAATATTGCAGACGTCAGTCGTGTAACACGGAGTGGTAGAATCTTCAACCGAGGGGTTGGAGAATCCAACAAAGAAAAGGAACTTCAGGCGGAAATTCCTAATAGACCAGTCGGTCAATCTGGTAATCCCGACTTTTCAAAAGACAAAGATGAGATGCTAAAGCTCATCCAAAGGAGTGAATATAACATTGTTGATCAACTGTTACAGACTCCTTCAAAGATCTCAGTATTATCACTGTTACTCAGTTCAGAAGCACACAGAGAAGCTCTACAGAAAGTCTTGGAGCAAGCCTTTGTGGAACAGGATGTAACAATCAGACAATTCGATAGCATTGTCTCTAACATCACTTCCTGCAATAATTTAGGATTTAGTGATGAGGAATTACCTGAAGAGGGTCGCCGTCATAACATGGCACTCAATATCACAGTTAACTGCCAGGGCGATGCTTTAGCCAACGTACTGGTAGACACAGGGTCAGCCCTGAATGTTATGCCGAAGTCCACTTTGACGCAATTATCATTCAAGGGCCCTCCGATGAGAGTCAGTGAGGTCGTCGTTAAAGCATTCGACGGATCCAGAAAAACAGTTATCGGCGAAGTGGATCTTCCCATAACTATTGGTCCTCACACTTTCCAAATCACTTTCCAGGTCATGGACATCCGGGCAACATACAGTTGTTTATTAGGAAGACCTTGGATACATCAGGCTGGAGCGGTTACTTCAACCCTCCACCAAAAGCTAAAGTTCGTCAAGAACGATCAACTTGTCACGGTTTGTGGGGAACAAGCCTTGCTTGTGAGTAACTTATCATCATCTACTTGTGTGGAACCCAAGGAGGTTATTGGAACTCAGTTCCAAGCACTATCGGTGAGCAAGAACGATCAATCCGAAGAAGGAACTTCAATTTCTTCATACAAAGATGCTATCAAAGCGGTCGAGAGTACCGATACGACAGGATGGGGACGGCTTGTCATTCCTATTGACAATAAAACAAAGAAGGGTCTTGGTTTTTCTGTAACCTGTACCCAGACAGCCGCCAACGATGAAAGTCTTCATCCCCTTCAAAACTTCTTCCACAGTGGAGGTTTTCTTCACCCAGTGTCTCAGACAGTTCATGCTATTAATGAGGAAGATCCCTCTGACACAGATGAAGAATGGAAGTCCTACCTTAACGAGGACGGTTATATGTCTCAGGAAGAGGTGCCTATGCCTTTTTGCTTTCCTACAGAAAGTCCGAGATTTATACCAAGATCAGATGTCGAAATGATCTACGGAGATTGTGATCCGGAAGGATGCCGTGCTCCGCCAAATTCATTAGAGGAAGACACTCCGATGAAAGGCAATTCTGACTACACCTACTATGGCCCGATGGATGGTCTGCCAATGTGGCAACCTTACCCAGGAGACTTGGGGCCAGAAAGTCAGCCGAGTAATGAAACTCAACTGAGCGTCATTGAACAGAATACCTGTGTCCCCGCCATGTCATGGGATCAACACTCAGGTCATTCGGAAACTACTCAACATGAAGATGGATTCGCAACGTTTGCAGGACTAGAATTCATCAACTATGCTTTTCCTGAGGTCAACGTCATCAAGAGGGATGACTCCTCCAGTTCCAAAGAAGTTTGGGACACCCTGGGAGAACCAAGTGGAAAGTACGACTTTATGGTCAAGTACACCGCTCCCGAAAGCTCTCGTATCAGGCTCGAAGATATCCAGTCAACTGGATGGGGAGATACAGCTGAGAGCACAAATGATATGCAAAATGCGACAGAGGAATCCTCCTACGACAATTCTTCTTGGGAAACAGATTCCAATGATCCTACTCCACCAGAAATCAGCGTCATTTCTGAAGACAAATCAAGGAAGGTGCCAGACTTTGTGATTCACCGAGGAGTTCGCCGCCAATGGGTTGCCGTCGAGGTTCTGAAGGTCGTTCGTCAGTCAAAGTAATTGCCATCTTTAACCTTTCACCCTGCCCAGGTGAAACGGATGTTTTGATAGGGCTCGCTTTCTATAAATTTCCCTCTTCGCTTTGCCCAAAGCGACAGAGTTTTGTTTTATAGGGCTGTAGTTTCAAGATTCGACTTGTTCATTAATAAAATAACGTCGTTCTGTAATTTCCGCATTAATTGTTGTTTTCTCTTTTTGCTTTTTCAGAAAATGGTAATCCTAAAAAACATTCAATAATAAAAACAAGCAGTAAAATCAAAACACTGCACACACTTACATTTTCTCTATCTCTTCTAAACACGAATCATCACGTCATGCAGATTGCTTGTTTTATACCCCGTTGAAACATACGATCTGATGCCTTCTTCCAACTTTGAGTTCCCGGTATTCGAGGCTAAAGAAGAAAATGACAACGAAATTCCATAAGAGATCTCCCGACTACTCAGACAAGAGGAAAGGTCCATTGAACCTCACAAAGAGCCGTTGGAAACGGTAAACTTGGGTTCAGAAAAAGAGAGAAAAGAAATTAGGATCAGAGCATTGCTCAGTCCAACTGTCAAAGAAAATTTGATAAAGCTTCTCAAAGAGTTTCCTGATGTATTCGCTTGGTCCTATCAGGACATGCCAGGGTTGGATACCAGCATCGTGGAACACCACTTACCGTTGAGATCGGAATGTCCGCCAGTAAAGCAAAGGTTGAGACGGACTCACCCGGACATGGCCATCAAAATCAAAGAGGAGGTACAGAAACAGATCGACGCGGGTTTCCTCGCTACATCTGAATATCCTCAATGGTTAGCCAACATCGTACCCGTTCCCAAAAAGGACGGAAAGGTCAGAATGTGTGTTGATTACAGAGATCTAAACAAGGCAAGTCCAAAGGACGACTTTCCTTTACCACACATTGACATGCTGGTTGACAGCACAGCAAAGTTCAAAGTTTTCTCCTTCATGGATGGATTCTCGGGCTTTAACCAGATCAAAATGGTGCCGAAAGACATGGAGAAAACTTCGTTCATTACCCCATGGGGTACCTTTTGTTACAAGGTAATGCCGTTCGGTTTGAAGAATGTCGGGGCAACCTATCAAAGGGCCATGACTACTCTGTTTCATGACATGATACATAAAGAAATCGAGGTATATGTCGATGATTTGATTGCAAAATCAAGAACAGAGGATGAGCACGTTGAACATCTGTCAAAATTGTTCGAACGTCTAAGAAAATTCAAGCTCCGCTTGAATCCTAACAAGTGCACCTTCGGTGTCCGTTCGGGGAAATTACTAGGGTTCATCGTCAGCCAGAAAGGAATTGAAGTTGATCCTGACAAGGTCAAGGCCATTCAAGAAATGCCTTCTCCGAAAACTGAAAAACAAGTCAGAGGATTCCTGGGACGTTTGAACTACATCTCCAGATTCATATTCCTTATGACCGCGACTTGTACGCCGATTTTCAAATTACTCAAAAAGAACCAGGATTGTGTTTGGTCAGAAGATTGCCAAACCGCCTTCGACAGTATCAAGGAATACCTGTTGAATCCGCCAATTCTATCACCTCCAATGGAAGGAAGACCACTAATCATTTACCTCACAGTCCTAGAGGACTCAATGGGATGTGTACTTGGCCAACAAGACGAAACCAAAAGGAAAGAGTCTGCCATTTACTATCTAAGCAAGAAATTCACCGACTGCGAGACTTGGTACACAATGCTTGAGAAAACTTGTTGCGTTTTGGCTTGGGCAGCCAAACGTCTTCGCCAGTACATGATTCGTCATACTACTTGGTTGGTCTCCGAAATGGATCCAATCAAGTACGTTTTCGAAAAACCTGCTCTCACGGGAAGGATTGCCCGTTGGCAGATGTTACTATCAGAATATGACATAGAGTACCACGCTCAGAAAGCCGTTAAAGGAAGTATTTTAGCCGATCATTTGGCTCATCAACCGATTGATGATCAAGAATCAATCGGGTTTGACTTCCCAGACGAAGATGTCATGTATCTAAAGATGAAAGATTGCGATGAACCGCTACCCAGTGAAGGGCCAGAACCAGGTTCCCAGTAGGGACTTATCTTTGACGGAGCAGTTAATCATTATGGAAACGGAATTGGGGCAATCATTGTTACCCCTCAGGGTTCCCACATTCCTTTCACTTCCAGACTTACGTTCAAATGTACGAACAACGAGGCCGAATACGAAGCATGTATTATGGGTCTCGAAGAAGCAATTGATTTAAGGATCAAAAACTTGGACGTATACGGCGACTCAGCCTTGGTTATTAACCAAATCAAAGGAGATTGGAACACATACCAATCAGGATTGATTCCTTACAAAGACTATGCAAGGAGGTTGTTACCCTTCTTCAACAGAGTCGACTTTCATCACATCCCTCGTGATGAGAATCACATGGCTGATGCATTAGCCACTCTCTCTTCCATGATTAGTGTAGGTCGATGGAATGACATACCTAAGATCGACATAATGCGCCTTGAACGACCCGCTTACATCTTCACGATTGAAGCAGTCATAGATGACAGACCTTGGTATCACGATATCAAATGCTTCCTTCAGAAACAAGAGTACCCATCTGGGGCACTCAGAAAAGACAGGAAAACCCTCAGAAGATTGGCTGGAAACTTCTTCCTGAGCGGTGACACTCTTTATAAGAGAAATTTTGACATGGTCTTGCTCCGATGTGTCGACAGACCAGAAGCAGACGTGCTCATGAAAGAAATTCATGAAGGATCCTTTGGCACTCATGCCAACGGACACACAATGGCGAAAAAAATTCTCAGGGCCGGGTATTATTGGTTGACCATGGAATCCAACTGCTACAAGTACATGAGGAGGTGTCACAAGTGTCAGATATACTCCGACAAAATTCATGTACCGCCATCACATCTCAAAGTTCTTTTTTCCCCGTGGCCTTTTTCCATATGGGGAATCGACATGATTGGCTTGAACGAACCTAAGGCTTCAAACGGACATCGGTTCATCCTGGTAGCCATTGACTATTTCACCAAGTGGGTCGAAGCAGCGTCATTCGCCAATGTAACCCGACAAGTGGTGGTCTGATTTATCAAAAACAATATCATCTGCCGTTATGGTGTTCCAAGCGAGATCATTACTGATAATGGATCTAACTTAAACAATAAGATGATGAAAGAGTTATGCGCTGAGTTCAAGATTAAACACCATAACTCATCTCCCTACTGACCCAAGATGAACGGAACGGTAGAAGCGGCTAACAAGAACATCAAGAAGATCGTTCAAAAGATGGTTGTAACCTATAAAGATTGGCACGAGATGCTACCCTTTGCTCTTCATGGTTATCGCACATCTGTCCGCACTTCAACAGGGGCTACCCCTTTCTCTCTAGTATATGGCATGGAGGCAGTGCTCCCCATAGAAGTAGAGATCCCATCAATCCGGGTATTGATGGAAGCTAAGCTCACCGAAGCTGAATGGTGTCAAAGTCGACACGACAAACTGAACCTGATCGAAGAGAAGCGAATTACGGCACTATGCCACGGTCAGTTGTATCAACAGAGAATGAAGAGGGCGTTCGACAAAAAGGTTCGGCCTCGTGTCTTCAGAAAAGGAGACCTCGTGCTCAAGAAGATACAATCATTTCTCATTGATTCTCGGGGCAAATGGACCCCAAATTATGATGGCCCCTATGTGGTCACGAAAGTTTTCTCATGCGGCGCCTTGAGACTTGCAACCATGGACGGAGAGGAATTTGCCTACCCCACGAATGTTGATGTAGTCAAGAAATACTTCGCCTAAACTAAAAAAAAAAAAACGTCTCGGTGGATTGAAAACCCGAAAGGGCGGTCCAGGCAAAAGTTAGAGACATGAAAAAAAAGAATCATCCCGATGGATTGGAAATCTCATAGTACAATCCAGGAAAAAATTAGGGATAATGGCAAGTAACTATGTTCAACAGAGGCAAGTCCCTCAGCAGCAGTAGTTACATCATCTATCGGAGGAAATCTCCAGTCAAAGGTCATCTTCGACGGAAGCTCAGGATGTCCCGAACTCAAAATTGGTAGAAGGATAGTGGTCGTTATGTTTCAACGTAGCCCTTTTCCCTGTAGATTACCGTTTTCTAACTTTGTATATACTCTTTGGAATCACGCGTTTGGCTGATCTCCATCTTATCAATAAAATTTGAGCCCTTGTGCTTTTGTTTGTAATTCTTGCTTGTTTTAGCTTTACAGAACGACGTTGTTTAAACTTAATCAGCGATTCTTGAAATAAAACAAAAATGAATTTACTTGTTAAAACTTTTTCTGCTTTTAAAATAAAGATGGCAATTTCTTTTGACTGTTGAACATCAGAAGAACATCGATTGCTTCTCCCGAAGTAAGCGAATTTCGAAGTGCAGAATCAAAGTACTCCTTCTAAGCCAGTATGCCTGAATGAAGGGATCAACTGTGTCAGAGACCTTGTTTCGTCTGACAGCCTCGGCCGAGTTCTCATCTCCTAAGCCCGATCAACATAGCTCCCAACGGGACTATCTCTCCTAAGCAAGGTGGAATTGCTATCTTGAACCAGCGATATCTCTATACGCCCCACGATGGCCGAGTATCCAATTGTGTTCATCCATTAGTCTGTATGTCGCGTCTGTTTTGTCAGCATATACATACATACATCATGCATTTTTTCTTTGCATTCACATTTCATATTGCATCACTATCACTTGAGTCGGTCTTGTCCCCTAGTGATAAACAGTTTTCTCAATCGAGTTTGTCAGTTCTTTCCTCGTCAGGAAGTGTTGCGTCTGCACAATCTCGCCACCAGTGTATCTTTAGATCAGAGTCGGTCCTTGACCACTTTGATAACTTGAACCTCTGAAAAGCCAGAGAAAACTCTCAATAAACGTCACTCTTCACCATTGAAGATGATATCCGTGCTTTCCCGGATTAAGGAAAATCCACAGAGAAAGCCTCGTGATCAGAGATTCGGCAGCATGCCAGTTTTGCTCCGAAAGGACCGCTGATGAAAAGGTCATCGGCCCCCACAAAATTAGACCCCATCATATGGCGTTTCTCCGGGAAGATCCCGAGAAAAGTATGATGAAAGATCCCAAACGAAAATAGTCTCTCAAGAGACTCGCTTTCCCCAGTAGAATCGACAAACGGCGTCTCCAAAACAGAGAAGTTTGTACAACTCTACAACTCAGACGACTGGGTTCCCCAGCAAGTCTGACATCAAAACTTTTTCCACTCAAATGGCATCTCCCCAGGAAAATTCGGCGAGAAGTTTGAAGGAAAGCCGCTACGCATAGCGTCCCTTGTCAAGAAAGTTTATTGACAAAAGAAACTAAGACCAGTTCTTGGTAAGAAACCAGGATCGAGGGGAAGTTCAAATCAGAAACTAAGACCAGTTCCTTGGTAGGAAACCAGGATCGAGGGGAAGTTTAAATCAGAAACTAAGACCAGTTCCTTGGTAGGAAACCAGGATCGAGGGGAAGTTTACTTCAAAAGAGACTGAGACCATTTCCTTGGTAGGAAACCAGGATCGAAGGGAAGTTTACCTTTTCTAAGCATCATCGCTTAGCTAAAGAAGATGAATGCGTAAGCTACCATTCATAACCACCATCAAAATTTCGGATATTCCGATATTTAATCCTCTTGCACCCCGAATGCTCGAATCCTTTCGTCATTCATACCTTCGGGTCCAAGAAGATTAAATAGGGGCATCTGTAATACCCCAAATTTAGACCACTTAGATTTCCCATCATTGTGAAAATCATCATCACAATATGGATGAACCATCATGCTTCATCAGTCTCCCCAAAGATGGGTGAGCATCCAATACAATCAAAATTAGGGTTTCAAGCCCTCTCTGAGTGCTTAGACAAAGGATCAATCAAGAAATGACATGATCTTCAACTTGTCTAATCTCTCAAACATCCACAATGGATCAAAAAGGACTCCCACTTCAAGGATTAAGCACAAGGCTGCTCCCTTCTAGGTGGATCAAGTCTCAAGATCGACAGTGTCACCAAATTAGGGTTTTGATCGACCAGGGTCTCCAGATGGAAATTTTCATCTGGGCACAAGGCAATGATCCAAAACATGACCTAATATGCTTCATGGAACCTCATGAACCCATGCATCAAGTCAATTTTGCCTCAGGGGATGCATTCATCAAAAATCAGGAATTAGGGTTTCTTGACCTAATTCACCCCTAAGTTGACTTTTGGGACAAAACATGAGTCAAGACCTCAAGAGATTATTTGAGGGTCTCTAATACACCATATTGATCCATTTGGAACAATGGATTGATCCAAGAAGCTTGAGCAACAAGTTTCATTTTCATCTGCACCACAATTAGGGTTTTAAGGGAAAAGTCAACTGTAACTTTGACTTTTGACCAGGACATGCTCCCAAACCCTAATACATGATTGAATATACCCTATGAGACCCATGGAACATGTCCATCAAGTTTGATTTAGGTCAAGGACATGATTTCCTGAAGAATTGCACAGTTTGGAATTCATCTGATAAAAAGTCAACTGTGCACAAAAGTCAACTTTGACTTTTTGAGATTTTTCACCAAAATGGATTTTTAACCCAAAATTATGTTAATGTATGATTTGAATCATCATTCATCAAGAAAAATCAAGAAAAGTGAGATAACTTGTAAAAGGGGTAACCATAAAACTTCGAAATTTTTCTAAGTTAAAAATAAAGTGGCAAAGGTACCAACTTTGGAGGACCATAACTCCTAAACCACAAGGCCATTTTTTCTCATCCAAAGATGGATTTGTAGCCCTCATTATCACCTACAAAAACTTCAACTACAAGTCATTCCAATTCATTAAGGATTTTGAGTTATGGAATGATCAAAGTGGCTGAAAAGTGAAAATGTCACTTTTTCCAACACTTAGTGAAATTTTCACTAAGTCAGAATTTGCCTTCACTTTTTGCCAAATGTAGGGGGATTTTTCACTTGGAATCAAAAGAGATCAAAACCAAACTTGTTCAAACAGTTGTTGTATCATGTAAGAGCTTTCCAAAATGGCCAAGAACATTGCCAAATTCAACCTACATCATGAGATACAACATTGGCAAGTTGCCTTGCTGAAATCTGTCAAAGCAAGGCAGAATTTGCACTTTGGCTCGATTTGCCAAAATCAGCCAATTTCAATTGCTCCAATCCACTTGGACACCTCAGAGGATTGAATCCAAAGGGGACAATCACTGAGCCAAGCCTCCAAGGTCCAAGGAACAAAGAATAGCATGTTGAACCTAGAATGGCCAAAATAGGGACAAGACTTCAAATTTGGAATGAGGCATTCAATGGAACCATCAAGGTGGCATGGACTGAGTCATTCTCATCTGAAATCAGTCAAGACTTATCCAAGACCAAGGGGACCAAAGCTCTGTGCCCTAACCTCTAGTCAATGGCTAGAGGAGACTTTCATTTCCATTGGCCAACATTGAGGAAACCTACTTACCAGCTGCCATGCACTATTCCTTGCAAAATAAACATGCTCTACTATAAATAGAGCTCAATTGTGGTCAGTTTAAGTACACCAAAGCCATCTAACAGATGCTTTCCTCAAAATCTCTTTCTCTTGGCAAAAATGCCTTTCTTAGCAAGGTAGCTATCGGGTTTTGAGTTTGAGAGCAATTCTGCACAAACCAATCACTCACACACCTCACATACATCACATATGAGCTGATCAAACACTCACATAACTTCTGAAACATCAATTTCATGAAATCACCAGCTGGTTGCTCAAATTTTCAAACAAGGTGCAGCTGAGATGCCATAAACTGATCCAGTCCATTTCAATTCAATCCAAGTGTTCAAACACACTCCATATGGTGTAGGGAAGCTGTCCAGATCATCACAACTTGTCTGTAACACCTCCAACTCAAAATCACATCTGCTCTTGCTGTCACGACTTGGAGGTAAGCACATACTTGGTCATCTCTCAATCTATGCATATTTCCTCGCACAATAATTTGGCCATATGTTCATAATCATGCATGGAATGTTTTCCCTCAATTAAATGCATTGTTTGAATCGTGTATCAAAAATCCTAGCCTTCATGCAAAAATTAGGGTTCTTGAGGTTTCTTCGTGATTTCTTGTTGTATGTTTAATTTAAATGAAATTAAAGTACATAGACATGATCGTGAGGTTGAGACGAGCATAATGATATGTGGATTGCATGATATGATTACGTATTCATGGAGATTGGATAGAAAACGCAAATCTGAGAAACCAAGAACACGCGCGTGTTCTTCAGCTGTTCTTGGCGCCATTTTTGAATAATTTGAATATTTGAATTTTGTGATTTTGTTTAATTGATTCAAAAATTAATTTCTCTCTGAGTTTTAATGATTTTGAGTTGATTCTTTTTTTAATAATTCACAAAAATGTTAAAATATTTTATTATATCAAAAAATCCCAAAAATATTATTTATTTCATATAATTGATATTTTTGTAAAGAATTAATATTTTGATTGTTTTTGGAATTTCAAATATTTTTTCTACCTTGATTTTGCAACTTTTAATGCCTTCTAATTATTTTGTAGGTCAATACTTAATTTTTGAAGCATTAATCCAAGATCACAATTTGTTTTCCATGTGTTAAACAATTTTTGATCATTTTAATTGAATTTTTATTCAATTAAATACATTTTGAAAACAAATTAGGGTTTTGGATTAATTCAACCCTCATAAATCATTTTCAAAACACTTTGGGCCTCTATTAGAGTGTAAGACCCAATCCTTTTTTTTTTTACCAAGTCATCTTTGGGCCTCACTTATTGTATAAGTCCCGATACCGTCAAAAAACAAATGGCGCGATCGTCGCGTTTTCAAAAATCATTTGGGCCTACCCTCGAGTAGTAAGACCCATTTCTTTTTTCTTTAAAACACTTTGGGCCTCTATTAGAGTGTAAGACCCAATCCCCCTTTTAACCAAAACATTTTGGGCCTCACTTATTGTATAAGTCCCTCTGCGTTAAAAGAAAACCTCGGCGCGATCGCCATTTTTAAACGAAAAATCATTTGGGCCTACCCTCGTGTTATAAGCCCCTCTCTTTTCTTTAAACCTTTTTGGGCCTCTTGAGAGAGTGTAAGACCCATCCCTTTGTACAGAAAACCTTTTTGGGCCCCAGTCACTTGTATAAGTCCCTCTGTACAAATTCAACAGTGTGCTCACTGATAAAACCCTGGGCCTCTCCTTGAGCTGTAAGCCCCAAATCTTTCTTTTTCAAAGCACTTTCTCCTTTGATTTTGAATATACTGTTGTTTTTAATCTTTCTTTGTTGAACAACTAACCAAACAGCATGGAAGCACTACAACCGAGTAAGTGGTTATCGCTTTCATTTACTGCTTTCATATTATAAACTGTATTGTGGGGCTGCTCATTGTAAGTCTCCTTTCATAAACTCATATCTACTGTGTAATAATAGTATAGATATTTCGAGTTTCCCCGGCAACTACGTCTAGAACTAGGTGACGCCGTTTCACTTATTCGTAGAAATAGATGCCTAGATCCCCAATAGGAGCACCAGATACAGTCTTCTCTTCGGATGTCCTCCTTAGGAATCGTCAAGAAGCTCTACTCCCCAAGATGAATGTATTCTCCGTGAATGGCATCTTTGAGTTTCTTCCCAATTCTCGAACTTTCCTGACTTGATCTATTCCTTGTGGATAGCTTGCCTTGAATGTCTCGGGGTTTGGGTACCCACTACGGTCATAATCTTGGACCTTAACTAAGGAACCCTCTTTAAAAGCTAAAAGTCGCTGGATAGTAAACCTCGCACGTTTACCAATGGTTTTTATCTTTAAAAGAGTTATCTCTCCTAATGGAAAGGAGATGATAGACCCACGGGCTTCTTAAAAGCATCGGCCTCCTCTTGGGCATTATTCAAGGACCCTACGGCTTCTTAGAAGTATTCACAGCCTCCTCTTAGGCTTCGTATAATGATCTCTTCCTTCGGGAATGATAGCCTCCTCTTGGGCTTCGTACAAGGACCCGTCGGCTTCTTAAAAGTTCCCAGCCTCCTCTTGGGCTTCGTACAAATTGTCCCGACGACCTCCTAGAGGTATAGGAATAGAACCTAGTCATTCTCATAGAACAGTCCTTTCATAGAGTCTACTACTGTTTCTCAAAGCATAGTACGAAAGATAAAACTCTAGACACGGACAGTCTAACTTCCTTGAGTCTCAAAGACATTCTCAAGCACCCTTCGTTAAATAGGAAGGAAACCCGCAGACTCAGATAGTCTCGATACCCTTTGGATTTCCCGTTTCCTCAAAGAGAAGGAAATATCCCTGATCCTCAAATTAAATCCCTGAGTACAGTGTTACTCATATAAGAACTGATTTTCTCTTTTAAATCAGTATATTGGATCTGTCACTCAACTGAAACAGTTACAATAGCCTCCATCTCGGGCTTCATACGAGATACCAAAATTCTCCCCAGTAGAGTCAAAACAATCTTTTCGCCTCTCTCTCGGGCTTTGTACGAGATACAAAAACACTCTCTTACTGAGTATAAAAGATTCTCCAACTGAGTCAACTCTTTGCTAGCCTCCTCTTAGGCTTTGTATAACGATATGCCCCACTGGGTCAAAAACTTTTAGCCTCTCTCTCGGGCTTTGTACGAGACACAAAATAGCCTCCTCTTAGGCTTTGTATAATGATTTTCCTAGCGGAAATTAGCCTCCTCTTAGGCTTTGTATAAGAAAACCACCGGTTGATCCAATCAACCTTTTAGCATCAAAGTTGTGCCTCGTTCATAGTACACAAACATCAACAACTCCTTTCCCTTCATCTAATCGCTGTAAGCGGCAAGCCTCTGGATCATCTACATCCATGCCACTGTCCCTCTTTAGCATGAGAAATTCCTAAGGAAAGATGGCATTGCTCTACACTGAGTTAAAGTCTTCTCCTTCAGGTTAAAACCCTTTCTTCGGAAATTATGGCATTGCTCGGATCCGCGTATCCCAGTTAAAGTAATTCTCCTTCTCCCCTCTTTAGAGATGACAAATTCTCTCTAAAGTCGAGGTCTTTCAGCTTCACGTCTTGGGCTTTGAACAAGATACAAATAGACCTTTTAGCTTCACATCTTGGGCTTTGAACAAGATACAAATCACCTTTCGCTTCACGTCTTGGGATTTGAACAAGACACCAAAACACCCCTTTCCTCCCATAGAATAGGAGGAACTACGAATGCTCTGATTTCCCTGTTTCGGTAAACGGGAATACGTAGGCATAAGATCGAAAGAAAAGATCTTAGCGAGCGCAATCAACAAAAAACCCAAATCCCATATCTTCGTCAATCAAAAGCAGTATTTCAAAAACATCAGTCCTAATATCCTAATCCTTGTTCCCCGCTAGAAAGTCCTAGAAAGAAAGAAAACCGTATTGGCGAAAATACAAATAACCAGTACAAATCCCCGTTAGAAAAAAGTTTTAATTTTAATATTTTATAAATAAAAGTTTTTATTATTACTTAATTTTAAAGTTATATAAAAAAAATAATGTTTTTCTTATTAAAAGGAATTTTTAATTTTTAGTATTTTAACGAATAATAGTTTTATATAAAAAACTTTTACTAATAAAAGAGTTTTAACAAATAGTTAATTTATTTTGTTATATTTTATTAAGAGTGATTTTTTTTTAATAAAAGGGTTATATTAGATAATAAAAAGATTATATTTTTACTAAGAAAATATATTTTTATATAAAAAGGGGGTTATGTTTTTTTATAATTTAGAAAAAAATTAATGTTATTAACTTTAAGAAAAATGATTATTTAAAAGAATCTAAATCCTTATTATTATTTTTTTAGAATTAATTGTGTTAGAAATAAGTTCTAATTATCCTGAAAAAAGGATTATTTGAATATTATGAAATTATTAAGAAAAGTTTAAATTAAATAAACAGATTAAATAATTAGTTAAAACGGAGGGATCTGGTGTTCCGGGTGAGGGAGGGTCCATCGCGGACTCTCAAATCATGGCAATTGGATCAGGACGGGTCAAATATGACCCTGATTAGCGTCAAAGGACGTGGGTGCACTTTAGGATTGGTGGCCGTGTGTGTACGTGATCGCAATTAGCCTCAGAAACAAAACCAAAAAAGAATGCAAGCGAAACCTAATTCTCTCCGTCTTCCCTCTCTCGTCTTCTCCCTCTCTCGTCATCTCTCACGCTCTCTCGATCGTCCAAACTCTCTCTAACCTCTCGCCGAATCCAGACTCAAACAAATCAGAAAGAAAATCTCAAAAAGCCCTAAATCTAAACCATAATCCCCATTGTGAATCCCATACCCCAATTCTCATTAATAGATTGATTACAAATTACAGAGATTTGAGTAAAAAGCGTCGAAGATGGAAGTTGAGGAGAATCTTCAAGTTTTCACAGACCACCTTCGTACAGATAAGTGCTTTTCCGTCTTTTCCGTATGAGTACCTATATGTGTGTGTATTTCCCCTGCTGCTTGTGTTCTGAAAATGTTGGTGTGGATTCTCCGGGATGTTTGCGTGGAATCTGCCTCAAAAACTCACTCAGTGGATGAGGTTTGTAGTGTTGTAACTTAGGTGTATCGATGGTTCTGCATTTTTTGGTGTGTTTTTGTGAGATTTCAATTGTCAATTTTTGTGTGCTTTTTCGTATCGCCTCTCCCCCCTTTTTGCGAACTCTGTGTTTATGTTTATATATAGGTTGCAAGAAACATAGATTTAACTTCTAAATAATATCTGTTGGAACATGTTTGTACTGTTTTGGAATGAGTTCAGTGTTGTCTAAACATATTGGATACGGTGGATGACTGCTTTGGAAAGGTTATTGAATTGTGTCTGAGAACCGTTTGGGAATGTTTTTGAATGGTTGTATGAAGCTTGTTTTGGAAAGTTTTCAAAATGGTTTGAACATGTTTCTTCTGATTTTGGAAATACTTGATGATGTCTGATAAATTGCTTTAAATGTTGGTTGAAAGTTTGCTTTGGGAAGTAATTGAAACGTGTTTTTTCCAATTTCCTTGCCAGGTTTAGGACGTGGGTTAGTACAACCATGTGAACTTTGAGGTAACAATCTAAATCCTTCTTGTTGATGAATCACAACCTTTTAATTTCTGCAAGGCATTTCTCCATTCCCAAATGCTTCAAAATAGTTTCAATGAAAAGCAATGCTTGCATTACTCACAATCCTCACGCAAGCTGATTTGATTGCAGGTGATATTCTGTGCGGGGTTGGTGTAACGCCCCGATTTTGATTATTCCATTATTCTTGAGTCTTTTGTTTTAATTGGGTGATAAATTATTTTATTTGTTAAATTGGTGTGTTAAATGTTATTTTACCGTTTTTGAGAGTTTTCGGGGAAATTAGAATGGAGGGTATTTTAGACTTTTCTCAATTTATCATAAGTTAGAAATTTTGTGGAGTTAGAATTTTGTGAGAAAAAGGAATTAATTGATTTAGTGGAAAATGAGAGAAAAGAAATAGAAAAGAAAGAAAATAGATAGAAAAGAGAAAGAAAAGAGAAATAGAGAGAAAAAGGAGAGAAAGAAAGAAGAGGAAGAGAACAGAAGAGGAAAAGAGGAAAACCAAGAAAATCAACCTCTAGGAATCGATTTAATCGGGTAAGGGTGTGAAACATTGTTATCTTATCAATGTATAGTATTATGTATGATTGTGTATGTGTGTATTGGATTGGTTGTGGTGTTTTCATAGTTTTCCATTTTAGGTCGATAATGAGAAATCGATGTTTTCGCGGTTGGAAATCGACGAAAATGTGGTAGAATGCTTGTTGCCATGATTAGATTGAGTTCTGATGGATGTATGTTGTTTTGAAAATGTTTTAGGTTGAAAAATAGGGTTTTTGGGTTTTCAACAGCGCTGAAGGATTCTGAGTTTTCGCAGGTTCGCCTAGCGAACCAATCAGCGAAGGGTAGCGAAGGTTCGCTACGGGTATTCGCCTAGCGAAGGCATGAGCGAAGGTTCGCTAGAGTGTTCGCCTAGCGAACTTTGGGTGTTTTTGGCTCTGTTTGGTTCTGACTTGGTTCGCCAAGTGCTCACCTAGCGAACTTTGTGTCTGTTTTTAGCTAACAGTTGGTTCGCTGGAACATTCGCCTAGCGAAGGAGCTAGCGAATGCTCGCGAGGTATGTTCGCCTAGCGAAGGAGCTAGCGAATGCTCGCGAGGGAGGTTCGCCCAGCGAACAGTGCTGTTCGTGTAATTTTGTTTTCTGCACAACTTTTGATCTGTGGTTCGGTTTGAGGCGTGGTTTGATGCGTTAGAAAGCTTATGGAATGTTCTTTCTTAATATGATGAATTGGAAATTATTAGCCGATTAAATAAGTCGGAAAAGTCAGAAATAGTGCTATTTAGCGACTTTTACCGTTTTGACAGTGTGTTTGAATGTGAATCGTACAATAGTGCATTGACGTGAATGTATGTAGATTGTATGTGATTGTATGAGATGAATGTATGTATATATTGTGAATATGTATGCATTTCAAGAATGTCTTGAGTCATTATCATGGGTAGCATAATGATGTGCATTCTTGTGCTGAGGGATTCTAATGAGAATCCGCTATAACATCGTGAGCCTCTCTCGGTGGAGGTGTGAGCGATGGTTGTAGACGATTGTGAGCCTCTCTTGGTGGAGGTGTGAGCAATCGGATTGTGAGCCTCTCTTGGTGGAGGTGTGAGCAATCGGGTCGTGAGCCTCTCTCGGTGGAGGTGTGAGCGATCCATAAACACTGTGAGCCTCTCTTGGTGGAGGTGTGAGCGGTGGGTGAACATCGTAGGCCCGACGGGGAGTTACTTTGGTAACGAGCGATGGTTCCAGCAGAAGTTCCTGAGTGAACTTGAGATGATTGAGTCGGTACCGCATTGCATTTGCATAGAGTCGTGAGTCGGTCTCTATGATTTGCATTTCTCATCTTTAAATGATGCATTGGTGAATAAACAGTTGTGTATGTTTATGTGGAATGATAAGAATTATGAAAGTATGCCTGATGTGTATGCTTGGTTTTATATATATATGGATACATTGCGATGTATATGAGTGACTTGTGATGAATTGTGGTGAGAAGGTGAATTATGTGTAATTTTATGCTATTATATATAATTATATGCATTGTTATTATGATAATATTTCTCACCCTTCTGCTGTTTTATGATGCTCTATGAGGCATTGCAGAGTAGGTATGCTGGTGGTCTTTTTGTGAAGCGTGTCTTCATTCTTTTGGTCGGTTGGCTCTGATATGTAGCACCGGGTAGCTAGGAGGGCTATGATTCTTTTGTGATACATTATATATGTATCTTGTTGATAAATGTTTATGTAAACATGAATTATGTTGGTGGATAATACTTGGCGATGTATATATGTGTATGTATATATATGAATTGGTTGTTATTCAATGTTTAGATCTTCCGCTTTTATTCTAAATATTGACATGTGGGTGTAAGGACTAAGTTCCTCTGTTGCAAGTTACCCCACTGTTGCATATCAATTGTTGAGCAGGTGTTGTATGTTTAAATTTCGTAATTAATGTGACATGCCTCTTTTATACCATGTTTGTAATTATACTCTGACGAAATCTTTATTATGTGCCTAAATGATTATTTGGGGGTATAGAAAGGGGGTGTTACATTAAGTGGTATCAGAGCCAGAGTTGAGTCAGTTGTGTCTGTCTTGTTGTTGTGTTGGTTGAACTGTTGTTTAACCTTGTTGTAATTTTTGGGAATGATCAGAATATGGCTGGTAGAAATGATAATGCGATGGCTACTACTTTGGAAGCAATGGCTAGGGCGGTGCAAGGTGCGCCGAATGTGAATGCTAATGATGAGTTCAGGAAGAATCAACCACCGGTTTTCAAAGGAAGATTTGATCCCAATGGTGCTCAACTTTGGTTAAAAGAGATTGAACGGATCTTCAGGGTCATGGACTGTGCGGAAGAGAATAAGGTGAGGCTTGGGTCTCACATGTTGAAGGAAGAAGCCGACGATTGGTGGGTCGGTATGCGTGAAGTTCTTGAGGTGGATGATGAAGAAGTAACTTGGGATTTATTCCGTACTGAATTCTTGAGGAAGTATTACCCTGAGAGTGTGAAGGGAAAGAAGGAGATGGAGTTTCTTGAACTAAAACAAGGTAGTATGTCGGTGGTGGACTATACTGCTAAGTTTGTGGAGTTGGTTCAATTCCATCCTCATTATGCTGCGATTACTGCTGAGTTCTCAAAGTGTATTAAATATGAGAATGGTTTACGTCCTGAGATTAAACAAGCTGTGGGGTATCAAAGGATAAGAAGATTTTCGGATTTGACGGAATGTTGTAGAATCTTCGAGGAAGATAGCAAGGCTCGTTCCACACATTATAAAAGTTTGAATGAGAGGAAGGGAAAGCAACAAGCTAGAAGTGGACCTTATGTGACACCCGCTGATAAGGGCAAGCATAGGGGAAACTTCGAGAGGAGATCTGGAGGAGGAGGTTCTGGTCCCCTTAAGTGCTACAAGTGTGGTGAAATGGGTCATAAATCATTTGAGTGTGGGAAGACAGTGGCAAAATGTTCTAACTGTGGAGGCCTTGGGCATGCTACTACAGATTATAGAAGGAATGTGGTGAAGTGCTATAACTGTGGGGAAATTGGTCACATTAGCCCAAAGTGTCCGAATCCGAAGAAAGCTCCATCCGGTGGGAAGGTATTTTCTCTGGAAGGAACTCAGACTTCGAGTGCAGATCGTCTGATTCGAGGTACTTGCTTTATTAATAGTACACCTTTAGTTGCCATTATTGATACTGGAGCGACTCATTCGTTTATTTTGTCTGAGTGCGCGAAGCGTTTAAATCTTGTGTTGTCTCTGATGGATGGTAAGATGGTTATTGATACTCCAGCAATGGGGTCAGTAACTACGTCTTTGGTTTGTTTGATGTGTCCTTTGACCATTTATGGTAAAGACTTCGAAATGGATCTAGTGTGTTTGCCGTTGGAAGGATTGGATGTGGTCTTGGGTATGAATTGGTTGCAATTTAACCGAGTTCATATAGATTGCTATCACAAGTTAGTAAGGTTTCCTTCTTTGGAAGATGATGAATTTGAGAGTTTCCTATCCACTAAAGAGTTGAAGAAACTTTTAGCGGACGAAGCTCAATTGTTTGGTTTGTTTGCATCATTGTCGGTGGAGAGTCGAGTTGAGCTTGATGTGTTCCCAGTGGTGTGTGAATTTCCAGAAGTGTTTCCGGAAGATATTAAGGATGTACCGCCGGAAAGAGAAGTTGAATTTTCAATTGATCTAGTTCCGGGTACTAGACCGATCTCGATGGCACTGTATCGTATGTCGGCATCGGAATTGGTAGAATTGAAAAAGCAATTGAATGACTTGTTGGACAAGAAATTTGTAAGACCAAGTGTTTCTCCTTGGGGTGCTCCGGTATTGTTGGTAAAGAAGAAGGACGGGAGTATGAGGTTATGCATTGATTATCGACAGTTGAACAAAGTGACAATTAAGAACAAGTATCCGCTTCCAAGGATCGATGATTTGATGGACCAATTGGTTGGTGCGAATGTTTTTAGCAAGATTGATTTGAGATCAGGATACCACCAGATTCGTGTGAAAGGAGAAGATATTCAAAAGACGGCATTTAGGACACGGTATGGTCATTACGAATATTCTGTGATGCCATTCGGGGTTTCTAACGCGCCGGGTGTGTTTATGGAATACATGAATCGTATTTTTCATGAACAGTTGGATCGTTTTGTGGTTGTGTTCATCGATGATATTTTGATTTACTCTAAGTCTCAAGAGGAGCATGAAGAGCATTTGAGGATTGTGTTGCAAATTTTGAAAGAGAAACAATTGTATGCTAAGTTGTCGAAATGTGAATTTTGGTTGTCGGAAGTAAGCTTCCTTGGACATGTTATTTCCGGTAGTGGTATTAGTGTTGATCCATCCAAGATAGATACGGTGATACAATGGGAGGTTCCTAGGTCGGTTACGGAGATTCGAAGCTTTTTAGGCTTGGCGGGTTATTATCGGAGGTTTATTGAGGGATTTTCGAAGTTGGCACTTCCTTTAACGCAATTGACTTGTAAAGGAAAGGCTTTTATTTGGGATATTCATTGTGAAGAGAGTTTCAATGAGCTAAAGAGAAGGCTGACAACGACTCCGATCTTGATTTTGCCTAATCCTAATGAACCATTTGTAGTGTATTGTGATGCTTCATTGGTGGGTTTAGGTGGTGTTTTGATGCAAGATGGAAAAGTTGTGGCATATGCTTCTAGACAATTGAGAGTGCATGAAAAGAATTATCCTACACATGACTTGGAGTTAGCGGCCGTGGTGTTTGTTTTGAAAATATGGAGGCATTATCTTTATGGTGCGAGATTTGAAGTTTTTAGTGATCACAAAAGCTTAAGATATTTATTTGATCAAAAAGAATTGAACATGAGACAAAGAAGGTGGTTAGAGCTTTTGAAGGATTACGATTTTGGTTTGAATTACCATCCGGGTAAGGCAAACGTGGTGGCCGATGCTTTGAGTCGGAAATCGTTACATATGTCCGCATTGATGATGAGAGAATGGGAACTTTTGGAGGATTTTAGAGACTTGAGTTTGGTTTGCGAAATGACGCCGCGAAGTGTGCGACTTGGTATGCTACATGTTACGAATGATTTTCTTGCAACGGTTAGTGAAAAGCAAAAGTTGGATTTGAAGTTCGTTGATTTGATGATGAATGAGAACGAGGATTTTAAGGTTGATAATTTTGGAGTTTTGAGATTCCGTGGTCGTATTTGTATTCCCGACGATGTGGAGTTGAAAAAGATGATTTTGGAGGAAGGACACCGAAGTAATTTAAGTATTCATCCGGGTGCGAATAAGATGTATCAAGATTTGAAGAAGATCTTTTGGTGGTCCGGTTTAAAGAGAGATGTTGCTCAATTTGTGTATGCGTGCTTAACTTGTCAAAAGTCTAAGGTGGAACATCAAAAGCCTAGTGGATTGATGCAACCGTTGGATATTCCGGAATGGAAATGGGATAGTATATCGATGGATTTCGTTACGGGATTGCCGAATAAGCAAAGAGGTCATAATGCTATTTGGGTAATTGTTGATAGGCTTACTAAATCTGCTCACTTTATTCCAATTGATATTAGTTATCCTTTGGAGAAGTTAGCCGAGATTTATGTTCTTGTGGTTGTTAAGTTACATGGAGTTCCTAAGAGTATTGTATCGGATCGAGATCCGAGATTTACATCGAGATTTTGGGTGAGTTTACAAGAGGCTTTGGGTTCTAAGCTAAGATTGAGTTCGGCTTATCATCCGCAAACGGACGGTCAAACCGAAAGGACGATTCAATCGTTGGAGGATTTATTGCGTGCTTGTGTACTCGAGCAAGGTGGTGCTTGGGATGGTTATTTGGCGTTGATTGAGTTCACTTACAATAACAGTTTTCATTCGAGTATAAGCATGGCACCATTTGAGGCTTTATATGGTCGGAGATGTCGAACACCTTTGTGTTGGCATGAAACCGGCGAGAGGACGATAGTTGGACCGGAAATGGTACAACAAACGACGGAGAAAGTGAAGTTTATTCGGGAGAAGATGAAAGCTTCTCAAAGTAGACAAAAGAGCTATCATGACAAGAGAAGGAAAGATCTTGAATTTCAAGAAGGCGACCATGTGTTTTTGAGAGTTACACCGGTTACGGGTGTGGGTCGTGCTTTGAAGTCGAAGAAGTTGACTTCTCGTTTTATTGGTCCGTATCAGATTACTTCACGAGTTGGTGTTGTGGCTTACCGTGTGGCGTTGCCTCCGAACCTTTCGAATTTGCATGACGTATTCCATGTTTCGCAACTTCGAAAATATGTTCCGGATCCGTCACATGTTATTCCTATGGACGAGGTAGAAGTGAGAGATAACCTTACGTTGGAAGTTTTACCGGTTAGGATTTTGGACCGTGAAGTTAAGAAACTAAGAGGCAAGGATATTGCGCTTGTGAAAGTAGCGTGGGGAGGCGCTGCGGAAGGCAATATGACTTGGGAACTAGAGAGTGGGATGCGAGAGTCGTATCCGGAGTTGTTTGAATCAGGTATTATTTTCGAGGACGAAAATTTCTAAAGTGGGGGAGAGTTGTAACGCCCCGATTTTGATTATTCCATTATTCTTGAGTCTTTTGTTTTAATTGGGTGATAAATTATTTTATTTGTTAAATTGGTGTGTTAAATGTTATTTTACCGTTTTTGAGAGTTTTCGGGGAAATTAGAATGGAGGGTATTTTAGACTTTTCTCAATTTATCATAAGTTAGAAATTTTATGGAGTTAGAATTTTGTGAGAAAAAGGAATTAATTGATTTAGTGGAAAATGAGAGAAAAGAAATAAAAAAGAAAGAAAATAGATAGAAAAGAGAAAGAAAAGAGAAATAGAGAGAAAAAGGAGAGAAAGAAAGAAGAGGAAGAGAAAAGAAGAGGAAAAGAGGAAAACCAAGAAAATCAACCTCTAGGAATCGATTTAATCGGGTAAGGGTGTGAAACATTGTTATCTTATCAATGTATAGTATTATGTATGATTGTGTATGTGTGTATTGGATTGGTTGTGGTGTTTTCATAGTTTTCCATTTTAGGTCGATAATGAGAAATCGATGTTTTCGCAGTTGGAAATCGACGAAAATGTGGTAGAATGCTTGTTGCCATGATTAGATTGAGTTCTGATGGATGTATGTTGTTTTGAAAATGTTTTGGGTTGAAAAATAGGGTTTTTGGGTTTTCAACAGCGCTGAAGGATTCTGAGTTTTCGCAGGTTCGCCTAGCGAACCAATCAGCGAAGGGTAGCGAAGGTTCGCTACGGGTATTCACCTAGCGAAGGCATGAGCGAAGGTTCGCTAGAGTGTTCGCCTAGCGAACTTTGGGTGTTTTTGGCTCTGTTTGGTTCTGACTTGGTTCGCCAAGTGCTCGCCTAGCGAACTTTGTGTCTGTTTTTAGCTAACAGTTGGTTCGCTGGAACATTCGCCTAGCGAAGGAGCTAGCGAATGCTCGCGAGGGATGTTCGGCCAGCGAAGGAGCTAGCGAATGCTCGCGAGGGAGGTTCGCCCAGCGAACAGTGCTGTTCGTGTAATTTTGTTTTCTGCACAACTTTTGATATGTGGTTCGGTTTGAGGCGTGGTTTGATGCGTTAGAAAGCTTATGGAATGTTCTTTCTTAATATGATGAATTGGAAATTATTAGCCGATTAAATAAGTCGGAAAAGTCAGAAATAGTGCTATTTAGCGACTTTTACCGTTTTGACGGTGTGTTTGAATGTGAATCGTACAATAGTGCATTGACGTGAATGTATGTAGATTGTATGTGATTGTATGAGATGAATGCATGTATATATTGTGAATATGTATGCATTTCAAGAATGTCTTGAGTCATTATCATGGGTAGCATAATGATGTGCATTCTTGTGCTGAGGGATTCTAATGAGAATCCGCTATAACATCGTGAGCCTCTCTCGGTGGAGGTGTGAGCGATGGTTGTAGACGATTGTGAGCCTCTCTTGGTGGAGGTGTGAGCAATCGGATTGTGAGCCTCTCTTGGTGGAGGTGTGAGCAATCGGGTCGTGAGCCTCTCTCGGTGGAGGTGTGAGCGATCCATAAACACTGTGAGCCTCTCTTGGTGGAGGTGTGAGCGGTGGGTGAACATCGTAGGCCCGACGGGGAGTTACTTTGGTAACGAGCGATGGTTCCAGCAGAAGTTCCTGAGTGAACTTGAGATGATTGAGTCGGTACCGCATTGCATTTGCATAGAGTCGTGAGTCGGTCTCTATGATTTGCATTTCTCATCTTTAAATGATGCATTGGTGAATAAACAGTTGTGTATGTTTATGTGGAATGATAAGAATTATGAAAGTATGCCTGATGTGTATGCTTGGTTTTATATATATATGGATACATTGCGATGTATATGAGTGACTTGTGATGAATTGTGGTGAGAAGGTGAATTATGTGTAATTTTATGCTATTATATATAATTATATGCATTGTTATTATGATAATATTTCTCACCCTTCTGCTGTTTTATGATGCTCTATGAGGCATTGCAGAGTAGGTATGCTGGTGGTCTTTTTGTGAAGCGTGTCTTCATTCTTTTGGTCGGTTGGCTCTGATATGTAGCACCGGGTAGCTAGGAGGGCTATGATTCTTTTGTGATACACTATATATGTATCTTGTTGATAAATGTTTATGTAAACATGAATTATGTTGGTGGATAATACTTGGCGATGTATATATGTGTATGTATATATATGAATTGGTTGTTATTCAATGTTTAGATCTTCCGCTTTTATTCTAAATATTGACATGTGGGTGTAAGGACTAAGTTCCTCTGTTGCAAGTTACCCCACTGTTGCATATCAATTGTTGAGCAGGTGTTGTATGTTTAAATTTCGTAATTAATGTGACATGCCTCTTTTATACCATGTTTGTAATTATACTCTGACGAAATCTTTATTATGTGCCTAAATGATTATTTGGGGGTATAGAAAGGGGGTGTTACAGTTGGCATCCTATGGAGAGCCCTCTCAATATCTTCATTGGTTATATACCATGTGAGTGAAACTATATCTTTGCTTGTCGTTAACAAAGTTCCCAGACATTGATGCAGTGTAAGGTTAGCTTGGTACTTCATGATTTTTGCCTACTTCTCATGATTTGAGGTTCATGGACTTTTCTCTTCGTGTTACTTGTACCTTGCTTACTTGAAAATCTTCTCTTCATTATATCTTGAGTTACGGCTGACGTTATTGCCCTTGTTTTAGAATAGATTTTTTTTAATCACTCTTTCCTTTCGCATGCGTAAGGAAACCGACAAGTTGCGAACATATGAACTGATACTTTGTTCTTCTTGGCGTGTGGAGGCATTGTGATTTTGTAAGGGGCTTGAAGGGCAGTCTCCTATCAATTGTGCATCTCTATTGCACTCAGATGGTGGATGGCTTATGAGTTTGGGCTACCTCATTAATTACGACGGCATCGAGAGAACATGTTCGAGCGGTGAGGCCGGCAACTTAATTCATCAAGCTGTGGTACTGGTATAGGCTTTAATAAGAACCATTAGGAGTTTTGTTTAGAATGGCTTAGCTATTTCGTTGCTTTGACAATGCTTTAGTTTCTCTCTGTATTTCTCAACATGATCTTTACTGAATGATGTCCCGATTAGTATTTCTGCCGGTTTTGCTTTCCAATTCTACTTCTTTCCACTATTTCCTTAAGTTGGTTTGGATCGTTTTGAGCTAATTATTTCAATTGTAAATTACAGGTTTAGTGGAGTTAAACATGGTTTGCATGTTGTAATGCTGCTTGTTTTGCCTAACAATTCAGATACTGCAGTTTGAGGTGTTCTCTTTGACGCTGGATTTGAGAGCCCGGACACTTAAAGGTCGGCACCTCGTGATATGTGAATTCTACAGTGATCGCATGTTCCACAAGACAATTCCACAGTGAAGCTTTCACCCAGCCTTCCATGTTCACATATGGTAGGCACAGGACGTATGTTGCTCTTCGGTGAATTACGGGCTTTATCGGTTTTTTGTTTTAATCCCAAAATTTCTGGGGGGATTCTCGCTTGAGTGTATCCAAAGCTCAGGTCCACCATTCAGAATTGGTTAGGAAATGTCTGGCATTTTAACCAAGCTAGTTTTTGACATTTTATGTAGGGTAGGCTTTCTGTGCAAGGTTTGTGGTTTGTGAAAACCAAAATTGTTGTAAATGCAATGTGAGTAAAGATGTAGAAGTTGGTTGGTAATTGTATATAGCTTTGGCATAGAATTTTGTAATGCACTGTTGCATATGAAACTTGAATCCGATCAAGTGCAGTAATATCTACTTCATCTTACGCTTAAATGAATCAAGTTTTGCACTTAGCCGCTTAAGTACTAGAACTTGTAACAAGGCTTTGTATGAATGAAGTGAACCTTTGACTTTCAATTCAAACACACATCCTGATCTTGTAAGTTATTAATCTTGGCTTCTCAAATAGTGTGGTGTTCATGTGGAAGGTCAAGTTCTCGTGAAACAGTTCAAAATTATTGTCATGTAACTTTGGATACGATAAAAGAACTTTTGTATCCCCTTTTGGCGTTTTCCTTGAGAATGAAACTTGTACCACCCATTTGTCTTGAACCTCATTCGCGCAAACTTGATGTACATTCACTTTACCCACACTTTTCCACTTTCGTGTACATTGCTCATGAACTAAAAAAAAAAGATCCAAACTCTTCCACTTGATGATCTAGCTTCATGGGTACGAAAAAAAAGTCCCTTTTAAATTAAGCTTGAATTTTGAAAAGAACATGATCATGAGTTTAACTTTAAGAACCCTTTACTAAATCTTGATTCATGAAAGCTTACACTTCAAATCCATATTGATCACAAACTTGCTTGATCTTTGTATTTTGGAATTTGTAAGAAACAATGGCATCATCTGGTACATCTTCGAATCTTGAATGGCTAGAATGATCTTAACCATATCATGCTGAGTTTGAACAAATGAAAATATGAACTCTTTCTTTTAAGGTCTACGGGAACAAATGATGACCAAACTCCATGGGTAAGAATAAAATCTTCCTTAAATTAAGTTGACTTATTATCCGCATAGTTAAAGATTAAGATGACGATGAACTCAGCACATGAACCAATCTTTTCCTTAGGGAAACCTCTAAAGAACCTTGAGGAGAACAGTTGGTAGAAAACCCTTGGATCATTTAAATCAGAATCCATTAGCCACGTCTTGCAATGCTTGAACGCTTGACTGTGAGAATCTACACTTGCAAATACTGCACTCGCACAAACTGGGTAGTCAAAATAAACACGCACACAAAGATCGGATGACCTAAAGATGCTATGCAAAAGGGAAAGGGATCTTAGGGTCAAAAATTAGGGCGCGACAGATGCCCCTATTTAAGTTTCTCCTATTCGGAGATATGGAGATTGAAATCTTTGTCTCGACGAGATAGGAGGGACTTAAATACAAACATGCACAATTTTTGGCCCTAAGATGCCACCAGATGCACATGCTACGGTATGAAATGATATGATATGTAAGACAGAGATCCTGTGAGGAATGATGTCACAGGGGATAACTGTAGTTGAAACGCTGAAACACAGCTAAAGAATGGAAGACCCGACGAGGGACGACTTAGCAGACGAGACTCCACGGGGAAAGATCTAACTGCACCGGGGGAAAGAGACTACTAACTGACAATCATAAGGTGTCTTAAACATAGGGTGATGAACTTGCGATGAAATCTTCTAACAAAAACTCTACTTGAGGATCATGCTTTAGTGATTAATCGGAGGAATCTTCAAGAGATATCAACTGGAGGAGTCTATTGTTTAGAATCTCTTCTGAGAATACCTTTTGCCAAGGTTTTATTGAAGAATGTGTCTATTATCAAAGTATTGAGGAATCTGCTGAGAAAAGAAATGACTGTCTGTCAAATTTTGAAGTTAACCAGGGAATCTTCTACCGAGATCCTGGAAAGAAACGACTGTTTGTCGAGGTCTGCTGGAGATCTACTGCCGAGAATAACCAGAAAATTTAATATGAAATACCTACTGCCGAGGTCTTCTGGAAATCTTCTGCCGAGAATAACCAAGGAAATACCTACTGCCGAGGTCTTTTGGAAATCTTCTGCCGAGAATAACCAGGAAAATACCTTCTGATAATCAAGCCATCTGTTTAAAGGATAATAAACTTCCCCTCGTCTCGGGTCATAAGTCACAGACTGATCTCAGTTTCTTCTTTAATCAAGCATTTCACTTGAAAAGGGTAAAAATAAACCTCCCCTAGTCTCGGGTCATAAGCCACGGACTGGTCTCGGTTTCTTCTTTAATCAAGCATTTCACTTGAAAAGGGTAAAAATAAACCTCCCCTAGTCTCGGGTCATAAGCCACGGACTGGTCTCAGTTTCTTCTTCCTCCCCTAGTCTCGGGTCATAAGCCACGGACTGGTCTCAGTTTCTTCTTTAATCAAGCATTTCACTTGAAAAGGGTAAAAATAAACCTCCCCAAGTCTCGGGTCATAAGCCACGGACTGGTCTCAGTTTCTTCTTTGGGGATAGAATATCCACTACTGGTTTATTGGGTAGTTCACAAAGAAAATATTACCTGCTACCGATTTATTGGGTAGCCAGCAAAGAAAAAGATTGTCTGCTACCGATTTACTGGGTAGTCTATAAATAAAATATTACTCGCTACCGGTTTACTAGGTAGAACAATATTACTTGCTACCTGTAACGCCCCACTTTCCCAATTTAAAATACAGCGCAAAATCTTAAAGATAAATCAGAGTTTTTCACCAAAAGTGGAATGTCACATTTCAAATCCACCAAATAACTCCTTTATTAAATAAAATAGCGGAAATTGTTTTATTAAATCAACTCACAGCCATCTGCCAACAACTTATAAAATATTCCACATCAATGTGTGGTTCACCAAAAATACACCAAAATATGATACGTAACAAATGAAAGAAATAACAAATAACAAATCAATTAAAATCCCCAAATAGTTCCCGTGTTACGTATCAGAGCACTCCTATAGACCCGATCAGCAACACCAATATCCAAGCTACCTAAGTACCTGGATTATCTGTACTTCCGAAGAAGCACAGACACAACAACAACAAAGGGGTGAGAAATCACGTTCAAATATTATAGGTGAATAAATACATGATAAACAGGTAGTCACCATACACAAGCACCATCATCTATCAAATACGGCCTACTGCCCAATATCATCAACAACAATAAATAATAATGAAATGCAACACAACACCATGCATGCGGTACCGACTCATTGGTTCATTCAATCGAACCCGGATAGATCACATACACCTCTCCTTGGCAATGATCTATCCCCACCATTCTCCATATAGGAGTACGGATGAATCGCATACACTCCTCCTGAGCAACGATCCATCCCACCAATCACCATGAAATGCAATGACACCAAATGCATATAAACACATGTATACGACATAGATACATACACACGATCCTCCTGATCACACCATACATACCAACAACGCAACATTACACCATTTACTTCATACACCCCAACTACTCAATTAATTAATTAATTAATTAAAAATTATTAAACTGATTATTTTCATCACCAAATTATCGTTTCTCAACAACTGACTTCTACCCTTAACCTCTCAAACCGTTAGAAATCGAAACGGGTGCGAAACGGGAGAAGAATCGCCAAAACGGTAAAATCCTACACTCTGCCAGCTCATACGCGTACGGACCCAAGTCATACGCATATGCCTCAATTCTCCGCCCATCCATACGCGTAAGGCTCCATCTGTTACGCGTATCTCTTCACAGTGCCTAAGGCCATACGCGTACTGCCTTATGCCGTACGCGTACGGACAGAGACGTTTCCTCACTGAATTTCCCATATTCCAATGCCATACGCGTATTGTTCTCTCTTACGCGTACTGCCCAGTGCCCTTACGCGTATGGCCCCTTTCCCTTCACTCCCATACGTGTATGGCCTAGCCCCATACGCGTATGGCCAGATCTATTACGCATTTCACCAGAGACCTCCCTATTCTGCATTCTGCTACAAATTACCCATTTTTCCACTTCTAATTAGTCCTATAATCGTTTCTACATTGATTTTAGGTTCTATTTTCCTTCTTTCATTTGCATCCTATGATTACTACATCAATTACAGGCCTAGAAACCCAAATCGTTTCCCCCAATCTGAGTCAACAACAACAGATACATTCGTACAACAGCAACAACAGCAGAAAATCTCATAATCACAGATCGAATCAAACACAAATTCATTATCAGTTCAGATATATGCAACAATTCATCAACACAGTATTTTTCATACAATTCCCTACGGGGTTAAGGACTCCCCACTACCCGATCATGAGATAAACATCAATATTAAACCCGTTTCTCCCCCTTACCTCGAATAATTGCTTAATTTCCTGCGAAAATTGACAATTGGGGAAGATGATCCAAGCCCTAGCACACCTTGTTCTTTCTCTTCTCTTGGTTCTCTATTCTCTTTCTATCTCTACAATTCTTACTATTCCAACTTTTACCAATTACTACTAATTAGGCTCTAATTACCAAGTTACCCTCACTAATCTCATTAACCCAATAATCATTTAATTATATTAGGTCCTATTTTTACTAAATAATTTTAATAATAATAGTAACCAAAACAATATTAATACTAATAATAATAATAACATGAAATATACCATTATCCTAATAATAATAATAATACTTCTATATTATTAATATCACTCCCCACGCACTCAACCACACACCCAACCAACGCCAACAATAAAAAAAAAAATACCGGACATCTAAATAATTAAAATGGGGTGTTACAACTCTCCCCCACTTAAATTATTTTCGTCCTCGAAAATTACCTGATGGAAACAATTCTGGATATGACTCTCGCATCCTGCTTTCCAATTCCCAGGTCACACTGCCCCCTGCAGCACCTCCCCAAGCTACTCTCACCAGAGGTATCTCCTTTCCTCTGAGTTGTTTCATCTTACGATCCTCGATTCTTAACGGCATCGTCTCAACAGTAAGATTCTCCCTGATCTGAACTTCGTCTCTCTGAATCACATGAGACGGGTCTGCAACATACTTCCGAAGTTGCGACACATGGAACACGTCATGCAAGTTCGAAAGTTCCGGTGGCAACGCCACTCTATAAGCAACTGCACCAACTCTCTGCAAGATTTGATACGGTCCAATAAACTTAGGATCCAACTTCTTGGATTTCAAAGCACGACCCACACCGGTCACTGGGTTAACTCTTAGGAATACGTGGTCACCTTCACTGAATTCCAATTCCTTCCTCCTATTGTCATGGTAACTTTTCTGTCTACTCTGAGACGTTTTCATATTTTCACGGATCATCTGAATTGTCTCAGTAATCTGTTGCACAATTTCTGGTCCAAGCACCACACTCTCACCTGTCTCATACCAACACAGCGGTGTTCTACACTTCCTACCATACAAAGCTTCAAAAGGTGCCATTCCGATGCTAGAATGGTGACTGTTGTTATACGTGAACGCAATCAATGGCAAATGAGTATCCCACGTACCACCTTTTTCCAATACACAGGCTCTCAGCAAATCCTCCAACGACTGAATGGTCCTCTCTGATTGGCCATCGGTATGTGGATGATAAGCTGAGCTCAACTTCAACTTAGAACCTAAGGCTTCCTGCAGACTCTTCCAAAATTCTAAAGTAAACCTCGGATCCCTATCCGACACTATGCTCAACGGAACACCATGCAACTTCACAATTATCCTGATATAAATCTCCGCCAGCTTCGACAATGGAAAACTGATGTTAATTGGTATAAAATGTGCGGACTTCGTAAGTCGATCCACCACTACCCAAATAACATCAAAGCCTCTCTCCGTATTCGGCAACCCAGTTACAAAATCCATAGCAATATTGTCCCACTTCCATTCTGGAATCTCCAACGGTTGCATCAATCCCGAAGGTTTCTGATGCTCCACTTTTGACTTCTGACATGTCAAACAGGCATAAACAAACTGAGCTATGTCCTTCTTCATACCGGACCACCAAAACAACTTCTTCAAATCATGGTACATCTTTGTAGCTCCCGGATGAATACTTAAGCTACTCCGATGACTTTCCTCTAAAATTGCCCTTTTCAATTCCTCATTATCTGGCACACAAATTCTGCCCCGGAATCTTAACACACCAACATTATCAACTTTGAAATCACTATCGGTATCCTCTCCTCCTGTAGGCATCAAGTCTACCAATTTCACATCCAGCTTCTGCTTCTCCTTAATCATATCCAAAAAGTCATTATTCACCTTCAACATACCCAACCTAATACTTCCTGGTGTAGTTTCACAAACCATACTCAAATCCCTGAACTGTTCAATCAATTCCAATTCCTTCACCATTAACGCAGACATATGAATTGTCTTCCGACTCAGAGCATCCGCCACCACATTAGCTTTTCCCGGATGGTAGCTCAAATTAAAGTCATAGTCTTTCAAGAATTCTAACCACCTTCTCTGCCTCATATTCAATTCCTTCTGGTCGAATAAATATTTCAAGCTCTTGTGATCACTAAACACTTCAAATCTCGACCCATACAAATAATGCCTCCATATCTTTAACACGAACACCACTGCAGCTAACTCAAGATCATGAGTAGGATAGTTCCTCTCATGCACCCTCAATTGCCGTGAAGCATAAGCCACTACCTTGCCATTTTGCATCAACACACCGCCTAATCCCATCTTAGATGCATCACAATACACTACAAAAGAATCATTCGGACTTGGTAAAATTAGCACTGGTGCTGTAGTCAACTTCTTCTTTAGTTCCTCAAAACTTTCCTCACAGGCGGCATCCCAGACAAAAGCTTGATTCTTCCTGGTCAACTGAGTTAATGGCAACGCCAATTTAGAAAACCCTTCAATAAACCTTCTATAGTAACCTGCCAGACCCAAAAAGCTTCTAATCTCTGTTGCGGTCTTCGGAGCCTCCCATTGAAGTACTGCACTTACTTTAGAGGGGTCCACCGCTATACCATCACCAGAAATAACATGGCCTAAGAAACTCACAGTCTTCAACCAGAATTCACACTTCGAGAACTTTGCAAACAATTTGTTATCTTCAACACCTGCAATGCAATTCTCAAGTGACCTGCATGCTCTTCGTCAGACTTAGAATAAATCAGTATATCATCAATAAACACCACAATAAACTGATCCAGATAAGAATGGAAAATAGGATTCATATATTCCATAAATACACCCGGCGCATTAGACACTCCGAAAGGCATCACTGCATATTCGTAATGTCCGTAGCGAGTTCTGAAAGCAGTCTTCTGAATATCACCTTCTTTGACTCTAATCTGATGGTAACCCGACCTCAGATCAATTTTGCTGAACACACGGGCTCCTACCAACTGATCCATTAAGTCATCAATCCTAGGGAGTGGATGCTTATTCTTAATGGTCACTTTATTCAACTGACGGTAATCAATGCACAGACGCATACTACCATCCTTCTTCTTCACCAACAACACTGGAGCTCCCCACGGCGACTCACTTGGCCTGATAAACTTCTTATCGAGCAGTTCCCGACCTGAGATTTCAACTCTGCCAACTCTGATGCCGACATCCTATACGGTGCCATAGAGATAGGTCTGGTACCTGGTACAAGATCAATAGCAAATTCAACTTCCCTCGTCGGAGGCAATTCTGTGATGTCATCTGGAAACACTTCAGGAAATTCATTAACTACTGGCAATTCATTAACTGAAGTCTTGCTTTCAACAGACAACGAGGCAAATACTGCAAACAGCTTCGCTTCATCTTCCAACAACGCCCTCAACTCTTTGCTAGATAGCGAATCCGCTAATGCTTCCTCTTCAGGAGTAAGAAACAGTAACGTCTTCCTGAAGCAATCAATATACACCCGGTTGAACTCCAACCAGTTCATCCCCAAAATAACATCAAGATTACCGAGTGGCAAACAAATCAAGTCCACTCTGAAATCTCTACCAAATACGGTCAACAAACACTTCAAACACACCAAAGAAGTAACCACAGAACCAATAGAAGGAGTTTCAATCGTCATCCTCTGCTCTAGAGTCGACGGCACAATTCCTAATCTCTTCACACATTCAACAGAAATAAACGAGTGTGTTGCACCCGTGTCAATAATAGCAATCAAAGAAACATCATTAATAAAACAAGTACCTTTGACGGAACGCTCCCCATCAGTAGATTGAGCTCCCACCAAAGCAAACACTTTCCCACCAGATTGAGACGCCTGAGACTTCTTCGGCTTCTCACAGTGAGTACTGATGTGACCCTTCTCACCACAGTTATAACAAGTAGGCATAGTGGCTCTGCAATCAGCTATAACATGACCTGCTTTGCCACACTTGAAGCACTTCTTCACCTCTTTCTGACAGTCATTTGCACGGTGACCCGCACCACCACATTTGAAGCACTTGAGAGTATCAGCACTTGCTCCCCTCTCTTTTGGCTTCTTCCCCCTATCAGTTTTCTGTTTCCCCTTATCAGCTGGAGCACTGTAAGGAGTACCTCCAAATCTCTGCTTATTTTTCTTCTCATTTACAGCTTTGTAATGAGCAATTCTGGCTCTGTTGTCATTATCATAAATTCTGCTTCTGCTCACCAGCTCTGGATAGTTTCTTATCTTCTGACAAACAATACCCAATTTGATCTCGGGACGCAGCCCGTTCTCAAACTTCAGACACTTCGATGTCATAGCCTCTTCAGTATTATAATGAGCACAATACTGAACCAGCTCCTCAAACTTTGCAGCATATTTGACAACTGTCTTGTCACCCTGCTTCAACTCCAAAAATTCCACCTCTTTAGCACTACGGATGTCTTCCGGAAAATACTTTTCCAGAAACTCAACTTGAAACACAGCCCAAGTAATCTCAGTACCTGCAGCTTCCAATCTCTGACGACTGTTGTCCCACCAAGCCTCAACCTCTCCCTCCAGCATATGAGTACCAAACCGTACCTTCTGAGCATCACTGCATCCCATGGTCCTGAAGATCTTCTCCACAGCCTTCAGCCATTTTTGTGCAGCCTCTGGGTCCAAGATACCTCCCTCATATGTAGGCGGCTTGTTACTCTGAAACTGTGCTAAGTCACGAAACTGAGCACCTCCACCCTGGTTGGCATTCTCTACAGCTTGTGCCATGGCTTGCATAGCAGCAGCAAGAGCAGCATCATTCCTTCCTGCCATACTGGACAACATTCATCACAAGGTTAGAACACCAAAATCAACTCCTATTCTAAGGACAGACTCAACTACTACACTGGCCGGACGGACCGACCTGCTCTGATACCAATTGTAACACCCCACTTTCCCAATTTAAAATACAGCGCAAAATCTTAAAGATAAATCAGAGTTTTTCACCAAAAGTGAAATGTCACATTTCAAATCCACCAAATAACTCCTTTATTAAATAAAATAGCGGAAATTGTTTTATTAAATCAACTCACGGCCATCTGCCAACAACTTATAAAATATTCCACATCAATGCGTGGTTCACCAAAAATACACCAAAATATGATACGTAACAAATGAAAGAAATAACAAATAACAAATCAATTAAAATCCCCAAATAGTTCCCGTGTTACGTATCAGAGCACTCATATAGACCCGATCAGCAACACCAATATCCAAGCTACCTAAGTACCTGGATTATCTGTACTTCCGAAGAAGCACAGACACAACAACAACAAAGGGGTGAGAAATCACGTTCAAATATTATAGGTGAATAAATACATGATAAATAGGTAGTCACCATACACAAGCACCATCATCTATCAAATACGGCCTACTGCCCAATATCATCAACAACAATAAATAATAATGAAATGCAACACAACACCATGCATGCGGGTACCGACTCATTGGTTCATTCAATCGAACCCGGATAGATCACATACACCTCTCCTTGGCAATGATCTATCCCCACCATTCTCCATATAGGAGTACGGATGAATCGCATACACTCCTCCTGAGCAACAATCCATCCCACCAATCACCATGAAATGCAATGACACCAAATGCATATAAACACATGTATACGACATAGATACATGCACACGATCCTCCTGATCACACCATACATACCAACAACGCAACATTACACCATTTACTTCATACACCCCAACTACTCCATTAATTAATTAATTAATTAAAAATTATTAAATTGATTATTTTCATCACCAAATTATCGTTTCTCAACAACTGACTTCTACCCTTAACCTCTCCAACCGTTAGAAATCGAAACGGGTGCGAAACGGGAGAAGAATCGCCAAAACGGTAATATCCTACACTCTGCCAGCTCATACGCGTACGGACCCAAGTCATACGCGTATGCCTCAATTCTCCGCCCATCCATACGCGTAAGGCTCCATCTGTTACGCGTATCTCTTCACAGTGCCCAAGGCCATACGCGTATTGCCTTATGCCGTACGCGTACGGACAGAGACGTTTCCTCACTGAATTTCCCATATTCCAATGCCATACGCGTATTGTTCTCTCTTACGCGTACTGCCTAATGCCCTTACGCGTATGACCCCTTTCCCTTCACTCTCATACGCGTATGGCCTAGCCCCATACGCGTATGGCCAGATCTATTACGCATTTCACCAGAGACCTCCCTATTCTGCATTCTGCTACGAATTACCCATTTTTCCACTTCTAATTAGTCCTATAATCGTTTCTACATTGATTTTAGGTTCTATTTTCCTTCTTTCATTTGCATCCTATGATTACTACATCAATTACAGGCCTAGAAACCCAAATCGTTTCCCCCAATCTGAGTCAACAATAACAGATACATTCGTACAACAGCAACAACAGCAGAAAATCTCATAATCACAGATCGAATCAAACACAAATTCATTATCAGTTCAGATATATGCAACAATTCATCAACACAGTATTTTTCATACAATTCCCTACGGGGTTAAGGACTCCCCACTACCCGATCATGAGATAAACACCAATATTAAACCCGTTTCTCCCCCTTACCTCGAATAATTGCTTAATTTCCTGCGAAAATTGACAATTGGGGAAGATGATCCAAGCCCTAGCACACCTTGTTCTTTCTCTTCTCTTGGTTCTCTATTCTCTTTCTATCTCTACAATTCTTACTATTCCAACTTTTACCAATTACTACTAATTAGGCTCTAATTACCAAGTTACCCTCACTAATCTCATTAACCCAATAATCATTTAATTATATTAGGTCCTATTTTTACTAAATAATTTTAATAATAATAGTAACCAAAACAATATTAATACTAATAATAATAATAACATGAAATATACCATTATCCTAATAATAATAATAATATTTCTATATTATTAATTTCACTCCCCACGCACTCAACCACACACCCAACCAACGCCAACAATAAAAAAAATAATACCGGACATCTAAATAATTAAAATGGGGTGTTACACTACCGATTTACTGGGTAGGAAAAAATTACTTGCTACCGATTTACTGGGTAGGAAAATATTACTTGCTACCGATTTACTGGGTAGGAAAATATTACTTGCTACCGATTTACTGGGTAGTCAATAAATAAAACATCTGCTACCGATTTATTGGGTAGTCGAAAAGTAATTCTGCTACCGGTTTACTGGGTAGTCCATAAAGAAAATACTGCCTGCTACCGATTTACTGGGTAGTCAGCAAAGAAAATATCATCTGCTACCGATTTACTGGGTAGTCAGCAAAAAAGATTATCTCCTGGGGATAGACAAACTGCCTTGAGGTGACTGCCATTTGTCATCCAACTAGGAAACCTGATAATCATACTACTCAAATAAAGAGCGGCTACTTGTTGTCTGGGTGTAACTCCCTTAAAAATGTTGTAATAATACTGCTGGTGAAATAATCCAGTCTTCCATAGCGATCTTTGGATAAATTCTTCTTGGGGAGACAAAGTGCAAAATAAATGCACGCTCAATCTGGGTTCAAAAGTCCAGAAATATCCGAAATTTGTGATTGTCAGGAACCAAAGTTCAATCCAGGAAGTAACTGGAGAGAAACGGTCAAACAAGACTTAATCCATTGAGGATTGAACTCAACGGGTTTATCTTTATCCAAAAATGGAAAAGACAACTAAAGCAACCATCTTCCACGAGGATCGAGCTCAGTGGGGAATTAGAAAGTATGTGCTTTTTCTGCTTAAGGCTGTCGACTCTACTTGGAGGGAGCAGACAAAACCCAGTCACTTGGGGATAAACACAGCCAAAGTGAAAGAACAAAACAAGCAACACAAAAATGCAAGATGCAAGAAAAATGCGCACACGCCATGAATCTACATGAAAGAATGCCATGCTATGCTTATGCTTATGCTGACAAAACAACGGCAAGAAGCAAACTGGAGATGAGAACAAGCATCTCAATACAGATACTCGGCCAATCTTCGCAGGATAGAAGCATCACTGGGGGTGAAAGGAAAACCACGTATGGGATCACAATCCTACTTCAAGGCTTCAAACTTCTCTGGGGAAAAGGGAGCACTCCACTTGGGGATGAACATCGTGACTTCACTTAGGATTGTCAAGATGAACCTTGTGATTCTGTTGAGGATGAGAAAGATTCATTGGGAACGAATCAAACTCAATGATCGAAAAGACTTCACGGGGGATAAAATAAATATCCACTGCAAGCTGAAGTAATCTGAATGAGCGTTGTAACTGGATAAAATAAATATCCACTGCAAGCTGAAGTAATCTGAATGAGCGTTGTAACTGGATAAAATAAATATCCACTTAATCGGGGAAGCTGGAATCGATAATAGTTGAAATGTCAGAAATAAAACTTCGAGGGGATGAAATAAACATCCGCCTTTACTGGAGAAGATTGAGATAGTGATAGAATCCAATGAGGAGTGAAATAAACACTCGCTTCGCTGGGGAAGGTTGAAACCAAATAAATTCACTAAGGATTCTTAGGTTTCTGACTGGAGAAACCCTGCATCAAACGTGCCATAACTTCTTGTAGTAGAAATTTACCCGGGAATGGTCGTGACTACCTGAAGCAAAGACTTACTGGGGAATCAACACACCACTTGAGACAGAACTCTTTGGGAAACTGGGTGAAGACTATTGTGAGATTGATGTAACTCCGTATTGATGAACTACATGGTAGTCGCCATTTTGAACAAACATTTACCGTGAACGGATGAAAAGTCTTTAACTCTCAAATGCCCCAGAGTACCTGGTTTATGAGAAGAAGTCGTCTCAAGAGGATTTTACAGAAAACTTGGCATCCAACATGTTCAAATGTTTTCAAACTCTTGGAGAGATTTGCCAAATCTCGACGTAACTGCCCCGGATCGACGGTGTTCCAATTATGAATCTTCGAACTTGGAGAGATTTATCAAATCTCGACTTAACTGCCCCAGATTAATGGTACTCTGAGTCTTAAAACTTGTCCCCTGATTAGCAGAGTCTTCAGGTGACGTGCCCCTGGATATGGTCATCTTTGAAATGATCCGCCACTTACTCATCAGAGTTTCAAATCTCAAAAGATTTAGCTCATCGCTGATGCTCGTATGCTTGCCTCTATAATGTCGAGCAATGTTAGCAAGCAGAAAAAAATGTTAATTCTGAAACTGATAATGCAACAATGTTTGTCTTGAATTTTTTTTATTTAAAAATATTTTGGTGGTTGAATTACCGATTTTATAATGCCAGCGCAAATTTTTTTGAGCATAACTCATAGGAGTCAGGAAACGATATCTCAATGAGTATGCTTTTGAAATAAACCTTGCTTCAATTAGGGCTTTTAAGGGTTGTATTATGGATTGGTCCACGGTTTAAGAAACAAATGATATAAGGCTCAAAGTTTGTTTGTGCCCACCCAATCTTCATGATATTTTACTCATTTTTCTTTGAAAATTACCCTGCCCCAAGTTAAGAATGAGGGTTTTTTTTTAGAGATGGAAACTCCTACTTCAAAGGCTCAAAAGGGTTAACGAGGGTCTATCTCCCTTATATCTCCGGTGTTTGGGAATTTGAAACAATGCCTTATATCACTACCAGATTTTTATTCAAAAGCATACAACAAGAGATCTTGCGTTTGATTTCATCATCCTCCATTCAATTCTCTGCCAAGGCAAGAGATTGGGGTAGTATTGGCATTGTAAAATAGAAGAACATTTAAAATGAGTGAAACGAATGGATTTCTTCAAGACAAACATTATTCATTGCATTACTTATTCAAAATAACAAGTTCTTACACGCAAATAACAAATGCATTAACAAACAAAGAGCATTACATGCAAAAAGCAGTAAATTAACTAAAGCTTTGAGGAGACTGTCTCAGTCCGAGCTCATGGTTTTCACATTAGGTCCAGAGTTTTCAAAAGACAAAACACCATGTCGCATTAGCCTTTGTACTTCATGTTTCAAAGGAAAACAGTCTTCGATGTCGTGTCTTGGTGCACCTTGATGGAAAGCACAACGAGCTTCAGGCTTATACCACCACGGGAGATTCTCCGGGATGGGTGGCGGAGCTCGTGTCTGCACCATATTCCTTTGTATCAAAAATGGATACAATTTCGCATAGGTCATCGGAATCGGATCAAACTGTCTTTGAACACGGTTTTGATTATTGAATGATAGACGAGCCTGTGGTTGATGAGCAGTAGTGTTGGTGACGAGAGATATAGCAGCGATATGTTGTGGTTGCTGATACCTTCTTCTTTTTGGTCGTCCTTGATGCACAGCACTTACTTCTTGTTCCTTCTTTTTCCCGAAGTTACTTCCATATTTCTTGGCATTGTTGGAAGCACTTCCTTCTCTAACCAATCTTCCTTCGCGGACTCCTTCTTCCAAACGCATCCCCATATTTACCATCTCAGTGAAATCGCTAGGGGAGCTTGCTACGATTCTCTCATAGAAAAATGGGCTCAGTGTTTTCAGAAAAATTTTGGTCGTCTCTTTCTCCTCCAGAGGTGGAGTAACTTGAGCAGCTAGTTCACGCCAACACTGGGCGTACTCCTTAAAATTTTCTCTTTCTTTCTGGGCCATGGCTCTTAACTGGTCTCTATCTGGTGCCATGTCGACATTATATTTGTATTGCTTAATAAAAGCATCACAGAGGTCATTAAAACTGCGGACCTTTGAACTATCTAGTCCCATATACCACTTGAAGGTTGCACCAGTCAAACTATCCTGGAAATAATGTATCAATGGTGGTTCATCATCCTTATGAACAGACATTTTCTGGGCATACATAACTATGTGACTATGTGGGCAAGAATTTCCTTTATACTTCTCCAAATCAGGGAGTTTGAACTTTGGAGGAACCTTAACATTAGAAACCAAGCATAGCTCAGAGGCACTCTTCCCAAACAGCTCTTTCCCACGAAGGGCCCTGATTTCTTTCTTCATTTCTAGAAATTGGTCTCTAAAATCATCCATTCGTTCTTCCATTCCAATACTTTCACTAAGAGTAGCATGGAACACAGGCTCTTTTAGCTGGAAAGGAGTAACGTTGACCACGGGTGGTGGCACAGTCAATACAGCAGTTATAACAGGGACCTGAGACATCGGTGGGTGGTATCCTGCTGGAGTGAAATTAGGAGGCATTCCCCACGGGAAACCAAAAGGCATAGAATACTGAACTTCACTTGTGGTGGAAACCACTGGGATCGGTGCAGATATCATTATAGTTCCTTGCTCTGGCACATTATGTGATGACTGATTCTGAGCGGCCATCAATGTTTCCATCATCCCATTGATCTTCTCCATATTTCCTTTCAGTGTTGAAACCTCTTCCCGAAGTGCTCTGTTTTCCTGCTCGAGTTGATCCATTCTTTTCTTGCGACCGACTCGAGTATTATATCGATGATTCAGAGTCTGAGAAGAGAGACACGAATGAGAACCTGGAATACAAAGGAGTGCAAATGCAAAATGCAAATGATGCGTATGATGCAACAAGATTCATGGAACTCGGTTATTTATAATCATCAAGGAATATCAAAAGGCTCGTCTTAATAATCATAAAAAACGGTTACAGTCATTAGTACTGGAATACTAAATGATTGATTTAATACAAAAATTAAAACGCGTCTGTACGCCTTACAACAATCATAACATAAAGCTAAATAAAAGCTAATAACGATGGATCTAAGGAGACTCTTCCAACGGTCTTTTTTTGAGTCCTTTGACTTCCTACAATCGAGCTTCTTCTAGAAATGTTGACCAAAGATTAGAATGGAAAAAGACGTCTTGGACCTTTCCTTTCTTGCAAGCAATAGGTTTTTTCCAATATATCCTCCTTTTGTAGTTATCTTGGCTTGAATATGAACCTAAGATAGGAAATGAACTTTTGTCCTGAAATAGTAACTTGGTCAACTAAGAATATTCTTCATAAGGTGTCATCAACTAGTCCTCAGGAATAATGGTAGGCGGCAGTAGAATAAATTTTTATCTTGTCTTGAATTCTTCTTTGTCTGGCCGCAAGGTCTCCGATCTCCTTAGATCGTCCAAGTTATGACTATTGTAAGAGTACTTCAACGCTTTTTTTTTTATTTCAAGAGTCTATGATATTCTTACGATGTTTACAAATGAGACTAAGTCCCATGAATCTTTATAATATGATGCTAATGCAACACAAAGGCAAAGCACAAAACACAGAGCACACATAAGCAAACAAACAGACAAAAGTCCTAGGTTCAAAGGAGCGTGAAAGGAGTCAAGGTCTACCCATCCCATAAGGTAGTATGGTTTCAAATGTACCTGCCGAACGAGTTCTAAAAGTTCCCAGAGTCTACGACCCATCTTTCGGATATTATCGACTTCCCAAATCACTTGGTATTCAATAATATTCTCAAGAGGATCTCGTCCGAGTGTAGTATCGCGTGACAACTATTTGGAAATAGACTCCCGCATAGTCACCGCACTACATTCTAAAAGGCCAAGTGGGTTTAAAGGTGCTACGGTCCTCAGTCTTAAGGGTTCTTGGTCAAAATTAATACCGTTTTCACGAATGAACTCGTTCAAACAATATTAAGTTCAAAAGAACCTAAACTGAGCGATGATTTTCTCAATTCGACTTTTCAGGAATCGACTCCGTCAAAGTACCCTTGACTATATCATCTCCTATAATTATACTCATGTCCGGGTCTAGGACTCCTCACCACTCAAGAATCCCTCCAAACAGCAAAACAAATATATAACAGATAACATACAAAAATGATCAAGTTAGGGGGAACCCTCTTATGAGTATCCCCAGTGAAGTCGCCATTTCTGTCGCGGTGAAAATTGGATACCATAGTTATTAGTTAACTTATATCGCATTTTTAATGTCACCACCGTCTTTGATTTTATCCAAGGGAAGGGAGAAAGACCGAATTCCCACAATGCAATGCAAATGCACTTAAGATTCTAAGTTCGGGGGTTGGTTATACCTAGGGAAGGTGTTAGCATCCTAGATATCTGTAGTACTCTACAGGAACCTCTTGATTTTATTTTTATGTTATCTGTTATTTGTTTTGCTAAGAGTTTAAGGGTAAGTAATTTATAAATTTTATTCCTAAGTGTGCTCGACAAGATATCGCATCTTGTGCCTACATATCCTGTCAGGAGGGAATCAGAGCACTTGTAGTTCCTTTTTAAGGATACTAAATGTTTAAAGGTTTAGGAAAAGAAGATGAGTCATCATCTTAAGAAAGACCACCACAGTTTTGAAAATGTTTGTATTTTGTGGGGTATGGGATTGTATGTCCCTTTCTTTGAGATGATTAACATCTAATTCTCTTGTGTGGATAATTAGGTGGGCTAAAGTTTGATTAAATAATCAAAATTGTGGGGGACTAACCTAGGAAATCTATCCTAAGTTATCTAATAGTCTTATCTTAAGGGTGTCGAGTATGAATGCAAATGATGTGCACCATGCACAATAACGTGGTTATCATGCATGAGATTTTCCCTTAGATATTTTATGCGGTTAATTATTGTTATTATTAGGCGAGGGTGCTAGCAAAGTGATGCTAGACTTGTGTCTTGTGATCGGTAGGTCGAATGCGATGCCCTAAGGCGATCGACTTACATGGGTAGAAAAGGGGCTCGACGTTGGATCGAGAAATTTTTATAAGTTTGAAAAGGTTTGAACAGAAGCAAGTATAAATCAAGTAAATGATAAACATACAAGCAAGCGAGACTAGTTCACACACGATCGTACAATTAAGCATAGGGATTCTAATAGGGAATGATTTATTGAGAAAAGAGTTTGAACTAATAAAGGTTTATTTTATGTTGAGAATTGAGTTTTAAAGATTAATATCTAAATTAAAGTTAGAGGTTTTCTTATTAATAAAAATATTTTAATTATTTCTAAAGTTTTAATTATTATTTAGTTTTACAGTTATATTAAAAAAAGCTAATAAAGTTTTTCTTATTAATAAAAAGTTTTAATTTCTTAAAATTTTTATTATTTAAGTTTTAAAGTTAAATAAAAAAGGTTTTCTTATTAAACGTTTAAAGTTTTGATTATTATTTTTTATTTTAGTCTTTAAAGTTATGTTAAGAAAGTTAATTAAAAAAGTTTTCATATTAATTTAGAAAAAAGTTTTAATTTTAATATTTTATAAATAAAAGTTTTTATTATTACTTAATTTTAAAGTTATATAAAAAAAATAAAGTTTTTCTTATTAAAAGGAATTTTTAATTTTTAGTATTTTAACGAATAATAGTTTTATATAAAAAACTTTTACTAATAAAAGAGTTTTAACAAATAGTTAATTTATTTTGTTATATTTTATTAAGAGTGATTTTTTTTTTTAATAAAAGGGTTATATTAGATAATAAAAAGATTATATTTTTACTAAGAAAATATATTTTTATATAAAAAGGGGGTTATGTTTTTTTATAATTTAGAAAAAAATTAATGTTATTAACTTTAAGAAAAATGATTATTTAAAAGAATCTAAATCCTTATTATTATTTTTTTAGAATTAATTGTGTTAGAAATAAGTTCTAATTATCCTGAAAAAAGGATTATTTGAATATTATGAAATTATTAAGAAAAGTTTAAATTAAATAAACAGATTAAATAATTAGTTAAAACGGAGGGATCTGGTGTTCCGGGTGAGGGAGGGTCCATCGCGGACTCTCAAATCATGGCTATTGGATCAGGACGGGTCAAATATGACCCTGATTAGCGTCAAAGGACGTGGGTGCACTTTAGGATTGGTGGCCGTGTGTGTACGTGATCGCAATTAGCCTCAGAAACAAAACCAAAAAAGAATGCAAGCGAAACCTAATTCTCTCCGTCTTCCCTCTCTCGTCTTCTCCCTCTCTCGTCATCTCTCACGCTCTCTCGATCGTCCAAACTCTCTCTAACCTCTCGCCGAATCCAGACTCAAACAAATCAGAAACAAAATCTCAAAAAGCCCTAAATCTAAACCCTAATCCCCATTGTGAATCCCATACCCCAATTCTCATTAATAGATTGATTACAAATTACAGAGATTTGAGTAAAAAGCGTCGAAGATGGAAGTTGAGGAGAATCTTCAAGTTTTCACGGACCACCTTCGTACAGATAAGTGCTTTTCCGTCTTTTCCGTATGAGTACCTATATGTGTGTGTATTTCCCCTGCTGCTTGTGTTCTGAAAATGTTGGTGTGGATTCTCCGGGATGTTTGCGTGGAATCTGCCTCAAAAACTCACTCAGTGGATGAGGTTTGTAGTGTTGTAACTTAGGTGTATCGATGGTTCTGCATTTTTTGGTGTGTTTTTGTGAGATTTCAATTGTCAATTTTTGTGTGCTTTTTCGTATCGCCTCTCCTCCCTTTTTGCGAACTCTGTGTTTATGTTTATATATAGGTTGCAAGAAACATAGATTTAACTTCTAAATAATATCTGTTGGAACATGTTTGTACTGTTTTGGAATGAGTTCAGTGTTGTCTAAACATATTGGATACGGTGGATGACTGAGAACCGTTTGGGAATGTTTTTGAATGGTTGTCTGAAGCTTGTTTTGGAAAGTTTTCAAAATGGTTTGAACATGTTTCTTCTGATTTTGGAAATACTTGATGATGTCTGATAAATTGCTTTGATGATATGAATGTTGGTTGAAAGTTTGCTTTGGGAAGTAATTGAAACGTGTTTTTTCCAATTTCCTTGCCAGGTTTAGGACGTGGGTTAGTACAACCATGTGAACTTTGAGGTAACAATCTAAATCCTTCTTGTTGATGAATCACAACCTTTTAATTTCTGCAAGGCATTTCTCCATTCCCAAATGCTTCAAAATAGTTTCAATGAAAAGCAATGCTTGCATTACTCACAATCCTCACGCAAGCTGATTTGATTGCAGGTGATATTCTGTGCGGGGTTGGCATCCTATGGAGAGCCCTCTCAATATCTTCATTGGTTATATACCATGTGAGTGAAACTATATCTTTGCTTGTCGTTAACAAAGTTCCCAGACATTGATGCAGTGTAAGGTTAGCTTGGTACTTCATGATTTTTGCCTACTTCTCATGATTTGAGGTTCATGGACTTTTCTCTTCGTGTTACTTGTACCTTGCTTGCTTGAAAATCTTCTCTTCATTATAGCTTGAGTTACGGCTGACGTTATTGCCCTTGTTTTAGAATAGATTTTTTTTAATCACTCTTTCCTTTCGCATGCGTAAGGAAACCGACAAGTTGCGAACATATGAACTGATACTTTGTTCTTCTTGGCGTGTGGAGGCATTGTGATTTTGTAAGGGGCTTGAAGGGCAGTCTCCTATCAATTGTGCATCTCTATTGCACTCAGATGGTGGATGGCTTATGAGTTTGGGCTACCTCATTAATTACGACGGCATCGAGAGAACATGTTCGGGCGGTGAGGCCGGCAACTTAATTCATCAAGCTGTGGTACTGGTATAGGCTTTAATAAGAACCATTAGGAGTTTTGTTTAGAATGGCTTAGCTATTTCGTTGCTTTGACAATGCTTTAGTTTCTCTCTGTATTTCTCAACATGATCTTTACTGAATGATGTCCCGATTAGTATTTCTGCCGGTTTTGCTTTCCAATTCTACTTCTTTCCACTATTTCCTTAAGTTGGTTTGGATCGTTTTGAGCTAATTATTTCAATTGTAAATTACAGGTTTAGTGGAGTTAAACATGGTTTGCATGTTGTAATGCTGCTTGTTTTGCCTAACAATTCAGATACTGCAGTTTGAGGTGTTCTCTTTGACGCTGGATTTGAGAGCCCGGACGCTTAAAGGTCGGCACCTCCGTGATATGTGAATTCTACAGTGATCGCATGTTCCACAAGACAATTCCACAGTGAAGCTTTCATCCAGCCTTCCATGTTCACATATGGTAGGCACAGGACGTATGTTGCTCTTCGGTGAATTACGGGCTTTATCGGTTTTTTGTTTTAATCCCAAAAGTTCTGGGGGGATTCTCGCCTGAGTGTATCCAAAGCTCAGGTCCACCATTCAGAATCGGTTAGGAAACGTCTGGCATTTTAACCAAGCTAGTTTTTGACATTTTATGTAGGGTAGGCTTTCTGTGCAAGGTTTGTGGTTTGTGAAAACCAAAATTGTTGTAAATGCAATGTGAGTAAAGATGTAGAAGTTGGTTGGTAATTGTATATAGCTTTGGCATAGAATTTTGTAATGCACCGTTGCATATGAAACTTGAATCCGATCAAGTGCAGTAATATCTACTTCATCTTACGCTTAAATGAATCAAGTTTTGCACTTAGCCGCTTAAGTACTAGAACTTGTAACAAGGCTTTGTATGAATGAAGTGAACCTTTGACTTTCAATTCAAACACACATCCTGATCTTGTAAGTTATTAATCTTGGCTTCTCAAATAGTGTGGTGTTCATGTGGAAGGTCAAGTTCTCGTGAAACAGTTCAAAATTATTGTCATGTAACTTTGGATACGATAAAAGAACTTTTGTATCCCCTTTTGGCGTTTTCCTTGAGAATGAAACTTGTACCACCCATTTGTCTTGAACCTCATTCGCGCAAACTTGATGTACATTCACTTTACCCACACTTTTCCACTTTCGTGTACATTGCTCATGAACTAAAAAAAAAAAAAAAATCCGAACTCTTCCACTTGATGATCCAGCTTCATGGGTACCAAAAAAAAGTCCCTTTTAAATTAAGCTTGAATTTTGAAAAGAACATGATCATGAGTTTAACTTTAAGAACCCTTTACTAAATCTTGATTCATGAAAGCTTACACTTCAAATCCATATTGATCACAAACTTGCTTGATCTTTGTATTTTGGAATTTGTAAGAAAAAATGACATCATCTGGTACATCTTCGAATCTTGAATGGCTAGAATGATCTTAACCATATCATGGTGAGTTTGAACAAATGAAAATATGAACTATTTCTTTTAAGGCCTACGGGAACAAATGATGACCAAACTCCATGGGTAAGAATAAAATCTTCCTTAAATTAAGTTGACTTATTATCCGCATAGTTAAAGATTAAGATGACGATGAACTCAGCACATGAACCAATCTTTTCCTTAGGGAAACCTCTAAAGAACCTTGAGGAGAACGGTTAGTAGAAAACCCTTGGATCATTTAAATCAGAATCCATTAGCCACGTCTTGCAACGCTTGAACGCTTGACTGTGAGAATCTACACTTGCAAATACTGCACTCGCACAAACTGGGTAGTCACAATAAATACGCACACAAAGACCGGATGACCTAAAGATGCTATGCAAAAGAGAAAGGGATCTTAGGGTAAAAAATTAGGGCGCGACAGGCGTCTTGCCGAGGAGCGTCCTTCTTCTTAGTGAACTGTTTCAGGTGGCCGTCCCTGATCAATATCTCGATAGCATCCTTCAAATGGATGCAGTCTTCGGTAGTGTGGTCGTGACTCTTGTGGAAACGATAGTACTTCGATTTGTCGGCGTTGGGTTTGGCCGACAGTTGTTTGGGGAAGCGGACCCTTGCTTTCTTGAATTCTAAATTCGCACATTCGAAAAGTATCTTCTCCCTAGAGACGGTCAGGGGGGTATAGTCGTGGACTCGCCCGGAGGGTCCCTTGCTGTCGTGGGAGTCTCATGGACGGTCTTCGCGTCTCCTTTCGCTTCGACGAGATGTCGAGGTTTCCTCGCCTCTGGAGACCCGAGCATTCTCCTGATGGTGCGATACTCGGACGTTGCTGGACGCAACCTTCTCTTCGTACTGAATGTGCGACTGGGCTTTGAGGAGGAGGGCATCTAGGTTCCTCGGAGGTGCGAGGCTGACGGCCTTAGAAAACTTTGAGCCCGGGTGGAGTCCTTTCTCGAGCAGAAAATTTTTCATCTCGTCCGTTGTAGGGACTTGTACTGCTTCTTTGTTGAACCTCTCGATGTACGTGCGGAGAGGTTCGTCCTTTCCTTGGATTATGGCCCCAAGGGAGGCCTCAGTCTTGGGATGACGGCGAGAAGCTGTGAAATGCCGTGAGAACATTCTGCCCAGTTGTTTCCATGAGGTAATGGATTCTTCGGGTAACTGCTTGTACCACGTCATCGCCCCTTTTCGGAGCATGGTCGGAAATAGCCAGCACTTGATGGCGCCCTGGGCGCCGCGGTAGTCCAAAAACGCATCGATGTTCTCGAAGTGCTCGTCGGGGTCAGTAGTCCCGTCGTATGTGCCCAGTGACGGGGGCTTTTCCAGGCCCTTAGGGAGACGGGTTACCAAGATTTCCTGGGACAATGGGCCACGAGGCTCATCTTTGCTACTGGAACTGGTGAATGACGGGGACCGAAGGGTATGCTCGCGGCGGCGGTTCCTTCGGGGAGAAGGTGAGCGGTTCCGTCGAGGAGAAGGTGAGCGGTTCCTTTGGGGAGAAGGTGATCGGGCCCGACCTTTAGACTTGATCGGGGGTGATTGCTCGTCCCTTTGGGTTCTCTTGTGACGGGGAGCGTGCTAGTTACGCGGGGATACTTGATCGCGCTTCCGGACTGTGCGAGAGTCAGGTTCTTGGCGCAGTCTTCGATCGACATCTCGTCGGGGTTGCGGCTCCTTGATCGTCTTTGGTTCCTCCTTGGAGGAGGGCATCTTGGACGGTTGGATTCTTTTAGCGCCCCGATCCTTTCGTTCTGCTACAGAATCAGGGTGTTGGTTTTGTTGAATGCCTCCAGGAGGGCCGCCACAGCGGGGTCGGCGTTGGGCGGAACAGGAATGGGCTGGATGTCCAGCGAAGGCTGATCATTGTTGCGGTCAGCAGGGGTAGGGGAGGGAGAACCTGTGGCCCCGTCCCTCAAAAAATGGGCATCTCGGAGAAGAGATGATGGGCCGTCAACGTCAGCCTTGTTGACGGAGAAGACATCGGGTTGGAGAGCACCTTTGGCGTGATCTTGAGAGGCCATTATGACGATCTTGAAAATTTGCTTTGATCTTTGGTTTCCGGGGAAAGAAAGATGGGGAGAACAAGAATTCCCACAGAAGGTGCCACTGATCGTGAAGGCTGGATCAGATCCTGTTGAAGTGGGCCACCAAGTACGTCTGAGATGCTGGTCGTATGGAGAGAAGGAGGGGGTGTACCTGCAAGGCACTCCGACACTCAAGTAAGAAAGGGTCGGAGAAAAGGGGCAAGTACAAAGTATTAGTTCGTAGGGTGAAAATTTGATACCTGACCCTCTCAAGTGAGAGGGTTTATATA